>CM062815.1:788550139-789150139 GCA_031772625.1 Pinus tabuliformis
GTACTGAAGGCAAACTCTATCCCCAAACTTGCAAAAAATTCCTTCCAAAACTTGGAAGTGAAATTAGCATCCCTATCTAACATGATATTCTTTGGAAAACCATGTAATCTCATGATCTCCCTGATGAAATCTTGTGCCACCTCACTAGATGAATAAGTAGTCTTTACTGGAATGAAGTGATCTACCTTTCTCAACCTATCAACCACAACCATGATAGAATCATGTTGTCTCTCTACCCTCAAAAGAAGTGTAATGAAGTCTATGGAAATGGCCTCCCATTTCTATTCTGGAATCAGAATAGAATGAATAAATCCACCTAGATTCTTGCACTATGCTTTTACCTGGTGACAGTTCAATCATCTAGTCACAAACTCTACCACTTCCTTCTTCAGATTTGGCAGGTATTAGAACTTCTTCACTATTCTCAATGTCTTTTGGTATCATGGGTGTCCCGAATAAGGCTTGATATGAAACTCCCTCAAGATAAGCTTTTTGATCCCACTATCATATGATACATAAATAATATCCCTAAATATTACCAAACCATATGTCATGAGATGATAGTCCACATTCTGATGACATGTACCCTAACATTGTAACCTATGCCTAAGCTCCCTGTACATGTCATCCCATTGTCCTACTTGTAATATTTGATCCTGTAAATTTGTCCCATACAAACTCACTGTTGCAAATTGGTTCATTTTCACTCTCCTATTGAGACCATCTGCAACCCTGTTCTCCTTACCCTTGATGTATCTGATCTCAAATTCAAATTCACTGAGGGTGGCGAACCATATAGCTTGTTTGAAATTCAAATTCGGTTGGTGTTAGGTTCCTATAATACTAGTGTATTCCCTTATTATTATTGTCATTGTATCCCCTTATTATTATTGTTATGCCCATGTTGTCCCCATATTGTTATTATTGTGCCCCATAGAAGCCCACTGTTGTTATTGTTTTACCCTTACATTATTATTGTTATGTCAACTCTGATTATATTGTGACCCCTTAGACTCCTATATATAGAAAGGAGGTTTCTTCATTTGAATCATCCAAGAATTTTTCATTTATGTAATGTAAAGGATGTTTCCCCCTTGAAGAGGCTACTTTTGAAGTCGTTGATCTACCTCTTTCTTCTATTTTATGAGTTGTTTGCATAACATTTGGTATCAGAGCTTTGCATTCTAGGGTTTCGCTACTTCAAACAGGTCATCGTGGAATTCACACTATAAATTTTGTTATACGAAGCTTCAAAATCTGAAATTAAAACCAATTTGATATTAAATCATGATGAAATTCTTGTCCAAATTACAGATCTTTAAATGCTATATTTTTGCAGATATGACCTAAGGAATTTAGGGTTTGTTCATGCTACCAAATTCCATCACAAACAAATGACCCTGGGAAAATCATCATAACTTTCTCTCTGAGAATTGGATTCAAATTTTATAAAAAGTGAAAAAAATAGGATGGATTGAAGTGTGTTGGTTATCGTTTGGAGGGCCAAAGGTCGAAATAGTGACATGTGGAACGCCGTAAAATTTTGTTGTACTGAACTCGTCTATAACTTGGTCACCGTGGGATATTGGGCATACTTCTTTATCGGAGAATCCAATATCGATAAGACTTGTGGGGTTAGAAATAGGACTGAGACAGATACTATAGAGAGAAACTTCAGAACTTTAATATCTGAAATTACATAGATACATCAGATTCAATATTCATCTCATACAAAGTGAAAAACAAGGTGTGTAGTTTTTTTTAAATTTGCATAAGTTTTGTTTGAGAAATTAGTTTGAAGTGATTCAAAGGGCATTGTGAAGCATAATTATCATTAATTGATGACCCGAATAAATAAAATGGAAACACCTAGTAAGCAACCATAAATCTCTACTATCACACATGAAGAAGAGAAAGAAATACAACATGATATATCAAAACTACGAGACCAAGTACAACAAACTTCGCTCTCACAAAAGGTAATTGAAGCTAAGATGTATGGTATATAAGAAAAACTAAAAGGAAACATGGAATATTTGAATATAGATTTGACAAAGTTGCTACAATAAATGCTTACTAATGGCGAAAGGGTAGTAAAGTAAACTCGTGATGAGAACAAAATAAATGTTAATCATGATTTCATAGACTCTAATGTTGGATTGAGTACCCACCAAGTTCCAAAGATCAGTATGAGGAAGTTTTATGGAGAGCATGTCATAACACGGACACTACAGATGGAGCAATATTTCGATCTCCATAATTTGCAAAACACACAAAAGGTATGCATTACAACTTTATATTTAGAACCCAATGAGTTTGTATGGTATCGATGCCTTTTCTCTCATAAACAAATTGTCACTTGGTAAATTTTTATCGAGGAAATGATAGCTCATTATGAGGATACAAAAAGAAACACCTTCTTTAGCCAATTGATAAATCTCAAACAAAAGGGTGCAATGGTGGAGCACATTGAGGACTTGTAGAAATTGAATATAAGGGAAAAATATATTCCAAAGGAACATAGGATTGGTGTGTTCATAGGGACTTTAAAGGATAACATCCAACATGAGGTTCTACTTTGGGAACCTGATTCATTGGAGAAGGCATTCAGGTTGGCAAGAAAAATGGAAAGCAAAATTATCGCCACAAGGAAGCCTACCACTCACAACTATAAATATGGAAGTGTTGTTGCCCCTAGCCTTCCACAACCTACAAGGTTGACACCACAAAAATTGGAAGAAAAAAGAGCAAAAGGGATTTGTTACAGTTGTGATAGAAAATACACTAAAGGTCATAAGTGTGATGAGAAGAAATTATTTTACATAGATTATGAAGAGGACAAAGAAAAGGAACAAGAAACGTCAAAATAAGAGGATATACACTAGGAACCAACCCTAGACAAAGAAGAAATGAAATTGACCATATATTGTAATGTATTGGTAGGAATTACCACTCCTCAAACTCTCAAGATAGAAGGACATATCAAGAAGAAAAAGGTAATAGTGTTGATTGACTCGGGTAGTACCCATAATTTTATTCATTGTATAGCCAAGGAATTGAATTTCTTCCTATATCCAACACTGGAGTGTCAGGTGATGGTTGCAAATGGACGAACCATGGATTTCTCTATAAAGTGCCATAATATCAAGATATCCATTGGAGAATATGTACTGAATAGTCGAATGCTTTCCATTCCAATGGGTGGTGTTGATGTTGTCCTAGGAGTCCAATGGCTACAATCTTTAGTTACGATAGCTTTTAATTTTCAAGAACTTTTCTTCAAATTTTTTTGGGAAGGAAAGGAAGTTTAATTAATGGGTATCACAAGGAAACCGGGAAAGATAATCAGCTCTAACAACATGATTATTCTTCTAAATAAAGAACAACGTGGCATAATTGCACAATTATTTTCACTAGAGGTTCCCAAATTGAAATCATCTATTTCTCCATATCTCCAAAAATTCTTGGACAATCATGCCAAAGTATTTGATACTACCAAAGGCCTCCCACCAATTCATGTTTATGATCATGTTATTCATTTGATTCCAAGAATTGTTCCTCAAAACATCAGGCCTTACAAATATCCCTATGCCCAAAAGAGTGAAATTGAACGGATGGTTTTAGAAATGCTAGAGGCTGGTATAATTCAACCTAGTCAAAGTTATTTCTCTGCTCCAATAGTACTGGTCCACAACAAGTATGGATCATGGTGCATGTGTCTAGATTATAGAGAGCTCAATTAGCTCACTATTAAAGATAAAATTCCCATTCTTTTCATTGATGAATTATTGGATGATTTACATGGAGAAATTTACTTGACTAAGTTGGATCTTCGTTCAAGATATCATCAAATCAGAATGAATACTGAAGGCATTCTGAAAACAACATTTAGAACTCATGAGGGTCATTATGAATTTTTGGTCATGCCTTTTGGCCTTACCAATGCACCTTCTACATTTCAAGATTTGATGAATTTCATTTTTAAACCCTTCCTTAGAAAATTAGTGTTATTATTTTTTGATGATATACTAATCTACAACAAGTCTTGGAAGAATCATGCTCAACATGTTGACAAGGTGCCAAAACTATTGGAGGAGAAACAATTATATGAAAAAACCTCCAAATGTTTCTTTGGAGTACAAGGGGTGGAATATCTGGGTCATATCGTATCTCATGAAGGTTTTAAGGTAGACCATAGAAAAATTAAAGCCAATAAGGAATGAAAAATCCCCACATCCATAAAGAATTTGTGAGGATTTCTCGGGTTGACAGGGTATTATTGCAATTTTGTTAATAATTATGGGACTATAGTAGCACCTCTAACAACATTACTGAAGAAAGATGCATTTTCATGGACTCCAGAAGCAACGAATGCCTTTGAACATCTTAAAGAGGCAATGTGCCAAGCACCAGTCTTGGCTACACCAGACTTCACAAAAACATTTATTATGGAATGTGATGCCTCAGGAAATGGAATTGGTGTTGTTTTAATGCAAGAATGAAGACCCATTGCTTTTGAAAGTTGTCCAATCAAAGGAAAGTATTTACACAAAGATATTTATGATAAGGAAATGTTGTAAATACCACATGCACTTAATAAATGGCGACCTTAGCTAATGGGAAGACACTTCAAGGTAAAAACAGATCATGATAGTCTTAAATACTTTTTAGAACAAATATTATCTCTAGAAGAGAAGAAAACCTGGGTCACAAAGATGTTGGGTTATGAATTTGAAATCATCTACAAAAAAGGGAAGCAAAATGTTGTTGCAGATGCACTCTCAAGAAAGGATGAGGATGTGGAAGCTTTGGTTTATGCCATTTCTATTATCCAACCAGTTTGGATAAGCGAATAAAGGGATGAATGGAAGAATGATGAAAAAGTGTGGGTACTCATTCAAAAGTTGTAGCAAGATCCTAGTACATATGATACATTTAACTAGAAAAATGATTAGTTATGGTCCATATATCGTTTATACCTTTGTAAGAATTCCCAACTCAAACAAAAGATTCTTAATTTTCACACCTCTCCCTTAGGAGGGAACTCAGGCTTTTTAAAAACCTACCACAAGGGTTAAGAAGGAAATTCTTTGGGATGGCCTTAAATATGATATTCAAAAGTTTGTGGTAGAATGTTTGGTTTGCCAACAAAACAAAGTTGACACAATTAAGACTTGGGACTGTTACAACCTTTATCCATTCCAAGTCAACGTTGAGATGAGATTTCAATCGATTTTATCATAGATTTACCCAAGTTAAAGGAAAGATTGTCATCATCGTGGTAGTTGATAGAATTACCAAGTATGCACAATTTTGTGCATTATCTCATCCATTTAAAGCTAGTATAGTTGCTATTGCATTTATGGGAACAATTCAAAAGCTACACGGAAACCCAAATATTATTGTAAGCGACAGAGATCCCATTTTCACTAGAAATTTTTGGACATAATTATTTTCTTGTCTACGTAATTAGTTAGTTCATAGCTCATATTATCATCCTCAATCTTATGGGAAAACTGAGATAGTGAACAAATGTTTGGAAGGACATCTTCGTTTCTTTGTATCTGATAAACAAACACAATGGATCAAGTGGTTGCCTCTGGCTGAATGGTGGTATAACACTTCCTTCCATACTACAGCGAAAATCACCCCATCTATGGAACTTTATGGATATCATCCACCATCCATCACATCATATTTAAGAGAAAAATCTAAGGTTCAAGCAGTGGCATATCACATCGATCATCAACAACAAGTTCTCCAACTCTTAAAGGATAACCTCACTTTGGATCAGAATAGAATGAAACAACAGGTAGATCAACATCATAGTGAAAGAAGTTTTGATGTAGGTGACTGAGTATCTCTACAACTACAACCATACAAAAAAATGTCCCTCAAGCAAGCTAAGAAGGATAATAAATTATCACCAAAGTATTATGGTCCATACAAGGTGTTGCAAAAAATTGGTAATATGGCATACAAATTGGAGCTTCCTGCATCTTCCTCAGTGCACCCAATTTTCCATGTTTCATGCTTAAAAAAGGTTATAGGTGACAAGCTCCTGGTTCAAACAATATTGCCAAAACTTGACAAGGAAGGAAAAATCATATTGGAACCTGAAGTAGTCACAGAAATAATAACTCGACAACTACAAAATCGATCAATTTCAGAGCATCTCATAAAATGGAAGAACTTACCCCCTAAAGATTCAACATGGGAGGATGAGAATTTTATACAGAAACATCCAGAACTACTCAAGCATTGAGGACAACATGTTTTTGAACTAGAGGGGCATGTTAGGTCCTATAATACTCATGTATTCCCTTATTATTATTTTCATTGTAGCCCCTTATTGTTATTGTTGTTCCCATGTTGTCCCCATATTGTTATTATTGTGCTCCATAGAAGCCCAATATTGTTATTTTTGTGCCCTTACATTATTATTGTTATGTCAGCTTTGATTATATTGTGACCCCTTAGACTCCTATATATAGAAAGGAGGATTTTTTATTTGAATAATCCAAGCATTCATCATCTATGTAATGTAAAGGAGGTTTTCCCCTCGAAGAGGCTACTTTTGAAGTCGTCAATCTATCTCTTTCTTCTATGTTGTGAGCTGGTTGCATAACAGTTGGTCAAATAGGTACCTCAATCCACTGTGGTTGCTCATCAATATGAACGTCTTTCCAAGAACATAGTGTCTATGCATCTTTAATACATGGATGATAGCTTCCAACCCAAGATCATGAGTCACATATTTTTTCTCATGCATATTTAGTTTAATGGACTCATATCATACCACCTATCCCTCCTACATTAAAAATCCACCAATTCCTCTCTTGCAAGCATTTGTACAGTGGATTTTTAATGTTAATAATTGCAAAATTTGTCAACAACAGCCTCAACTACTCAAAATTGGTTGCACATTCCTCTGTCCATTTAAATTTCTTCCCTTTCCTCTGAAAATATGTAATGGGATATGAAATTTGAGAGAAGTTCCTAGTGAACCTCCTATAATAACTTGCTAACCCCATGAATGATATTACCTCATCCAATTTCTAGGAGTTTCCCATTCCATGATAGCTCTTATCGTTTTTGGATCTACTACTATTCCTTCTTTGGAAACAACATCTCCTAATTAATGCACCTTTGTCTAAAAGAAACTGCACTTTCTTAGGTTGGCATACAACTGATGCTCTCTTAGAAATCTCAACACTATTGCTAAATTATCGGCATGTTATTCCTCATTATTAGTATATATCAATATGTTTTTAATGAATACAATAACAAAATTATCAGGATAAGGATGCAACACACTATTCATTAAACACATAAAAGTAGTTGGAGCATTAGTCAAACTGAACGAAACTACAAAAAACACATAATACCCATAATTGGTCCTGAAAGCAATCTTGTAGATGTCCTATTCTTTGATGTGTACTTGATGATATCTTTATCTCAGATAAATCTTCAAGAACATTATTTATCCCTTCAATTGATCAAACAAGTCATCAATCCTCGGTAATGGGTACCCGTTCTTGATCCTCACCTGTTTAGCTTCTTGTAGTTAATGCACAACCTGAGAGTACCATCCTTCTTCACGAAAAATACTGGTTCACCACAAGGTAATACACTTGGCCTAATATATCCCTTATGAAGTATCTCGTTCAGCTACAACTTCAACTCTACTAATGCTAGTGTGCTCATCCTGTAAGGTTCCTTTGATGCTAGTGTTGCCTCTGGTACCAACTCAATAGAAAAGCCCATTTCTCTATGAGGAGGCAACTTTGGAATCTCTATTGGAAACACATCTTGAAGTTTCTATAATACAGGGTAACCCTTGAATATTTCTTCATCCTTAACATCCTCATCCTTCTCATTGGAGATATGGACTACGAACATCACACATTCTTTCCTACGATTGTGCTTAGCCCACATAATTGTGGCCATCCTAAATGATGTAAGCTTCTTCTTTCTTTGCATAATTATCTTTCCCCATTATCATCCAGGCACTCAATATTCTTTTCATAACAATATAGTTCGGTCTTGCGAAGGTACATCCAATCCATAACCAAAAGCATACTATATGATCCCAACGGAAGTAAATTTAGATGTGATGTTGTAGGCATACCATTCAGCTCAAATACACAAGCTCTTACCCAATGATGAACTCTCTTCTTAGTACCTGTATCCAACTTCACCAACCAAAACTCTGCATGCACTTGTTTTCTCAAGACAAACTTATCCACCACGTCAGGCTTAACATAACTATAATTATATCCAGGATCAATAAAAATAGAAACAACTCAACCATAGAGATTACCTTCCATCTCAGGAATAGATGCCTTGTGAATTTCCTGCTTCATTTCCACAACTACATAAATCTGAGGAATTCTATGACCAACATACTCAACTATCTGTGCCTCCTAAGAACTATAGATATGAGGCCTACAACCTTGGTACAATGGACAATCCTTCTTGCAATGGTCTTTGCCACATATCCAACACTGCAACAGTCCCCTACCGCCACCTATGTTTTATTTCTCTCCAGGTTGTGACCCATGTCCCTCCTCAACTAAATTGAATTTCTTATAAGGAACCACATTTTATTTCTCACCTGCATCCTGAGGTACTCCCTGCTTTGGTGGCCACTTCCCTTTAATTTTCTCATTTCCTTTCAAGTCACACTTAGGATCATCTTTGCGCTTTGACTACTCATAATAATGTTTCAAATTCCAGATGGCCTGCTCCAATTATCTAGGCTCATCAAACTCAATTCGGTCTCTATATCCTACAAGAAACCCATTGATGAATCTCTAAATTTCATCCTTCTTATCCTTGAGATAAGGCAGATATCTCAATAGCACCAGGAACCTACTAGTATACTCATAATATTCCATAGAACCGATCTCCAACACATAAAAATCATTATATTTGTCATCATAGTACCTCTCTGACAAGTACTTCTTCTTGAAGATTCTCTTAAACTCATCCCAAATCAACTATTCTTCCTGAACTTCCTTGACATTCTTCACATATTTCCACCAAATATCTACTTTCCCTTGGAGACTACAGGTGGCTATATTGTCTTTCATGTTCGCTGAATAACCATGAAATCTAAAAAATGCCTTCATCCCAAGAAACCATACCTCTGCATCTTCTAACTTATTCCTCTCTCCATCAAATGTAGGTGGCTTAAATTTCTCGAAGTCCTCAGGAAAGTACTCATGCCACCTACAAGGATGATGAAATTGATGATTGTAATGATGTTTCCTGAATGAGGAACTCGAATGATTCCCATGCATACCAATCCTCCTTCTATGTGTATCAAGTGATCTACCACCTCTAACTATATCCCCTCTATCCAACATGTATCTAAACCAAGACCTACTACCATAGGCTCCATTAGTTTTCTCTTCTTGCTCTTAACTAATCCTCAAGTCTCCTTATCTCTGCAACTTTGACAAGCTCTGAAGAATCATTGCATTGAACTCTACCTTCTTCTCCTGAGCCCTTGCAAGTCTTTCTTGAGCCTCAACCAACCTGTCAATGTTCTCTTTGCAACTTCTGAACTCTACCCTCAAACTCCTCAATGTATCTGCTATAACAAGATAATTCTCCCCTCCTTGTTTCCCAACTAATATGTAGGGAGAGTCACGAGAACTATACTTTATAATTTTTCTCTTCATATTTTCTTTTCTTTTTCCTCCAAGTGTGTCATGTCAGATAAATCAAATAGATACCAAAATCAAAACCATACCTCATTAATATTAAGGGGAGGCTTATCTCATTTGCAAGATCAGTTCACATTAGCGTGATACAACATAATTCATTGCCATACCAACTGTACACCATGAGCCCATGCATGACAACCATAACCATGAAAACATCATACTTTACCCAAAGAGAGTGTAACTGGCTCTGATACCACCTTCTAACCTCTGCCTCCCATATTTACCCATTTTCACTCATCTACTTGGGGTAAACATGAGTTGAGGGTCACTATGATAAGAATCAACCTGCTATATGACCTTAAGTAAATGGAGCCGACAACTTAAGACCTTCCTGACTTCCTTCAGGTCCTACAGGTCCTCTAAGAGCAACCAAACACCTTGATGTGTCCAACCCCCGAGATAACTCTACCCATAACTTAGTGAAACTTCCAAAAATGATAAATGACATAGAAGCAAAGCTTATAACCCAAAACATAAACTAGGACTTTACCTAACCTCTTCCAACCGGGACTAAAATTCCGTCAAACACATGGTGAACATGCAACCTACAAGTCATGACTGCAAATATGAACATAATGATCTGAAATATTATTTGAGGATAAATAAGAAGTAATAATTCCTTCTCACAATAGTTTCCATAACATCAATTAGGTCTTACATTCATTATTGAGACATTCATTAATAGAAATGTGTTAACGTCCATAATTATATCTATCAATTAACCATTCTTATAACGAGATAAATAAGAATGAGAGAACAACCATTAAAGACACATAATAACAAGGAAATTTACCCATCAAAATAAATAGGAGCCTAGATCGTACTAAACATATGTAAAAGCCAACCAAGTCAGGAACTTCCATGTACCACCTGACCATAGATTGGACTTAACAAAATATTTCTTTTAGCTAATCACCCATGTGCCATATTACAAGCATGAATGTCAGATCTCATGGGATAAAACCATCCATAAACAACCATGGGAATCTTGAGGTTAAACCACCTCCACCCTCACAATACAATGATCTCACCTAAACCGGTCCCGAGATCACAAAACCAAATCAATCTTGGATGCCTTGGAATTCCTTCACCATCCCTTGGGGATTTTTCTTGTCTCCACTAACTTGTTGAGGCCTCCTTGGAGAAAGCCATCTCCACCCACAAACATTGGGATTTTCCTAAGACCACCTCACCCGGATCCAAAACCTTCTGTCAGTCCATAGCTCAACTGAAAAGAATCTCATCACACCATGGCTATCTAGAAATGGCAAGGCAAGGTTGAAAACATTGTCAAAAACCCAACAAAATCCATGCCATCGACAACAAGAAGCCAAAATACACGCATGCTAAAATAAGTTATGAAACCATACATGCAACATGTTACCTACAATTATTCATGTTGAAGCTTCTTGATCCAACCTTTCCTTGCTTGATCCTTTCTTTCATTTTCTTTCCTTGCCCTTTGTTTTCTTATGTGCTTTCCTTCTCTTCTTGGTTCTCTTCTCCTCTTTGAGACTAACTCCAAAATTGAACTGAAAAAAGGCTACCAACTGATGCTCTGGTATCTTTTTATTATTGATGCCTCTAATTTCTTCATTTACCCATTATTTTCCTTCAATTTTCTCTTCACATGAAACCTGTGACCTTTCACCTCCCTTTTCTCCTAATTTCCATTATTTTCAAAAATAAAATGCCAATTAATGTCTCTTATCATTTTCAAAGTCTTTGTCGTTTCCTTTGCCAATTTCCCCTTAGCCATAAGCATAACAAGTGATGCCCACTACGATATGCTTCGAAACATTCAGTTTGGAATAAGTGTCCCTTGACCTTGGTCTTATTTTTCCTTTATTAACTTTTATTACATGAACTTTTAACCTGGGGATGTTAAAATTATAGGTAGTTGAAATCATATTTTTTATTATGAATTAAGATATAAAACTACATCTTATTATATAAGTGTCTATCTTCCTTGTATATAAAAAAAACATATTAATGTTCCAGCTCTTAAAGCATATGGTAAGAGTGAAATCTTACACATTTTTTTCATGGTAATTGGTGAATCAATCAATTCAAATGACTATTTTGGGAAAGAGCCAAGTTTGAATCAAAATGGTTGCCACTATTCACCTCAATATCAAGATATAAAATTTTTCTTATCCCTTTAAATTTCTTGCGCCTAGAGATTGTTAGGTCCCTATAATACTAGTGATTCCCCCATTACTATTTTCATTGTAGCCCTTATTATTATTGGTGTGGCCCTATTGTCCCCATATTGTTATTATTGTGTCCCATAGAAGCCCACTTTGTTATTATTGTGCCCTTATATTATTATTGTTATGTCGGCTTTGATTATATTGTGACCCCTTAGACTCCTATATATAGAAAGGAGGTTTTGTCTTTTTTATCATCTAAGAATTATTCATTTGTGTAATCTAAAGGAGGTTGCCCCCTCTAAGAGGCTGATTTTGAAGGGGTTGATATATATTTTCTTCTATTTTGTGAACTAGTTGCATAACATTTGGTATCAAAGGTTTGGATTCTAGGGTTTTGCTGCTCCAAACCGATCATCATGGAATTTTCACTATAAATTGTTTTCTACGATGTTTTAGAAGATAAAAAAAAACCTATTTGATCTGAAATCTCTCTACATGTTGTGTCTGAATTTCTGATCTTATATCACTATATTTTCAGAGATATGATCCAAAGAAGTTAGAGTGTTTGCAGGATCCCGAATTATATCTCAAACAGGTGACCTGGGGTAACATCGTCATACCTTTCTTTTTGAGCATCAGATTAAAATTTCATAAGAAGTTACAGAAATAGGATGACCTGTAGTTTTTGGTTTATCAATTTCATGTGTTAAGGTCAAAACAGTGACACTTGGTACTTCATACAAGTTCACTCTACTGAACCAGTCTATAATCAGGTCATCGTGGGAGATTTGGAATAAATCTTCATTGGAGAATCTAATATTGATCAGACTTGTGAGTTTGGAAAGAGTACTCAAAGGGCTACTGCAAGATGAAATTTCAGACTTTGGATATCTGAAATTACAGAGATTCAACAGATTCAATATCGAGCTCCTACAAAGTGAAAACATGTGTGTAGTTTTTTTTTTAATTTTGCGTAAGTTTGGCTTCAAAAATTAGTTTGAAGGAATTCAAAGGGCATAGTGAAGCATATTTATCATTAATTAATGACCTGAAGAAAGAAAATGGAAAGACCTAGTAAGCAACAGGAAAGCTCTATCATGACTCATGAAGAAGAGGAAGAAATGCAACATGATATATCAAAATTAAGAGACCAAGTGCAACAAAATTCACTCTCACAAAAATTAATAGAAGATAAGATGGATAGTTTAAAGAAAAGCATGGAAGCTAATATGGATGGTTTAAAGAAAGGCGTGGAAGCTAATATTAACGGTATAGAAAAAAACTTAAAGGCAACATGGAATATTTTAAGATAGGCATGGAAGCTAAGATGAATGGTATAAAATAAAAACTTAAAGGAAACATGGAAGATTTGAAAAAATTGCTACAAGAAATGCTTACTAATGGTGAAAGGATAGTAAAGGAAACTCATGAGGAGAACAAAAGAAATTTTAATCATGATTTCATAGACTCTAACGGTGGATTGAAGACCCACCATGTTCCAAAGATCAATATGAGGAAGTTTGATGGAAAGGATCTCGTAACATGGATACTATAGATGGAGCAATATTTCGATCTTCTTAATGTTAAAAACACAGAAAAGGTAGGGATTGCAACTTTATATTTGGAACCAAATCAAGTTGTATGGTATTGATGGCAGTGCTCTCATAAACAAATTTTCACTTGGTCAATTTTTACACAAGAAATGGTAGCACGTTATGAGGATACAAAAAGCAACACTTTTTTAATCCAATTGATAAATCTCAAACAAAAGGGTTCAATGATGGAGCACATTGAGGACTTCCAAAAATTAAATATAAGGGTAAAATATATTCCAGAGGAGCATAGGATTGATGTGTTCATAGGGACTTTAAAGGGTAACATCCAACATGAATTAAGGGGTGTCAAAAGGAAACCAAGAAAGATAATTAGATCTAAAGGAATGAAAAAGATTCTAAAGAAAGAACAATGAGGAGTAATTTCACAATTATATTTCCTAGAGCTTCCCACATTGAAATCATCTATTTCTCCATATCTCCAAAAATTATTGGACAATCATTCCAAGGTATTTGAGACTCCCAAAGGCCTCCCACCTATTCGTGATTATGATCATGCTATTCATTTGATTCAAGAAAGTGTTCCTCCAAACATCAGGCCTTACAGATATCCCTGCGCCCAAAAGAGTGAAATTGAATGTATGGCTGCAGAAATTCTAGAGGCTGGTATAATTCAACTTAGTCAAAGTTCTTTCCCTACTCCAGTAGTATTGGTGCACAAGAAGGATTGGTCATGTCGCATGTGTCCAGATTATAGGGAGCTCAACAAGCTCACTATTAATGATAAATTTCCCATTCTCGTCATTTATGAATTATTGGATGAATTGCATGGATAAATTTACTTCACCAAGTTGGATCTTCATTCAAGATATCATCAAATCAGAATGAAGACTGAATACATTCCAAAAAAAACATTTAGAACTCATGACGGTCATTATGAATTTTTGGTCATGCATTTTGGCCTTACCAATGCACCTTCTAAATTTCAAGGTTTGATGAATTCAATTTTCAAACCCTTTCGTAGAAAATTTGTTTTGCTACTTTTTGATGATATACTAATCTATAGCAAGTCTTGGAAGGATCATGTTCAACATGTTGACAGGATGCCCAAACTATTGGAGGAGAAACAATTATATGAAAAAGGCTCCAAGTGTTTCTTTGGAGTACAAGAGGTGGAATATTTGGGTCATATTGTATCTCATGAAGGTGTGAAGGTAGACCCTAGAAAAATTAAAGCCATTAAGGAATGGAAAATCCCCACATCCATAAAGCATCTGCGAGGATTTCGCAGGTTGACAGGGCATTATCACAAGTTTGATAAGAATTATGGGTGAATAACAGCACCTCTAACAACATTATTGAAGAAAGATGCATTTTCATGACTCCATGAGAAACGAATGCCTTTGAACATCTTAAAGAGGAAATCTACCAAGCACCGGTCTTAGCTATGCCATATTTCACAAAAACCTTTATTGAGGAATGTGATGCCTTAGGAAATGGAATTGGTGTTGTTTTAATGCAAGAATAAAGACCCATTGCTTTCGAAAGTTGTCTATTCAAAGGAAAGTATTTACACAAAGCTATTTATGAGAAGAAAAAGTTGGAAATACTACATGCACTTAAGAAATGGTGACCCTACCTAATGGGAAGACACTTAAAGGTAAAAATGGATCATGATAGTCTTAAATACTTTTTAGAACAAAGATTATCTTCAGAAGAGAAACAAAAATAGGTCACAAAGATGTTTGGTTATGACTTTGAAATCATCTACAAGAAAGGGAAGCAAAATGTTCTCGTAGATGCACTCTCAAGAAAGGATGAGGATGTGGAAGAATTTCGTTGTGCCATTTCTATTATCCAACTAGAATGGATAAATGAAGCAAGGGATGAATGGAAGAATGATGAAGGATTGTGGGCACTCATTCAAAAGTTACAACAAGATCCCAGTACATCTGATACATTTAGTGGGAAAAATGTTTCGTTATTGTACAAAGATCACTTATACCTATGTCAGAATTCCCAACTCAGACAAAATATTCTTATGGAATTGCACACCTCTCCCTTAAGAGGGCAGTCAAGATTTTTGAAAATTTACAACAGGGTTAAGAAGGATTTTTTTTGGGATGGCCTTAAATCGGATATTCAAAAGTTTGTGGTGGAATGTTTGGTTTGCCAACAAAATAAAGTTGAAACAATTAAGACCCCAAGTCTATTATAACCTTTATCCATTCCAAGCCAATGTTGGGAGGAGGTTTCAATGGATTTTATCATAGGCTTACCCAAGTTTGAAGGAAAGAGTGTCATCATGGTGGTAGTTGACAAACTTACCAAGTATGCACACTTTTCTGCACTATCGCATCCATTTAAAGCCAGTAGAGTTTCTACTACATTTATGGTAACAATTAAAAAGCTACATGGAAACCAAAAATTATTGTAAGTGATAGAGATCCCATTTTTATGAGAAATTTTGGACAGAATTATTTTGTTGCCTTGGTACTCAGTCAGCTCATAGCTCATCTTATCATCCTCAATTTTATGGGAACACTAAGATAGTAAAAAAATGTTTGGAAGGATATCTTCGTTGCTTTGTATCTGATAAACAAACACAATAGGTCAAATCGTTGCGTCTGGCTGAATGGTGGTATAACACTTCCTTCCATACTGCAACAAAAATGACCCCATTCATGCCACTTTATGGATATCATCCACCGTCCATCACATCATATTTAAGATAAAATTCTAAGGTTCAGGCAGTGGAATATCACATTGAGCATCAACAACAAGTTATCCAACTCTTAAAGGATAACCTCACTTTGGCGTAGAATAGAATGAAACAACAAGCATATCAACATCGCAGCGAAAGAAGTTTTGATGTAGCTGGTTGTGTATTCCTACAGCTACAACCATGTAAACAAGTGTCCCTCAAGTAAGATAAGAAGGACAATAAATTATCACCAAAGTATTATGGTTCATACAAGGTGTTGCAAAAGACTGGTACTATGGCATACAAATTGGAGCTTCCTACAGCTTCCTGAGTGCACCAAGTTTTCCATGTTTCATGCTTAAAGAAGGTTATAGGTGACAAACTCCCAGTTCAAAAAATATTGCCATAACTTGAAGAGGAATTAAAAATCATATTAGAACCTGAAGCAGTCAGAGAAACAAGAACTCGATGGCTGCGAAATCGATCAATTTCGGAGTATCTCATCAAGTGGAAGAACTGACCCGCCAGAGATTCCACATGGGAGGGTGAGAATTTTATACGAAAGCATCTAGAACTACTCAAGCATTGAGGACAACACTTTTTTGAAGGAGAGGGGCATGTTAGGTGCCTATAATACTAGTGATTCCCCCATTACTATTTTCATTGTAGCCCTTATTGTTATTGTTGTTCCCCTATTGTCCCCATATTGTTATGATTGTGCCCCATAAAATCCCACTATTGTTATTATTGTGCCCTTATATTATTATTGTTATGTTGGCTTTGATTATATTGTGATCCCTTAGACTCCTATACATAGAAAGGAGGTTTTGTCATTTTTATCATCCAAGAATTGTTCATTTGTGTAATGTAAAGGAGGTTGCCCCTTGAAGACAATGATTTTGAAGGCGTTGATCTATATTTTCTTCTATTTTGTGAGATGGTTGCATAATAGAGGCCCATTCTATAGCCTAGTATGAGGGTGATGTCTTATTTCATTTATGCTAAACATGGAGTTGATGTGTGTTCTTCTAAAATTAAAAAAAATGGTAGCATTAAATCATTTTTGTATATGGATTATTGCATTTGTACATACAATGAGATAAAAAATACTTCTTATGTTTAAGAGGTGAAATCCATATTTAATTGGTAAAGTAGTTGCACTTTTGAATGTAGGAACCTACAATCATGAGCACTAAAGGAATTTATGGGCAAACGAAATAACAATACAAAATTGAATTAATGGCAGGAGGAAAATATAGTGACGTGAAGTATCAAATATAATTCAATCGAATTAAAATGTGAGTGTGCTAGACATCATAGGTTGAGAAAATTAAAGATGAATAATGAGATCAGATGAAAACATCCAGAAGATGGAGACTGAAATGATTTGAAATAATCCTATTAGGAAGAGTGACACTTAAATAATTTAATACTCATTGACAGTGTTAGATTCCACCAACATACCGAGTATATCCCTGATGTGAAGTCCCAATTATACCTCACACTATTTGGAGTAGAAGCCTCATCGAGAGTATCAACACAACCATTGTAACTCAAGGTTTTCCAAGGCTTAAATGAATAACATAAGAGAGTATGCACATAACCTTTGAAATCAACAAGTATTTTGACACTATGAAACACCAATTTTAATGTGTAAAAGGAGGCCTTCATGAGAGGGGAGACAAGAGTGAGTCTCTAGAAGGAAATTAATAGTACTATCCAAAGAGAGGCACATGAGAGAAAGGAAAGATTTGTTAGTTATCTAGAGAAATAGTTCACATAGACATAACAATCATTAAATCAAATAGAAGTCGAGTCGCTTTTCCTAGAGAGTGTTCACTGCACAATGAAGGGATGAAGCCCTTTATGCAGTTTTCTTTTGTAAGGGGATGTAGGGGCTCCTTGATGTTAGCTAGAAGTGATCCATGTGAGATTCAAGGTAGAAATAATCAAGGAACGGTGCAGTGACTCAGTACAAGCAACAAGGCTTAGGTGACTATGCTTGAAGGTTCTCAATGTGCAATCATAGGAGATGACCTTAAGAAAGACTCAGTGCACAATTCTAGAAGAAATATATTTCATTAATGAGGCTCATGGAGAGACAATTCTCATTAGTTGGGAGTGGGCTGATTTATTCACAACTTTCACTATACGAGAGGACCAAGAACAGCTCCAGAATGGTTGAGTGTGGGATCAATGGAGTATGAGAGGAAAGAGACATTCAAACAAGACTCAAACAAAGATCACGCACATGAAATCCATCAATACGAGATTGTGGGAATGAAAAATACTCATGATTAACAATCAAACCTTGAAACAATATCAAAGTGACACTTATTTCTAAGTGTGACAGTTGAAACGTAGCATTGTGACACTTAGAACACAAGTTGCGACACAAGTGTCGAT
Source organism: Pinus tabuliformis (assembly GCA_031772625.1). Classification (NCBI taxonomy): domain Eukaryota; kingdom Viridiplantae; phylum Streptophyta; class Pinopsida; order Pinales; family Pinaceae; genus Pinus; species Pinus tabuliformis. The sequence continues at coordinate 788,568,690 of CM062815.1, forward strand.
TGTGACCAGAAAGCATGCGAAGCTATTGGAATCTATCTGGTGCATATTCATATGATATATACGACCATATAATGTGGAATATTGTGCTAGATCTACCCCTAGTGATGTGTGAAGGTGTGACACATATAGGAGTGAAAATAGTTAGAACTAACACTTGTGATAGTAAGAAAACATGAAAATTCCATCTACAAAAGATAAAGAAATTGAACGAGATAGATGTGAGAGTGAATAAAACATGAAAATGACACTTTTTAAATCAAAAGTGATAACCGTGAAATTTGAAGTGACACCTGTGAAAGGAAATATGTGCAAAAGCAATAGTTGAGAAAACTCATTGAAATAAAAGTACAATTTCAACCAAAGTGAGAGGCATTGTCAGGTAATGTGGTGCACTGATTGTTGGCATGGGTTAAACATTTCATAATATTTTTCCTTATGGAATACATATTCACTGTCAATAGTTACTATTCAATCACTTTACTAAACATTGCACAAGCCCTATTCCTAGACATTGTGCAAGCCTTACTCTTAGGGACTGCGCAATTCAGGTCTAATCTTGTGGGAAAAAGGTGTGTTTATGTATTCATCAAGGACTGAACATGTGTGAGAAAGTCACTTTGACACTTAGGATGTGAGAAGAAGACTTGAAATATTTATAAAATATCAACCTACCATGAAGTGACCATGGGACGATAGATCACTAGATCCTCAATATGCGCCAAAATTCAAGTGTAGGAAAAATATTGGAGGGTGTTTGTCGTAGTGAAAACATTTGGTGACACAGTGGTATAACTCCAACTTCTTTGTTTAGGTTTCACCCTTAAATGTGAGGTATAAGTCTCTCAGTAAGTATTGATTCATTGTGAGGATTACCTTAGCTTCCCCATTTAACCTAGTTATAGATATAGTCTCCTTTATTTCTTTCCTAGGCTAAACACCTTAACAAAGCTTGTCATGTCACAATTGTTTTAATCTAGGCAAAGGGTACTATGAAATTATGAGTTTAAGATAATCAGTCTTGCATTTCATCTATGTTGTTACTCCGTTGTCTGCAATCATGTTTAATACCCCGACGGAGCCACTACAAGAACACAAGCGTTGCTTCGTTGTCAGTGAGCTTGTTCAGTACTGTGGCGAAGTTATTTGCTTCACCTCTTTATGTAAGAATCCTTTTTATTTCAACCATTATTTTTTTATTTTTTTAAATGTGCATAGGCACGTATTATTTTATCGAGGCAAAAGAGGGATCTTGACTTATTGAGAGCAAGAGATGTTGTTCTTTCAGAGACAATTATATATACCTCTGAAATTGGTTTTCTTGCTATTGATTTCCCCCTTTCCCTTCTCTACTTGAATGGTTCGACAAGAAAAAAAACCATTTAATTACAATATCGAGTTATTTAATTAAGATCCTAGAACAAATATGGGCATCATGGTTCTACTAATGGCTTTCCATCTAAATGGATCATATTTTCCATTCAGAAACCATTGAATTTAAAAGATATGTATACCAAAATCGAGAAGAGGTGATAGATTACCCAAGCATTTTTCGTCGTCATAATAGCATTTCAAAGCTTTTCCAAATTCCATTTTGAGCCAAAAGGAACATCTTTCACATAAGGACTTATTAAGCAAAACATAAAATAAAAGATAAGATAAAACAAGGAAACAAGACCAAAAGGACAAAGAAAATTGAAAACTGAGCTAAAAAGAAACATGTGAATTAGAAGCAAAAAAAATGGAAAGACTAAAGTGAGAAAGAGTAGGATGAGTGAAAAATGGAAATTAGAATGAAGCTAGACCTACTCTTAACCTAACCAGCTAGAAAACCAAGGCTAAGTGTAATGAAATTTCCAATGTATCGACAATAATTGCTGCCAACATGTAAACACAAATATATGAGCAATTAAAACCAATATAACAATATGTGCAATAAAGAAGACAAGAACTTGAATAACTTGCACAAAATATTGAAAGTATTTCTTGTTGGCAGAAATATGTGTCATAATAACTAAACTTAACCAACTTGGCACCTTACATTTTCAATTAGAAGAAATATCAAACAAACCTTGAAAATTTCTTTTGAATGTACCTACATCTGTTTTTTCCTCCTTAGCAAACATTAGAGAATAAAAAAGGTTATTATTAACATGTTGATGGTGCTAGACTTGCCAACATGTCAGGGGATCTCCTCGGTAAGAAGTCCCAACTATACCTCAGACTATTTGGTATAGGATTCCCAGCAGTGGGCCGTATAGTATAGCCTTGACCACAGTTGTGCGCAGAGGCAAGTAGGATTTCCTTGTTGGTACCAAGGGTGTGACTAGCACAGCAAGCCAAGGAAGGTGCATGAAGGGTTCTAACAAACAGAAAATGGGATGAGTGTGCCCCTTGGAAACCTGTGGAAACATGCGGCTTGGAAGGGAACACATGAGCAAAGATATATCACAAGTTGGAAGGCAGGTGAACCAACAATCCAAAGTGATGGTTAAACTAACAACACACTTCAACAAGATTTGTACATACATATATAGAAAGATTCCATACATACATGTGTAAGAAAACAACTACATATATCATTAGAGTAACCAAGACAATTGAAATACAATAATAACATATGCGTGAAACGTGTTGGCTCTGTTATATTAAGAAAGTTAAAGTTCCAATCATACATACAACCATGACCAACCACTAGTTCCAACAATAGAACATTACAGTCACCACCGCCTGCACCTCCAAATAGATGTACTAGCTTTGCACTATGGAAAAGCCAAGGCTCGTTACAATACACTCCAATATTTCTCTAAGATACACCTATATAAAGCTTGGTTCCCAATATTCTATACAATGAGTTATGAGGTTATATATATAGAAAATGGTGGAGAGACCCTTGACATTCCCCTTTGTGACTCTTTTCCTACCCTCATGACTCTTCAACTACTCCATGGTTGTTCCATCTGACCATCGACACTTGGTCTTACACTTTTATAAGATATTACATTACAATATGCACATGTACCCATGTGAGAAAAAATAGGCTTGAGAGAAGCCATGCAAGGTATCACTAAGAATCGGATGGTTGTGGGAAGACCAACTCTTCAACATCCTTGCGATGATCGATGATGGTGAATGCCAAGCTTGGTAGTCTCTGATGGTTTCCACGTGCTCAATGGTGACATCCTGCTGATAGTGAACTCTCACCTCTATTGCATCCGAGTACCCTGATCTGACACCTCTTTCCAACTCATCTATTAACGTGCGCATCATAGTCTTAAGTGCAGCTGGACCAGCAACATATTGATGCATAATAAGTGTGTTTATCTCCAAATCTGCACTGGTGGCTACATGCATCAACTCATCAAAGTACATTTCCAACTCGATTCGTACTTGGTTATTCGACTTCTCCTCAGTGAGTGTTCCAATAGATGGGATTGTGTGCGTGCACACAATGACATCCATGATTCTAAACACTCATGCAGGTGAAGCCTGCAAACTGATGATGAGTTGCGGGCATTCCTCAGAGTTTTGTATCTGACTCAGATGTGTGCCTTCAACTCTACTACCTTCGGCTTCATCATCTTTGTAAAATGTAATGGGGCTCCTTTTTATCTCATTCTCCATGTCTACATGTGGTCAACAACAGTGTGGAGATTTCACAAGATACGTGCTCTCCTAGAAAAATGGTGCTGCCAACTGTTGAGATCGACAACTGCCTTATGCGTGGTGCCAAATATGGAATACAACATTTTCATGACTGTTTCGAGGGACGATACTTCATCCAGTATCGCTCTCTTCAACTCTGATATAGCTGATGATGTAACATGTTCTCCTCCATGCTTGGCCACTTGTAACTCATTGGCCATGCGCTCGTTCTTTGCTATCAAGAATCGAACACTCGAGCTAGTGGCCTCAGCATCTACTCTGGTAGCATCAACTAATGCTGTTGGATGCTTTCTCTCATGAGATATGATCACTCATTCTTCAAACTATACAGGATATGTATGGACATCCGAAGTAGGCACTCTATGTGACTGCACAACTCTATGTTGCAACTCGTTAAAAGATATGTTGCGCTTATTCGCTTCTGAATTATCTTCAAGGATCTTTATGTCTCCTTGATTGCTTGGGACTTGGTATGCTTTTGGATCTAGTGAAGACAGTCGGGTGACCTCTTGGTTATGAGGCATCAGATCTATATCTTGATCTAACTCTGGCTATACCACATCTATATCCATATGCTCTAGAATTTGTTTAATCTCTTGCGCTAATTCCTACTCCTACAACTTCTCACCCTATCTACTATGCTCCAGCTGCTCGGATGAGTTTATAACCTGTAGGGGCACAATTTCGTCAATCTATGTGTTGTCACTCACTGCTTCAATAGTTATCATTTGCCCATAATACACAATAGCAATGAGTTTTGAATCCATTTCCGAAGCCATAAAATCTCTTAGTGCTAAATTAGACTCTCCCCATTGCATAGCTCTTTGAAAGAGCTTTCCAACGGTATATGGAAGTCCAAAAATGGACTTCTAGGTCAAAAGTTAGAGCAGTTTGAAGATGGGGGTTTTGTGGCCTTGAAATGAAAGAAGAGCACATTGGAGGGCCCCAGGCACAACAAATCCCACATTTCCTGTAGTATTGCAATCCCGTAGTCCCAAAATCCTGAATCTCACATCATCGCAGTCCTACATATTAGCTTATCAGGCATATCGGCAGGCCACGGGAGTTCATAAGCTTATCAATGATCGGTGGTGGGAAAATCCCGCATCCCGTAGTCCCGCAGTCCTGCATGGCCCCCACAATACTAATGGGCCATTCTTAAGGAATTGCAAGGGGAAATCACCAATAGTGTGAATAGGGGAGGAGGGGCCAATTTCATTTTACAAAGGAAGTGCACGTAAAGCTAGGGACAAGCAGGTTCTTTCTCTCTCCTTCACATGGTGATATGGTTTATCGGAGGTTGGAGGCCTCGGGAACAGTGGATCTCGCATATCAGCCTTGTCAAAGTCCCACATCTTGCAAAACCCTTAATCTCACATCCCATAATATTGCATTCCCACATCCTGCAGTCCCACATGGCCCCTGCAATACCTGATGGGCCACCCTTAAGTAATTACAAGGGGAAATCGCTGATGTAGTGTTAAATTGCCGGGGAGGGCTGATTTCATTTAAAAAAGGAATTCAGAGAAAAACCAAGGCAGGACTCCCCCTTTATCTCTCCTCCAAGGGGCCACATGGCACAATCCCATTGGCCCATATGTATGATTTGGAAGCTAACATCATGAATGATGTGGAAGTAAAAGTGACACGTGGCACTCATATTCAGCATTTTCAGGGGTCCTATGGGTGCATTTTTGGGTGACACGTGTCACCAATCACAAGGTGACACATGACAGTGATGACATCATCCCCAAAATATTGGTAAACAGCGGTTACATAGGTTAAAGTGCTCCTCCACCTCAGTCTCTCAAGCTCGCGATTGCGATATGCATGGGTTTTCCTCCCAGACGTGATTATTATCTGGTCTAGCCTATAAGGCTCTTATGTCCAAAAAGTCAGCCACGTTCTGAGAAATAAGGTAACAGGTATTCCTCCTTCAGGGTTGTGATTTCCATACCTCTGGTGGGCTTGACCCTGCAGATCAGTGATTGCAAGGTCCAAAGGGAAATCTTAGGGGCAAGCACCGTAAACCGTTGGTGTGTGAGATTATCATTTAACAAAGGAAAATCTTCCCAAACACAAGTCTAAAGGCCTTAGCGCCTAAGGGCTAAGCGTTTGGTCACAACCCATGATCAAGTGATATGAAGAAGAAGAAAGGGCTAAAGCAAAGGGGGCCTAAGGGGAAATCAAAGTGTGTCTGTTTCATGATATTTCAGCGATAGAGGCCCACATCCAAAAGACTGCTTGTTACGTCATAAACACAACCCCAGGTCTATCAGAGCACTGAAAGGATTGTGCATAGCTCTTAAGGCAGATGGGTCGAAAGCTATGATATTAAATAGAGTATTGGCAGCATTAAACTAGTATGGGATGCTCATGAAAACTTAATGACCCAGCATGGAGCCTCACTCCTCTACAAAACAAAGGACGGTCGAGACAAGCACTTGCAGTCGACCCACTCCCTACTCCACAGAACCAATCATTCACGTAGTAAAGGCAGAATTGACATAAAACAATTGAGTAGCAGGGGGAGCACATCACTGTTGAGAGATGCCTTAACCAGAGACCAACACAGGGACAGTAGAGGGACACATACTCCTTCCTTTTTCCATCTTCTTTCTTTGTTCATTAATTTCAGTTTATTTCCAAGAAGGGATCAAATCCCAATTTTAATCGTTTTGGGAAGTAATGCCTTACATATGCCGAGATAGTTAGTCTAGTAGGATAGCTAGAGCTCTGGCTGAGATAGTTTTCTAAACTGTAATTCCAACTCTCCCTCTTCTTATAAAAAGGGGGAAGAAACAATTTAACACGGGTTAGCTAGTTTTGGAATTTCTCACCCGCAAGGTCTAGGTTATAGGATGCCATTTGGTTCTAACATTTTTATTCATGGGGTCTTCACTAATATCACACTAAATGTATGAACTGATTATTTGGACCCTTTGAGATAAATGGTGTTTCCCTCTTGATTCCAAGCATGATTAATGTGCAACATGTTCCTCTCGGTAATCTCATTCCATTTGTGTTTTTCTTCCTTTGATATAGTATAATAAATGTAGTTGGTTCCTCTTCAATATATGGATTTATCTTAGCTACTCATAGAAGATAGTACCTATGCTTATCATAGACCTACATGTGTTATTCACTAGCATTGCAGTACCTGTAAAATTACAAAGTTACTTGTGTATTTGATTAACTTGTAGGACTTGTATTAGCCCAGAGCTACATTAGCTTTGGCAGAGAGTGATACCCATGTCGTGTTTGATCTAAAACCTTCTTTCTTACGCCTTTATTTCTATCATTACACTAGAAAACTGTCGTTTATAGCCCTATCCACTGAATTCCACTTTCTACTAGGACATTGTTGCATAGGATTTTTTTTGTTACAACCCTATGAATCTTTTTTCCTCATTCCTTTCCTCCTCTCCATCATTACTACGAATTTAGTTTTATGGTGTCTCATTTCCATGTGTCAGCCACTAGAGGAAGAAGCCATTTCTCTTTGAGATTACCCCAATATACCCTCAACATTTGGATCCAAGAGTTGACTTGAATCTACCTCAGTGAAGGCTTATTGAACCAAGCCCTTCCTATTACCTTTTTACGTGAAAATTGGAGTGCTAATAACCCCTCATAGCTAATATCTTAAGCATTCCTCTATTTAACATGTCTTAGGCACTGCTCTACAATCAACCCAGAGGTTATCTCTAGGAAGCTTTCTATCTCCCCTGCAGCACTTGTGCCACAAGGTGTTAGATTTAGCTACAACATCTTTCTGGCACCGTTATCGGGGAACATATTAGAATATTTTTCCCTGGGTGTGACAAATTTTTTCATTTCCCTTGTTATTTGAGCAAGGGAAATGTGGGTTGAAAATCTCTCACCTTGGTGACTCCACTGTCAAAATTATGATAAAAATCTTGGTGACTCCACTTTTCCTATCTCTATTCGATCATCTTTCCTTTCAAGCAGCCCTATACTTACTCATATGTTACAACAACAAAAAACTCTCTCCACTTCTGAAGCTGAAAGCAATCACATAGGCAGTTTTTCAAGATGGCCCTTCCTGCATTCCTAGCCAACCAATTTTCCCCACTGGATTTCTCTTCTATTGCTAGTTATCCCAATCATGTCCCTGCATGTCATGACTGGAATTCCTATTTTCCTAGATTCAGTGGAAACACACAGAGAAGACCTGGACAACACCTCAAAGACTTTCATGAATGCATGGAGAAACAAGGTATTTTTCTTGAAGATGTACAAATGAAGTTGTTCAAGTGGTCTTTAGATGAGGATGCTAGAGTTCTTTTTCAAATGATACCTTGTGGCAACATATCTTCTTTGAAATGTTTTCATACAACATTCTATCAATATTTCAAAATATTTTATCCACCAAATGCTCTATTTGAAGATTGTTGCACACTTTGTAATGATGAATATATTCCCGAGGTAAATAACCCTACTGAAGATGTATGTGAGAGCTCATTACAAGAAGATACCTACTCACATCAAGAAGAATCTCCCCATGAGAAAGAAAGAGAAGAAGGAAACACCATTGGGCTACCAGTAAACTCTCGGAGGGATTATTCAGTTGAGTCCGATGTTTCTCCTTCTTATAATGAATATAACTCTGATGGAGATTCAAGTGAGGCAGAGCTACCATACTCCCAGTTATGGGAAGTTGAACAAGAAGAAGAGGGCCATTAGGAGGTCAATAAAGAGGCTCCAATCCATGATGTATATCTTTCACATGGAGAGTAGGATCAATGATCTCCTCCAATCTATGATTCATATGATTCATGGGAGGGGGAAACAGTCATGAAGGTGCAGAAGGAGTTGTTTACCAATAATTGGGGAGAAAGCTCCCAACAACAAGTTTTTCAAGAAGAGCCCAAAGCTAAATTACTACAGAAAGATTTCTGCAAAGAATTCTCAACACGCCCTCCAATATATGATTCTTACAGTTCTGACAGTGAAGAGTCTGTTACAGATTTCCAAGACAACTATCCCATTGAAAAATGGGTAGTAAAAGATCAGCAACTAGTTTTTCTTGAAAAGGCTGAAGTTGAGGAGCTGAAAGGTGTTTTTGGTTTCCCTGGCCAAAAGGATATTGGATAGCAGAATTATTATGAAATTAAGGTAGTTGCAAATTTTCCTTGGCTATTCTATGACCCTGTGGCAGAATACATGAGCCTATTCTTAAGCCAGCAACAGAGGTTATGCCAGTAGAATCCATTAAACTTTTCATTTGGAGATTTTTCATGTTGCATGCCTGTTTTAACTTTTAATTTGCAATAGTATGAAGGCATAAGCTCCAGTACTCAAATGTTGGCCTACATCCATTGGAGGGTTGAACTCACCTTGGTGAATTAAGCTCTGGAGCATAAGTAGGAATGTACATAAATAAGCTCACAAGCTGAGCATTTTCTTTTCAGTTGTTATAATTTTTATTTCTGCATTTTAGATTGAGGAGGAAAGTCCCATGAAGATTTTTCTGATTACAAAGATTCATTTATTACTAACTCCATGCCCAATGGTGAAGGATACTAGTCTGCAAGTTCTCAACACCTTGCCAACAACACACTATCCCCAGTAGGAGCCAATGTTGTCACTCACTACCTTAGCAATTATCAGTTGCCTAGAATACACAAGAGAAGTGAAGTTTGAAGTGACTTCCAAACCCATAGAATCTCTTAGTGCTAAATTATTAGTATCCTCATTGCATAGTTCTCTGAAATATCTTTCCAGTGGTATATGGAAGTCCAAAAATGGATTTCTAGGTTAGAAGTTAGAGTTGTTTGAAGATGGGGGTTATGTGGCCTTGAAATGAAAGAAGAGCACATTGGAGGCCCCTGGGCACAACAAATCCCACATTTCCCATAGTCCCACAATCCTGCATCCTGCATCATCATAGTCCCGCAATCCCACATCCCACATCATCATAGTCCTGCACATTGGCTTTCTCGGCCATATCGGTTGGCCCTGGGAGTTCATAGGCTTATCGGCGATCGGCGACGAGAAAATCCTGTATCCCACAGTCTCGCATGGCCCCTGCAATACCATTGTGTCATTCTTAAGGAATGGTAGGAGGAAATCATAGATAGTGTTAATAGCAGGGGAGGGGCTGATTTCATTTTACAAAGGAAATGCATGTAAAGACAGGGACAGGCAGGCCCTTTCCCTCTCCTTCACATGGTGGTATTATTTATCAAAGGTCGGAGGCCCTAGTCACAGTGAATCCTGCATATTAGCCTTTTCAATGTCTCACATCCCGTAGGCCCCGAATCTCGAATCCCGTAGTATTGCAGTCCCACAATCCCACATCCCGCAATCTCACATGGCCCTTATAATACCTGACGGGACATGCTTAAGAAATTGCAGGGGGAAATTTTTGATCTAGTGTTAAATTATCGAGGAGGGTTGATTTCATTTAACAAAGGAGTTCAAAGAAAAACCAAGGCAGATGAACCCTTCTCTCTCTCCTCGAAGGGGCCACGTGGCACAATCCCATTGGCCCATCTGTATGACTTGGCATCTCATGTCATCGATGACGTTGCAGTATAGGTGACACGTCGCACTCAAATTCAGCATTTTCAGGGGTCCTATGGGGGCATTTCCAAGTGACACGTGTCACCAATCACAAGGTGACATGTGTCAGTGATGAGATCGTACCCCGTAGATCAGTGATCATTGGTCGTACATATTAAAGCACTCCTCCACCTTAGTCTCCCCGGCTTGTGATTATGATACACAGGGTTTTTCCTCCCATATGTGATATATTTTGAGGTCTTGCCTATAAGTCTCCCGTGTCTAGATATTTGACCAAGTGCTGAGAAATAAGGTAACAGGTCTTCCTCCTCCAGGGTTGTGATTGTGATACCTCTGGTGGGCCCGACCCCATAGATCAGCGATCGTAGGGTACAAAGGGAAATCTTAGGGGAAAGCACCATAAACCACCGGTGTACGGGATTATAATTTTACAAAGGAAAGGCTTCCTGGACGCAAGTCTGAAGGCCTTAGCACCTAAGGGCTAAGCGTCTTCTCACAACCCGTAGTCAGGTGATATGAATAAGAAGAAAGGGGCTGAAGAAAAGGGGGCCCAAGGGGACATTAGAGTGCGCATGTTTCATGATATTTCAGTGATAGAGGCCCACATCCAAAGGACTGCTTGTTACGTGCTAAACACAACCCCAGGTGTATCAGAGTGCTAAAAGGATTGTGCAGAGACCTTAAGGAAGACGGCTTGGAAGCTGTGATATAAAATAGAGTATGGGTAGCATTAAACAAGTATGGGAGGCTCACAAAAGATTAATGACTTGGCATGGAGCCTCACTCCTCTACAAAACAAAGGACTGTCGAGACAGGCACTTGCATTTGAACCACTCCCTACTCCACATAACTAGTCATTCATACAGTAAAGGCAGAATTGATAGTAAATGGCTAAGCTGCAAAGGGAGAACGTTAGGGCTAAGAGTTGGCTCAAGCAGAGACCTTCATAGGGAAACCAGGGGGACACCTAATCCTTCCTCTTTCCATTTTCTTTCTTTGCTCATTAATTTCTATTTATTTCCAAGAAGGGATCAAATCCCAATTGTAATCGTTTTGGGAAATAATGCCTTACATAGTCCAAGACAGTTAGTCTAGTAGGACAGTTGGAGCTATGGATGAAATATTTTTGTAAATTGTAATTCCAGCTCGCCCTCTTCTTATAAAAAGGGGGAAGCACACTTTAATAGGGGTTGGTTGGCTCCAGAATTTCTCACCCGTAAGGTTTGAGTTCTAGGATGCCATTTGGTTCTAATATGTTTATTCATGGGGGCTTCACTAATATCGTGCTAAATGTATGGACTGGTTATTTGGACCCTTTGAGATAAATGTTGTTTCCCTCTTGATTCCAAGCATGATTACTGTGCAGCATGTTCCTCTCAGTAATCTCATTTCATTTGTTTTTTCTTCCTTTGATATAGTATAATGAATGCAGTTGGTTCCTCTTTAATATATGGATTTATCTTAGCTACTCATAGAAGAAAATACCTGTGATTATTAAAGACCTACATTTGTTATTAACAAGCATTGCAGTACCTATAAAATCACAAATTTACTTGCGTATTTGATTAACCTGTAGGACCTGTATTAGCCCAGATCTACGTTATCTTTCGCAAAGAATGATACCCATGTCGTGTTTGATCTGAAGCCTTCTTTCAGGTGCCTCTATTTCTATCATTCCACTGGAAAACTGTGGTTTAGAATTCTGTGTTTTTTATAGCCCTATCCATCAAATTCCACTTTCTGCTAAGACATTGTTGCTTAGGTTTTTTTTGTTACAACCCTATGCATCTTTTTCCCTTCTTCTTTTCCTCCTCTCCATCATTACTATGACTTTAGTTTTAAGATGTCTCATTTTTCGTGTTTCGGCCACCAGAGGAAGAAGCCATTTCTCTTTGAGAATACCCCAATATACCCCCCACATTTGGGTCCATGAGTTGGCTTGAATCTACCTCAGTGAAGGCTTATTGAACATAGCCCTTCCTATTACCTTTTTACATGACAATTGCAATGCTAATAACCCCTCATAGATAATCTCTTAAGCACTCCTCTATTTAAGATTTCCTAGGCACTAGTCTACAATCAACCTAGAGGATGTCTCTAGGAGGCTTTCTATCTCCCTTGCAGCACTTCTGCCATAGTATGCTAGATTTAGCTACAATAATATGCATGTTACGCCTCCTGTTATGTTTATTCCTACTTTGCTTCTTTCTCACTTCTGCGTAGATCCTGTTCTTCTTGGAGTTGCTACTTCAACTCTTGCAAGTCCTTCTCTACTTCCTCTATCCTCTGTTTATCTCTTTCCCTTTGTGATTTCCTCTTGTCGTGTTGTTGTCTCTTAGCCTCAATCTCCAAAGTTGCTTTCATTACGAGTGTATCTTCTTTGAACTTGTGGCTTTGTTCTGCCTCTACATTGTCATCAACCTTTCTTTTTCCTTTGTCATGCAGAGGTTTGTTACCCTCTACCACTATTGATGATGGTGCTCTCTGAGATGCTTTTTCGTTCTGCTTCACTAACCATTCCACAACTATTTCGACCGGTTCATTGAGCCTGGAGAAGCTATGAAAACATCTCCATGGGTCTTACTCAGGCCAATGACATGGATCCATGAAAATTACACTCTCGCATAATGGTCCTTTACAAAACAATGTGGGTTATATGGATTGAAACTTCTAGCGCCGAAAGTGAATCTTTTGAACTCCTCTGTCACAGCATCAACATGCTTGAGATTTTGTATCTCTTATAACTCGACCTGAAAAGGAAGAGCGGGCCAAGGTACCTTCTTCTTCTTGTGCAGTATATATGACAACCCTGTCAAGATCTGATATGAAACTTCTTGCATGAAAAGCTTTTCCATGGAAAACTTCGATAAAACATGCGGAGGCTTCTCCGTGTTGTACATTTGTATGAAGGTGCCAAGGGGTGAGGCATACCAATCTGCTATGTCAATCAGTGCCTCCATCACTTCCTGCAACATGCAAGGTGGATCCTGCTCAAATATCGTTTTGTACACTAGGTTGACAAAGTGATCTGACAACTGTGTGATGACTCCGCAGAATCTTCTTTCAAAGAACAATCTACAATAAGTGTGCATAGAGGTTTCTGAAGGTGTCCATGCCCACCTCAAACTTGGGAATTGCTGGCGGGCACAGAGTGCATACAGAATGTAAGAGGAAATGTATATCTTTTCATGCTCACCTTTCGACGGATGCCAGGCTCCTATCACCTATTCCTTCAACCTGAGAGCCAACATGTCAGACCAGTTGCATGGCCTTCTTTTACTGGCTAGTTGATCCAACGCAATCACCCAGCTCTGTGGGAAGGTCTCTATGCTCTCTTAGCCGTATAAGTAGCATATAAAGATGACCAAGTATTGATATGCCTTATGTAGTATCTTTGTCTTGTAAACCAGACTGGGCTTTGTCCTGAACATGGCTGGCTCTTTCACCCAACTCTTCAAGATACCTATGGAGTTTGCATTATTGCATGTGTTGAAGGGTTTCTCCATCGTGATCACCAGCTGTGGAAAGTGATACATCTCTTCATAGTCCTTTTCCCTAAAGGTAACAAGCTCTATCCTGCTAACACTGTTCAACATCATCATCTTAGGATCAATGTGTGAGACAATCCAATGTATCATGTTCGTGCATGGAAACGCAAGATACTTGCATGCAATCCAGTATGAGTCAGATTTGTGGACGTTGACATAGACCCTGTGATCTTCCAAGTCCTCCTTATATATGCCTAAGAATGTATCGTTGAAGTCTTTCCATTTCATCTTGATGTCTTTGTCTATGACCAGCTTGGTTTCTTCGTAAATGGGTAGGCCCATTGATACTTGTTCAACTCCATCTCCAGTTTCACTACCAATGGTGTCCTTTGACCCTGCTTTCTTGGAGGCCATTGTGCCTATATTGCTAAGAGATAGATGAACAATTTCTATACCTAGAGACATAGCAACACTCATGGAAATCTATTTGTCAGTTAAAAACCAAAATAAATTTGAGGACTGACATGCAACACACCTGGGTGCCTAGCAATAAAGATTGCATAATTTTCATAGAGAGGTTGGGAGACTGACTCGCAAAACATCACAAGGCAGAATCTAGGCTATCAAGAGGATGACTATATGTTGGAACTGTGCAATGCACAGTCCAGCCTGCCTGCTGAGGGATGAAACTTCGCAATGCGCAGTTTCACTAAGCAATGACATGCATGCCCAAAGACTACATTGTGCAATTTTTTGGGTCAACAGGGCACTGCCTCCTAAAATTGTGCAATGCAAGCCTAGAGGTAAGTGCTGGCTAGGTTTGCACAATTCTTGGAGGGAAGGTAGAGCCTTCGCTTCCAGAAATGCGCATTTCTATCTGGGCCAAGTTAGCCCAAACCTTCCGATGGGTGACTCAAAACATGAAAAGGTTTAGATGCATGGCGAGACTGAGTGTAAGCAAGACTGAATGATCATGCATGCAAACAGTGAATGTAGGATTCAAAAATCAGGGATGCATGCATGTGTGTGGAACGAGTCACCACAACAAAAACTATCAGTGAAAAACAATTTCATGCATGTGATAGTAGTGAGATGCAAATAAAAACTAAAATGGTTCTTCTACAAGCTAATATACATTAAAAAGATAGCAGGCATTCAGTAAAACCAAGTGAATAACATCCATACAAATTGAAATATGAAAAGCAACTGAAAAGAAGAAAATGACATGAAAAGCAGACTTACCCAGAAACAGTTGAGCTGAATGTGACAAAGACTCCTAGATGTATCGTGGGATGTCAGATCTCCAATATCGATGTGAGAAATGATCTCTACAATGTCGAATAAATAGGTTTGAGGCTTATGACGTGCATGCTACAAATCAAGGAAAAGCGACACTTGGAGGGAAGTTTCTAAAATGATCTTTGCATGTAACCTCCAGCTGCTAAAAAAACTATTCGTTAATTTTAGGGATGCTTTTTGCATGTTTTCTATTGCTATTTCAGGAAAAAGTATCCCATGCATGCAAATCAAGACTTTTCAGTCCCAAAGGGAACCAATCAACCTGAAGGCACATGCAGCAGTCTGCAAACCTGGGAAACAAATTTGTGCAGTTTCTGGGTTGAGCAGGGTTGGATATCACTTAGGAATTGCATAATTTCTAGGGTTAGTAGGTCACTGCCTCCCAGAATTGCACAATTTCTAAGATGAAGCCCAGTGACAGGCTAGATTGTGCATTTTTCTGAGGGAGGGTTGCCTCGTTTGATTGCGCAATTCTGGAGCTCAACAAACAGCCCAGTAGGTAGCCCAACAGGATTGCACAATTTGATCTGAAGTTAAATAGCAACACAAAAAATTATAGATATAACCATAAATACAGATATGCAGTAGAAATAACACTACCTTTCATTAATATTAAATAATGAAATATGCTTACAAATAGAATGGAAATGAGACTAGCTCAGGCGATGGTAGCTTATCTCTGAGAAGAGATGTGGCAGCTACTTGCCTCTGAACTGAGTTACAATGAGGCTAAATGGCCTTTTTATTATTGAACAATACGAGAAAACCCTAAACAACCAAAACCTTAAACCAAGGAGATGTAACACCAAGGGTTTATGGGCCCCATTGGGGTTAGTTGGGTAGCCAACTTCCTGCGGTCATAACTTGGTCATATTATCTTTGTTTGATGCGCATGATACCTCGTTGGAAATATCTCTCTAAGGACTACAAATAAAAATGAAATTTAAGTGAAATCACTTGAAATAATATTAGTAAAAAAAAACATCGTTTATGGCGTCAAAACGACTCCCGAAGTTTAGGACCCGAGAAATTGCCAAAAAATAGTAAACAGTGCTAAAATTAAGGAAACTGAAAAATTGAAAGAAACAATGGTTGGGAGCCACGTGGAATAGTTTGGTGTCCACGAATATCTACCTGGATCATTCCTCCCCCATTAGGAAGCAAGGTCTCCATTGCATTGAGTTCCTCCATGAGATGAGGAAACTTCTACTAAACTTGATCCCTAGTGAGCCATTTTCCTTGGTGCAAGAGTTGGTTGGCTTTGACAACTCAATACAGTTGGATCTTCTGCTAGCGATTGTTCTTGATCTGCATGTCCATGATCTTATCAGCTGCAGCTTGTTCCATGTGGTCTAGATTTAACTCTATTGGTGTGAGTTGTTTTGCAATGTTGGATGTGTTGAGTAATGGTGGAAAGTATGGACGAAGGCGATCCAGATTGAACACTGGGTGAAGGCCAAGGAATGGGGGAATGCTGAGCTCAAAAGAATTATCTCCCACAACCTTGGTGATGGTGTATGGCCCATATCAATGCAGATGAATCTTGTGGTGGGGCCCAGCGAGGCACTCCTTCTGCAAATGTAGCCAAACTTTTTTGCCCACTTGGAACTTGTGTGGCACCTGATGTTGATCATTCTGCTACTTATACTTAGCATTGGCTTTGTCCAATATGTCATGGACTTATTGGAGGATGTGTTGAATGTGCTCAATGAAGCTATTTGCCTTGTCAGCTTCGGACTAGACATCAGCCAAATCTGCGTGAGTCACTGCAAATGGTATGACCACATGAATGGGACATAGTGGCTGGAATCCCAAGCCCACCTAAAAAGGGTTGTGACCAGTCAAGCTATGGAGAGCCCAACTGTAGCTGTGTTGGACATAGGGGAGGCTCTCATCCCATGTGTGTGGATGCTTTGAGTTGTACAGAATGTGTATGATCATCCTGTTGATGACCTCTGTCTGGAAATCAGTTTGGTGATGGAAAGTTGTGGACTTAGTGAGCTTGGTGTCTAGCATCAACTAGAGACTGGACCAAAATGTACTGAGGAACCTGATGTCTCGATCTGAGATGATATACTATTGGATCCCAAAGTGCACCCACACTCATTCAAAGAAGAGTTTAGTGGCGGCTTCTATTGTGATACTCTTCTTGCAAGCCGCCATAATGGTCATCTCAGATGCACAGAATGTGTATGATCATCCTGTTGATGACCTCTGTCTGGAAATCAGTTTGGTGATGGAAAGTTGTGGACTTAGTGAGCTTGGTGTCTAGCATCAACTAGAGACTGGACCAAAATGTACTGAGGAACCTGATGTCTCGATCTGAGATGATATACTATTGGATCCCAAAGTGCACCCACACTCATTCAAAGAAGAGTTTAGTGGTGGCTTCTATTGTGATACTCTTCTTGCAAGCTGCCATAATGGTCATCTTCGAGAATCTCTCAATGACCAAAAAAGCACAGTCGTTGCCATGATTAGTAGAAGGAAGGCCTTACATGTAATACATGGAGATGGATTCCCAAGGTCGACTAGGGGTATGCAGCGGAGTATAGAGACCGTGATTCTTGATGGTCGGTTCAGCAATGGCGCAAGCAGTGTAGGATTTGATGTACTTCCTGACATCCTATCGAAGATTTGGCTAATAGAAATACCTTTGAAGTATTGCCACCATTTTCTCAACCCAGAAATGCCCAGTGACCCAACTATAGTGCGCTTCCCAAATCATCTTCACACGCTCACTTGAAGGAACACAAAGGTGTCCCAGGTGGCATAACAGAGCATCCTGGAGGTGAAAATATGGAACTTTCTGACCCTCCAAGAGCGTATGGTATGTGTGGCTGAATTTTGGGTCGCTTTTGTAGATAAGTGGCCAATCAGAAGTCTTGTGCCCACAATAGTTGAGCATGGCGGTTAACACCATGATTGGTGGTCAGTTGATGGAGTCTACGATATTATTTGTGTTTCCCTTCTTTTACTTAATATTCGAATGGAACTGTTGCAGGTATGTGGACCATTCCTGATGGCGATCATTCTGCAACTTCCCTCATGTCTGTATGAACTGTAGGGGTCGGTGTTCTGTGTGGATGAACGTTTCCTTCCCCAAAATTTAATGCTTCCATTATCGGTAGGCCTGCAAAATGGAATACATCTCTTTGTCATAAGTGGGTTACTTCTGGACTATGTCTGAAAGTGTCTCACTGTGATATGCCACTGGATTCCCCTTTTGAGTAAGGACTACCCCAATAGCATAGTCAGAGGCATCTGTCTCAATCTCAAATGGTTGTTGCAAGTCTGGAAATGTGAGAATTGGTGCAGAGCAGAGGTGATGTTTCAACTCTATGAATGCCTTCTATAGAGATTAAGACCAAAAGAATTTTTCTTTCACCCCACCTTTGGTGACTTGACTCAAGGGCCAAGTGATATGAGAGAACCCAAACATGAACATATGGTAGAAATTAGCAAGACCCGAAAAGTTGTGGAGCTCCATCAGAGTGGTTGGGGATGGCCAATCCTGAATGACTTGGATCTTGGCTGGATCCACATGCACCCCTCGTTCATTAATAGTGTATCCTAGATACTAAATCTGGGTCATGACAAAAGTGCATTTCTCCAAATGGAACACAAATTGTGTTGTCGTAGTGTTTGGAGAACCTGTCAGATGTGGTGGAGGTGTTCTTCCCAACTCTGTCTGAAGATCAGCATGTCATCCAAGCATACCACTACAAATGAGTTGGTGAATATCCACAAGATGTCATCCATATGCCTCATGAAGGTTGCAGAAGCATTTGTTAACCCGAAAGGCATAACCAACCATTCGAAAAGGCCCTCCTTGGCTTTGAAGTTAGTCTTCCACACATCGGAGGGTTCGATTGGTACTTGGTGATATACGGACTTCAAGTCAATCTTGCTGAAATAATTTTTCCCCCTTGAGTTGGTCTAGAAGGTCATCAATCCATGGGATTAGATACCTATTCCAAACAGTGATCTTGTTCAGTGCCCAATAGTCAATACAGAGTCTCCAAGTCCCATCCTTCTTTTGTACCAACACGATTGGGCTCCCATGAGGTGATGAACTCGGCCGAACATGACCTTTCTACACCAGCTCCCAAATTTTCCTCTTGGTTTCCTCATTCTCCATAACAGAGCATTGATAGATTGGTCCAATGGGTAACGGTGCACCTGGGGTCAGATCGATGGAGTGCTTGACCTGAGAGTGTAGAGGCACCCTTGCAAGGGAGGTGAAGATGTCCTTGTACTCCTCCCTGACCTTGTCCATCTATTTTTTTCGTGCAGAGGGGCCCTGTCTGGAGGTCATGGCCAACATATTCTTCTTTCCTTGAGGATGTATCATTAGGAAAACAAATTTCCCGGTTATGAAATGAGATTACTACATTGTTTTGAAGCAACCATATAGATGGCGGCAAGCGGTGCTACATCTGGTATCCTGTACAACTTATTTCCCAATGTAAGAATAATAGTGTGAGGCCCTGACTCATACAAAGCATGTCACTTCCACAAGTATGGTTGGCCTAATAGTACATCACAAACATCAAGAGGAGCAACGTCACATAATACCTCATCCGTGAAGGGCTTGATGTTGTATGGAAGGTGACATTGTTGGCTCATGTGCAGATCTCGTCCTTGATGAAGCCAACCGATGGTGTACGGTTGTGGGTTTGATGTGGTTAGTAAGCCCAGCCTCTTCATGACCTCTACTACAATGAGGTTCTTTTGGCTACTTCTATCTATGATGTATTGTAGCGGGGAACCCTTTAGCCGCATTTGGGAGTGAAGGAGATGCTCCTCCTCCTCTAGATCTTCGGGTTCCTCCTTCTATATCTTTTCGACAGCAGCAGTGGTGTTGGGCTCCACATCAATAATCTGCTTCCCTTTGTGAATACCCTTGTCAAGTTCTGACTCAGAGCCATAAAATGCATCCGATACTGAAGCCTTCAGTTCAGCCACCAGTGAATTCTTAGCCCAATACTCACTTGTAATGTGGGTGGAGCTCTTATGGAACTCATACCACTTTCCTGTGTCCTTCTTCGGCTTCGCAATGTTGTCCTTTTCTTGTGGCCTTGGTAGGTTTTCCTGGGTCGTCTTGCCTTTGCTTTGTCCTTGTTCTGCGGTCTGGGGGCACCTTTCCCTTGCTTTGGATTCACAGATCTAAAGTAAAGCTTCTTATGTCTAAACTTTTGATCGATCTTGATTTCGTATCGGTACACCGTTCATAACGAGGAGATGTCCAGAAACTCCTTCACATCCTGGATGTATCTATGTAGCCAATCACGGTACTTGAGTACCAAATGTTTCTCAAAATCCTTGATACTAAAATTCGTGCAAATGGTATGAACAACATTGGTAAACTCTGACACATCTTGGTCCCTTCCCTGTAGCAGTGTGGTCCACTTTATGTATTTGTCCTCATAGCTCCCGACAGGGTAGTACTACTCCTTGATGACGTCCCGGAATGAATTCCAAGTGGGAGTGACTGAAAATAGTGAGGTTGTACTTTCATCCTTCTGCTCACAATAGGTTTCCCACCAGCCCTTGACGTGGGGGGCGGTTTTGAGAAGAGAAAAAGTAATCTTTTCTCAGCTGGAAAAATCATGAATAGAAAATTATCATTCTAGTAGATTCAACCATTTATCTACTCTGTATGCATATATTTGGCCCTCAAATATGGAAATGTCAAATTTTACTTGTACCTTAAAAGGTTTGGAGCCTCCAGAGTGGCTGTTGGACGTGGATGCATCATCGGTGGGCAACCGTTGAAGGATTTGGGAAAAGTTATCCATCATCACATTCCTTTCTTTCTTGAGGGCCTCGAGCAATATTTTGATAGGATCTCCTGCTCCCTCTTCTTTCTTTTCTTCCCCCATGGGAGGCCATCAGGATTTCTGAGGCTGGTCTTGCAAAGGTTCGACCAGTTCGATCCCTAACTCCTTATATCTGACCTCGTTGGGGACATGCAAAGAAATACAGAGAAAGAGTAGACTACTTTGATACCACTGATCCAAATTTAAAGAGGAATGAAACATATTACAGATATAACCATAAATATAGATATGCAACATAAATAACACTATCTTTCATTAATATCAAATAATGAAATACGCTTACAAACAGAATGGAAATGAGACTAGCTTGGGCAATGATAGCTTATCTTTGAGAAGAGATGTGGCAGATACATGCCTTTGAACTGAGTATAATGAGGCTCAAGGGCCTTTTTAATATTGAAAAATATGAGATAACCCTAAACAACAAAAATCCTAACTCGAGGAGATGTAACACCAAGAGTTTATGGGCCCCGTTGGGGTTAGTTGGGAAACCAACTTCTTGGGGTCGTAACTTGGTCATATTATCTATGTTTGATGTGCATGATACCTCGTTGGAAATATCTCTATGACGAATACAACTAAAAACATGATCGCAACAAAATCACTTGAAGGAATATTGCTAAAAAAACGTTGTTTAGGGCATCAAAACGGCTCCAAAAGTTCAGTACCTGAAAAACTGCCAAAAATAGTAAACTATGCTAAAATTAAGGAAACTAAAAAAATGAAAGAAAAAATGGTGGGGGTCCACGTGGAATAGGCGGGTGGCCACCAATATCCTCCTAGATCATAATTTCTGGAGGGAAGGTTGGTTCTCCTCCAAAATAGTGCAATTTTTTAGTGAGTATCTTAGCCAAAAAATAACTGAAGTCCGGAAACACACCTTGTGATGGGAGACAAGAAAGTTTACATGCACAGGCTAGAAAGCCACTGAAACTCAGTTGAATCCTATGTACTTGATAGCATAAGACATGCTACTAAGGATGGTTGGTAGGGAGGCTCCAAAATGAAGTTAAGGAAAAAATTTGGAGGGTGGTTGTAGCCGCTAAACCACTTGGCGACACACTGTTAGAACTCCAGTGCTCTGCATGGAACTTGTTTCATGTAAAGAAATTCTAACAACTCTAGAAGTATTGTTCATTCCTATGATAATCTTAACTCCCACACTATCTTGATTGAAATTTGTAGCACCTACCATGCTCTTGGTCAGTCGACACACATTCCAGGCCAAGTCTACACAGTTGTTTCGATTGGGATGAGGAGTATATTGGTACACAAGCAATATGATAGTCAAAGTTTAAGTTCCATCTTTGGTGTTGCTCCACTGCCAGCAAGCACAAAGAGTACCTTGGCAGAGTCATGTAGGAGCACAAGCATCGCTTCACTTCCAACAAGCCTAGATAGTACCCAAACGGAGATACTTGCATCACCTCTCTACACAGGAAGCCTTTCTCTTCTTTCGCCTTATTTATTTTCATTTTTTCAGGATTTTCATTTTTTCATTTTTTCATTTTTTTTTCATTCTTCAAAACTATGCATAGCACTTATTCATTTCAAAGGCGGAAGAGGGATCCCAACTTATTAAGAGCAGAAGAGGTTGTTCCTTCAGAGAAGTATTTTTTATATATCTCTTCTATACTTTTTAAGGTTTCCCCCCTTGCCTTACTCAACTTGACTGAGATGACAAGGGTTAACCCAAAACAATCAACTAGAGTAGGTGATACTAGTTAGTGTGCAAGCATTGTCTTTTCGTCAAGGTTCACTTTGAACAAAACAAATTTTCCATTGGCATACCATGGACTCAAGATAACAAGTTCTACATATAGAGACAGGACAACAGATAACCAAGTCTTGGTAACTGCACAAGTCCTCTTGTACTTTACCTTACTTGTTTCAAGTGTCATACACGGTCTCATGCGAAACTGACCTACAACGTAAAAAAGCAACAAACAACTAAAAGAGCGAAGATCAAGAGAAAAATGTGAAAGCAAAGCGAGTAAGAAAAAAGGAAGCAAACAAGCAAACACACAAAGCAAGAAACAAACATGCATGCAAGAAAAAAAATACAAGAAAATACTACTCCTACTCCTAACTTAACGATGCATGGGCCTGATCATATAAAGTGATATTTCCAATGCATCCATCAGCGCATTGGTTAATCCATGTTGGTGAATCCATTGTTCACGAACAACACCCTCGCGTGAACCAACAAACATGAAATATATAAAAATGAACAAAAACACACTCTGAGTCTAATTGCATCCACAAAACATAGATGAGTCTAAGCGCATGACATGAAATCCATGGACTTACCATAGTGTTGTGCGACACTACGTGCAGATGTTAAGCATACATATTCTCTTGACTGTGACATGCAAGAAAATGAGAGAAACAAAGACAACTTGTGTCATGCACGTGTGCTTGGTGTGTAAGATTCCTCCAATGCATGAGCAATGGGATCATGTAATTCAGGTGGCAGAAGCGAAATTTGTGTGTGGAATTGATCTTCAATGCATACAGATGATTGATAAGGAGCCTCAGGTGTTTCAACAATTTCCTGAGCAAAAGAAAAACCAACCCCGGGATAGCGAGGGCCTGACATAACCATCTTCTCCGACTGAAGTTCCTCGACTATCTGCGGGGTTTCGACTTCGCCGAAAGATAGATCATTATAAACAGGTGGCTTTGAATGATCAATAGTGACAGAATCAACATCGTTATCAAATATGGGAGTAAATGGATCACGATAGCTACGGTCAGAAAAATCAAACAGAGGAGTAGATGAGAAGCAAGAATGTTCACCCTTTGCATTTCTAAACAAAGCAAATGAAAATTAAAGTGGATTTTCAATGAGGCATTTTTCCTTTCCGCTCTCGAATTATGGGCTGACATCAAATGTATCCTACGAATGATCAACAATAGGTGCATTCATTGGTGGATGTACACAAGGAAAAGTAGTGATGGAAGAATCACCAAAGATGTTAGGGAAAAGCGGAGGAGGTGTAGACAGAAGGATATCATCCTTCGCCACGGGTTGATGTTCAAGTTCCCAGTCATACTCATCATAAATGATAGCGTAGGTTTGTTGTGAAATACCAAATGTGTCGATGGCTTGATCCTTGTTCACAACAGGTGTAGAGTTCGGAATGGAAGATCACAAGAGAGTGTGATCTGGAGGATTAGTAGAACATGAAGACAGAGGCTGTGGTAACAGATGCATATGACAACCCATGGGCTTCACAACCAAATCTACGTGAAAATTGAGAGAAGTGATGCTGGGAGGATATGACAGTTGAACAGACGTGTGTGCATGTTCTCCCACATCACTTTATGGTGGTGAAGTTGTTTGATGAGGGGACAGTGGACAATCACCTGTGATAGTGATCATGTCCATCTATGATTGCACAACTCCATCATTGAAGTATGTTGAGTGGGGTTTTAACTTCAACTTCATCTTGGGATTCAATGATTTATTCAGACAGTATTCGAATCTATCCCAAATATATTGAAAATTCATCTGGATTTTCAGAGCTTGAAACTGCAATACACAAAAGTGATGCCAAAAATCCATAGGCAATTCTTGTGGAGTCTTCCTTTGTTTTAACAGTTTTTTGTCAAGAGGTTCTAGATCAAAATAATGGAAAGTAGATTCAATGAGATCACGGAACTGGTCAAGTGAGTGCACACTGCCAGAAAGCAGGTTGTGGCACCATCATTGTGGGGATTCACAAAGTGTGTGTGAAAGCAAAAAGTTGGCCTCTTCATCATAGAATTCATCTGCATCATCAATAAATGCATATAATTCTTGCAAGTATGTAGGCCACGCCACTTCACCTTCACCATCATACGTGAATTCTGATAAGAGATCAAAAAACTCCCTCATGATGTCAACAAGTTCATCATAAGATATACATTGCAGAGGGATGAATATAACAGTATCCATGATAGATATGCAAAGATTCAAAATAGGATGAGAGGACATAGCTTGTCATATGGCCCTCCTTCTAGCACCAGAAATGTTGATGGGGTTGGACCCACTAACATGTTAGGGGATCTCCCCGGTAAGAAGTCCAAACTAGAACTCAAATTATTCAGTATACGAGTCCCAACAGTGGGTCATACAATGTCGCCTTAACCACGGTTACATGCAGAGGAAAGTAGGATATCCTTGTTTCTAGCAAGGGTGTGACAAGTGAGGCAAGCCAAGAAAGGTGCATGAAGGGTTCTAACACACGGAAGCTAGGATGAGTGCACCCCTTGGAAACTTGTGGAAATACCCAGCTTGGAAGGGAACACATAAAAGATACATTACAAGCTGGAAGGTAGGTGAACCAACAATCCAAAGTGATGGTTAAACCAACAACACATTTCAACAAGATTCATACATACATATATAAAAAGAGTCCATACATACATGGGTAAGAAAACAACTACATATATCATTAGAGTAAAAAAGACAACTGAAATACAATAATAAAATATGCATGAAACATGTTGGCTCTATTATATTAAGAAAGTGAAAGTTCCAATCATACATGCAACCATTACCAACCACTATTTCCAACAGTGGAATGTTATAGTCACTGCCGCCTGCTCCTTCAGAGAGATATACTAGCTCTGCACTGTGGACAATCCAAAGCTTGTTACAATACACTCCACGCTTTCTCTAAGATACACCTATGAGAAGCTTGGCTACCAAGAGCATATAACGAATTGTGAGGTTCTATAAATAGAAAAGGGTGGGGTTACCCTTGACATTCCCCTTTGTGAGTCTTTGCCTACCATCATGACTCTTCAACTACTACATGACCGTTCCATCTGACCATCGACACTTGGTCTTTCACTTTTACAAGATGTTACATTACAATATTCACATGTACCCATGTGAGACAAAATAGCCTTGAGCAATCTATGAAAGGTATTACTAAGACTTGGATAGTTGTGGGAAGACTAACTCTTCGACATCCTCGTGATGATCGATGGTGGTAAACTGATGCCAAGCTTGATAGTCTATGATGGTGTTCGCTTTCTCAATGGTGACATTCTGTTGAAAGCGAACTCTCACCTTGGTTGCATCTGGGTACACTGATCTGGCATGTTTTTCCAACTCGTTTGTTAACATGTGCATAATAGTCTTAAGTGCAGTTGGACCAGAAACGTACTGATTCATAATGTGTGTGTTGATCTCCAATTCTGCACTAGTGGCTATAGACATCAACTCATCAAAGTACATGTCCAAGTCTGTTTAGAATTGGTTCTTTGAATCTTCCTCAGTGGGTGTGCCAATAGATGGGGTCGTGTGTGTGCACACAATGACATCCATGCTTCTAAACACCCTTGCATGTGAAGCCTGCAAAATGGTGATGAGATGCGGGAGGTCCTCAAAGTTCTGGATCTGACTTTGGATGCATGCCTTCAACTCTACCTCAATCATCTTCATCATCTTTGGAAAATGTAATGGGGCTCCTTTGTATCTCATTTTTCATGTCTACATGCATTCAACTGTAGTGTGCAGATTTGAAAAGATGCATGCCCTCCTAGCACAACGTTGCTTCCAACCGTTGAGATGGACAAATGTCTTATGCATGGTGTCAAATCTGGAATACAACATTAGCATGACTTTTTTGAGGGACAATAATTCATCCAGTATCACTGTCTTCAACTCTGCTCTGGTGGATGATGTAACATGTTCTCCTCCCTTCTTGGTCACTTGTAACTCCTTGGCCATGCGCTTGTTCTCTATTATCAAGAATCAAACAATCGAGCTAGTGGCCTCAGCATATGCTCTAGTAGCATTGGCCAATGCTACTAGATGCTAGCGCACATCATATATGATCACTCGTTCTTCAAACTGCGCATGAGATGTATGGACATCCAGAGTAGGCACTCTACTCAACTGCACAACTCTGTGTTGTGACTCGTCGAAAGATATGTTGTGCATCTACGCTTCTAGATTGTCTTCAAGGATCTCTATGTCTTCTTGATCACTTGGGACATGATCTTCTTCCTGATCTAGTGAAGCCGGTGGGGTGACCTCTTGGTTATGAGGCATAAGGTTGGTATCCTGATCTAACTCTAGCTACACCACATTCGTATCCATCTATTATAGCATCTATTGAATCTCTTGAGCTAAGTCATGCTCCTATGACTACTCACCTTATCTGCTCTGTGCCCACTGCTCAGATGATTCTATAACCTATATGGGAATAGTTTCATCAATATGTACATGTTGCGCCTCCTGCTATGTTTGTCCCTACTCCACTTCCTTCTCTCTTCTACGCATCTCCTGTCCTTCCCGGAGTTGTTTCTTCAACTCTTGCAACTCCTTCTCTACTTCCTCCATCTTTCATTTATATCTTTGCCTTTGTGCATTCCTCTTGTCGTGTTGTTGCCTCTTAGCCTCAATATCCAAATATTCTTTCATCGCGAGTGGATCTGCTTTGAACGTGTGGCCTTTTTCTACCTCTGCGTTGTCATCAACCTTTCTTTTGCCCTTGTCATGCGCAAGATTGTTACCCTCTGATGATGGTGCTCACTGAGATGTTGCCTTGTATTTCTTTGCTAACCATTCCACAGGTATGCCGACTGGTTCATTGAGCCTAAGGAAGTTATGAAAATATCTCCATGGGCCTTCTTCAGGCCAATGACATGCCCTGTGGATCCATGGAAATTGCACTCTCGCATAGTGGTGCTTTGCAAAACAATGCGGGTCATACAGATTGAAATTTCTGTTTCTGAAAGTGAATTTTTTGAACTCCTCTGTCTCAGCATCCCCATGCTTGAGATTCCATATCTGGTAGAACCTAATCCACAAAGGAAGAGCTGGCCAAGATGCCTTCTTCTTCGAGTGTAGTCTGGCTGACAACCCTGTCGATATGTGATACGACACTTTTTGCATGACGAGCTTGTCCATGGTAAACTTTGGTAAAACATGTGGAGGCTTCTCCACGTTGTACATCCATATGAAGGTTCCAAGGGGTGAGTCATACTAATATGCTATTTCGATCAATGCCTCCATTGCTGCCTACGACATGCAAGGTGGATCCTACTCAAATATCATTTTGTACACTGAGGTGATCTGAGTTGACTCAACTCCCAGATTTAACCAAGATATTTTGCTTTCATGATGTGATTAGAATTGCATTTAAAGGAGCATAAAGGAACATATATGCAAGTTGTAAAGAAGAATGAACATGACAAGAATCAGCAACATAAAACGCAAGACATTGATAACAGAGTTTGTCCAGGAGGGAATACATCTCAGGGCCCCGGTGTTAAGATGGTGTAGGCCACTGCATTAAGTGCTGGAAAGAGTGATGATGTACATGCATGTGTTTTCTCTATCATACAAGGAATATGACCTCATGCAAGAGTGGCTCCAAGACGTGTTCCACTGTAGGAACTCTCATTCAAAAAAGGACTCCTATCAGCATGACATAATTTCACGTATGTTAATAATTAGCATCCCGCCAACATGGCATCAAAGGGATCTCAAGTCAAACATACATGGCGACAAATGAGTATCCCATCAACATGATGACAAAGGGATCTCGGCGACACATGAGTATCCCATCAACATGACGATAATTACATCTCACATCAAGAACAAAACAAGATCCCACATCAAACATCAAACATGAATCTATACAACACAATGCATCTCAAGAAAAGAGACAAAGAAGCACCTGATCACACCGCATATACCTCACATCAAGGAGTTGTCTGAAGAAGAGGATGATAAATTGTTGGATCTGGATATACCATTAATCTCACGTCATCGAATCTCATGGAAGTGACTGCTCACACATTAAACGCTGACACCTACACTCCACTTTTAAAAGTGGTCGAAAGATAGAATGATCAAATCGAAAATCTGATTTCACCATCAGATTCATGGCATCGAATAGTGTAAAATCGACTGTCAAATTTCTGAATTCTAACAAATTGAAAATCTGGGGCTACAAGAATCTTTTAGATTCCCCCTAGATTCCTCAAAGATTCCCTCCTATGGGTCATCTGAAGTTCTGCTGCTCAGATCAAAATTATGTCTATGCCATCAGGTTTTTATCATTGAGAGATGTAGGATCGACATAAAGTTTGTCCAATTTGGACACTCACAAAAATTTTGCCCTCCCAAAAATTAGGCTCAATCATGGTTTTACCTACCTCTTTTCTAGGCTCATGGTTCCACCTGCAATTAATAAAAAATAATATGTCTCGAAAAATGTGCTCAGTCATTGGTGCTCTGTTCCTTCATTCTCCATTCTTCGTTCAGTGCCTCTGTTCTGTTCCAATCTAACTTCTCCGTGTGCAAATAAACTGAAGGGTTATATCAAAGTCTTGAGTAGAAATCTCAAGGAGCTGGCCATTGGCGCCATGGAAATATTCGGTAATCACAAGCATGGGTTCGGGGGATCAAATCCCACCCATGCGAAAAGGGGTGCACAGTTATTTCTTTTTGTTGTAACTGTCATAAATATTTTAACATTGGTTACAATTTGATATTAAATATGGTGGAGTTTTCGCACACTTGTTTTTGGTGCATGAGGTTTGTTATGCATTTTTGATAACCGTTACATGGTTTTGGGTTACTGGTTGTATAAATGGCAGAGTGTGAGGGTGCCTAGGAGGCGGGCCGGCCACACTGGCTGGGTGGGTTCAAGCCCTGCCACCCTCGGTTCAACACATGGCAACGAAGGTTAGGTGTGGGCCGGGTCCACCGGAGGTGGCCTGCCCACAACCCTTATATATATGTAATGTTGTTTGTGGTGGTTGAGGGGGGACTGGTGGGGGTCATGGCCCTTTGACCCATTTTAAAATTTAAAATTTGTTTTATATGTATAAACAGGCCGGTGGGTGGCGGGGGTGGTCGCCTACCGCCCATATTTTATAAAAAAAAATTATTTTTTAATAACAATGTGTTAATTTCGATTTTGTCTAATATAAGGGACATTAGAAAAATTAAAGAGGAAACAATTGCACTCGATATTGGGAGCTAAATTCCATGTCTGGGACTCAGTCAATTTGTAGGACACTTAAACCTGCTCCATAGCCCAACTTTGACCAAAACTTTGACTGGCTCTTTCTCCCTCATACGATCTCGGATTTGAGTGTCATTCGCACTGCTGGAATCAAGGCGATGAGCACTTTGATCTGGTCCTAGTTCGGGAACAATATGACCACTTTGAATTTTGACCCTTTCTGAGTCCTTTGGGACTTCTGCCTGTGTCTCGAGCCACCTGGATCAATCCTCCCCACTGAGAAGCTTTTGGTGCTCCAAAAGCATGAAAAGAATTTGCCACTTCTTTGTACCCTATCTACACTTGCAAGTATCTAATATGTCACCCTTCCTTCTCCTTCACCTTTGTCCTTCAGAGCCATAAGCGATGTTCCAATATCTACAACCTCTGCAGACCTATAGTACATTTCTTTTCAAATTATATGCTTGACTTACATGGCCAACTAATGAACCAAGCATCCCCTACTTGCCACGAGTTTATAACACATGCTCGGTGGTCAAGTTTACATCAAAATTAAAACAATACCCCAACCATGAAGACAACACCAACATATCATTGTTTCTTCAACAAGTGATGGAAAACACATCATCACTACAACACATGATCTACGAAAATAAGGCCAAACACTACTTTTGTTTTGACAAGTGATAGAAACACAACATCAATTTCAGAGTGTAAGATGCAACACAAAATAAGACCAAACACCATTGTTGCTTATCAAGTGATGGAAAACACATCATCACTTTTACATTTTAAAATGCAACACATGTTTGGAAAAAATAATACCATGACATTCTATCACACCTAGAAGAACCATTTCTCACTTATCAATGTGAATGGGTCATTTCCTTGTGGCACATTCGTTGGTCGAACAACTATTTCATCTAGTTCATGCACCAACACTTTTTCTTTAAGGCGTTGCCCTAGATGGAGCCTCCAATCTTTGATGACCACCTCTATTGCAATGACTACAATACATCTTCTTCCTCTAGATATGCTTAACATGTTTCTTTACCCACTGTTGAGAGGGTCTTTCATGCCTCCTCCTTTTGTGTGTTGCTATTCTTTTCCAACACTCAACAAATGTATGGTTATGTAATCCACAAAAGGTGCATTTTTTCGATGCCTTGATTTATGTCCATCATTAACAACATGATTATAATTGAAATGAACATTTTAATATCGAGGCTAGTTATACCTTTCATTGTTGTTTCTCGTGTCATTATGGCGATAAGATCTTGCCTCAGCTGTTTCCCAACAATGTGCACTGCCATGTGATGATGGTGGTGTGTTCTCATCATTCTCTTCCCTTGACGATTTCAACAATGTCTCAGAAGCATCTGACACATTTGTGCACTCTCTTTCGGTGTATCTCAAGCCTGCAAATCGAGGTCTCTACACAACCTCCAATGGCTGAGTAATGCCTTGGTTATTAATACCAAGTTCTTTTTCCTCCTTGTACCTCATCCTGGTAAGGAGCCTCATGTTTTTCCGTGTAATTGGTATCTCCACATCTCCAATATAAATCATACTATGTGAAGATGAAACTGAAGGGAAATCAACATCCTTTACCTTCCCTGTCGAGTTGAAAAAAATTATGAGGGCTTCTCATCATCTGTTCTTTGTGGTTCGTTGGCTGTCTCAGCGCATTCCCCATCTTCCTTTCTAACATACCCAAGTCCTTCCTGATGGGGTAATTCCTCTACTTTGATGGGTTGACAATGCCTTGGCCATTAATGCCCAAGAATT
Organism: Pinus tabuliformis; assembly: GCA_031772625.1. Taxonomy (NCBI): domain Eukaryota; kingdom Viridiplantae; phylum Streptophyta; class Pinopsida; order Pinales; family Pinaceae; genus Pinus; species Pinus tabuliformis. The sequence continues at coordinate 788,600,298 of CM062815.1, forward strand.
TTCCCTCATACCACATTCTCTTCAATAGTTTGGAGCCAATTCTTGTGGTATGACTTACAAAAATAGTGAAATCATCATCAGGAAACATACATGAAGACGGAGAACTACTTTTTACCTCACATGGGTCACACTGTAGCTTTTCCAAGGCCTTGTCCTCAGCTTGCAGCTATCATAGCAAACTCTATTTATCCTCTTTCTCTTCATGTAGAAGCATCTTCAATTTAGTGTTCTATGTTTGGAGATTCTAGTTTTGTGCTATAGTTCTTCCAGGCCCTCTTTCGTGGCTCGCAACTGAAGCTACAATCGTTGCTTTTCCTCTATCTCTTTTTGTAGAGCTTCACACATTATTTCCACATTTTTGGAAATTCTGAGCATGGTATTGTACATCACTTTTTCATCCTCCATCTTTGCACATTCCATTGTTCACACTTGCAATTCACATCCACACAAAGGCCGCTTCGATACCAAACTTGATCCGAGTTTACTCAACTCCTGGATTTAACCAAGATCTTTTACTTTCGTGATGTGATTAGAATTTCATATAAATGAGCATAAAGGAACATATATGCATGTTGTAAACAAGAATGAACATGACAAGAATCACCAACATAAAACACAAGATTTTGATAACAGAATTCGTCTAGGAGGGACTATGTCTCCGGGCCCCAATGTCAAGATCGTGTAGGCCACCGCATTAAGTGTTGGAAAGAGTGACGTTGTACATGCATTTTTTTCTCTATCATACAAGGAATATGCCCTCACACGGGAGTTGCTCCAAGAGATGTTCAGTTGCAGGAACTCTCATTCAAAAAGGGGCTCCTATCAGTAAGACATAATTTTACATTTGTTAATAATGAGGATCCCGCCAACATGACATCAAAGTGATCTCAATTCAAACATACATAGCAGCACATGAGTATCCTGTAAACATGATGACAAAGGTATCTCAATCAAAAAAATGACGATAAGTACATCTCACATGAAGAACAAAACAAGATCCCACATCAAAAATCAAACAGGGATCTATACATCACAATGCATCTCAAGCAAAGAGACAAAGAAGTACATGATCACACCGCATATACCTCACATCAAGGAGTTATCTGAACAAGAGGATGATAACTGTTGGATATGGTTGTACCATTAATCTCATGACATCGAATCTCATGGAAGTGACTGCTCACACATTGAATGCTAACACCTGCGCTTGATTTTGAAATGTGGTCAAAAATAGAATGATCAAATGGAAAATTTGATTGCACCATCAAATTCATGGCATCGAATAGTGTAAAATCAACTGTCAAATTTTTTAATTCTGACAACGTGAAAATATGGGGCTACAGGAATCTTTTAGATTTCCCCTAGATTCCTCAAACAATCCCTCCTCTGGGTCATCTGAAGATCTGTTGCTTAGATCAAAATTTTGTCTGTGCCATTAGGTTATCGTTGAGAGGTGTAGGATCGACATAAAGTTTGTCTAATTTGGATATTGGCAAAATTTCACCCTCCTGAAAATTGGGCTCAATCATGGTTCTACCTACCTCTTTTCCAGGCTCATGGTTCCACTTGCAATTAATAAAAAATAATATGTCTCAAAAAATGCACTCAATGTTTGGGGCTCTTTTCCTTCGTTCTCCATTCTTCGTTCAGTGCCTCTGTTCCGTTCCATTCCGAGTTCTCCTGCGTGCAAATGAACTAAAGGGCTATATCAAAGTCTTGGGTGGAAATCTCAAGGAGCTGGGCGTTGGCACCATGGCAATATTCAGCAATCACAAGCATGGGGTAAGGGGGTAAAAACCTGCCCATGCCAAAATGGGCACGTTGTTATTTTTTTTGTTGTAACCATTGTAAAGATTTCAACATTGGTTACAATTTGATATTAAATATGGCAGAGTTTTAGCACACTTATTTTTGGCACATGTGGTTTGTTATGCAGTTTTAATAACCATTACATGGTTTTGGGTTGTTGGTTGTATAAATAGCAGAGTGTGAGGGTGCCCAAGAGGCGGGTCGGCCACACTGGTCAGGCGGGTTCAAGCCCTGCCACCCTCGGTTCAACACATGGTAGCAGAGGTTGGGTGTGGGCCGGGTCCACCAAAGGTGGCCTGCCCACAACCCTTATATATATGTTATGTTATTTGTGGTGGCTGAGGGGGTCCTAGTTGGGGTCATGGCCCATTGACACGTTTTAAAATTTAAAATTTATTTTATATGTATAAACATGCCGGTGGGTGGCAGGCGTGGTGATCCGCCACCCATATTTTATATTTTTTTATTTTTTAATAACGATGTGTTAATTTTGATTTTGTCTAATATAAGTGACATTAGAAAAATTAAAGTGGCAATAATTTCGCTTGCTCTCGAGAGCTAAGTTCCATGCCCAAGACTCGGTCAATTTGTAGGACACTTAAACCTAGCCCACAGCTGAACTTTGACCAAAACTTTGACTGGCTCTTTCTCCCTCATACAAGCTTGGATTTGAGTGTCGTTTGCACCATTGGAATCAGGGAAATGAGCACTTCGATCTGGTGCTAGTTTAGGAACAACCTGACCACTTTGAATTTTAACCCTTTCTGAGTCCTCTAGGACTTTTGTTTTTGTCTAGAGCCACTTGGATTACGGGGTGACAAAGTGATCTGAATATTGTGTGATGACTCCACAGAAGCTGCATCCAGAGAACTATCTACAATAAGTGTGAACAAAAGTTTTTGAAGGTGTCCATGCCCACTTCAAACATGGGAACTGTTGGTGGGCACAAATTGCATCCAGAATGTAAGCGGACATGTATACCTTTGCATGTTAACCTTTGGGAAGATGCCAAGCTCCTGTCACCTGTTCCTTCAACTTGAGAGCCAACATGTCAGACCAGTTGTATGGCCTTCCTTCTTTGGGTAGTTGGTCCAACGCAATCACCCAGCTCTGCGGGAAGGTCTCTTTGCTCTCTTAGCCATATAAGTGACATGCAAAGATGACCAAGTATTGATAGGCCTTCCTGAGTATCTTCATCTTGTAAACCAGACTCAGCGTTGTCCTAAAATTGGCTGGCTCTTTCACCCAACTCTTCAAAATATCTCTAGAGTTCGCCTTTCTCTATGTGCTGAAGGTTTTCTCCATCGTGATCACCAAATATGGCAAGTGATACATCTCTTGATAGTCCTTCACCCTGAAGGTAGCAAGATCTATCCCACTAAGACTACTCAACATCATCATCTCAGGATCAGAGTGCAAGAAAATCTAATGTATCATGTTCACACATGGAAATGCAGGATACCTGCATGCAATCCAGTTCAGGCTATATTTGTGGATGTTGACATAGACCTTGTGGTCTTCCAGGTCTTCCTAAAATGTGCTTGAGAATGTATTTTTGATGGCTTGCCATTTAATCTTGATTTCTTTGTCTATGACCATCTTGGTGTCTTTATAAATGGGCACGCCCATAGATACTTATTCAACTGCATCTCCAGTTTCACTTCCAATCGTGTCATTTGACCCTACTCTCTTGGATGCCATTGTACCTGTACTATTGAGAGATAGAGGAATACCTAATATACCTGGAGACATAGAGACACTCATGGAAAGAAATCTGTCAAGTAAAAACCAAAAAAAATTTGAGGACTGACATGCAACACACTTGGGTGACTAGCAGTAAAGGTTGCACAATTTTCACCAGAAACTTGGGAGACTAACTCCCAAAACTACGCAATGCATAGTTCGGGATATTAGGAGGCTAACTGACTGCAAGCCATAGTCCATCCTACCTACTGAGGGTTGAAACTATGTAATGCACAGTTTCAGTTCGCAAGGACATGGATGCCTAAATACGGCATTACACAATTGTCTGGGTCAGTAGGGCACTGCCTCCCAAAATTTCTCAATGCAAGCCTATAGGTTAGTGTTGGCCAGGTTTGTGCAATTTCTAGAGGAAAGGTAGAGCCTTCACTTCCAGAAATTCGCATTTCAGTCTGGGAAAGGCAAGTTCTGAGCTAAGGCAGCCCAAACTTGCCAACGAGCGACTGAAAACATGAAAAGGTTTGGATGCATGACAAGAGTGAATGTAAGCAAGAGTTAATGATCATGCATGAAAATAGTGAATGTAGGATTCAGGAAATGGGGATGCATGCATGTGTTTGAAATGAGTCACCGCAATGGCAACCGTCAGTGAAAAATAGTGTCATGCATGCGACGAAATTGTATGGAAATAAAAACTGAAATGGTGCTTCTACAAGCTAATATACATTAAAATGACAGTAGGCATTCAACAAAACCAAGAAAACAACATTCATATAAAGAGAAATATGAAAAGTGACAGAAAATCAGAAAATGACATGAAAAGAAGACTTACTCTAAAACAGTTGAGTTGAATGTGACGAAGACTCCTAAATGTGTTGTGGGATGTCAAAGCTCCAAGATCAATGTGAGAAATGAGCTCTGCAACATCGAATAAATAGGTTTTAGGCTTATGACATGCATGCAACAAATATAGGAAAAGCAACATTTGGAGGGAAGTTTCTAAAATGATCTTTGCATGTAACTTCTAGCTACTAAAAGAAGATACCTAAAATTTAGGGATGCTTTTTGCATGTTTCCTTTTTCTATTTTGGAAAAAACAACCCATGCATGCAAATCAGGATTGCTCAATCCTGAAAAGAACTAGTCAACCTGAAGGCACATCTAGTAATCTGCAAGCCTAGGAAAGGGATTTGCACAGTTTCTGGGCTAAGCAGGGTTGGTTGTCCCTCAACCATTGTGCAATTTCTAGGGTCAGTAGGTCACTGCCTCCAAGAATTATGCAATTTATGGGCTGAAGCCCAGTGACAAGCTGGATTGCATAGATTTCTAAGGGAGGGTTGCTTGGCTGGATCATGCAATTCTAGATCCCAGCAGGCAACCCAGTAGGATTGCACCATTTCTGGAGCGAAGGCTGGTTCCCCACCGAAATTACATAATTTTTTGAGTGAGTATCTCAACCAGAAATTAACCTATGTCCTAAAAGGGAGCCTGTGATGGGAGACAAGAAATTTGACATGCACAGGTTGGAAAGCCATTAAAACTTAGTTGAAGCCTATGTACTTGACATTGCAAGACATGCCACTAAGGATGGTTGGTAGGGAGGCTCCAAAACAAAGCTAAGCCAAATATTTTGGAGGGTGGTTGTAGGTGCTACAACATAAAAATAGGGTTTTTTATGTAAGATTTTTCCATCCAATCATAGATTCAGTCATGAAATCCAAAACAATCCTTTTGAAAACCCTACGACTCTTGGGAGAATGAACTTTCAATTAGCACATGCACATCGTAAGGAGAATGTTGCAAGGAAATGATAACCTAATCTTGTTCAAAATCTTTGTCAAAATAGTGTGCACCTGAAATAACCATCAATAATGACTGAAGTTCCTTGATTTTTTTACATGTCTTTGAATAGTGGAATGATTCATCATAACTACCTATGGATCCAACTAGATCAATCGATATAAAACAATAATCATCTAATATACTAGTGAGAAAATGATCATTGCAATGACAGTTGTTAGGCCTAATGTTATGATCATATTGGTCGCTTGACATACAAGATTCTTGATTCTTAACCTATTCCCTCATTGTCCAATTCCATACTAGACTAGTAATATGAAAGCTTGTGGAATCAAAAGCAATTGTTGGCCTTGTAAATCTAGGAAGCCAATAAAAACAACACGTTGACAAAAGGTTGGAAATATATGTCGAATCAAATCTATTATCCATATCAGCATGGTGGTTTTGATCCACTAAATGATTCAAGACATGAATACTACTCAGAAGGATTGATTGGGCTATATTAAAATTGATTAGTTTCATGACATTCATGATAAATATTAGGAGTTAATTGTTCAACAAAGAACTTAACAGATATGAATTCTTCAGCTAATGATAATCTTTAAAATTATCAGCTTCATAGCTCCATGCATCCATGAAAGATATACATTCCAAGCCCAAGTTAGATACAAGAGGTTTACATGAATATGAATTAGCTACAAGATAATCCTCTATCTAATCAGAAACATGATCTTGAGAAATAGAAAAATTATTTTGTAAAATCCCAAAATCTATCAAGGGTGATATTACATCTAGTTAGATAATACAAAGGAAATAATTTTGTGAGGAAATCCAGATCTGACATGGTTTGGGGATCACGTCAGGATTGTGAGATCCTAACCTAACCATAAACAAAAGTTGAAGTGCCTCGACTCCTTAACAAGTTTCAGAAATATGAAAAGTTGGATAACTACATTTTGAGAATTGAATCAAATCACAAATTACATGCAGACAACTCTTAACAATTGAATTAACATTATCACTATTATTTGGATGGAAACTGATGCAGGAGCATTCAGCTCAAGAAAAATCATTGTATTTTAGTAGACATAGGTGGTCTTGTATTTTAAGGAAGTTGGTTTCCCAAGTGTCAAATTAATGTAATTATTTAGGCTTTTGACTGATTTTAATGAAAACATGAATTAATTAAGTATTGTGAGGCATATTGTAAATGTTCTCGAATGAAGGGGAACATGAGAGAATCAAGATAGTTAAGAGTTCATAGGAATTGATAGCTTTGGAAACTAATTATAGATCTTGAATTAGGAATTAGTTCATGATTTATAGGATTGAGAGGATTCTTAGGTTTTAGTTGAAATTTGTTATGAAACCAGCTCAAGAAAAGATAGAAAAGATATATCAACGACTTAGAATTTAGCCTTTTTGAGGGGGCAACCTCCTTTACATTACATAAATGAACAATCCTTCGATGATTCAAATGACAAAACCTCCTTTCTATATATAAGAGTCTAAGGAGTCACAATATAATCCAGCCGACCTAACAATAATAATATAAAGCCACAAAAATAACAATAGAGGGATTCTATGGGGCACAGTAATAACAATATGGGCGCAATAGGGGAACAACAATATTAATAAGGGATATAACTACAATAGTAATGGGGTAATCACTAGTATTATAGGGACCCAACATGCCCCTCTCCTTCAAAAAAGTGTTGTCCTCAACACTTGAGTAGTTCTGGAAGCTTCTGCATAAAATTCTCATCCTCCCATGTGGAATCTTCAACGGATAAGTTCCTCCACTTGATAAAATACTCTGAAATTGAATGATTTCGTAGCTGTCGAGTTCTTGTTTCTATGACTGCTTCCGGTTCCAATATAATTTTTCCTTCCTCGTCAAGTTCTGGCAATATTGTTTGAACTGGGAGCTTGTCGCCTATAACCTTCTTTAAACATGAAACATGGAAAACTGGGTGCAATCGAGAAGCTGCAGGAAGCTCCAATTTGTATGCCATAGTACCAATCTTTTGCAACACCTTGTACGGACCATAATACTTTGGTGATAATTTATTATCCTTCTTAGCTTGCTTGAGGGACATTTGCTTATATGGTTGTAGCCATAGGAATACCCAATCACCTACATCAAAACTTCTTTCACTGCGATGTTGATCTGCCTGTTGTTTCATTCTATTCTGTGCCAACACGAGGTTATCCTTTAAGAGTTGGAGGACTTGTTGTTGATGTTCGATGTGATGTTCCACTGCCTGAACCTTAGAATTTTCTCTTAAATATGATGTGATGGATGGTGGTTGATACCCATAAAGTGCCATAAATGGGGTCATTTTTGTTGCTGTATGGAAGGAAGTGTTATACCACCATTCAGCCAGAGGCAACCATTTGACCCATTGTGTCTTTTTATCAGATACAAAGCAACGAAGATATCCTTCCAAACATTTGTTTACTATCTCAGTTTTCCCATCAGATTGAGGATGATAAGATGAGCTATGAGCTAACTGAGTACCAAGACAAGAAAATAATTCTGTCCAAAAATTTCCAGTGAAAATGGGATCTCTGTCACTTACAATAATCTTTGGGTTTCCATGTAGCTTTTGAATTGTTTCCATAAATGCAGTAGAAACTGTACTGGCTTTAAATGGATGTGATAATGCACAAAAGTGTGCATACTTGGTAAGTCTGTCAACTACCACCATGATGACACTCTTTCCCTCAGACTTGGGTAAACCTGTGATAAAATCCATTGAAACCTCCTCCCAACGTTGGCTTGGAATGGATAAAGGTTGTAATAGACCCGGTGTCTTAATTGTTTCAACTTTATTTTGTTGGCAAACCAAACATTCCGCCACAAACTTTTGAATATCTGATTTAAGGCCATCCCAAAAAAATTCCTTCTTAACCCTGTGGTAAGTTTTTAAAAATCCTGAGTGCCCTCCTAAGGGAGAAGTGTGCAATTCCATAAGAATCTTTTGTTTTAGCTGGGAATTCTTACAGAGGTATAAGCGATCTTTGTACCATAACGAATCATTTTGCCAGCTAAATGTATCAGACGTACTGGAATCTTGTTGTAACTTTCGAATAAGTGCCCACACTTCTTCATCATTCTTCCATTCCTCCCTTGCTTCGTTTATCCAATCTGGTTGGATAATAGAAATGGCGCACAACAATGCTTCCACATCCTCATCCTTTCTTGAGAGTGCATCTGCCACCACATTTTGCTTCCCTTTTTTGTAGATGATTTCAAAGTCATAACCCAACATCTTTGTGACCCACTTTTGTTGCTCTTCAGAGGATAATCTTTGTTCTAAAAAGTATTTAAGGCTATCATGATCCGTTTTTACCTTGAAGTGTCTTCCCATTAGGTAGGGTCGCCATTTCTTAAGTGCATGGAGTATTGCCAACATTTCCTTCTCATAAATAGCTTTGCTTAAAAACTTTCCCTTGATTGGACGACTTTCAAAAGCAATGGGTCTTTCATCTTGCATTAGAACAACACCAATTCCATTTCCTGAAGCATCACATTCCACAATAAAGGTTTTTGTGAAGTCCGGTGTAGCTAAGACCGGTGCTTGGCACATTGCCTCTTTAAGATGTTCAAAGGCCTTTGTTGCTTCCGGAGTCCATGAAAATGCATCTTTCTTCAATAATGTTGTTAGAGGTGCTGCTATTCTCCCATAATTCTTAACAAACTTGCGATAATACCCTGTCAACCCAAGAAATCCTCGCAGATGCTTTATGGATGTGGGGATTTTCCATTCCTTAATGGCTTTAATTTTGCTAGGGTCTACCTTAACTCCTTCATGAGATACAATATGACCCAAATATTCCACCTCCTGGACTCCAAAGAAACATTTGGATCTTTTTGCATATAATTGTTTCTCCTCCAATAGTTGTAGCACCCTGTCAACATGTTCAACATGATCCTTCCAAGACTTGCTGTAGATTAGTATATCATCAAAAAATACTAACACAAATTTTCTAAGGAATGGTTTGAAAATTGAATTCATCAAACCTTGAAATGTTGAAGGTGCATTGGTAAGGCCAAAAGGCATGACCAAAAATTCATAATGACCCTCATGAGTTCTAAATTTTGTTTTCGGAATGTCTTCAATCTTCATTCTGATTTGATGATATCCTGAACGAAGATCCAACTTGGTGAAGTAAATTGATCCATGCAATTCATCCAGTAATTCATCAATGACAGGAATGGGGAACTTATCTTTAATAGTGAGCTTGTTGAGCTCCCTATAATCCGGACACATGCGCCATGATCCATCCTTCTTGTGCACCAATACTACTGGAGTAGAGAAAGAACTTTGACTCGGTTGAATTATACCAGCCTCTAGCATTTCTGCAACCATACGTTCAATTTCACTCTTTTGGACATAGGGATATCTGTACGGCCTGATGTTTGGAGGAACACTTCCTGGAATCAGATGAATAGCATGATCATGATCACGCATAGGTGGGAGACCTTTGGGAGTCTCAAATACCTTGGAATGATTGTCCATGACTTTTTGGAGATCTGGAGAAATAGATGATTCCGATGTGGAAACATCTAGCGAACATAATTGTGCAATTACACCTCTTTGCTCCTTTTTTAGAAGCTTTGTCATACCATTAGAGCTGATTATCTTTCCTGGTTTCCCTGCAATACCCCTTAATTCAACTTCCTTTCCTTCCGTAGAAAATTTCATGAAAAGTTCTTGAAAATTAAAAGCTATTGTACCCAAGGATTGTAGCCATTGGACTCCTAGTACAACATCAGCACCTCCCATTGGAATGGAAAGCATTGGGCTAGTCAATACATATTCTCCCATGGATAGCTTGATATTATGGCACTTTCCAGAGAAATTTATTGTTCCTCCATTTGCAATCATCACTTGACACTCTGGTGCTGGATATAGGAAGCAATTCAATTCTTTTGCTACCTTACAATGAATAAAATTGTGGGTGCTTCCTGAATCAATCAACACTATTACCTTTTTCTTCTTGATTTGTCCTTCTATCTTGATGGTTTGAGGAGTGGTAATTCCCGCCAATGCATTACAAGATATGGTCGGATTTATTTGTTCTTCATCTAGGCTTTGTTCCTGGAGTATATCCTCTTCTTTTGACCTTTCTTGCTCCTTTTCTTCTTCCTCTTCACAATCTATGTAGAATAATTTCTTCTCAGCACACTTATGACCTTTAGTGTATTTGCTATCACAACTGTAACAAAGCCCTTTTGCTCTTTTTTCTTCCAATTGTTGTGGTGTCAACCTTATAGGTTGTGGAAGACTAGGGCAACAACACTTCCGTCTTTATAGTTGTGAGTGGTATGCTTCCTGGTTGCCATAATTTTGCTTTCCATTTTTCTTGCTAACCTGAATGCCTTCTCTAATGAATCAGGTTCCCAAAGGCGAACATCATGTTGGATATTATCCTTTAAAGACCCTATGAACACATCAATCCTATGCTCCTCTGAAATATCTTTTACCCTTATGTTCAATTTTTGGAACTCCTCAATGTGCTCCATTATTGAACCCTTTTGTTTGAGACTTATCAATTGGCTAAAAAAAGTGTTGCTTTTTGTATCCTCATAATGTGCTATCAATTCTTCTGTAAAAATTGCCCAAGTGATAAATTGTTTACGAGAGCAAAGCCATTGATACCATACAAACTGATTTGGTTCCAAATATAAAGTTGCCATACGTACCTTTTGTGTGTTTTGCACATTATTGAGATCGAAGAATTGCTCCATCTGTAATATCCATGTGGCAGGATCCTTGCCATCAAACTTCCTCATATCGATTTTTGGAATATGGTGAGTCTTCGATCCAACATTAGCGTCTATGGAATCATGATTAACATTTCTTTTATTCTCATCATGAGTTTCCTTTAGTACCCTTTCACCCTTAGTGCCCATTTCTTGTAGCAACTTATTCATATTTATCTTCAATTCGTCCATGTCTGTCTTCAAATCTATCTTCAAATCATCCATCTTAGCTTCCACGTCAATCATCTTAGCTTCTACACCTTTCTTTAAACAGTCCATCTTAGCTTCTACACCTTTCTTTAAACCATCCATCTTAACTTCTACATCTTTCTTTAAACCATCCATCTTAGATTCTGTTCCTTTTTGTGTAAGGGATAGTTGTTGCACTTGGTCTTGTAATTTTGATATATCATGTTGCATTTCTTCCTCTTCTTCATGAGTCATGCTAGAGCTTTCAAGTTCCTTACTAGGTGTTTGCATTTTCTTTCCTCGGGGCATCAGTTACCGATAATAATGCTCTACTATGCCCTTTGAATTCCTGCAAAATAATTTTTCAAACCAAGCTTAAGGAAAAAATTTTAAGAAAATCTACACACCTTTTTTCACTTTGTAGGATCTCGATATTTCCTCTGATGTATCTCTGTACTTTCTGATCATCTAGTTCTAAATTTGTGATTTGTAGTAGCCCTCTGTGTCCTCTTTCCAATGCCACAAGTCTGACCCAAATTGGATTCTCCAAGGAAGAGTTATGCGAAATCTCCCATAGTGACTTGATTATAGACTAGTTCAGTAGAGCGAAATTGTACGACGTGCCACGAGTGATTGTTTTGACCTATGGATCTGAAAAATTCATACAAGAAACTATAGTGCGTCCTCTTTCTGTACCTTCTTACGAAAGTTCAACCTGATCCGCAGAGATAAAGTTATGACGATTTTCCCCAGGTCACCTGTTTGGAATGTAATTCAAGAGTCTGCAAAAAGGCCAACTTCCTCAGATCATATCTCCGCAAATATAGTGTGAAAAGATCTGAAAATCAGACCCAAGGTTCAGAACGATTTCTTCTCAAATGGGTTTTTTTTGCGACTTCTGAAACGTCATAGAAAAAAGTTATAGTGAAAATGCCACGATGACCTGTTTTGAGCAGCAAAACCCTAGAATCCAAAGCTCTAATACCAAATGTTATGAAACCAGCTCAAGAAAAGATAGAAAAGACATATCAACGCCTTAGAATTTAGCCTCTTTGAGGGGGCAACCTCCTTTACATTACATAAATGAAAAATTCTTCGATGATTCAAATGACAAAACCTCCTTTCTATATATAGGAGTCTAAGGAGTCACAATATAATCCAGCCAACCTAACAATAATAATATAAAGCCACAAAAATAACAATAGAGGGATTCTATGGGGCACAGTAATAACAATATGGGGGCAATAGGGGTACAACAATATTAATAAGGGGCATAACTACAATAGTAATGGGGTAATCACTAGTATTATAGGGACCCAACATGAAAGATATACATTCCAAGCCCAAGCTAGATACAAGAGGTTTACATGAATATGAATTAGCTACAAGATAATCCTCTATCTAATAAGAAACCTGATCTTGAGAAATAGAAAAATTATGTCGAAAAGTCCCAAAATCTATTAAGGGCGATATTACATCCAGTTAGATAATACAAAGGAAATAATTTTTTGAGGAAATCCATATCTGACATGGTTTGGGGATCACGTCAGGATTATGAGATCCTAACCTAACCATCAACAAAAGTTGAAGTGCCTTGACTCCTTAACAAGTTTCGGAAATATGAAAAGTTGGATAACTACATTTTGAGAATTGAGTCAGATCACAAATTACATGCAGACAACTGTTAACAATTGAATTAACATTATCACTATTATCTGGATGGAAACTGATGCAGGAGCATTCAGCTCAAGAAAAATCATTGTATTTTAGTAGACATAGGGGGTCTTGTATTTTAAGGAAGTTGGTTTCCCAAGTGTCAAATTAATGTAATTATTTAGGCTTTTGACTGATTTTAATGAAAATATGAATTAATTTAGTATTGCGAGGCATATTGTAAATGTTCTCAAATGAAGGGGAACATGAGAGAATCAAGATAGTTAAGAGTTCATAGGAATTGATAGCTTTGGAAATTAATTGTAGACCTTGAATTAGGAATTAGTTCATGATTTATAGGATTGAGAGGATTCTTAGGTTTTAGTTGAAATTATTATGGATCTAAACCAAGAATTGGTTATAAAATCCTTTTTGTATAAATGTAAGCCAAAAATGCAAAGAAAAAGTTAGTCAAGTTAGATAGTTAGAGGTTGTGAGTTAGAGGTTTGATTGTAAGCCTACGGGCAGGTAGAAAAATAGAGGCCATTGATACAAAAGATCAGGCCAAGGAGAGAGTTCTTGTGTAAATACCTATTTATTAATACAAACAAAAAGGATTTTATTCATAGCTCCATGCATCCATGAAAGATATACATTCCAAGCCCAAGTTAGATACAAGAGGTTTACATGAATATGAATTAGCTACAAGATAATCCTATATCTAATCAGAAACCTGATCTTGAGAAATAGAAAAATTATGTCGAAAAATCGCAAAATCTATCAAGGGCGATATTACATCCAGTTAGATAATAAAAGGAAATAATTTTGTGAGGAAATCCAGATCTGACATGGTTTGGGGATCACGTCGGGTTTGTGAGATCCTAACCTAACCATCAACAAAAGTTGAAGTGCCTCGACTCCTTAACAAGTTTCGGAAATATGAAAAGTTGGATAACTACATTTTGAGAATTGAGTCAGATCACAAATTACATGCAGACAACTGTTAACAATTGAATTAACATTATCACTATTATCTGGATGGAAACTGATGCAGGAGCATTCAGCTCAAGAAAAATCATTGTATTTTAGTAGACATAGGGGGTCTTGTATTTTAAGGAAGTATTTTAAGGAAGTTGGTTTCCCAAGTGTCAAATTAATGTAATTATTTAGGCTTTTGACTGATTTTAATGAAAATATGAATTAATTAAGTATTGTGAGGCATATTGTAAATGTTCTCGAATGAAGGGGAACATGAGAGAATCAAGATAGTTAAGAGTTCATAGGAATTGATAGCTTTGGAAATTAATTGTAGATCTTGAATTAGGAATTAGTTCATGATTTATAGGATTGAGAGGATTCTTAGGTTTTAGTTGAAATTATTATGGATCTAAACCAAGAATTGGTTATAAAATCCTTTTTGTATAAATGTAAGCCAAAAAAGCAGAGAAAAAGTTAGTCAAGTTAGATAGTTAGAGGTTGTGAGTTAGAGGTTTGATTGTAAGCCTACGGGCAGGTAGAAAAATAGAGGCCACTGATACAGAAGATCAGGCCAAGGGGAGAGTTCCTGTGTAAATACCTATTTATTAATACAAACAATTCGACTATGATTTTATGTGTGTGTATGGAGTAATTTAGTTACAATATGTGTGTGAACTAGAGTAAGTTCCGTGTAACAGAGGTTGCAGGTGGAGTTCGAACAGAACACAGAGAAGAAGTGATATGAAGGATCGTATTGGATCGCTTGAATCCATTCGAAGGATCATAGTCAAGGTTCAGGAGTGACTGCGTTAAGAGCATGTGGAATTAAATCAATAGGGAGTTGTGTTGCAGGACAACTAAATATCGAAACCCTGAAGTAAACCCGAAACCATAAAAAAGACTGAGAAATGGCCTAAAAACGAAGTAAAGGGAAGGTCAAAGAAATGAAATGACGATGCATAGGAGCCATTGGATCTATGAGATCAATGAATGAGGTTGAAGGTGATGGGCGATCAAAATTAATTCGTGCAGCATAAAGTAAAATAAATGAACGGCGAAGATTAAACTTAAGTGTTAGCGGAAGAGGAATCCGGAGGAGCCGTTGCATCTGTCTGATGGGCGAAGATCTACAGTCATCGCGTGCCAATAATATCGTGTGTTAATCAAGGAAGAAAGGCGGGTTTATAAGCAGAAGTTGTTTATCGGATGGATAAAAAGTGGTAAGTGGTAATTCAGGGTGGTCACCTGATTCCATTTATCAACCGACACATAGCACTCAAGTGGAGAGAGAAAACCACTCTATCGAGCCGGTAATCCTTGTGTAAGTGGCTCACCCAATATCGTTGTTAGCCATTGGATCAAGTGCGCTTTGATCAATGGTGGAGGATCACCAATTAGTTTCAGTGATCAAGTGAACCATCAACCATCGAATTGAATGGTAAGATCAATGACGGAGATTGAAGCCGATAAGGCTTGGGAAAGAGCGGACCCAAGAAGTTTATGGACGTGATTTAAAGTTATTTGAGTTCTGACGAATGAATGAGATAACGTTGTGATAAGATGCGACAGTTGTTGATCTGAAAGAGTGAAATTTATGGTGGAGGATTGAATCGATAAAGGTGAGCGTCGGAAAATGTGCAAAGGTCATGGATTGGCAGAAAGGTAAAGTTAAGTGAGTTATGTGTATTTCTATTATACAAGAGTTATAATAGAAATAAAGGAATTAAATGTACTTTGGGTTAAGTTGAGTTTAACCAAAGTCCTAAACCATGGTTTGGGTTGATAGGAGTGGGTAATAAAAAATTAACCAAAGTTGTTATGAAGGTTGAAGGGTTGAGTTATAAGGTTCCGCTCAAAAGGATTAATTGAGAGTCAATCTATTGAATAGTCAAATAAACCTTTCCGCATAAAACTTAATTAAGAACATTAAACCTTTGTTTAAGAAGGTTTTCACCATGGATCAAGTGATTAAGGCCTAGACCAGTGACATGCAATTTTATTTGCATAGTGTGGGTATCATTGGCTTAGGCTAGCATCATTTGGTATCAAAGCAGAATAAGGAAATTCTGTGTAAAAGGTCTTTGAGAAATTTAGAACAGAGTTATGTTTTAAGATGTGTATGTAGGCAAGAGGAGATCAGATTTTAATCTAACAAGCAGTAGGCACACAGGGATAAAGTGCAGCAGAATTTGCAGATGCAAGAAATAGAGAACAATCCATTCAAAGTGCAGGAGAATGGTAGAAAAATATCATGCAGAGATCTTGAAGGTAGCAGCATAAGAAGGTGAGGAGATTGCAACAACCTAGATCAAGGAGTGCTCAATTGGTTCCAGAGGAAAGAACCAGAGAAATGCTAAGTGGAGGAAAGCCAAAGACTAGGTTGGGTATTAAAGAAGAAGCCAGTGAAGTGGTCTAAGTTAGAGAGAAGGCTACAACAGAAGCAAGTAAAGTGGCTGTTGGAAGAACTCAAAGAAGCTGAGTTGGAAATAGAAGTTTCCATTTGTGAATTAGAATAGGGTGAAGTTTTGGGTGAAGATGAAGACTTGAAGACTAAAACTTCAAGTGAGACCAAAGGGTCACATGATTTTAAATCTAATAATTTGTGTATGTTTGTAGGTGAAACATGTGAAGAAGGAAAATTTGTTGATATTGACATAAAGGAGGAAGAAGAAAGGCAGAATCTAAATTTTGTTCTGAAAGAAAATGAGATAGATAGGTCTCATGTAAATACCTGTACACAGTTGGAAAAAGGTTTTAATTTTCAACATATTGCAAGGACTGAAAGTAGAGGAAGTTAGACTCATGAGGATGTCCAAAAGCAAGAATAAGTAGAGAAGGATATCAAGAAATCAAGTGAACGACTTGATGAGATTGAAGAGAAGACCATTGAAATATTTTTGAGTCATGTAAAGGACTTGGAACAACAGGAGGACTTGGTGATTGAATCATCAAATGAGATCATGAGGTCTTGTGGTTTTACAACAGACAAGTTGTGTGTGAATGCAGGTATTGTAGAAGACAAACCATCTTATGGAACTGTCTTGAATTAAGCTAAAAGTTGCCAAGCAAGTATGATGATGACTGTCTTTCAAATGAAGATCAAGATGAGTTATTACAGCAGAAGGAGTTCATAAATTCCTTTCTTAGTGGAGGAAATATCTTCAGTAGAGATGAGACAGTTATGTCTTATGATAAGACATTTTCTATTGTTAAGAACAACGAGGAATTGATTTTCTTAAATGGCCAAAGGGAGGGTGATAGGTAGACATCTAAAACTATCATAGAGATGGAGGATCATAATTTAACCAAGAATGAAGAAGTAGTGTCAACAAGAGGTTATACTTGTGACAAAGAAGAAGATAGTGAGGATTATACGGAGCTTTTAGGAGAAATTCCAAGTGAGAAGGAAAATTTTTGGCATGAGTTATGTCTTTTGGAGAAAAGGCTAGAAAACCAAAAAGTAAGTGTCTAGGTTGTAAAATCAAAATTAAATGAGAATGAAGAAGTTCACTACAATGGACAAGGATGGGAAGACATCATTGAAACAGGTGGTGTGGAGGAGGGCCTAGCTGACAGTCTCGTGAATTCTATTGAGAATTCAAATCAACATATTGATGTGCTAATAGAGGAGGAAGAGTTAGAGCAACAAGCTGAATTGTTTCCAAAGGAGGAAAAGGCACAGAGGCCTTGTGATTTTTATTTAAACAGTTTTTTTATGATTACAGCTTTTGTTGTAGACAAGGAGTAGAAATTAGATGTTGCAAAGGAAGATATCTTCAAGGATATTCAGGAAGTTTGGGTGGAAGAAATATCCACAGCAGTACCTGGAGAAATATAAAGAGTAATAGCAGAAGCTGAAGTAGAAAAGGATAAGGAAAGTAATTAGCAGTTTCAATATGAATGGACAATGTGCAGTGAGATGCGAAATGTGAAGGTGCCAAAGTTAGTGGACAACAACAACAACCTGAAGTACAGAGAAAGAGATAGTAGAAAATGGCAAAGTATGGACCAGCCCAAGGATGTGCTGGAAATGGAGATTGAAGAACTATGGCAATTGATGATGAAATAGTCCAGGCTGAGGAAAATGACAGCAGGACGTGTGATCAAACAAAATTTGAAACTGATTGAAGAGAGGAAAATGAATTAGAAGATAACATATATATAGCAGCAACAAAGGTGCAAGGCATTTGGGCAATTACAAACTAAAGTTTGGGACCCTGGAGTTTTTTTTAATCAACATATGAAAACACATTATCAGGAGATCATGAATGTTTTCTACCTTGGGAGTCTGATGCAGGAGCATTCAGCTCAAGAAAAATTATTGTATTTTAGTAGACATAGGGGGTCTTGTATTTTAAGGAAGTTGGTTTCCCAAGTGTTAAATTAATGTAATTATTTAGGCTTTTGAGTGATTTTAATGAAAATAGGAATTAATTAAGTATTGTGAGGCATATTGTAAATTTTCTTGAATGAAGGGGAACATGAGAGAATTAGGATAGTTAAGAGTTCATAGGAATTGATATCTTTGGAAATTATTTGTAGATCTGGAATTAGGAATTAGTTCATGATTTATAGGATTGAGAGGATTCTTAGGTTTTAGCTAAAATTATTATGGATCTAAACTAGGAATTGGTTATAGAATCCTTTTTGTATAAATGTAAGCCAAAAAGGTAGAGAAAAAGTTAGTCAAGTTAGCAGTTAGAGGTTGTGAGTTAGAGGTTTGATTGTAACCCTAAAGGCAGGTAGGAAAACAGAGGCCACTGATACATAAGAATAGGCCGAGGAGATAGTTCCTGTGTAAATATCTATTTATTAATAAAAACAATTCGATTCTGAGTCTGTGTGTGTATGGAGTAATTTAATTATAATTTGTGTGTGAACTAGAGTAAGTTCTGTGTAACAGAGGTTGCAGGTGGAGTTCGAGCAAAACACAGAGAAGAAGTGATATGAAGGATTGTATTGGATCACTTGAATCCATTCTAAGGATCACAGTAAAGGTTTAGGAATGACTGTGTTAAGAGCATGCTGAGTTAAATCAAGAGGGAGCTATGTTGCAGGACAACTAAATATTGAAACCCTGAAGTAAACCTGAAACCACAAAAAACACTTAGAAATGGCCTAAAATGAAGTAAGGGAAGGTTGAAGAAATGAAGTGACGATTTACAGGAGTCGTTGGTTCCAAGAGATCAACGAATTAGGTTGAAGGCGATGAGCGATCAAGATTAAGTCACGTAGCATAAAGTAAAAGAAATGAACGACAGAGATTAAACTTAACTGTTAGCAAAAGAGGAATCTAGAGGAGTCGTCGCAGCCATCTAGTGGGCAAAGATCTACAATATTCATACGCTAATAAGCTCATGTGTTAGTCAAGGAAGAAAGGTGTGTTTATAAGCAGAAGCTATTTATTGGATGGTGAAAAAGTGGTAAGTGGTAATTCGGGGTGGTCACCTGATTCCATTTATCAACCGACACGTAGCACTCAGGTGGAGAGAGAAAATGCTTTATCGGGTGGGTAATCCTCATGCAAGTGGATCACCCAATATCACTGGTAGCCATTGGATCAAGTGCACTTTGATGAACGGTGGAGGATCACTGATTAGTTTCGGTGATCAAGTGAACCATCAACCGTCGGATTGAATGGTAAGATCAACGGTGGAGATTGAAGCTGATAAGGCTTGGGAAAGAGTGGATCCGAGAAGTTTATGGATGCAAGTTAAAGTTATTTGAGTTTCGACAGATGAATGAGATAACATTGTGATACAACGCGATAGCCATTGATCTGAAGGAGTGAAATCTACAGTGGAGGATTGAACCGATAAAGGTGAGCGTCGGAAAATGTGCAAAGGCGTTGGATTGGCTGAAAGGTAAAGTTAAGTGAGTTATGTGTATTTCTATTATACTAGAATTATAATAGAAATAAAGGAATTAAATGTACTTTGGGTTAAGTCGGGTTTAACCAAAGTCCTAGACCATGGTTTGGGTTGATATGAGTGGGTAATAAAAAAATAACCAAAGTTGTTATGAAGGTTGAAGGGTTGAGTTATAAGGTTCCACTCAAAAGGATTAATTGAGGGCCAGACTATTGAATAGTCAAATAAACATTTCTGCATAAAACTTAATTAAGAACATTAAACCTTGGTTTAAGAAGGTTTTCACAATGGTTTAGGTGATTAAGGCCTAGACCAGTGACATGCAATTTTATTTGCATAATGTGGGTATTGTCGACTTAGGCTGGCATCAGAAACCATCTAGAACACTAGTTTAATAATATTTTAAAGCCTCAATAAAAATATTACTCAAGTCATAAGATTATTTTATTGCGCATCTAAAGATGTATAAATTGGGATAAATCCATGAGAAATATAAATTATAGGGTTATCTTGATGCAAGACTAGAATTTTGAAAGTTGAGGATGGATGTTTTATGATTTGATTACTTTCTTATTCACCATGAATGATCTCACTGCCTTGTGTCAATTGAAATTTTAAATCAACATACTATGAATCTGAAGACCATGGCATATTTTCATCACAAGTTAACTCATGGTAAGCAGTAGGACACAAAAGACAGTGGGCTAAAGAAGAATTTCTAAGATAATTTTCTTTGACAAAATCAAATTTAAGATCTAAATATTTCAAATCAAAATATTCTTGAGAAGCCAAAATATCAGTTGGTACACTTGGGCATTCAACATCATGTACATAAATGGATTTATAATCATTAGAAGGATGGTTTCCCAAGACTTTAGATTGATTAAGAAAATTACTTTCACTCAATTGACTTTTGCAACTACTAGCTTCTAAATCCGCTAAGAATGGAGGAACATAATATTCACATAGAGTGCTTTGAAAAAGAGAAGAAATATCAAAATAATATTCACCTTTCTTCTCCTCTACCTGTGAAATGTGACTACCTTGCACCTTATCAGTGTTTTGATCAGAAAACTGAGAATGAAGAGAGTTTGAAAGAGACTCATGAAGTGGACCAAGGAGTAAGGGATCATGACAATGGGGTGATAGAGGAGGACAAAAATCCCTTGAATAGATAATTATTTCAATCGAAACATATTTAAGATTGAAGTTGTGAGTGTTAATATCATCTTGAAATATCAAGGGATTAACCTTCACCTTAGGCTTCATATACCATTCCAGGCTTTCATCAATTGAATCTAAATTATGGAAAGTAGATGAAGGTTGAATAGACAGATCAACAATTTGATTTCCATATTTCCCAAATTCAATATCATCACAAGGAACCACCTAGATTGGGACCAATAAAGGAGGAGGACAAGGAAAAAATGGAAAAGTTAGTTCCTCCTCTGAAATTAGAGGTGTCTCACAGTTTGCAAAGGTTGAAAGAGCATATGCATCTAAGGGTTCATATTCACAATGCATCAAATATATTTGAACTGTAGGTTCTAACCCTGTATAAAAATTACCTGCATACAATTTCTAAAAACAAAAAATAAACAATGGTGAGACCATAACACATAAAAGAAATATACACAGAGATTTTCCCTTGGATCCCAAAACTGGGACTACCAGATTGATTTTTCATTATGTTCCTTTCAATGTTACAATACACATATATACATGACGAAGCATCCAATACCATGGACCCAAAACCATCATGCGTAAAACCATGTGCAAAAACCATGCACAAAACCATAGATAGGTTCACCCACCTAATATAGGGTCCAAAAAAAAATTCCTGGGGCGCTACCCTAGACCCTGTAGAGGGGGGCTACCGCCCCGCAGTTTAAATACCGGGGCTAGTCATGGAAAGAATATAACACAACCCAACATGAACCAGCTATTCAAACTTTTGTTTAAATAAATCCCAATTTGTATCTTCTCCAGGAAAATCATAACATAGGTGAAGGAATCTATTAGAAAAATCATTAATTGACTCATTAGGCTTCAGTCTCAATCGATTAATCCTTTTAAGATCTTGATAACCATACCTATAAAAGGACTCATGAATGTCCTTAACAAGTTGTTTGAATGAATGGATGTAAGCATTGGTAATGTAGGACATCATTGTTTGATACAACCTTTAAGGTTGAGGATGACCAATCTGCTTTGAAAATATTTACAGTGAATTCCGTTATAGAGACTAAAATGAATGAATCAAAAGAAGTGTTCAAGGAAAATTAGTTCAGTCTCACAACCAAACTTCAATTGACACAATTCGTTGATTATTCTCGTGGGTATTTTAAGATCTACTATTTTAGAAAAATACCCTAGGATGATGATTTCGGAATGAGCCAATATAATAGATTCAAAACTAACTCAACATGCTCAGCTTGCCATTTGGCCCTCCTTCTAGCACCATAATGTTGATGATCTTGGATACCTCCAACATACAGGGGGTGTCCTGATGTGAAGTCCCAATTAGACCTCACACTATTTGGAGTAGGAGCCTCATCCAGAGTATCATCCTGAACACATAACTCAAACTTTTCCTCGGCTGCAATGAATAACATAAGAGACTATGCACATAACCTTTGAAATCAGCAAGTACGTTGACACTGTGAAACACCAATTGTAATGTGTAAAAGGAGGCTTTCACAAGAGGGGAGACAAGGGTGAGTCTCTAGAAGAAATGTAATTGTACTATCTGCAAAGAGAAACAGAAGAGAAAGGAAACATTCATTAGTTATCTAGTGAAATAGTGCACATAAACACAATGACCATTAAATAAAATAAAACAAACATTCAACAAAATGAGCACCAAAGCTAATGAAGTAGTTCAATTTCTTTAGTACATATGAACACAACATATACCGAAAACATCTAAAAAATAATATTATAATATTCATGATACATTTATGGAAATGTGTTGGCTGAATGAGCTTCTGATGATTATGATAGATCTAAGTACACAGTTATAATAGTGAGACACTAGCTCCTATAGTGGAACATTAAGTCACTTTTTTCTTATCCAAAGAATGATCTTCTCTCTTATGTCAAGCTAGAGAAGCCAAGGCTAGCTTTCCAAAGTCTATTACCTCCAAAAGCCCCTTGCTTGAGTTATGAGGTTTATTTTATAACAAGAGGGATGACCTTTCATATCCCCTATGACTCTTGAGTTACCCTCGTGACTCTTGGACTCTTAAATGACTTTTGAATTTCTATTGACTCTTTGTTCCACATGTGACTTTTCATACATGTGACCCTTGGAATTCCACAAATTTACATTTTTTCATTTTCCTTTTGACTATGCATAATTTCATTCCACATCAATTGGAAAGACACATTGACACTTATAACATTGTGATGACACTTTTATAAGCCGTGACTTGGAAACGATGACATGGAACTTTATGATGATGTGGCAATGCCAAGTGGTTCTCCTTGAGTGAAAAATCTTGGGCCACTTCATCATCATAACCTCTTAATTGTTCAAAATACCCCATCCAATTATGCCTTGTGAAGATTTATAACACCTGAGGGTGTTGGTGGATTCTCACTATATTAATGGGCTCCCTTCTATTAAACCCTCCTATCATTTTGTTGGTGAATTTTGAGGAGATGAGATGGTTGACACAATTTTTTTTTAATGAAGTAAATAATTGAAAGAACTGGGGAGACAATTCCCTTACACAGCTGCGAAATTCACTCAATACTAGGGGATTTTTTGTTCAATTCACTTCAAAAAAGGGAAGTAATTATAGAGCCTACCTCTTCATAGCATTTGTTGTGGCCAGCCCCCATGTTTTCCCCTCTAAAACTCCTCTTGGCCAATCTTGTAGACTGTCTGTCTGTATTCTATAGGATTCTTGTGCAATCGTGTAGGATTTCCTGTGTAATCCTATAGGAGGTCCTGCGTAGGAGACAAATGGAATTTTCCTCTTTTGTAGGTTGCCTGGGTTTGAGAGTGACTTTTTCTAGAGTGAGCCTCGAGGAAATGCATGCATGAGTGCATAGGGATCAACAAGTATTTCTTCCTATGGCCGACGTAGGTGAGGTGGTGTGCTGGCAGAGGAGGTACATTTTTTATTTTTGGACCATTGGTCCCCACTACCACCTCATCATTCCCCTCTCCTCGTAATCAACTCCCAGTTCATGCCTCCATAGACTTAACTATTTTTTTCCTTCTCTTCACTTTTTTGTCTTGATTTCTGCCACGTGTGGGAGGACCAACTGTGTTGTCTTCATCGACTGAACGAAGGTGGCCAAGTTAGCTGTCCACCTTTCACTTATAAACCAACTTACTTGTAACCTTTACATCTTTTGACTACATTATGTAAATGAGAGAGTGAGTGAGATACTTACCTGTGGTGCTAATACATTGCTGCAGTTTTTGAAGACCAGAGGTGCTTGCTGTATATTGGCTGCATGTTATTTTTTCTTCTTTTTTTTATTGCTCTTTGATGATTCCTTTGGTGTGCAGGTACCTAGTGTTGAAGATGATGGTGGTGGTGCTACTCTGGATCTCCTTCTGCCCTTGGATCTTCATGCTAGAAGCTTGCTACAATCATGATTTTTATTCTGTTGGATAGGTTGCTATAGGATTTCCTACAAGATGTCTTGTAGTAGCTTCTCCCTCAGAAATTTTAATCATACATTCTGCTTGGATTTTGAGGATGGTGACATGGATTGAGAGGAAGACTAGGAGTGTGGAGAAATGGGAAATACTCAGGTGCTGCTCCCTTTTTCTCTCTATTTCATTTTTTCTCTCTCTATGTTTTCCCTTAAAGACTGTGAAAAAACTAATTTTATTTTTAAACTGATTTTTTTATGGTGAATGCAGGGGTGATGAAAGTGAAGACAAGTATGGTGATGAAGTTGTGATGTAGGGATGTATTTTTTTTACATGGTAGGTCATTTTCTCACCCTATGGTCACTTCCTGTAGGATTCCCGAGCCACTATAATTCCTACAGGATCATCCTGTAGGTTTTCAGGGGATCCTTTAGGTTTATAGGGGATCCTATAGAAAACACAATTCCCTTGTAAACTGAAGCAATGGAGTGAAAAAAATGAAAGAAATGGTGGAGTGGTGAATGACAATGAGTGGAAAAATAAAAATGTGAGTGAAATAGGTCCCTTTTTGATCCTCCTTTGTTCTCTGATCGTCCTCCTTCCTGACCTGCAAATAGAAATTTTCATGATTTTTTTATCTCTCTCTCTTCTTTTTTTTTGAAAACAACTAGGCTGCCTCTGAGAGGTTTTCATCCTAGCTGTTTTCCTTGGGCGCCTCAAGAGAGATTTTCACCCAGGGATCTTTTTATTTCCCTTTTGTTTCTCTTTTTTTTTTCTTGTTTTGGAACCATTGGGCCACCCCAAGAGGTTTTCAACCCAATAGTGGGGCTCAGGCACCTCATGGAGGTTTTCAACTGAGTCCTCATTTTTCTTTTTTCTCAGTGATTTGATGGGGTAGGAGCTAAAACTTGCTCCAACACCATCATTATTTTATTGATACCATCAATGAACTCTTGATTTGATAATGGTCTTTTGTAAACTTTCAGTCAGTGTCCATTAACAAGTAAAGGAATGATCTCTTCATCTATGGTTCTGATATGCACTGAACCATTATCATGACATCTTTCTATAACATAAGGTCCTAGCCATCTTGTTCTTAACTTGCCCTCAAAGTCTTTATATATGCAATCATATAAAAAAGCCCAATCACCTTCTTGAAATTGCTTATCCTTGATGTTTTATCATGCCATATATTCCTCTGAAGTTGGGTTACCTATGTGTATAGAAGGGCATGCATTCTGAACTCATGTAAACCATTTAACTGAAGCAATCTCTCTTTTTGTGCACTGCTGAAATCTAGATCTAGTTGGGCTGCCATCCTTGATGTGTTATACTCAAACTTAATGGACAACAAGGCCTTTTTCCCATAGACCAGATCATAGGGTGTTAATCTAGTGGTGGTCTTCCAAGTGGTATTATAGGCCAAGGTGGCCTTAACTAGTCTATCTTCCCAATCTTTCCTGTTGTTTTTAAACACTTTGGTCAAGATGTCGTCCAGCGCTCTGTTGGTCACCTCCACTTTCCCATGAGCTTTTGGGTGATAGGGAGTGGAGGTCCTATGCTTGATCTTGTGTTGGCTAAGCAAGTCTTCAATCATGTTGGATGTAAACTGGCTGCCTTGATCAGTGACCAACTCTCTAGGATACCCAAATTTGTAAAATACATTCTCCCTTAAGAACTTAGCCACCTTCTCCTCTGTTGTTTCCTTAATTGCCTTGGTTTCAGCCCAGTTATTCAGATAGTCAATGCACATAATGATGTATTGTTTTTACTTGGAAGGAGGGTCAATAGGTCAAATGAAGTCCATAACCCAATTATCGAATGGCTCGAAAGTCACTTGAGGCTGCAAAAGCATTTCATCCCTTAGAGTGGGCTTCCCCATCCTTTGGCACGATCACACTGCCTAGTATATCTTTTCACATCCTGATGAAGAGTGGCCCAATAATAGCCATTTTGTAACACTTTGAATGATGTCCTCTTTGCTGCAAAGTGACCTCCACAAGGCCCATCATGATAGGTTAGAAGGATGTCAAAGAGTTTGTCCTCTCTAACACAACTTCTCAATATTTGATTTGGGCCAAGTTTGAAGAGATTTTCCCCAATCCAAGTGAAGGGGCTGATCTTCCTTATGATCTTGCTTTTTTCTTTGGAGGACAATTTCGGTGGGAATTGTGCAGATACCAAATAGTTTGCTATGTCATCAAACCATGGAGAGAGAACTAAAATGGTGAACAAGAGCTCATCTAGTAACTGGTCATCAACCATTCCCTCTTCACATGCAGGAAAAGTTAATCTAGACAAAAGTCTGCAACAACATTTTCCTTACCAGGCTTATCAACAATAGTTAGATCAAGTTGTTGTAATAAAATCAACCATCTTATAATACGAGCATTCAAATAGGGTTTATTCATTAAATATTTGATTGCAGCATGGTTAGTATGGACAAATGTTTGATAGCCTGTAATATAATGCCTAAATTTTTTCAATGAGTGCACAATAGCCAGGAGCTCCTTTTCAGTCACTGTGTAGTTCAGTTCAGCCTTTGACAGATTCTTACTAATATAGTAAATGGCATAAGGAAATTTTTCATCTATCTAAGCTAGGGCTACTCCTATGTCTTTGTGTGAGGCATCAACATGAATGTGAAAAGGAAGGGCCCAATTTGGGCCTTGGAGAATCGGGGTAGTGGTTAACTTGTGCTTCAAGATGTCCAAGGCCTCTTGATAGCTTTTTGACCATATAAACTCTGAGTCCTTGGCCAACAACCAAAATAAAGGAGAGGCCAAATTGCTGAAGTCCTTTATGAACCTTCGGTAGTATCCAAATAACCCTAGCAAACTTCTGACATATCTCTGCTTTTGAGGAGGCGGGACCCTTTGGATGATAGCTATTTTATTAGGGTCCACCTACAGTCCTTTTTGAGATATTGGATGACCCAGCATGGTCCCTTCAGTGATCAAGAATTCACATTTCTCAGGACTGAGAGACAGATTCATCTCAATGCACCTATGCAATACCTTACCTAAGTTGGAAAAAGCCTCCTCGAAGTCACCCCCATAAGGTGTGAAATCATCCATATAGATTTCTACCGCATCATGGTCCAACTCAATAAAGATACTCAGGAATTCTCTTTGAAAAGTGGCAGGAGAATTGCATAGGCCAAAAGGAAGGACCCTATAGGAAAAAGTGCCCAAGGACAAGTGAAGGTGGTTTTATCCTAGTCTTCCAGGCTAATCTGGATTTGGTTGAACTCGCTGAATCCATCTAGGAAGGATAAAAACTTTTTCCCTGCCATGCCATCTAGCACTTGGTCAATGAAAGGTAGAGGGAAATGGTCCTTCTTTGTAGCTTTGTTCAAATCCCTGTAATCGACACAAATCCTCCACTTACAATTTTTCTTGGGAACTAACACCAAATGAGAGACACACTCACTGTCAAAAATAGGATAAATGAATCCTACATCTAGCAATTTTTGCAATTCTTCTTTGAATATATCTTTAAGAGCTAGATTCATCCTCCTTTGGGGTTGTCAGATGGGCTTACAACCTTCTTTGATGTGTGGTGAGTACACACTGAGGGGTGTACTCCCTTCATTTCTTTGTAACTCCAAGCGAAGGCATCCAGATGTTCCTTTAGCATGTTGCACAACTTCTCCTCTTGCAGAACAGAAAGAGATGGATTGATTTTCAAAGTTTTCTCAGGGCCGAATTCTATGGTTTTGACACAGAGGGGGTTTGAATCGGCCAAGTACAGATCAATTGGATGGTTGTTCTGGGTTTTCTTTACTACTTCTTCTAGGGACAATGTACTGGGAGTTGGACTTTGGATTAGGTGTTCAATCAAATCATCTTCATCCTGTTGTTTCCCCCCATGGTTGTTTCTAAGGTATACAGTTGGGAAGTGTAAACTTCATCTTCTTCCTCCTCTTCTAGCCATAAAGGTAAATCATGTTCTAGAGATGGCTGAGTAGAAGGGTATCGGACTAACTGCTTGGACATATGCCCATTCTTGATGGTCATATTCCCAACTCTATAGCTGATGTAAGCATTGACAATGGCCAACCAGGGCTTCCTAAGGATGAGAGTGTAACCAGTAAGCTTAGCCTTAGGTTGGAGAATTAGGAAATCTATAGGGTACTCCCAAGAGTCAATGGAAACCATCACATTCTCTACAATCCCCTGAGGGGTCACTATGGAGCATTCTGCAAGTTGCAGAATTTTTGTGGTCTTTCTCAATGAACCTTGGAGGTTGAGCTTGAGCATGGTGTCCTTGGTCTTCACATTAATCGCAGCCCTAATATTGATCAAAGTATGTGGGACAATGGTGCCATTGATGCACACATCTACTACAGGTCTTCTAGGGTCGAAATACTTTGGACATATTACCTGCCCCAGCATTAATTCAAACAGTTGTCCAATGACATTAATGGTATGGGAATCTCTTTTTCGCCTCCCTGGATGCTTGAAAAACTTCTCCTTAATCAACTTGTTGTAAATAGGTACATCCTTGATGGCTTCGACAAATGGAATCTTGACATATAGGTTTTTCAATTCTCCCAGAAGTTCAGTCTCTTTTGGGGTAGGCTAGAGTGGTTGAGTTAATCTCTTAGGAAATGGTGGATTTACTTTAAGAATGCTTTCCTCTCTTTCTCCTTCAACCTCCCTAGGTGGAGGTGGAGGTTGTGTATTTGGGAGAACCCTCCCAAATCTCATGTTAATTCCCTAGATCTCCACAACATAAGCTGGATATGATGTCTATCCATTGTATACATGTTGTGCCTGACTGTTGTTTGGGTT
Organism: Pinus tabuliformis; assembly: GCA_031772625.1. Lineage (NCBI taxonomy): Eukaryota > Viridiplantae > Streptophyta > Pinopsida > Pinales > Pinaceae > Pinus > Pinus tabuliformis. The sequence goes on from CM062815.1 coordinate 788,629,482, forward strand.
CGGATATGGTTGCACAAGAATCTAGGGTTGTTTAGGTGGAGCAGAGTGTAACAACTGTGTTTGGGCAGGTGGCGAAGGCAATAAAGCAGGAACGTTGTTGTACTAGGGCCTCCAACCCTGGGGCGGTGCATTCCACTAAGGTTGTGGTGGAGAATATGGTTGAAATGATTGGCTGGCTGACTAGGAATGATATTGAGATGCAAAGGACCAATGAGGAGGTGTAGACCAGGAAGGATGAGTAGGGGTCCCCAAGAAGGTATGGATGTGGTCTAGTTGGGGTTGTAATATGCATGGGATGACCCTTGCATGCCCTTCTAGTATTGCCTAGGCCCATGAGGTTTAAGTAGCAGAGAAGAAGGGCACTTGTCTATGGAGTGGTTTTCTTCACAGAATGAGCAAATCTCAATAGAATTCAATGGAAATTCATTCCTACGGTGCCTCCTGGTGCACCTAGGACAAAAAATGGCTAAGACTCTTTCTGCTTCCTCTTGCTTCCTCATAAAGTGCATAGTGTCCATCTGTGAGGCAAAGGTTTGCAACATCTCACTCTCAAAGTCTTCCAACATGTTTCCAATTTCACCCTTGATGGATGAATTGGAAGAAGATGTACTAACCATAGTTGACTTCCCCTACGCTTTTTCCTGGCTTCCCTAGAATGGTTTCTAAAGACAGTCTTGATATCCTCATAGGGTAACTAGTATATATGTCCTTCTACTAACAAGTATAGGGTATCCAAAAGGTCTTCCCTTACTCCTCTAAGCAGGACCAATTTCAGTGACTCATGCTCAAGTGTGCACCTGGCCCTTTTGTATTTAAGCTGGAATCTTTCTTCATAATCCTCTACGGATTCATCATTACCTAAGGTCATCCTCAAAATTTCTTACTTAGTATCCTTATGCCTACAATAGTCTTGATATTTGTTGTTGAAGGCTTGCTACATCTAAGCCCAAGTTTTGATGTTATCCCCAGGTAAGCCCATGAACCAGCGCAAAGTTGCATCCTTGAGGGTAGATGGAAATAGTTTCAACTTCTGCTCATCATTTGTATAGTCATATGTTTTTCATATAACAACAAACTCAAATGGGAAAGTGTAGGGATCTTCTATGGTCAGGCCATGGAACTGGGGAAGGGCAGAGAGCCTTATATTTTTCATATTAGTGTCCCATTGGTTTCCCTGATGGGGAAGGCACCCTCAAATCTCTGTATTCCCTCTGTCATTTTCGTTTTCAGCTATTGGCTCGGTAGGAATGGGTTCTTATTCTTCCCCTGTAGGTTCTTCAAATATGTTTGGTTGCTCACCTAAGGGTTCCTCTAGTTCACAACCACCGAAGAAGAGGGAAGGTTGGTTGTTTGATGCAGTGGGGGTATTTGGCAAAAATTTCCCTAAGTTATCCCTATTCCTACAAGGCATGAAAGGAATTGTTTTTGGTTTGGTTTTGTGATTTTTTTAAACTTTGAAAGTGCTTTGCAGAACTAAAATTGCATATTGAATAAAAACTAATAACTGAATGAAAAACTAATTTCTTAATTAACATCTAACTTGAAGAATTGGAATTGCAGACTAAATGAGAACTACTGATTGAATGGAAATATTGACTACTTTCTTGAAATCTAACTTACAAAATGGAAAGGAAAGCAAAGAATGTAAAATGAAAAGGAACAAAACTAAATTACTTTTGCAGAAATGAAACTAATGGTAGAATAGTAGAAACAAGAAATAGAAGAAAGAAAGTAGTAATTCACATATTACTCAGACACCTCCCTGGAAATTGTGCCAAAAAGTGATGAGCACCAATATTGCAGCAAGAATGTTGTAAATCTTGGGCTACCAACTTTACTTCATCAACTCGGGGTTCATACAAACTTGGAGGTGACAGTGCTGTATACACAAGTAAAAGTGATAGTTCTGCCTTTCGTCACTGTTCAATTGGCGAGAAACCACTAGGGTTTGCAACCCAGACTTATATGGATTCAAAAGAAGCTTGGTTACTTGACAAAAGAAATATAAATCTACTCTAAGAGAGAGCTAATCTACTGCAACAATGAAAAAGATTGAAGTTCAATGCTAAGGCACACCATTTCCTAATTAAATGCTAAGAGCTATGCTTTGAAATGATGCTAAATTACCATGAAAAAAATTCTACAATACTAAGCATGGAAGTTAAAAGCATCAAACACAATTGTTATTCATGTAAAGGACTGTAATAAATCTGTTTTGTCTTTTTATGCTTTTCATGAAAAAACAAGTGTGCAAACTAATCTCTTTTGGTGATGTGGCAGGTGGTTTAGGGATGCTGGTGGATGGCTAGAAGGTTCAGGAGATGGTTGGAAGGTTTAGGGGACCCTTGGGTGACCTTGGGAGACTTCTTAGAGGATTTCCCTCAATTCAGCCTCAAAACAGGCCACTACAGGAAAACCTACAAAATGTACTAGAAACCTACAAGATTCCCTGTATTTCTGCTGGATGCAGCCGTGAGCAAAATGATGGGTGTTCGAGGTGATGGAAGGCTTAGGGAAGGTGGTTGATGAGTGGAATGGAGTGAGAAAAGGCTTAGGATCACTCAGAACCAAAAAACAAGTTTAGGAGATGGTTGGATTCGCTCAAAATGATTGGGGAAATTTCTATGTGAAATGATGAAATTGGTGAAGGTTTTGATGAAAACAAGGAATGCCTATGGGTGGATGAAATTGGAAGGTGGTTTCTGGCTATGAGATTTCTTACTACTCTTGAATCACCTACTTTTCATCAAACATCTGTAACTTCCAAAAAATTCATGTAAACAAGAAGAATTCTCATGAGCTAGAAAAGAAGAATTTAATGAACTAACTATCTACCTTATGCATGAAGAACTTGATGAATAAAATGGAATCATCGATCAGATCTGCTGCAAGAATGAAGATAGAAAAGGTGGCAATGAAATCCTACTTTTGCAAAACTAATCAAATGCTAGTTTAAGTACATAAAACTCTAAATATCATGAGAGATATGGAAATCTGTGTTTTTGGGTTGCATAAGGGTCTTTTCCTCAAATCATGATCCCAAAAGGAAGAAGTGAGGCCAAAACCCCTATTGAAAGCTTTGTTGTGCCTCTTTTATTCCTTCTAACCTGCTACTGAAGTAAGGCACAAATGGAAGCAAACTAATAAAAAATTACTCAAATCTACACTACTTGTAATGAAAGACTTCTAAAGACAGTTTAACCATGAATCTATAAAACTAAGCGAAGCATAAAGATACAAGAAGAGGATCCTTTGCTACTAGGGTTGGGCCCTAACCCAAGACCTTTAGCCCTCTGAGTTAACTCAGTACTGAATTGAGAAAAAGCTCATTCTTATTATGAAAACAGAAAATTACATCAAAAGTCTTCCACAAGTCTAGAGCTCGAAAATAACTAGTGTTTTTGCAATAAAAATTTGAATCCTAATGAGGCTTTAGGCCTCTTTAGTTATACAACCGAAGACTCCAATGAATTCCTTAAATTTATGGAGGCTCGACTCCAAAAATCAAGATGAAATAACTCTTTGTCTATCACTTGCGCGGTTTCCTTCTAATCCTCATGACTTGGCTGCTTGTACTCCAGGCTAGTGTGATTAATGGAGGAATATTCGAGTGGAGGAGGAGTAAATGAGGAGGATTTACCTCCTAGAATCTCTCTCCCTTGTCTCATTCGAGTTTCAAACCTTAGTCTTGCTAAAATTCCTTGATTTTCTCTCCTAAACTTGTATTCAATGCATATTAGACTGCTAGGCATAATATCTCACCTTAACTCATCTCATTAAACAAAATATAATCAAAACATGTAATAAGTTGTGAGAAAAGTTGGTTTGAATAAGCTAGGAGGTGAATTAAGGCCCATATAATTACCCATGATGAGGCTCATCAAATACCTCTTACTTTGGTTGCATTTGTACTTCTATTTCAGTGATTTTTCTTAACTGTCACTTTTGCACATCTTTGCTTTCACAAGTGTCTCTTTCAATCTCATAGTTATTGATTTTGCTTGATTTCAATTTATAACGTCTCATTTTCATGTTATAATCACTCTATCATGTGTCTCTTTCACTTTATTTAGCTTTTTCAGGTGTCATTTTCATACTATCGTAAGTATTGCTTCTAATTATTTTCACTCTTGTATGTGTCACACCTTCGTAGATCACTAGTGGTAGTTCTAGCACACCCTTGCACATTAGATGGTCCTATATATCATGTGAAGATGCAATAGTCACATTATAATCTATAAATTTCCATGGATATTCCACTCGATAGTTCGTCACAACATATCTGATAATATTATATTAAAAATATGAGATTCGACACTATTACAGTTTCATTTAATTTCTAGATTTGTAAAATTAATTGTAATTAGTGCATGCATGTAAAATTAAATCAAGGAGAAAAGTAGAGAACGGAATAATAAGTTAAAACATACATAATACACAATATATTCTCTCCAGGAAACCCTTTCGGGAGAAAACCCAACTAGAAGGTGATTCTGCTTCACTCTCTTTCTCTGTTTGGAAATAGGAATGCAGATACAAAGAAGTAATGTCTATGGCCCATGGGCTACTACAGTGCACAGATCTTCTCTATGTTCTCTAACTCCTATCTCCCTGGCTATCTTTTCTCAACTATGGAAAAAATTTCTCTTGAATGAATGCCATCCTCTTCCTCCTAATGGCTCAATTATAACACAACCCGATAGCCTACTAGTGGTTAAGTTTGACTATATCAACTCTTAACTAGAGTTACAAATATAATCTTCTAGAGTCTTTTACATCACAAACACGTGGCTAGTCCCTTTTCCATGAATAATGGTGGTTGACGCGGCATCCTCCCGAACTATAGGTGTGAAAGCAGGAAGGTCAACTTCTCAATGGCATAAGTTTTGCATACAAACTCTGATTGACACGATCCTTGGTTCATTGGAAATATTTCTATGTGTAGAATAGTACGAAAAGGTGCGACACTTTGGCGACAAAATTTTACCCCCAAAAAACATCGTTTGATGCCTCAAAATTCTCCCGAAATGTTTTGGACCTTGTTTTTCCAAACTGTGTCCTACCAGTAAAAACGGCCCCGTGAGCTGATCCTCCACTTTTTCCACTCCAAATGCATCGAGAGTGATGAAAGACAATATAATTCTCCAATTTGGATCACACCTCCCCATTTTTGGAGGCTTTTTTCCCCCAAGAACTTTTACTAAATGAGTTGAGGAAATATTTCCTCCACCTTCTCTCTAGTGTACCATTTAGCTTTGCCTAGAAGTTGTCCCTTCAACCCAATCTGCCAAAGGTCTTGTTGCCCTTGTATTGTAGTTATGGATGTCTTCTACAAAACTATAGCCACTATCAACCCTACCTAAGCATCTGGTGCCAAATCCTCCACAGAAGGTAGGACCTGTTCCTCTTCCTAATTTAGCATGGAAGGCTCATAGAGTTTCAAATTCTGCACATTTAGACCTAAGTAAATGCGCATATATGGTGGTAGATTGAGTTGATAGACATTATCACCCACCTTTTCCAGTATCTCAAAGAGACTATATATAAGAGCCTTTATTTTCTTACCAGGCTCGTGTAGCCTCTCCTGGTTCAACTATAGCCATACTCTGTCTCCCACCTTGAATGCTTTCTCTGCTCTGTGTTGATCATGTCTGGCCTTATACTTCTCTTGCAACTTCTGCAATGTTTCCTATAACTGTATATGGATCTGCCTGATCTTCTCTATAAAATTTTTAGCCCTCAAATAATCTCATGTAAGGTCCTCCTTCACTCCTCCTTACTGCCCATATGCAATAACCAAAGGAGAAGGTGGAAAATATCCAAAACAAGTTTCAAATGGGGACTTTCTTATAGAAGTGTGGACCGCTCTGTTATAAGAATATTGTATATATACCATATTTTCATCCCAGGTCTTTGGATGATTCTGGTTTTAACCCCTCAGAAGTTGCACCAAGTTCAAGTTGACTACTTATGTTTTCCCATCTGTGTGTGGACAGAATGTCATAGATCTCTTCAACTTCATTTCCATCTTCTCCCACAATGTAGTCCAGAATGCATTTAAAAATCTTGTATCCCTATTTTTAATGATGCTCCTTAGTATCCCAAAGTGTACCCAGACCTATCCAAAGAACAAGTTTGTTGCTTCTTGTTCATTGATGGTATTTTTATAGGGCATCAGAACACACATCTCCCTGAACTTGTCAACTACCACGCAAATGTAGTCATCTCCCTTCCTGGTTGTCCTCCCACAAAGTCCATGGAAATGATTTCCCAAGGATGAGTAGGTACAAGTAAGTGATGATACATACCCTGTTCCTTATTGATAGGTTTGATGGTACAAAAAAGCATACATCCTCGTAAGCATAATTACCACACTTCCCCTAGGAGTGCCTTGGAGAATGGAAGACAAGGGAGACAGCCAAATTGCCAAGAAGAAGTTCTTTTTAGATGAAGAAGAGCCCATTGAGAACAAAAATGGAGTAAGGAGAGAAAGCCTACCATACCCCTGGAATGAGGTGAGCTACCACCTTATCAAATACATATCATGTGAGGGTAGGTATAGTGTGGTTTATGGGTATCACTTTAGGATTCTTGAAGAATTGAGGTTTTGAGCAGAAACACCTCCTGACAACAAGATCAACATACCATACTTCCTTCTGCAATCACTGATAGACACAAGCATATAGGTGCAGGAGGGAAACCACCAATAGCTAGCCTACCATGGGTTAATTAGGATCATCATAGAAGATTCCTCCACAACCTCAGAATTCCTATCCAATGGGAAATTCCTTGGGACATGCAGACAAAGGAGGATATCAAAGCCCTCACATATGACATTAGTCCTACTGTCAGTGAAAAGGATGAGGAATAAACTGAAACAGATGGAGAAGAAGTAGAGAGGGATGAAGATGAGACAGATGAGGAGGAAGAAGAGGAGAAAGAGAAGGAAGGTGATGAGGAAACAGAGGAACATGACAAAGAAGAGACTGATAAACAAGATGAGGATCTAGAAGGAGAAGAAGAGGGTAGAAACATTAAGGAAAAGGGCAATGGAAAAGAGGGGAAGAAGACAAGGAGGATTCACCTAGGGTGTATTTAGAACCCACAAAGAGATAAGTAGTAGTTTCCCTCACTACTCTTAGCACCCTTATCAAACAAAAAGGAATAAGATAGAGGCAGACCCCTTATATTTCAGAACAAGGAAAATCACAAGGATAAGGCAGGGGAAACCCAAAAATTCCCATTGTAATTGAGGACTCACCTAAACAGCAGGAGAAAATGTCTCTTCCTAGGTCTCCTATCACCTATGTGAGAAGGCCTATAACTAGATCCACCTCATCGAAAGGAAAAGAAATCCTACAGGATACATAGCAGGACCTACAGGAAGCTAAAGCAATCCTACAGGATACTCTGCTAAACCTATAGGAGACTCAAAAATTGGATAAGGAGGGAAGCCTACATGAAGAAACTAAAGAGGTGGACCCAGAGCTAAGGGAACCTAACCCCCAACCTAACATTCACTCCTACTACAGATTTATTGAAGGGGGCAAGGTCATTCCACAAATATTTGCTATTACACTATTCTTTTAGCTTGAGAAGGAGTGAGCCAGAACTCTTCGATTGATGCAGATTGCCAAATCCAAGGGGGTGGAAAACATTGGTAACATGGAGGAGAAGCTCAAGGAGATGGGCAGAGAACTAAGAAGCTTGAGAGATAGAGAGGCCATAATGAGAAATCAGTTAGAGATAGAAAATGCATGGTTGAAAGGACAACTGCAAGAAACAAAGAACCAATTTGCATGTATGGCCAGTCTCTCTTCGGAAGCAATCTAGTGCAGGATGCCAGCTAAATCCTATGCCCTATACTTTAAGGAACAATGGTTGCAATTCCAAATCAACACCCTACCACAGAGAGGAACTATGCCATTTCAAGATTATAAACAGTTCATTGATCTTTGTGATCAAAGTACATTGGAAGATAGGGCCAAGATGTCTGAGTTTTATTTTCATAACATGGCCTTAACAAACATGAATGTATGGGACCCTAATTCCAAGCTAGGAGATTTACAATTGATGGATTTGGAATCATGGATGAACCATGAGGAAGCAAGGGCTACAGAAATGAAGAAGATATTGGCAAAAGAATAAACAGAGCCTCTTATGATCAGAGTTGAGCAGTCCAATCCAATGGCCCTCATTAGTACACATAATTTAATTGCAAATGATCCTCACCTTGCACCCAAGCATATTGCTGCCCAAGAGAAAGAAATTACACATTTTGAGAACATGTTCAGGTTGTTAGGGTATGACAGCATACAAGCTTGCCTGAGGAGATGGAACACATTGCCATATAGTTTAAAGATAAGAGAGTACCACTCTCCTCAAAGAATGAGAGAAGCATTGAACATGACACCCATGTACAAGCAATCTATGCAAAGGCTCAAAGTCAATTGGATTGGCTTGAGAATCAGTCCACAACTTCTCTTAGGGATGCTATAAGGAAGGAAGGAAGAAAAATAAAAGAGGCAGTGGGAGGAGATAGAAAAGAAAGCAGGTTTCTATGAACAAGAAGATGAAACCACAACAGAGGCATGGGATGTCAAGGAGGCCACTAGAGCTATGAAAGACATGGATATTGATTATGTTTCTCATAGGACAAGCAGCACTTTCAGAAGGGGGGTGATGATGAGCCTCATCATTGGGTAATTATAAGGGCCTTAATTCACCGCCTAGCTTAGTCAAACCAGCTTTTCTCACAACTTATTGCATGTTTTGATTATATTTTGTTTAATGAGATGAGTTAAAGTGAGATATTATGCCTAGTGGACTAATATGCATTGAATGCAGGTTTGGAAGAGAAAATCAAGGAATTTTGGAAAGACTAAGGTTTGAAACTCGAATGGGACAAGGGAGAGAGATTGTAGGAGGTAAATCCTCCTCATTTACTCCTCCTCCACTTGAATATTCCCCCATTAATCACACCATCTCGGAGTGCAAGTGATCTGTATTTAAATAGGAACACAACAAATTACAGAGATAACCATAAACATAGAGATGCAACGAAAATAATACTTCATTTCATTAATGTAAAACACTGAAATATGCTTACAAATAGAAATGGAAATACACCAGCTAGGGCAATGATAGCTTATCTCTGAGAAGAGATGTGGCGGCTACATGCCTCTGAAGTGAACTACAATGAGGCTGAAGGGAATTTTTATTATTGAACAATAAGAGCGAACCCTAAGCAACCAAAACCCTAACCCGAGGAGATGTAACACTAAGAGTCAATGGGACTCGTTGGGGTGATTTGGACAACCAACTTCCCGAGGTCGTGACTTGGTCATATTATTTCTGTTTGACACGCATGATATCCCATTGGAAAGATCTCTCCGAGGACTACGATGGAAGAGACAATTTTAGATAAAAAAACGTTTGCGGTAGATTTCCAAAAAAACGTCGTTTAGGGCCTCAAAATGGCTCTGGAAGTTTAGGACCCGAAAAATGCTAAAAATAGTAAAGTTTGCTACAATTAAGGAAACTGAAAAATTGAAAGAAGCAATGGTGGGGGTCCAAGTGGAATTGGTGGGTGACCACCAATATCCACCTAGATCATTCCTCCCCCCTTAGGAATCAATGGTTCCGATTTCGTTGAGTTCCTCCATGAGATGAGGAAACTTCTGTTGAACTTGGTCCCTGGTGAGCCACTTGCCCAGGTGAAGGAGTTGCCCTAATTTGCCAACTCGATATATTTGGATATTCTGCTGGCGAGTGTGCTTGATATGTGTGTCCATGATCTGATCAGTTGGAGCTTGTTCCATGCAATCTGGAATTAACTCTGTGGGTGTGAGTTGTTCTGCAATGTCAGATGTGTCTAGTAATGGTGGAAAGCATGGCCGAAGGTGGTCCACATTGAACACTGGGTGCAGGCCAAGGAATGGGGGAATGCTGAGCTCAAATGCATTGTCTCCCACAACCTTGGTAATGTTGTAAGTACCATATCGTAGTGGTCTGAGTTTTTGATAGGCTCTGATAAGGCATTCCTTTTGCAAATGCAACCAGACTTTGTCACCCACCTGAAACTTGTGTGGCACCCGATGTTGATCATGTCGTTGCTTGTACTTGGCATTTGATTACTCCAGAATGTCATGGACCTGCTGGCAAATATGTTGGATGTGCTCAATGAAGTTGTTTTCCTTATTTGTTTTGGACTAGACATGAGCCGAATCTATGTGAGTAGCTGCAAATGGCATGGACACATCAATGGGACATACTGGCTGGAATCCCAAGCCCACCTGAAAAGGGTTGTGGCCAGTCGAGCTATGGAGAGACCGGTTGTGCCTGTGTTGAACATAAGGGAGGCTCTCGTCCCATGTATGTGGATTCTTTGAGTTGTACATGCACAAAATGTGTACGATCATCATGTTGACAACCTCTGTTTGGACATCAGTTTGAGGATGGAACATTGTGGACTTAGTGAGTTTGGTGTCCAGCATCGACCAGAGACTGGACCAAAATGTACTGAGGAACATGCTGTCCCAATCTCAGATGATAGTCTGTGGGATCCCAAAGTGTACCCACACTCGTTCAAAGAAGAGTTTAGCAATGGCTTTGACTGTGATATTCTTCTTACAGGATTCCATAATTTCCATCTTCAAGAACCTATCGATGACCACAAAACACAGTTTTTTCCATGCTTAGTGGAAGGAATACTTGACATGTAATCCATGGAGATGGGTTCCCAAGGTCAACTAGGGGTAGGCAGCGGAGTATAGAGGCCTTGCTTCTTGATGGTCGGTTTGGCAATGGTGTAGGCAGTGCATGATCTGATGTACTTCCCAACATCCTATTGAAGATTCAGTCAATAGAAATACTTCTGCAGTACTGCCACCATTTTTTCGACCCCAAAATGCCCAGCAGCCCGACTATAGTGTGCTTCCCAAATCATCTTGGCACACTCACTTGAAGGAACACAAAGGTGACATAGGTGGCATAATAGGACATCCTAGAGGTGAAAATCTGGAACATGCTAACCCTCCAAGAGTGTCTGGTATGTGTGGCCGAATTCTAGGTCACTTTTGTAGAGAAGTGGCGAATCAGAAGTCTCGTGCCCACAAGAGTTGAGCACGATGGTTAACGCCATGATCGGTGGTCGACTGAGGCAATATGAAACATTATTAGTGCTGCCCTTCTTATACTTGATATTCAAATGGAACTATTGTAGGTATGTGGACAACTTCTGATGGCGATCATTATGTAATTTCCCTTGGGTCTATATGAACTGTAGGGGTTGGTGGTCTATGTGGATGACCCTTTCCTTCCCCAAAATGTAGTGCTTCCATTGTCAGCAGGCCTGCACAATGGAATACATATCTTTGTCATAAGTGGGATACTTTCGGACTGTGTCTGAAAATGTCTCACTGTGATATGCCATTGGATGCCCTTGTTGAGTAAGGATTGCCCCCAATAACATAGTTAGAAGCATCTGTCTCGACCTCAAATGCTTGTTGCAAGTCTGGTAATACGAGCACTGGTTCCCAGCAGAGGTGATCTTTCAACTCTGTGAATGCCTTCTGTTGAGATTTAGACCAAAAGAATTTTGCTTTCGCTCCTCCCTTGGTGACTTGACTCAAGGGCCAAGTGATATGAGAAAATCCCAACATGAACTTGCGGTAGAAGTTGGCAAGACCTTGAAAGTTGTGGAGCTCTATCAGAGTGGTTGGAGATGGCCAATCCCAAATGACTTGGATCTTGGCTGGATCCACATGCACCCCCTGTTCATCAATATGTATCCCAGATACTGAACCTAGGTCATGCCAAGAGTGCATTTCTCCAAATTGGCACATAACTTGTGTTTCCACAGTGTTTGGAGAACCTGTCAGATGTGGTGGAGGTGCTCTTCCCAACTCTGGCTGAATATCAGGATGTCATCCAAGTATACCACTACAAATGAGTTGGTGAATGGCCACAAGATGTCATCCATTAGTCTCATGAAGGTTGCAGGAACATTCGGCAATATGAAAGCCATAACCAACCATTCGAAAAGGCCCTCCTTGGCTTTGAAGGTAGTCTTCCACACATCGGAGGGTTCGATTGGTACCTAATGATATATTAACTTCAAATCGATCTCGTTGAAATATTTTCCCCCCTTCAGTTGGTCCAGGAGGTCATTAATTCGTGGGATCGGGTACCTATTACGAACAGTGATCTTGTTCAGCGCCCAATAGTCAATACAGAGTCTCCAAGTCCCATCCTTCTTCTATACTAACACGATCGGGCTACCACATGGTGATGAACTTGGATGGATGTGACCTTTTTGCAGCAACTCTTTAATCTGCCTCTTGATTTCATCGTTCCCTAGAATGGAGCACCAATAGATTGGTCCATTGGGTAGCAGTGCACCTGGGGTCAGATCGATGGAGCATTTGACTTGACAGTGTAGAGAAACCCCTACGGGGGAGGTGAAGATGTCCTTGTACTCCTCCACGACCTTGTCCATCTGTAGTTGTCGTGTGGAGGGGCCCTATCTGGAGGTCATGGCCACTGTCTTCTTCTTTCCTTGAGGGAGTATCATCAAGAAAACAAATTTCCCAGTTTTGGAAATGAGCTTACTGCATTGTTTTGCAGTAACCAAAGAGATGGCAATAAGTGGTGCTACCTCCGGTATCCTGTACAACTTATTTCCCAAAGTAACAATAACAGCACGGGACCTTGATTCATACACAACATGTTGCTTCCACAAGTATGGTTGTCCTAATAATACATCACAAACTTCAAGGGGGGCAATGTCACACAATACCTCATCCGTGAAGGGCTTAATATTGTATGGAAGGCGACACTACTAGCTCACGCAAGGATCCCGTCCTTGGTGAAGCCACCTGATGGTGTATGGTTGTGGATGTGCTGTGGTCGGTAATCCCAACCACTTCATGACCTATGTCAAAATGAGGTTCTTTTGGCTCTCGCTGTTGATAATGAACTGTAGCGAGGAGCCCTTTACCCACATATGGGAGTGGAAGAGACGCTCCCCCTCCTCTGGATATTCGGGTTCCTCCTTATGGATGTTTGTGGTGGCAACGATGGCGTTGGGCTCCACATCGATAATCTGCTTCCCTTTGTCATTCCCCTTGTCAGGCTTTGAGTCAGAGTCAGAACCTATATTTGATTCTGAAACCTTTAACTCAGCCACTAGTGACTCCTTGGCCCGACATTCACTTTTGTTGTGAGTGGAGCTCTTATGGAACTCACAGCACTTTCGCGTGTCCTTTTTTGGCTTCACAGCATTGGTCTTTGCTTGCAGCTTTGGCCGGTTGTCTTGGGCCACCTCGCCTTGGCTTTGTCCTTTGTTCTGCGGTTTGGGGGCACCTTTCCCTTACTTCAGATTCGTAGATCCAAAGTCTCGCTTCTTCTGTTTAAAATTTTGCTCGGCCTTAACGGCATATTAGTATGTCGTGCCGAGCGAGGAGATGTTTAGGAATTCTATTTCTTCTTGGACGTACTTGTGCAGGTAGCCACAGTATTTGAGTACCAAATGTTGATCCAAATCCTTGATACCCAAGTTTGTGTGAAGGGCATGGAAAATATTGGTAAACTCTGGCACGTCTTGGTCCCTTCCCTACCGCGACATGCTCCACTTTATGTATTGATCCTCGTAGCATCCGACAGGGTGGTACTACTCCTTGATGGCATCCCAGAATGAATTCCAAGTGGGTGCGGATGAAAATAGTGAGCCTGTACTTTCATCCTTCTTCTTGCAGTAGGTTTCCCACCAATCCTTGACATGGGGGGCTGCTTTGAGAAGAGCGAAAATAATCTTTTCCTGACTAGAAAAATCATGAACAGAAAAATAACCCTCTAGCATATTTAACCATTTATCAAAGGCATCTGCATCTATTTGACCCTCAAATATAGGGATTTCAAAATTAACTTGTACCTTAAACGGTGTGGCGTTTCCAAAGTAGTTGTTGGAAGCCGATGTGTTGCCCTTGGATAACCGCTGAAGGATCTGGGCAAAGCTTTCCATCAATGCAATCCTTTGTCACTTGAGGGCTTCTTCGAGCAATATTTTGATAGGATCTCCTGCCCCATAGTCTTTATTTTCATCTGCCATGGGAGGCCGTCGGGATTTGCGAGGCTAGTCTTACAAAGGTTCGACCAGTTCAAGCCCTAACTCCTTATATCTCGACCTCGTTGGGGACATGCAAAGAAAAACAGAGAAAAAAAAGCAGACCACTCTGATACCACGGATCCAGATTTAAACAAGAACGCAAAAAATTATAGAGATAAACATAAACATAGAGATGCAGCAGAAATAATACTTCACTTCATTAATGTAAAATACTGAAATATGCTTACAAACAAAAATGGAAATACACCAACTAGGGTGATGGTAGCTTATCTCTGAGAAGAGATGTGGTAGCTACATGCCTCTAAACTGAACTACAATGAGGCTCAAACGCCTTTTTATTATTGAACAATAAGAGCAAACCCTAAACAACCAAAACCCTAACCTAGGGAGATATAACATGAAGAGTTAATGGGCCCCGTTGGGATGAGTTGGACAACCAACTTCTCGGGGTCATGACTTGGTCATATTATCTCTATTTGACACGCATGATAGCCTGTTGGAAATATCTTGGAAATATCTATCCGAGGACTATGACAGAAAAGACGATTTTAGATATAAAATCGCTAGAGATAGATTTCCAAAAAAACGTTGTTTAGGGCCTCAAAACAGCGCCGGAAGTTTAGGACCCAAAAAAATATGAAAAATAGTAAACTGTGCTACAATTAAGGAAACAAAAAAAATGAAAGAAGTAATGGTGGGGGTCCAAGTGAAATGGGTGGGTGGCCACCAATACCCACCTGGATCAGCAAGCAACCAAGTCATGAGGATTAGAAGGCAACTGAGCAAGTGATAGACAAAGAGTTAGCTCATCTCGAGTTTGGGAGCCAAACCTCCCTAAATTTAAGGAATTCATTGGATACTTCAGTTGTATAAGTAGATAGGCCTAGAGCCTCATTAGGATTCGAATTTTTATTGCTCCAGACTTGTGGAAGACTTTTGATGTAATTTCCTATTTTGGTAATAAGAATTAGATTTTTCTTGATTCAGTACTGAGTTAACTCAGAGGGCTGAAGCTCTTGGGTTAGGGTCCAACCATAGCAGCAACATCTCCTCTTCTTGTATCTTTATGCTTATCTTACTTTTATAGATTCATGGTTAAATTGTCTTTAGAAGTCTTTCATTGCAAGTAGTGTAGATTTGAGTAATTGTTTATTAGTTTGCTTCCATTTGTGCCTTACTTCAGTAGCAGGTTAGAAGGAATAAAAGAGGAACCACAAAGCTATCAGTAGGGTTTTGGTCTCACTTCTTCCTTATGGGATCATGATTTGAGGAAAAGACCCTTTATGCAGCCCAAAAAAACAGATTTTCATTTTTTTCATGATATTTAGAGTTGTTGTACTCAAATTAGCATTTGATCAGTTTTGCAAAGTAGGATTTCATTGCCACCTCTTCTATCTTCATTCTTTCAGTAGATCTCATCCATGATTCCATTCAGCAAGTTATTCATGCATAAGGTAGACAGTTATTTCATTAAATTTTTCTTTTCTAGCTCATGAGAATTCTTCTTATTTACATGACTTTTTTGGAAGTTACACATGTTTGATGCAAGGCAGGTGCTTCACTCCATTCCACCCATCAACCACCTTCCCTAAGCCTTCCATCACCTCCAACACCCATCATTTTACTCACGGTTTCATCTTGTAGAAATACAGGGGATCTTGTAAGTTTCTAGTACATCCTGTAAGTTTTCCTGTAGTGGCCTGTTTTGAGGCTGAATTGCAAGAAAACCTCTAGGAAGTCTCCCAAAGTCACCCAAGGGTCCCCCAAACCTTCCAACCATCTCCTAAACCTTCTAGCCATCCACCAGCATCCCTAAACCACCTACCACATCACCAAAAGATATTAGTTTGCACACTTGATTTTTCATGAAAAGCATAAAAAGACAAAACAGATTTATTACAGTCCTTTACATGCATAACAGTTGTGTTTGATTTTTTTAACTTCCATGCTTAGGATAGTATCATTTTTTTCATGTTAATTTAGCATTATTTCAAAGCATAGCTCTTAGAACTTAATTAGGAAATGGTGTGCCTTAGCATTGAATTTCAGTCTTTTTCATTGTTGCAGTAGAACAACTCTCTCTTAGAGTAGATTTCTATTTCTGTCATCAAGGAACCAAGCTTCTTCTAAATCCATAGAAGTCTAGCTTGTAAACCCTAGTGGTCTCTCGCTAGCTGAGTAGTGACAAAATGCAAAACCATCACTTTTACTTTTGTATACATCACTTTCACCTCCAAGTTTGTACGAACCCCGAGTTGATAAAGTAAAGTAGGTAGCCCAAGAGTTGCAGCATTTTTGTTGCAATATTGGTGCTCATCAGTATTGTTGGGTAATGTAGTGCACTTGTTGTCAGCATGGGTTGAACATTGCATAGGAAATCTCCTTATGGACTGCGCATTCACTGTCAATAGTGAATGTGCAAGAATTGTAACTGAACATTGCACAAGTTGTATTCCTGGAGAATGTGTGAGCCTTAATCTCAAGGACTATGCAATGGAAGTCCAAGCTCGTTGAAAAAAGGTGTGATTATGAATTCATTAACGAATGAGCATGTGTAATAAAGTGAATTTGACACTTAGGATCTAAGAAGAAGACTTGAACACTTTTCAAAATATTAACCAACCACAAAATGACCATGGGACAACAGATCACAATATCCTCAGTAGGTTCCAAAATTCAAGTGTAGGACAAATTTTGGAGGGTGTTTGTCACAACAACAATAATAGCAAACCCTAAAAATTCTATAATGAGAATTTGGTCAATAGACGTTCCTGGGAAAAAGTGAACAACATAGAAAACAAAAATCGTAAGTGATATAACTTGAGGATAAATTTGCACTTCGAGGGATTTGACCCCTCTTGACACATGATAAATCTAAAGTTAGATGAATCTAGTTTGGTTAGAATTACTCATCACAATTTTCAACTTGCTCAATTTTTTTCCACATAGACAAACGTGTCACTAGAACCCAAGTTAAAAAAATAATTAAACCCACTAACTAACACTTAAACTATTCTCCTTTAAAATTAAGTCTTACACTTTAATAAACCAATAACTAATTATTTTAAATAACATATTTTTTGTTAAATAATAATAAAAAAATAACTTACATTTATAAATATAAACAATAATCAATATCCTCATTACCACTAACAATCAACTTATTATAACTTTTATGACATTTAAAAAAATATTAATAAAAATATTATATCTCATTCAAACTTGTATTACTAATGTAGTGCACTTTTTCTTGTAACTTTATATTTCGATGAATTAGAATGAAAAACTTTCGAATATTTTTATTATCTTTTTAATATTCTAATGTCATACCCTCTCTTAGTTCGTTGTTCTCTCTCCATTTTGCTTGGCGTACTAAATGGGACTCGAATCTGCAACCCTCTGCGGAACTCAATTACATGTAAACGGACTCAGATCTGCGGCCCTCTATGGTGAATAACCGATATTCACATATTCCCACATTCTTCTGATCTTTGCATTCTTCCGATCTGCGGCACTCGTTTCACACCTTCCTGTTGAACGGGACTCGGATCTGTGGTCTCGGATCTGTGGCCTTTGGTCGTTCCGATCTGCGGTCCTCTGCGGTGAATAACCGATCTACGGCCTTGCCTACTGGTTCTGCAGGTAACTCCACCGGATCTGTTTGTCTATGAATCTCCGAGCTCCTGAACAGATCTGCCTGTCTCATAGGTTTAATAATTCTTATCTGCACTCACTGTTTAGGTGAGATCTGGTTAGTCATTGGCATCTGAAAATTTTGAATGAATAATTTTGTTTGCACATTTTGGGTTCTAGATCTAATATTTTGCGGCTAGATCTAGATCTAGGTGGCTAGGTTCTAGATCTAATCTTCTGCGGCTAGATCTAGATCTAATCTTATCTTCTACCTTATTTCTTTGCGGCTGGGTTCTACGGGAAAGTAAAATATGGCTCTCCTGCCCATATCGTCAGTGAAGCCCTAGCTCCCACTGTCCAAGTGGTCCAAGCCTCACTCGATGAGGCTTTGAAGTTTTCCGAAAGTGTCCTAATTTGTCGGTTCAATGGATTTTGGTCGCGACTGACAGCGCTCCACAATTGGATCTTGGAGGTATGGAAGCCTGTCATTTCTGATGAAATTAATATCTATCTCTGTGCTAGGGGTTTCTTTATAGTAGATTTTGAAAATCCTGAAAGCAGACATTGTATTCTAGATTACAGCCCTTGGTTTTGGGAAAAATCAAGCCTATTCATGAAGCCATGGAACCCATCATTCGATCCCTCTATAGCAGTCATAACCTCAGCACCAGTTTGGGTGAGATTTCCAGGCCTACCCTTGCATCTCTGGAATCTCTCCTTGCTAAAAGCCATTGGAAATGAAATTAGGAAATTTTACTGCAGGTGCCCAAAAATGAAGGAATATGCCAGAACCACCTATGCACGCATCTATGTGGAAATGGACTTCAGCACCAGATTCCCGGCTGAAATAAACCTAATAAGTAAAGACTATGTGTGGAACTAGAAACTGGATTATGAAAGTGTCCTCTTCAGATGTCGATCCTGCTTTGAGATAGGCCATCTAGCCAAAAATTTCCCAAAAGCCTCCTAGAAAAATTCTGCTAGGAGAAACCACCACAGATCTACATGGTGGGAAGGAGCACAAAAAGAACACTACACTTTCATCAAAGAAGAATACTTTAGAGAAAACTCTGAATCACAAGAAATTAGGCAAAAAAGAAGCAACTCTCAAGATAAGTAAGGAGAAAGCCCTGCCCAACAAATCAACAGTTATGAGGATTCGAATACCGCACAAAATAAATCTTCATTTAACACCAAAGCAGATCTCCTAGACCAAACTTCTTCTCCGACTATCTTCAAAATGATGAACACAACAGACCGCGAAGCTAAGACACCAATGTCCCAAGAACCAGAAGAGATGAAGGAGATGAAAGATAAAGGAAGTTGGAAGACCATAGAGAAAAAAAAGAAAGCTATAGCACCAATCTCGCCAAGAAAGACGAGGAGCCAGATAATTAAAAACTAAGAAAATTATAGGTCCGATAGACCAATTTGGTCTTAGTGGACATTAACCACCACCATCATCATCATCAATATCTCATTCGAACTTTTATTACTAACGTAGTCCAGTTTTTTTATTTTATATTTTGATGAACTAAATGAAAAACCCTCAAATATTTTTATTAATTTTTTTAATATTCTTCATTATCATTACATAAAATAACATATCTCATATTTCCATAAATTAAAACAAAATGTGATACACATTTTTATAAATTTAATTAAATTTTATAAAGTTATAAATTTATCATATGGTTATTTACAACGCTTTATATTATTTTAATTTATTTTTTAAAATTTTATTATAACTAAAATAATTTTATTATATCAAATTAATATATGGTTAAAGTCAATTGGGGTTATTAAAGATGGTTGAAAAGAATAGTTGTTATCTCCACACTCAAGTTAATTTTTCTGCGAATGAAAACATGAAGAAAAATATTGTTGTAATCGCTATGTGTCTATGCATATTGTTGTATTGACCCTCTCTCTCAACCCAAGGGCTGAGAGAGAGGATGATTGTATTGACTCTCTCTCTCAACCCAAGGGATGTGAGAGAGGATGATTTCCCTTCAAAATATGTGTGTGCGTAGATGCGTGAGAGAGAAAGAGAATAAACTTCATAAATTTAATTGAATTTTATAAAATTATAATTTATTTTTTTTACTTTTTTTAGAAAGGAACTTGGTAGTATCACGTCAAAGAGTTCAATTTTCCAAAAAAAAAAATCTACTTCTAGTCTGTTGAATGGGAAACCAAACCATAAGCTAAGATTCAAAGTCTTGAGGTTATAGAAACCCATTATGACTAGAGCATATAATAAACAAAAAGAGTTATACATAAGCTAGAAGTAAAAAGAACTAGCATGCCATAGTTTGAATGAGTAGGTATCGTATAAAATCTACTATCTAAAAGCCAATGATGCATAAAAATCACGTATATGAGTTAGACAGTTTCGATGTATGCTAAGATCCATTCCCCTCAAAGGACTAAGCGAATTTGATTGTCTTGTTGATAAGGGTGTCTAACCTATAATCAATCCCTTCAAGTTTCTCCTTTGATTCTCCAAATATAATGTTGTTTTCCTTCTCTGTGTTGCTTCTATCAGTGAGGACATGCCCCAGAAGTACTTTGGTATTTTTAGCACTCTGTAATTTTCTGAGGTTGCAGAAGAAAATCACAAAGGTAACCAAAAACCAACTTTGGAAGCTGGGATCTAGCCCTGCCATCTTCAGAGAGGGTTCTCTCTATAAGATTTAACTTTGTTATATTAAATATTATGCTACTTATGAAGTTTAATGTTTGATTTTTACTTGAATGGTTGGTTGATAACTAGATTACCATTGGGCTACGGAGTTTATTACACAAAATACAGATTGACTATAGTGTCTACAGATAGATCTTGCAAGGCACGATAGCAAAACTAATTGGATTCTTTAAGTTTATGAGATGGAGAAGGAAGAACAGATTAAGCTTCACTTTAAATATAGAGCATTGTTACCTGAATTCTATATTTAAAGATCAGAAAAAAAACATTAAAATTATTCGTAGCCGGGTGCAGAGTGTAGATTTAAACAAATTCTTCCCTTTATTTATCTATTGAAAAATTCAGATCTGAAAACAATTATGTGCAAAAAAAGAGAAATATAAATACATAAGATGATAGATGCACTTCAACAACAACTTGACACAAGGATCCTATGAAAGAGCTTTCTGTATTACTTGGAAAATCTGTTGATGCTTCAACAATATACAATAGTGTTCTTCGTACAAAATCCAACCTTTGATACTTTTAAAGATGAAGTATTTATAATTAATTTACAAAAAATATCCGGTCAAAATGACCAGGATGTATCGAAAAATAATAAAAATGAATCAATCTAACTTATTACAATGATACCAGGGAAATTTGAACTATCTGAAGTGGTGGCACTGAATTGGTGGAATAGCTGGTTGTTTGGCACTCAAATTCTGCATGTGCTATAACACTGAGTTGTGCCCCCGAAACTACTTCTTACTCTAGTAACTCACAAAGTTTATCCCAATGTTGTTCACTTGGGATCTTCATCTTCACCAACTTTCTGTACAGTTCATTGACTTCATTATATTTGGCAATCGGCTTGGTGATGAATATACTTTTAATTGCATACTGAATGTCGAGATTGTACGTCAATGCTTCCAAGAATGCCTTTCTTATCATACTGAATCTTCTAGTTGTAACCTTTGAATTGTTTCTTGCCTTGGTCATAATTTTCTCATTATAATCTAACCACTTGTTGAGCTTATCATTAATAACTAATAAGTTTGGAATTCCTTTCTTGTTGAGGGGCTCCATCTTGGTAAAAAAAAAATTGTATACTAGTGTTCATAATTTGACCCTTTTCTTCCAGCTATCTCATTAGATTTCTTTTAGTCACCACTTTCCTAACTTCCAAAATCGTTTTTGTTCTGTCTTATATTTCCAACTTTTCCAATTCCTTACTATTCTTTTAGTTAAGAAATTTGTTGATTTCAGTGGCTTGACTGGGTTTATCTCCCAATTGCTTTCTGACCTGCTCGATGGCTTCATTGGACCATTCAATCAGATCCTCTTGCTCAAAAATATTTTGGATTGAAGGCCAAATGTCTTCCATGTCTTCTTTGATCCTTTTCCAAATATTCTCTTTCACCTATGCCAATGTATTTCCCATGGCACAATCTTTTTCCATCTTCTACAATCTCTCGGAAAATGTTTTGGAGTTCTGTGTTTCTGTCAGGAAGGAATTTTCAAATCTTGTACTTTGTTCCAGTAGGACTTTCGCCACCTAAAACAATTTCTTTAGCTCTTCTCCCTGTATAGACATGTTTTCCATGGATTCAGCCAACTTAACTGAGTCATCTACAACTAATGTGGGAAACACAGTAGAAGATTATGTTCCTACTCTCGTGGCTATTGTAGGGACACCTGTTTAAAGTATATATGCAATGGGAACTACATCAAGAGGAACCACTGCAATTTGTGAACATTGTTCCTTTTGTTTTATTAGCTTGTCCATATCTGCTTCCATTTCTTTGATTTTTGCACTTTGTTTCACTAGAAGCATCAACATCTCTTCCTTTTGTATCTCTGTCTCTCCAATTTCCTTGGCTTCGGGGTCTTCAATTTCCGACAGCTTCAATTTCTTCTTTAGGGATGCTATGCCAGCATTTTTCTTCCTAATTATCTCCTCCATGGATTTTCAATTGTCTGGATCAAAGCCTGATTTGATCACCATTTCCTCCAAGTATTTGATTCTAGTATATTTGGCAAGTGAGGAAAATTTCTCCAATTTAAGCTGAGACTGCACATTATTCAGAGTAAGTTGTAGTTTGGAAGCTGTGATAACAGTCTATGTGGAAGTAGAGTATAACATTTCTCTAGCCTGCCTGTGAATATCTATTTGATCTGAAGGATAGACATCCTTTGCCTCAAATTCAAAAGTAGTTTGTTTGAAACATGTTGTTGACTTTGGTTGAGGGACCTAGGCCTACAAGAATGCCATATGCATTCTAATTTCTGTGAATAACTGGTAAAGGTATTAGTCCCTTGTTTTCACCTGTTCACTGAGCTGTAAAACCTTCTAAATGTCCTCACTTATCCTTGGAATCTGCTCGCCACTCAGCAAACAAGTTTTTGGATACAAAAACTAATCGAAGAAGTCTATGAAGCTAGATTCTTGTGATTGTCTTCTGATTAAGGAAGTCCATAAGACAATAAACTATAGCTCTCCTTGTTGATAAAGCTTCTGCACTACAGAGGAAAACTTATTTGTTTGAAAGAAAGTTAACATTTACATGAGAATAGAATAATATCTGAACATTCCTTCAGTTAGAAACTGAAATAAATGTTCATGAATTACATTTTCTAAGAAGTGACCATAGTCAAAGGTGACTGATAGTCCTTCTTCTAAGGAAAAGGTGGATAGAAAGCATAGAACAAGATCTTCTACCCATTCATCTAAATAGTAACCAAGAATGCATGACAAGACAAAGATAATATGTCTGGTCCTTTGATGGAACATAGAAGAGGGATAAGGGGGATTTTTCTTAGGGAGTTGAGAGTCTTCGAGGAGGAAAACTTAAAAAATTCTAGCTCTCTAGGGGAAGGTTAATTTCTGATAAATTTCTCTGAGAGATTCAATGGAAAAAGGGAGAAGGGAATCATTGTGGGGAACCTGCAGCATTCGATTTATATTTTCATATGTAATGGTGAAGAGAATTTCACCAATTAGAGAAATAATAGACCTCCTACTTGAAAGGTAAGAGGCTTGGCATTTTAAAAAGAATTCAGGAAAATGGTAGGACCAAAGGAAAACAAATAGAGGAATTCTAGTCTACTAGAGGTTTGTTTCATTATTGATCAAGGTAATCATCCCAAAACCAAAAGCGTAATTTGAAGAGGTTGAATTCACACTATGTTTCAGCTACCTTGTACTCTCTCTGTCGACAAGCGAAATGTGGTCTAAGTCCACAAGGGGAGTGAGAATAGGATTCACTATAGGGGCGACTTTAGGTGCCATTATAGTAGTAGAATGGATAGGGGAAGAATTTTGACAAAAGGAATTTGCAGTGAGTTCAGGAATTGGTGGGAACTTTCATTGATAGCGCCTCTGTAGATTTATCAGAGATGAGCAACAGGGACATTGTTGTGAGATCAGAGCATAATAGGGGCGGGAGCAATGTTCATAAGGTACAAAGATAAAGGTGTAATCACAGAAGAAAATTCAATTTTTATTACCCGTGGATTGGGCTTAACTGTTGGATTAACATTCATGATACTGCATTGATTTCTGTAATGGCGTCGGTAAATGGAAAGAACCATAATGGTGGGAGCAAGGGTTGTGGATGTGGCAGTTGAGGATAGGTGGGCGAATGGAGCAGCACCATTGGTGGGGGTGGTGGGAGGAGGAACACGTGGTGTGGTGGGAACGTTAGCTGAGACGGGATGTGGAGGCGATAGTTGGCGTGAAGGCGGGTTGTAGCGGGAAGCGAAACCACTTTCGGAATGGGGGGGTAGGAAGTATCTGGTAAATGGGGGGGGGGGGTGGGGGGTGAGGGTGGGGTCTGAAATCCTACAGTGTTGATAGATGGGGGGAAAGAAACTTCTTTTCAAAGCCCCCTACTGTTAAACATTACCACTGCGAGGGGCTCCGAAAATGCTCATGGGTCATTGGATTAGTGTGGATGGATGATCGTGGATCATGAAATGGACCGAGTTTAAAACTGGTTGGCCCCACATTATATTTCGAGCATATGCATTATAACATCAAAGTCCAATACTTTGGAGAATGAACCACTTATCCTATTACATCGAAAAAACATTATTTTCCTATTCTAATTCTTTTTAAAACAAATCAAGGTGCATTTCAATTTGCAAACCCTATCTATTTTTTCATTCTTAACAGACTAAGAATTTTTATTTCAACTCACTAAACTCATTTAATCAACTGCATTAATCGAGATTAAATTGTTGGATTAACTTTATTCACCTATTCTACCTATCTAATCTTAGTCAAGATTACATTGTTTGGCTAAGTTATTCACTCTAATCTAATTAACATAAATTGAAACTAGCTTGAACATGGTTAGACTGTATGTTTCAAGTAGGAAGGGATTGTGGCATTTAAACAAGTTGCACACAATTTCATGAATTTATTCTTTACAAAGACAGAAGGCTAGTAGTGGCACTTAAACTAGTATCACTTTCACATGTATTCATTTTTGTGGGGTTCATTTATCATTTCTTTTCCTTTTCATTTTTTTTCTATTTTTTGTATTTATACCCTCTTTTCATTTTTTATTTTCATTTTTCTATCTTTTTGGAAATCATTTGTAGAAAGAAATATTATTTACAATTTGAAATGCTGAAAGTAATTATTCAATGATCATTTGATCCTATAAATTAAAGGACCCTAATAGTGGCTCCAGCTGGGGATGGCACTTCCTGGTGAAGTGTCAAGAACGTCATAGACTAGTAGCCTTGAATCCTCAAAGATCAGGGTCTTCTCCATGGGCTTCACCTTTCATACATAATCTACCCACTCATGACAGTACAAAGGTAAATGGTATCTACAATAGGTGTGATAAAAACACTTTCTTAGTCCTGAAAAACATAATTATTTAGCATCATGCCATTAACAGGTCCTCTAGGTAATTTTGTTCCATTTATGTTATTTAGAAAAAAATGCATTCTTACCTCGATAAGAATCAATAATGTAAGGTCCCATCCACAAGTTGTTGAACTTATCATTCTTTCCTTTTTCTTCCCTTCTAGAATCCCATTTTAGAACATGATTGCCAATACGAAAGTCATCAACTTTAGTCCTTCGGTCAAATGTCTTCATGATGCTATCTTGGATCAACTGAGTTCTGTTATGAACTACTTCTCTTGTTTGATGAGAATGAATGTTCTGGTTTATTATCCTCTATACATCATTTGGTTCCAACTCCAATTCTTGCATCATCTTTAAATCAGGAATTCCCAACGAAGTTCTAAAAACAACATCTATCTTATAAACTCGCTGATATGGAGACACACCTATTAACCTTTTGGTAGTAAGCCTGTTTGCCCATGATGCATTAACCAACTTGTTGTGCCATGATTTTTTATTGTCCTGCAACAACTTTTTAATAATGTTAACTAAGCTTTTATTGGAAGATTCTGCCAGTCCATTTCCCTGAGGGTAATAGGATGTAGAATGTCCCAATGTTATCTGATATTTGTTGCAAAAATATACCATCCTTTTTTACCTGAAAGCTGCAGCATTGTCAATAATAATTTTCCCAGGGCATCCAAATCTTGCAAGGATATTATTCTCTAGGAATTTTATGATGACAACATCGGAAGCTTTTCTGGTAGGTATGGCTTCTAGCCATTTTATAAAGGAATTGGTGGCTGTCAAAATCCACTTGTGTTGGGAAGATGAGGTAGGGTGGATTTCTCCTATAACGTCAACGCCCCATTGTTGGAAAGGGATTTCACCATATATAGGCCTCAAGGGTAAAGGAAAAAAATTATTTTTACCTTCGAATATTTGGCATTTCTAGCATGAAGTAACTTTCTTTTTGATATCATAAAATAGGGTGGGCCAGTAAAAACCTGGCTCATAATCTTATTTGCAGTAGTATTCCAATAAAAGTGTCCACCACAGTCTCCTTCATGGAACACTTACATGACTTTATCTTCTTCATTTTACAACAAATAGTTTAGTAAAACACCACCAGCATCTTTCCAATACAAATTTTCATCCAAAATACAAAACTTAACAGCTTTAAGTTTAATAAATCTAGCCTTTGTTTTAGTTAAACCAGGAGGAGCCTGTAAATTACGTAGAACTTAAATAATGTCTTCATACCAGGGAGAGGTAGCAAAACCTTTTGCTACCAGTGGAGTTGCCAGCTCATCTAGTTCATTAAATATTGCTAGAAAGTTTATATTTAAAGCATGCAAGTTAGATTCTACCATTAATTTTTCTAACCCTTGACCTTTGATGAGTTTATTGGGTATACACTCTAAAATATGTTATGGCCTTTACCAGGGAAAAAGCTTATTTTTCCATAATGTCATATTTCAATGCTGCATCTCTCAAAGATTTGCTAAAGAAAGTGATAGGTTGTTCAATGACCCTCATTTTTCTTTTGTAGGAGAACTATAGAAATGGTGTGCTCAAAAGCAAATGAAAAAATTAGGAAATCTTTAGTAAAATCTAAACTAATTAACATAGGTTCCTGAGTTAAAGCATGCTTTACATTATGAAATGATTGTCTAGTTTCCATGTTCCCTTTCACCTCAATATATTTATTTAGCATGTTAGTTATATTTTTCAAAATCTTAGCTAAATTCGGAATGAATCTCCTTAGAAAATTTATTTGTCCAATAAAAGATTGAACTTCCTTTATATTCCTTGGGGGATTGATTTTGAGTATAGCTTCGATTTTACTGGGATCTATCTTGATTCCTTCTTTCTAAATTATGTCTCCCAACAGCTTTCCTTCTTGCAAACCGAATAATGTTTTCTTGAGGTTGAGGGAAATGCCAAATTTCCAACACTTTTCAAAAACTCTTCTCAGGTGATTTAAGTGTTCCTCATCTGTTTTAAAAAAAAAAGTGATGTCATCCAGATATATAACTATGAAATCACCCATTTCAACAGCAAAAGTAAAATCCACGACTCTCTGAAAATTTGCTCCAACATTCATTAGGCCAAAAGGAATTTTCACATACATGAAAATGCTGCAAGGTGTGGTAAAAGATGTCTTCTGTTGATCGTCTAGGTGTACCAAGACTTGGTTATGACCAGAAAAGTCCTCCAACAAGGAAATCCTACTAGATCCAACCACCTTCTATAGGATGTGCTCCATCTTGGGTAGAGGGTAATTGTCTTTTAGAGAGGCTTTATTTAAATTCTGGAAATCAATGCAGAGCCTGATTTCACCAGTCTTTTTCTGAGTGGGAACCAAATTGGATACCCATTTGGAATATCTCAAAGGTACTATGATTTTTGCATCATACATTCTTTTTACCTCTTTTTCAATGAAACACATAAGCATTGGATTAATCCTCCTTAATTTTTGTTTAAATGGTTTATGATCTTCTTTCAAGGGAATTTTGTGTTGTATGATACTGGTGTCATAAGATTTTAGGTCCTCATAACTCTAGGTGAAAACATCAATGAATTCTTTGAACAATTTAATGTACTTCAACTTTTCAGCTGGGGGTAAGGATTTGGACAGTTTGATCATTTTGGATTGAAGTTCAGTCACAATATTATGTTCCTCAACACTAGCTCCAATGGGTTCAATTTTAGGCTTCTTAGATACATCATTGAAATCAAATAAATCTTCTAATGGAACAAGCCCTTTAGGTAGGATATTGTCTTTCAGTTGTAAAATATATGTTTCTTGTTTTCTACATCTATTTCATGCAATTCTAATTTATTCACACTAGTATGTACAATATCTTCTACATCAAATTATATATCTATATTAGCATCTTCAAATTCGTCTTTAGAGTGAAAAAAGTTTTCAATATGAGAATCATCTCCAAAAACTTGCCAGTATCTAATGCTGTCAGGTACAGTAGGTATATTTTTCACTTCGACGGTATATGGACGAGTAGGCCAAAAAGGTAATTTACAAGTACTTGCCGAAGTATCAAGACCATCTGGCAGTATGTTTTGATCTCTTGAAACAGCAAACAAAATATATTTGGTAAAATAATCTAGAAAATCCAGCACATCATTTCTATATGCTCTCATACTAGGATGTTTTTCAGAGTATTCTCCTTTGATTTGTTTTATCACCAACTTAGAGTTTCCATGAATGAAAATCCATTTAGAACCAAGTTTCTTCAAAATTTGTAATCCTAAGATTAAGGCTCCATACTCTGTAACATTATTAGAACACTGAAAATTAAATTTGTAGGAGTGACCTTATGAGTGATGATTATATGAATTAGAAACCCATACACTAGCACCGACTCCTTCTTTAATCACTAATCCATCAAAACTCAAATTCCATAAAACTTCATCTCAATTATCATGTTCACTAATTAATTTTTGACCATTGGTAGTGATACAAAGAGAAATATTATGATTAGGAACTTGTTCTTGTGTACTTACATCGTTATACGTAATAAATGAGTCAAGATCAAAATGAATAGAATATATAGTATAATTGTTCTGCCTATCTTCAGTGGTGACCATGAATTTCATAACTTTCTCTCTATAGGGTTTTTTGTTCTGACTAATGACGGGGATTGTTGTGTAGGACATATCCATCTATAAGGTTCCTTGGAATTTGGCTCCCCATGAATGGAAAGTAGCATGGCATATTTGGGAGGGATATCGGCAACAACTATGTCCATAAGTACACTTTTGGCTAGTATTTGGACTAAGTTTACACATAAATATTTTATAAGTCCAAGGCACTTAACATGACAAGAATCAAATGAATTCAAATCTGTATACCTCCTGGTAATATCTAATCCCAACTTCTCCCTAATTAATTTAGGCATAAGTTTGTGGGAGGCACTTGAGTCAAGCATAGCGTTGTGTAAAATTTTATCATGAATAGTTAAGCTAACACAAAAGGGAGGTACACCTCCCTCTTGAAATTTTCCATCAAATTCTGGGCCAAACAGTATTTCAGGTTGATCATCTGATACATTGACTATATCAATGTTTTCTCTTATGCTCAATGCTTTCATTACCGTGGGATCTAATGGGTATTTTGAGTTTTTCCAATTCATTTTCTATATTACATAATGTTTGTGCTTTATTTGAATTTGCAGCTTCTTGTTTATCAGCCACATCTTTTTTGGATATATCTCTTGGTTGGCTGGTAGAGGGATCATTAGCTTGATTTGATTTGGATGCAATATCATGTTTTTTCTATATTAGAACATCAGGATTCTTTCTAGTAAGAATCTCAACATTCTTTTTGGCAGGTGTTTCAACTGGTTTATTTGGTGGAGTATCAGGTGTTTTCCTACTCCTAAGGTTGTATTGCACATGTACTTCCATAATGGCATTCTCAAAACATTTCTTATAATCCTCTAATTATTCAGGTTCTATTTCATTCTGGGATAAAAGGAAAATGTCTTGTTCTTCCTTAGTAAGAAAAATATAGGCATTATCATTTACTCCCATGAGATTTAT
This sequence comes from Pinus tabuliformis, assembly GCA_031772625.1. Classification (NCBI taxonomy): domain Eukaryota; kingdom Viridiplantae; phylum Streptophyta; class Pinopsida; order Pinales; family Pinaceae; genus Pinus; species Pinus tabuliformis. Next base: position 788,659,359 of record CM062815.1, read on the forward strand.
TTGAGTGCCTTCTATATCATCAGCTACTTCAACCTCCTCATATGTATAATTTTCTTGGAAACGAAATTTTACCTGTTTATCTAGACCTTTTGGGTCCCTTTGTTTTATCTGGGGTTGATTTCTTCTATAGTTTGGATTCCTTATTTACCCAGTTTTATTTTCTCTCTGAGGAGCCCTATCAGCTATACTGATTCTATCCATCATTTTCTCTATTGCAATATATTGTCTATCTTGTAATCAGTGGAAGTAGAAGATGAAGGTTCCTCTTTTATTGTTACTCTTTTTTCAACCTTTAACTTAGCTCTCTTAGCTAATAAATTAGCCTCCACTTTAAGTGTGTTTTCTTGCATTTCCTCTAAGGTTGCAGGATTTCTTTCTCTCAATAGATAGGCCATATCAACATCGGATCCTTATGGGAAATGTATTAGGCCCAAGCCTAGGGGTGGTTTAATGGCAATGGGAATTGCATTGTAAACCTTATTAAATATGTCACAGTACTCTTCTATAGTTTCATTGGGAAAATGTTTTTATAATCGTTAAGGATTTGCAGAGGACTCTTTTTTAATTTCCCACCTAGTTAGGAAATATTGGTGAGAAACAGCAAGGTCAGTTATACTATCTGCTGCTAAGTTTTTGAAACACTTTTTGACTTCTCCACCTAAGCTCTGAGTGAAAAGCCTTAGTTTTACATCATTATCATCTACTTCATGAAGATCAAAAAAGTCATTCATCCTATCTATGTGCTGTTGTGCACTGATAGCAATAGTACATCAAATTAAGGAATCCTAGTTTGATATTCTTGGGGCATATCATGCAATTGGGCAGGTAAAACCATGGGTGCATAGCAAGCAGCCATGATATTTGGTCTTAAGGGAGGAGAAGATACAAGATTTATGGGAATTAATTGAGTTACTACTTGTGATACTACTTGAAGAGTAGTGTAAATTACAGAAGAGGTAGCGCCAACTAATGTTGGATGAACTGATTGGGAAGATGAAGTGGATGCTGCAATGGTAAGAGCAGAAAGTTCAATGGATTGTTGTATGTAAGATTGATGTATAGCCTAATCAAGTGTTGACACAAGTTTTTTCAATTTGTCGAAGACCTAAAGGGCTTGTTGTGTAAGAATTTACAGGGTAAGTTCCACAGAAAGAATACCAAAGGGACACCGCTCACAACCAGATCTCAAATCAATACACCAGTATTTTTGACGTGGTTAAAACCCTCAGAGTGCAAGGAGGGAAACAGTCCACGGCCTGTCCCAACGTGGGTACTACAGGCAATTTATTAATCAAAGAATGAAAATTTACATAAGCTTCTCTCATGCACGGATTACCCGAACAATGACCCTCCATGCGCTTTAAATAGAACTCATGGACCAATCGGGTGTCAAGCCACGGATCAAGTGTCGATAATACCGAGGTGAGAGTGAACCGTCGGATCACTACATATCGTGACCGTCGGATTGTAAGTTACAAAATGTACAACGGTAAAGAAACACACTTTACCTAACTCTATACTAGACCAAGTTGAACTTAACTATATCCTATGTGTCGGAATATCCTAACATCCCCCCTTAAGAACAACTTGGGATAGGATTGAAGGATTTACAAATATGACACAATAGGAGAAGGAAGGAGGCACTAGAGCCTATCCCCCCTTAGTGACAACTTCCTGAACTCCAAGCATATATCGAAGTTTAGTGAACTTCGCCTCTGTGAGAGCCTTTGTGAAGATGTCTGCAACCTGATCATCTGTTGGACAATATTGCACTTCAAGAACATGGTCATGAATGAGCTTTCTGATGAAGTGCATGTGTAGTTCAATGTGTTTGCTGCGCTGATGCTGGACTGGATCTTTGCATAGCTGAATGGCACTTTGATTATCACACCAAAGTGTGGTTGGATGCTGCTGCTCAAAGCCAAACTCTGATAGGATCTGACGAAGCCACAAGGCTTCCTTACTAGCTTCCATGGCACCACGATACTCTGCTTCTGCTGACGAAAGAGAAATGGCAGCCTGTTTCTTACAAGCCCATGTAATAGGTCCTGAACCAAGAGTGAAGACATAACCGGCAGTAGACTTCCGATCATCAGGGTCACCAGCCCAATCAGAATCAGTGAAACCAACTAACAGAGGAGCTGCTTTGGCACTGTAATGAATCCCAAACTGTACTGTACCTCGAACATAACGAAGTATTCTTTTAGCTGCTTTCCAATGACTTTCACGGGGGTTTTGCATAAAACGAGCAACAAGGCCAACAGCAAAGGAAAGATCAGGACGAGTATGGGTTAAATACAAGAGTTTTCCGACAAGTTGACGGTATAAGGTAGCATCAACTTCAGGAGAAGTACAAGAGACTGAAAGTTTGACTCCAGACTGAAAGGGAGAAGGGGCTGGCTTACAGTCTTCCATGTGAAAATGACGAAGAATATCACAAGCATACTTGGACTGGGAAAGGGAAATACCCTCCTTGGATTGCAAGACTTGAAGACCGAGAAAATAGTGTAAGTGTCCTAAGTCTGTCATTTCAAATTTCCTTTTAAGGATAGACTTCACATGGTTTATAAGGTTGGGATCACTACCAGTAAGGATAAGATCATCAACATAAAGAACAAGGATGATAAGAGAGTTGCCCACTTTCTTGGTGTAGACAGTATTGTCAGAATGACACCTAGAAAAGCCAGATTCTAAAAGAAAGCTATCCATTTTGGCATACCAAGCCCGAGGAGCTTGCTTGAGACCATAAAGGGATTTCTTAAGTCGACACACAAGGCTGGAGTCTGTTTGTATGAAGCCAATGGGTTGTTCCATATAGATTTCTTCCTGCAAGTCCCCATGCAAGAAGGCAGATTTAACATCCATTTGATGGACTTCCCATTTTAAAGAGGCAGCAAGGGAAAGAACAAGGCGGATAGAGTTCATTTTGGCAACAGGGGCGAAGGTTTCAGTGTAGTCAATGCCTTCAACCTGTGAAAAGCCCTTAGCAACAAGACGAGCTTTATGTTTATCAACTTTCCCATCTGGTCCATACTTGGTTCTGTAAACCCATTTACATCTTACAAGTTTTCGTCCCTTTGGTAGAGGAACAAGATCCCATGTATCATTTGTCATCAATGAATGATATTCTTCATTCATAGCTGCTTCCCAATGTGGATGGCCTGAAGCTTCTGCAAAAGTGTCAGGATCATGATTTACTGGAGCTTGAGCCAGTAAAGAAGAGGCTCTTTCAAACTGAGAACGTGTACGTCGCTGATCTGTAGGATCACCGGCAAGATCACCTGCTGCATCCCGAGTAGCACGGACCCATCTTGGAAGTTGAGGATCCTGAGAAGGTGGGGGAGGATTATCATCCTCGCTTTCATCATCTGAAGAAGAAATGTTTTCAAAAGTAGAAGAGATAGGAAGAGGTGGCACATCCGCCGGACTAGGCTCGCAGGCCGATTTATTTTCATCAAATTTTACATCTCTTCTAATGATAACATTTTTGGACTTAAATGGAATAAGTCTATAACCTTTTACATCTTCAGAATATCCAACAAAAGTACATTTCTCACTCTTAGGTTCTAAAGCTTTATGCTTTTCATCTGGAATATGGGCCCATGCTTCACTTCCAAACACACGAAAGTGACTTACATCTGGTTTAATGGAACTCCAAGCTTCTTCTGGAGTGATATTCTCTAGAACCTTAGTAGGAGTGCGATTGATTATATAATTTGCACAATTAATTGCTTCGGCCCAAAAACTAAGACTGAGTCCTTTAGATTGCAGCATACAATTAGCCATTTCCTTTAAGGTGCGATTTTTCCTTTCAGCTACACCATTTTGTTGTGGAGTGTATGGAACAGTATGTTGCATTTGAATTCCATTTTCGGTGCAAAAGTTGATGAATTTGTTTTTAACATATTCTCCACCATTATCAGTTCTTAGCTTAAGAATTTGATGTCCAGATTGTTTTTCAACAAAGGCTTTGAAGGCCAAAAATGTGTTAAATACTTCGCTCTTGAGTTTTAAGAAGTATACCCAAGTGCGTCTGGAGAAATCATCAATGAAAGTTAAGAAGTACTTGCAGCCAGAGAATGAAGCAACAGGAAGAGGACCACATAAATCACTGTGCACAAGCTGTAAAGGGGCTGAGGCGTGCCAAGAGGCACGTTTGTCAAAACTGTCCCGATGATGTTTTCCGAGTACACATCCGGAACAAACACCATCTCTGCAAGATACCATAGGAAGACCTGTCACCATATTTTCTTTACATAGATGCTGAAGGGAGCGATAGTTTAAGTGACCAAATCGCTCATGCCAAAGTTTGCTCACTTCATCATTATGAGCAACAAATACTGAGGGAAGATGTGATGACCCAAAGTTGTGAAACTTATACAACCTTGTGGAATCATCAGCAAGACCAGTAGCTAGAATCTGTTTAGGATCTTTTAGATCCTTGATTACAACATCATGAGGTGAAAATTCAACAATTTTACCTTCACCTGAATGAGTTATCTGATAGACAGATAGAAGGTTGCAGGATAAGGTTGGAACACATAATACATCATTAAACTGACCATTGTCTAGATGAACAGTTCCAGTCCCTACAACATTAAGAGATCTATCATCACCAACATATATATTTTTGGTGTTACAATCATTTAAAGAAGAAAACATGGCTTGGTTTTTGGCCATGTGATAAGAGGCTCCAGAATCAATGAGCCACTCATGAGAATGAGAAGAAGAAGAAGATACATTTAATGCATAACCAGACTGAGATGATTGACAACGACATGCAGAAAGTGCCATTCCGGAAGTTGAAGTTGAAGTAGGCTCCACATGGATGTTATGTTTCTTCATTGCGGCTTCCAAGGCTTCCATCTTCTTAAAGCATTTAGATTCTAAGTGGCCATCTCGATTACAAAAGTTACAATGTCTATCAGTCTTCTTCCATTTGTTTTTATTGGTCTTATCATTTTGCTGAAATGATCTTTCATTTTGAGGCTGAGATGGTTTAGGACCATTCTTTTGAGGATATGACTTCTTAGGATTCTTTGAATTTGGTTGCTGTTGGGCGGCTAACGCTTTCGTGGAAGAGTTTCCAAGATTAAGAAGACCAAGGTGTAAGAGTTTTTCTTGTTCTCTTATTAAGGAATCACAAAAGGAGTCAAAGGAAGGGGCCTTGTAGTCTTGTCCTTGACAAATGAAAGCTTCCCTTGTAGAATGGAAAGTGGAAACAAATACAGAGTAGGCTGGTCCCAACTTAGTAAGGATGGAATAAATAAGGTTACCATCTTCTTTCTTAACTTTAACACCTTCCAAGAGATATCTAAGGGTCTTGAATTTGGACAAGAAATCTTCAATGCAAGAAAAATTATTAGGATCCAAAGTAAGCAGCTCATTTTCAAGTTGATGGGCTCTAATTTCATTTTTAATCCCAAAAACTTTAGCAAGTTTTTCTAATGCTTCATGAGGAGTCTCAAGTCCTGCAATGTGGAATCTAAGATCAGGAGAAATAGACATCCCTATCAAACCTCGTGCTTGATCTTGTCTATTTTCCCATTTTGCCGCCTTGTCTTCATCTTTTGGTTTCTTCTCTTGGTCTGTGGCTATTCTGAAGAGACCTTTACTTCTAAGTAAATCTTCCATGTAGTCTACCCATTGGAAGTAGTTAGTGCTGTCAAGAATGACTTGGCATGGACTTTCCATTTTTTTTTAAAAACTGAAGCTGAAGATGCTGAAAGTAAGTGTTCCAACGGATAGATCTCGAAAAAATAGGCGGTTTTAAAAAAAACGGCTCTGAAAAAGGCTTCCGGATGAAGAAATTATGGCTTTTTGAAAAAAAATTGTTGACGTTGCCGGCAAAGTGCGCGAATGTGCGGGAATGAAAAAATCCGCCCCCACAAAATGGAGACTTGAACCCAAGACCTCTACTCTCTTAAAATAGCTTTGAACCAATTGATCTATACAAAAAATTTGAGAGAGAGAGAGAGAGAGAGAGAGAGGGAGAGGGGGGGGGGCCTTGGTTTGCGTGCTTGCCTCGAGAAAGCTCTTTTTTCCTACAAAACACAAAACACAAAACCCAACACGAACATGCAAAGAAAAACGAACCTTGCGGCTCGAAGTTAGCTTTAGCCAAAAAACTAGAAATTTTAAAAAAAAATCTTCGAAGTTAGCTTTAGCCGAAAAACTGAATATTTTTCTCAATGTTTCTGATTTTCCGAGATCACACTAAGGTGCAGGGAAAAGAGCATACGCATGAGAAAAATCCTTCCTTTCTGTTTCTGATTTGCCCTGATCGCACAGAGTCGCAGGGCAAAGAGCATACGCAGAAATGAAAGGTATAGATCCGGTTAAAAAAAAAGGCTAAATAAACTGAGACCGAAATAAGCAGAGAGAAAATAACAGTAAACTGCAAAAAAAAAACTGTATACCTCCCGATCTGAAAAATGACGCAACTAGGGCTACCGGAAACCTTTTCGCGTGAAACGAAAGGGGTTCCTCACTGGAACAGATGCTCCGAACGCAACAGAGCAGTCCTCTCGGCCCGAAAGCAGTCAGAAACAGCAGATCTAGGAAACGACAGCCGCATGCAGTTCTACCGGCTTCAGATTTGGATCACCAACGGACGCAGCCCTCAAATAGCTCTGATACCATGTAAGAATTTACAGGGTAAGTTCCACAGAAAGAATACCAAAAGGACACCGCTCACAACCAGATCTCAAATCAATACACCAGTATTTTTGACGTGGTTAAAACCCTCAGAGTGCAAGGAGGGAAACAGTCCACGGCCTGTCCCAACGTGGGTACTACAGGCAATTTATTAATCAAAGAATGAAAATTTACATAAGCTTCTCTCATGCACGGATTACCCGAACAATGACCCTCCATGCGCTTTAAATAGAACTCATGGACCAATCGGGTGTCAAGCCACGGATCAAGTGTTGGTAATACCGAGGTGAGAGTGAACCGTCGGATCACTACATATCGTGACCGTCGGATTGTAAGTTACAAAATGTACAACGGTAAAGAAACACACTTTACCTAACTCTATACTAGACCAAGTTGAACTTAACTATATCCTATGTGTCAGAATATCCTAACATGTTGATCCAAACTAGGTTCAACAGATGATCTTATTGGTTTATAAGGTTGAAGAATGGCTTGATCAACCACTGTCTGATCAACAAAAGTTTTAGACTTAGTCCTAAAAAGACTGTGCTCGAAAGGTAAGTCAAACTAAATATGTTGAATGGTGTTGAGGTTTTCAAGAAGAGAATTGGCCCTTGAAAGGGGCCTATTGCTTCCTTGGCTTTTAGCGAAACTTCTCCTTCTTAGTACCCTTTCATGATTGTCTAAAATTTCAGGTGGATCTGGATTGGGATTGGCTCTGGTATAAATTCTTTTTGGAGCCAGATCTTTAAAAATGAAAAACAACCTCTAATCCTTTATTTCCAATGTTTTCATCATTACATTTCTTCAAATAAGGATGCAGAAACTAGCGAGATAATCTTATGATGATGAAATTAAGGATTATTTTATATTCCCTAGTATGGTCACCAGAATGTTAGCACTCTATAATTTTCTAAGGCTACAGAACAAAATTACAAAGTTAACCATAAACAAACTTTGGAAGCTCGAATCTAGCCCCGTCAGCTTCAGAGAGGGCTCTCTCTATAAGATTTAACTTTGTTGGATTGAATATTAGGTTAGTTATGAAGTTTAAGGTTTGATTTGTATTTGAATGGTTGGTTGATAACTAGATTACCATTGGGCTATGGAGTGTATTACATAAAATACATATTGACTGTGGTGTCTACATATAGATCTCACAGGGTAGGGTAGCCAAACTAATTGGATTATTTAATTTTATGAGATGGAGAGGGAAGAACATATTAAGATTCAATTTAAATATAGAGCATTGTCACCTGAATTCTATATTTAAAGATTAGAAGAAAACATTGAAATTATCCATAGGTGGGTGCAGAGTGTAGATTTAAACAAATTTTGCCCTTTATATATCTATTGAATAATTCAGATCTGAAAACAACTCTGTGCTAAAAACAAAGAAATATAAACACATAGGAGGATAGATGCACTTTACCAACAATTTGGCACAAGAATCCTATGAAAGATCTTTTTGTATTACTTGGAAAATCTATTGATGCTTCAACAATATACAATAATGCTCTTTGTACAAAAACCAACCCTTTTATACTTCTGAAGATGAAGTATTTTAAATTAATTTACAAAAACTATCCTCTAAGAATGACTAGGATGTATCTAAAGATAATAAAACTGAATAATTCTTACTTATTACAATGATATCAGGGAAATTCGAACTGTCTAAAGTGGTGGCACTGAATTGGTGGAATAGATGATTGTCTAGATCTCAAATTTTGCATGTCTTGTAATGTTGAGTTATGCCCCCAAAACTACTTCTTACTCCAATAACTCACAAAGTTTTTCTCAGCGTTGTTTACTCGGGATATTCATCTTCATCAAATTTATGTACACTTCGTCGACTTGAGTATATTTAGCAAATGTCGGCCTGGTGATGAATAGACTTTTAATTTCATACTAAATGTCGATATCATATGCCAATGCTTCCAGGAGCGCCTTTCCTATCATACTAAATCTTCCAGTTGTAACCTTTGAACTACCTCTTTCCTTGATCATAATTTTCTCACTGTAATCCGACCACGTGTTGAGCTTATCATTAATAACTAATAATTTTGGAAGTCCCTTCTTGTAGAGGGCCTCCAGGTTGGTGAAGAATTTATGTATATGAGTGTTCATAATTTGACCCTTTTCTTCAAGTTGTCTCATTATATTTCTTTTACTCAACACTTTCCTGACTTCCAAAATCATTTTTGTTTTGTCTTCAATTTCCAACTCTTCCAATTCCTCACTGTTCTTGGAGTTAAGAAATTTGATGATCTCAATGGCTTCATTGGGTTTATCTCCCAATTTCTTTCTGACCTGATCAATGGCTTCATTGGACTATTCAATCAGCTCCTATTGCTCAAAAATAATTTGGATTGAAGGCAAAATGTCTTCCATGTCTTCATTGATCCTTTTCTAGATATTCTCTTTTACCTGTGCCAATGTATTTCCCATGGCACAATATTTTTCCATCTTCTACAATCTCTGGGATAATGTTTGGGACTTCTGTGTTTCTGTCAGGAAGGAATTTTCAAATCTTGTACTCTATTCCTATAGGACTTTCACCTCCTTCCTCAGTTTCTTTAGCTCTTCTCCCTGTATAGACATGTTTTCCTTGGATTCAACCAAATTAATTGATTCATATGCAATTGATGTGGGAAGCATAGTAGAAGATGATGTTCCTACTATTGTGGCTACTATAGGGACACATGTTTGAAGTAGATATGTAATGGGAACTACATTAAGAGGAACCACTGCAAGTTGTGAACTCTGTTCCTTTTCTTTTATCAGCTTGTCCATCCCTCCTTCCATTTCTTTGATCTGTGCACTTTGTTCCCCTAAAAGCTTCAACAAATTTTCCTTTTGTATCTCTCTCTCTCCAAGTTCCTTGGACTGGGGGTCTTTTGTTTCCGACAACTTCAATTTATTCTTTAGGGCTGCTATGTTAGCATTTTTCTTCCTAATTATCTCCTCCATGGATTTTGAATTTTTTGGATCAAATCCTGCTTTGATCACCATTTCCTCCAAGTATTTGATTATGATATCTTTGGCAAGTGAGGAAAGTTTCTCCAATTTAAGTTGAGACTGCACATTATTCAAAGTAAGTTGTTGTTTGGAAGTAGTGATCGTAGTCTATGTGAAAGTAGAGTATAACATTTCTCCAACATGCAAGTGCATATCTATTTGATCTAAAGGATGAACATCCTTTACCTCAAATTCAAAAGTAGTTTGTTTGAAATCTATTGTTGAATTTGGTTGAGAGAACTAGGCTTGTCAGAATTCCATATGCATCCTTCCCTTCTTTGTATCATATGCTGAAATAAGCATGTGCTAGATGGAGGAAGATTGCTTCCTAAATTGAACAGATATATTATCATGAATGGCTTCATTCCTCTGCTTAATCTCTTTATATTTCTGAAAAATATCCAGATGCCTCTACTTTGTAGATGACTCTAGTGTCTGAGGTATAGTAGCTGGAACATCTTTAGTTTCCGAGAATGATGGGGACTCCGTTGTACCACTATCCAACTTAAAAGTTTGAAAACCTGAGAGTACAATAGTACCTACTATGTCCTCCAGTGTTGAGAATTCTATTTTAGAGCCTGTTTTAATCTTATTTGTGTATATTTTGAACTATTTATCTGATACTTCCACAACTGATGGAGAATCATCCACTCTCGGTCTCTTATCTGTCTTTTCTCTAGGTATGGAAGTCTCTGAAGTTGTCCTAGAAGGTACCTGCTCCTCGGCCTCCTGCAATGTATTCTCTACCCAAGTGTGTTGGTTCATGTAATTTTCTATTTCTGGTCTCTGAGTATGAACATAGGGTGTAGCTTTTTGTTCCACTCTTAACTTGGAAATTACCCCAAAGGGGTCATATGACCAAGTGAAACTGACAGGGAAATTCATTTGTTTCAGCAGGAGGTCTACTTCCTCTCCTATTGCTCTACTGTTGTAGATGAAAGGCTCTATCTATGTTTTGATGCAGAATTGAGATTTCTTCTTAGCTTCCATGAAATGAATGTTGTCAGATTGAATTATTTTCCTGAAGTACTCCAAGGAAAATATTCTCAATGGCAGATACTTAGGCAACTTATATGGTGGCAGCTATGAACCATACACTCTAATTTCTGGGAATGATTGGTAAAGGTACAAGTCCTTTGTTTTCACTTGTTCACTGAGTTGTAAAACCTTCTGAATGTCCTCACTTATCCTCAGAATCTAATGGCCACTCAGTAAAAAAAATATTGGATACACAAACTGATTGATGAAGTCTGTGAATTTGAATTCTTTTGATTGTCGTCTGATTAAGGAAGTCCAAAAGACAATAGACTGTGACTCTCCTTATTGATGAAGCTTTTGCACTGCAAAGGGAAACTTATCTGTTTAAAAGAAAATGAACATGTACATGAGAATAGAAGAATATATGAACGTTCATTCAGTTAGAAACTGAAGGAATTGTTCATGAGTTACAAGACAAATATAATCTATCTAGTCCTTTCAACAGACATAGAAGATGGATAAGGGGTATTTTTCTTAGGGAGTTGAGAGTCTTCAGGGAGGAAAATTTCAAAAATTCTAGCTCTCTAGGGGAAGGTTAATTTTTGATAAATTTCTCTGAGAGATTCAAGCAAAAAAGTGGTAAGGGAACAAATGTGGGGGACCTGCAGCATCTGAATTATGCAGTCAGATGTAATGGTGAAGAGAATTTCACCATTTGGAGAAATAATATCCCTCCTACTTGAAAGGGAAGAGGCTTGGAATTTTAAAAAGAATTCAGGAAAATGATAGGACTAGGCGAAAAAAAACATAGGAAGTTTGGATTGCCATAGGTTTATTTCATTTGATTGATCAAGGAAATTATCCCGAAACCAACAACATAATTTGAAGAGGTTGAATTCACATTGTGTTTCAGCTATCTTTTCATCTCTGTCAATGAGTAGAATGAGGTCTAAGTCCACGGGGTGAGTGAGCATAGGATTCACTACAAGGGAAACTTTGGGTGCCATTGTAGTAGCATAATGGATAGGTGAAGAATTTTGACAGAAGGAATTCGTAGCGAGTTCAGGAATTGGCGGGAACTTTCAATGATAGTTCCTTTTTAGATTTATCAGAGACGACAAATGGGAACACTATTGTGAGATCAAATCGCAATAAGGGTAGGAGAAATGTTCATAAGGCAAAGAGAGAAATATGTAATTGCAGATGAAAATTTAATTTTTATTATCTGCAAAACGAGCTTAACCGTTGGATTAACGGTCGTGATTCTACATTGATTTCTGTAATGGCGTGGGTAAACGGAAAGAACCATAATCGTGGGTGCAATGGTCACGGACGTGGCAGTCGAGGATAGGTGGGAGAATTGAGTGGGAGAATTGGTGGGAGTGATGGGAGGAGGGACACATGGTGTGGTGGGAATGGTAGCTGGGACAGGATGTGGAGGTGACAGTTGGCGGGAAGGAATGTTTCAACGGGAGATGAAACCACTTTTGGAGGGGGGGTAGGTGGTATCTGGTAAGTGAGGGGGGGTACGAAATCCTATAGTGTTGACACATAGGGGAGTGGGAAACTTCTTTTCGAACCCCCCCATCCCCCTACTATTAAACATTATTACTGTTGGGGGGTCCAAAAATGCTCATGGGTCATTGGATCAGTGTGGATGGATGGTTTGGGATCTTGAAATGGGTGGGGTTTAACACTGGTTGGCCCCACAACATATTTCGAGCATATGCATTATAACACCAAAGTCCAATACTTTGGACAATGAACCACTTAGCCTATTACATTGAAAAACCATTATTTTCCTATTCTAATGCTTTTTAAAACAAATAAGGGTGCATTTAAATTTGCAAACCCTATCTATTTTTTCATTCTTAATAGACTAAGAATGTTTATTTCAACTCACTAAACTAATCTAATCAACTGCATTAATCCAGATTAAATTGTTGGATTAACTTTATTCACCTATTCTACCTATCTAATCTTAGCCAAGATTACACTGTTTGGCTAAGTTATTCACTCTAATCTAATTAACATAAATTGAAACCAGCTTGAACATGATTAAACTATATGTTTCAAGCAGAAAGGGATTGTGGCATTTAAACAAGTTGCACACAATTTCATGAATTTATTCTTTACAAAGCCAGAAGGCTAGTAGTGGCACTTAAACTAGCATCACTTTCACATTTATTAATTTTTTGTGGGGTACATTTATCATTTATTTTCTTTTCCCTTTTTTCTATTTTTTATATTTATACCCTCTTTTCATTTTTTATTTTCATTTTCTATCTTTTTGGAAATCATTTGCAGAAAGTAATATTATTTACAATCTAAAATACTGAAAGCAATTATTCAATGATCATTTGATCCTATAAATTATAGGACCCTAACAAGTATGCTAGTAAGTATTGGTAGCCTGCATATATCTTGAGAATGGTGAATGGGTGGAAGTGTGTATGTTGGGAATCCAATCCCTAGTGTATGAATTGACATAATTCTTAAGAGTACAATACCTCTTGCATTGGACCTCATCTTTAATTCTCTCAATCTCTCGATGAACTAGTTTAGGAATCATTTCCTCATAGTGAGCCAATGATTCTCATAATTATGCTTAGGCATGCGATTACAAGGTGGAAGAAATGTTGCTATTAGCTATTCATGTGGTAGAAGAGATTTTCCTCACCCAAGAAAAGTGGCACCAGAACAACCACATTATAATTCCCTACTTAATCTTATCATGAAAATTTTATTAGTGTTTAAATTAGCTGAAAATATTGACTTATAATTATCAAGAAATATTAGTACATACCTACATTGGCGAAACTGTAAATTTATTACTGATATATATTTTATTATTGTTATTATTCAATTCCCAACTTGTCTTCTCAAATTTAAATTGTGATAGGATATGGTCTCCTTCCATTTATTCCAATTTAAATATCCATATCCCCAAAATGTCCTCTCAAATTTACTTGGAAGAAGATATAGTCCTCCCCAATTAATTACCAAATTAAATATCCATATCTTATCTCCAAAATGTCTTCTCAAATTTACTTGGAAGAATATATGGTCCTCCCCAATTGATTACCAAATTAAATATCCATATCTTATCCCCAAAATGTCCTCTCAAATTTACTTGGAAGAAGATATGGTCTTCCCCAATTAATTTCCAAATTAAATATCCATATCTTATCCCCAAAATGTCCTCTCAAATTTACTTGGGAGAAGATATGGTAAGAAAAGTCAAATGAAAGGATGAGGGGGTAGTTATGACATTAATGATAGGTGGTTGAGGTGGATGGGAGAAAGAGGCATAAAAGGGGAAGGATGATGAGAGGAGAGGGGGATCCTTGGTCTTGGTTTTGGTTTTGGTTTTGGTTGTGGTTTTGGGAGGAAGGTGGAGAAAAGAGAAGGGAGAGAAGGAGAGTATTTGTTTAACTTGGACACACTACATCTGGTTGGACTTGGGCTCGGAGGGCTAGGGAACCTGTGGAGGTTCCCTAGGCTAGGAAATACTTCCTAGTTGGTTGGGAGGCAAATCCAGTCAGGTAGTCAAGAGGAGCATCCCAACAGAGTCAAGAGCTCAAGAGCATCTCAACTAAGCTATTGGAACATGTATTCCTCTATTTATTGATTACCTATGTAAATAGTTGCAATGAAATTCTTACTTATTTAATTTGTGGGAAATAAATTTTAATGTTATATTATCATAAATTAAATGTTTGGATAGAAATAAGTTATTTTCCATTTGATTGTATTTAAAATTAGAGAAATTTAGTTTTCAGTTAGAGAACCCTAGGATGGAGCCTCACACGTGGTATCAGAGCCCAGATTCAAAATCTGGACCCAATACCCACTAGACCCAAATCTCCACTAAAAGAGTTTATAACCCTAAAAGTTACTTGTAAGCATTTTGATTATAAAAATTATGTGGAACTGATTTCATTTAAGACTAAATTAATATTTTTTTCATTCTAACGGCAATTTAGAACTTCTTTTATCACTGCCATGTGTATCCTTAATTGCATCACTCTGCTCTCTTGCCTTTCCCTGCTCAATTTCTCACAATTGGGTGGCCCATTGACACAAACATCACACAATCCACATTTCATCTAAATCAAATCCTCTCCAAAGTACCGTACAAGAATATTGCTCTACAAGATGTGGTAGAAACACCAAATCTGAAACAATCTGACAACATATTAAGTGCATTCTACAATTGTTCTGCATTTCTTTTACTTGGCAACAAGGAAGGAAGTCTTTTCATGTTAACATGTAGAGAGAAATCTACTAACAACCCATGTCTTCCAGCTCTCCCAGCTTCCTGGTAATAATATTCCAATCTCTGTGGCCAACCATAATGAATAATTCACCGCACATTTGCCTTATCAATTCCCATCCCAAAAGTAATACTTACAACAACCACCTGTAGTTTATCATGATGAAACTGTTCATGGACTTGCCTGAACTAGTTCTTTTGGCAACTTTGCATGATAAGCTACAGCCTTCACACCAGACTTGCTAAGAATTTTTGCTATCATTACTGTCTCTTTTCTTGTGGGTGTGTATATGATACTTCGACCCGATCCTAGTACAGGGAGTTCCTCAACCGATACAGTTTCAAAAGAACCACTTTATGGTTCTAAATGGTGGTCTTCTTTGAAAATAGATCCTTTAAATTCACCAAATGTCACATCAAAGTCATCATCCATATTCTCATCAGCCTCATCCTCAACGTATTCGACTGTCATAATGTGACCTTTACAATTATCTCCTCCATCTTTTATTAAAATGGTTTTTGCAATGATATCATCATCATTAGTCTCCTCTTCATTTGATCTGGATTTAAACACGACGCAACAAAATACAGAGATAACCATATACACAAAGATGCATTGGAAATAATACTTCATTTCATTAATGTAAAACAACGAAATATGCTTACAAACAGAAATGGAAATAAACCAGCTAGGGCGATGGTAGCTTATCTCTGAGAAGAGATGTGGTGGCTACATGCCTCTAGGCTATGTTAAAATGAGGCTCAAAGGCCTATTTATTGTTTAGAAACAATGGAAAACCCTTCACATTCCAAAAACTAACCCTAGAAGATGAAACGCCAAATTGTGGGCCCCGTTTTGGGTAAGTTGGTACATCAACTTCCTAGGGTCGTAACTTTGGCACCCGATCTTGATTTGACGCGTACAGTAGCTCGTTCGAAAGATCTATCTGAGAAATACAACTTTGAGAAGAGAAAAATCAGTCCATGGACCCATGCTGCTCCCATATTCCCAAAAAACTTCGTTTAGGGCCTCAAAACGGCTCCGGAAGTTCAAGACCTGAAAAACTGCTAAAAATAGTCAATTGTGCTACAATTACGAAAACTGAAAAATTGAAAGAGATAGTTGTGGTGGTCCAAATGGGATAGGTGGGTGGCCACCAACATCCACCAGGATCATTCCTCCCCCCTTAGGAATTAATGGTCCCCATTGCGTTGAGTTCCTCCATCTGCTGAACTTGGTCCCTGGTGCACTGTTCTACAATCTCGGATGTGTCCAGTAATGGTGGGAAGCATGGTCGACGATGACCCACATTGAACACTTGGTGCAGGCGAAGGAATGGAGGAATATTTTGCTCCAAATCATTGTTCCCCATAGCCTTGGTACTGTTGTAAGGACCATGTCAGCATGGTCGGAGCTTCTGATGGGCTCTTGTAAGGCATTCTTTCTGCAGATGTAACCAGACTTTATTTCCCACCTGAAGCTTGTGTGGTACCCCTGTAGGTGAGGAGAAGTTGTTCCTGTGTTCTTTCATGACCATATCCCTCTGTTGTTGCTGCTGCATGGAGGAACCCTTCGTGGGGGTCATGGATGTGGCGACAATCTTCCCCTTACTTTGGGAGCAAACCAGACAGAAAATAAATTTCCTAGTCTGTGAGATGAGCTTGCTGCCTTTCTTAGCAGTGATCAAAGAGGTGGCGATAGGTGGCTACCTCTGGTATCTTGTATAATGAGTTACCCAAAGAAATAATAACAGAACGAGGCCTTGACTCATGCATAGCATGTCACCTCCACAAGTATGGCTGGCCTAATAGTGCATCACAAACATCCAGAGGTGTAACATCACACAATACCTCATCTGTGAAGGGCTTGATGCTGTAGGGAAGCCACCCGATAATGTACAGTTGTGGGTGTGGTGTAGTCAGTAGGCACAACCGCTTCATGACCTCTGCTGAAATGAGGTTCTTTTGGCTGCCACTTCCGACAATGAATTGCAGTGGTGAACCCTTCACCCACATCTATGAGTGGAAAAGACGCTCCCCCTCCTCTGGGTCTTCGGGCTCATTCTTCTAGATCTTGGCAGTGGCAACAGTGACGCTGGGCTCTGCATCAATGATCTGCTTCCCTTTTCCATTCCCCTTGTCAGGTTCTGGCTCAAGGTCGGAACATGCATTTGATTCAAAAGCCTTCAACTCAGCCACGAGCGACTGCTTGGTCCAACACTCATTTTTGTTGTGAGTGGGGCTCTTGTGGAACTCACACCACTTTCTTGTGTCCTTCTTCGGCTTCGTGGTGTTGTTCTTTTCTTGTGGCTTCGACGGGTTGTCTTGGGTCACCCCACCTTGGCTTTTTCCTTTGGTCTTTGGATTTGTAGATTCGAAGTCTCTCTTCTTTTGTTTGAACTTTTGCTCAATTTTGATAGCGTATCGGTACGTCGTGCTGAGCGAGGAGATGTTCAGGAACTCCATCTATTCCTAGATGTATCTGTGTAGGCAACCACAGTATTTGAGTACTAGATGCAGCTCAGAATCTTTGATACCCAACTGTGTACGAAGGGTATGAAAAATGTTTGTGAACTCTGGCACATCTTGGTCCCGTCCCTACCGCAATGTGGTCCATTTGATTTATTTGTCCTCATAGCTTTTGACATGGTACTACTGCTCCTTGATGGCATCCCAGAATGAATCCCAAGTGGGTCCGTGAAAATAGTGAGCCTGTGCTTTCATTCTTCTACTCGCAGTAGGTTTCCCACAAGTCCTTGACATGGGGGGCTGCTTTGAGAAGAGCGAAAACAATCTTTTCTCAACTCAAAAATTCATGAACAAAGAAATAACCCTCTAGCAGATTTAACCATTTATCTACGGAATCTACGTTTATCTGACCCACGAATATGGGGATTTCAAAATTAACTTGTACCTTAAACGGTGTGGCGTTGTTATGAAACCAGCTCAAGAAAAGATAGAAAAGATAGATCAACGCCTTAGAATTCAGCCTCTTCGAGGGGGCAACCTTTTTTACATTACATAAATGAACAATTCTTCGATGATGCAAATGACAAAACCTCCTTTCTATATATAGGAGTCTAAGGAGTCACAATATAATCCAGCCGACCTAACAATAATAATATAAAGCCACAAAAATAACAATAGAGGGATTCTATGGGGCACAGAAATAACAATATGGGGGTAATAGGGGCACAACAATATAAATAAGGGGTATAACTACAATAGTAATGGGGTAATCACTAGTATTATAGGGACCCAACATGCCCCTCTCCTTCAAAAAAGTGTGTTCCTCAACGCTTGAGTAGTTCTGGATACTTCTGCATAAAATTCTCATCCTCCCATGTGGAATCTTCAGCGGATAAGTTCTTCCACTTGATAAGATACTCTGAAATTGATCGATTTCGTAGCTGTCGAGTTCTTGTTTCTGTGACTGCTTCCGGTTCCAATATAATTTTTCCTTCCTCGTCAAGTTCTGGCAATATTGTTTGAATTGGGAGCTTGTCACCTATAACCTTCTTTAAACATGAAACATGGAAAACTGGGTGCAATCGAGAAGCTGCAGGAAGCTCCAATTTGTATGCCATAGTACCAATCTTTTGCAACACCTTGTACGGACCATAATACTTTGGTGATAATTTATTATCCTTCTTAGCTTGCTTTAGGGACATTTTCTTATATGGTTGTAGCCGTAGGAATACCCAATCACCTACATCAAAACTTCTTTCACTGCGATGTTGATCTGCCTGTTGTTTCATTCTATTTTGTGCCAACACGAGGTTATCCTTTAAGAGTTGGAGGACTTGTTGTTGATGTTCGATGTGATGTTCCACTGCCTGAACCTTAGAATTTTCTCTTAAATATGATGTGATGGATGGTGGTTGATACCCATAAAGTGCCATAAATGGGGTCATTTTTGTTGCTGTATGGAAGGAAGTGTTATACCACCATTCAGCCAGAGGCAACCATTTGACCCATTGTGTCTGTTTATCAGATACAAAGCAACGAAGATATCCTTCCAAACATTTGTTTACTATCTCAGTTTGCCCATCAGATTGAGGATGATAAGATGAGCTATGAGCTAACTGAGTACCAAGACAAGAAAATAATTCTGTCCAAAAATTTCCAGTGAAAATGGGATCTCTGTCACTTACAATAATCTTTGGGTTTCCATGTAGCTTTTGAACTGTTTCCATAAATGCAGTAGAAACTGTACTGGCTTTAAATGGATGTGATAATGCACAAAAGTGTGCATACTTGGTAAGTCTGTCAACTACCACCATGATGACACTCTTTCCCTCAGACTTGGGTAAACCTGTGATAAAATCCATTGAAACCTCCTCCCAACGTTGGCTTGGAATGGATAAAGGTTGTAATAGACCCGGTGTCTTAATTGTTTCAACTTTATTTTGCTGGCAAACCAAACATTCCGCCACAAACTTTTGAATATCTGATTTAAGGCCATCCCAAAAAAATTCCTTCTTAACCCTGTGGTAAGTTTTTAAAAATCCTGAGTGCCCTCCTAAGGGAGAAGTGTGCAATTCCATAAGAATCTTTTGTTTTAGCTGGGAATTCTTACAGAGGTATAAGCGATCTTTGTACCATAACGAATCATTTTTCCAGCTAAATGTATCAGAAGTACTGGAATCTTGTTGTAGCTTTCGAATAAGTGCCCACACTTCTTCGTCATTCTTCCATTCCTCCCTTGCTTCGTTTATCCAATCTGGTTGGATAATAGAAATGGCACACAACAATGCTTCCACATCCTCATCCTTTCTTGAGAGTGCATCTGCCACCACATTTTGCTTCCCTTTTTTGTAGATGATTTCAAAGTCATAACCCAACATCTTTGTGACCCACTTTTGTTGCTCTTCAGAGGATAATCTTTGTTCTAAAAAGTATTTAAGGCTATCATGATCCGTTTTTACCTTGAAGTGTCTTCCCATTAGGTAGGGTCGCCATTTCTTAAGTGCATGGAGTATTGCCAACATTTCCTTCTCATAAATAGCTTTGCTTAAAAACTTTCCCTTGATTGGACGACTTTCAAAAGCAATGGGTCTTTCATCTTGCATTAGAACAGCACCAATTCCATTTCCTGAAGCATCACATTCCACAATAAAGGTTTTTGTGAAGTCCGGTGTAGCTAAGACCGGTGCTTGGCACATTGCCTCTTTAAGATGTTCAAAGGCCTTTGTTGCTTCCGGAGTCCATGAAAATGAATCTTTCTTCAATAATGTTGTTAGAGGTGCTGCTATTCTCCCATAATTCTTAACAAACTTGCGATAATACCCTGTCAACCAAGAAATCCTCGCAGATGCTTTATGGATGTGGGGATTTTCCATTCCTTAATGGCTTTAATTTTGCTAGGGTCTACCTTAACTCCTTCATGAGATACAATATGACCCAAATATTCCACCTCCTGGACTCCAAAGAAACATTTGGATCTTTTTGCATATAATTGTTTCTCCTCCAATAGTTGTAGCACCCTGTCAACATGTTCAACATGATCCTTCCAAGACTTGTTGTAGATTAGTATATCATCAAAAAATACTAACACAAATTTTCTAAGGAATGGTTTGAAAATTGAATTCATCAAACCTTGAAATGTTGAAGGTGCATTGGTAAGGCCAAAAGGCATGACCAAAAATTCATAATGACCCTCATGAGTTCTAAATGTCGTTTTCGGAATGTCTTCAATCTTCATTCTGATTTGATGATATCCAAACGAAGATCCAACTTGGTGAAGTAAATTGATCCATGCAATTCATCCAGTAATTCATCAATAACAGGAATGGGGAACTTATCTTTAATAGTGAGCTTGTTGAGCTCCCTATAATCCGGACACATGCGCCATGATCCATCCTTCTTGTGCACCAATACTACTGGAGCTGAGAAAGAACTTTGACTCGGTTGAATTATACCAGCCTCTAGCATTTCTGCAACCATACGTTCAATTTCACTTTTTTGGACATAGGGATATCTGTACGGCCTGATGTTTGGAGGAACACTTCCTGGAATCAGATGAATAGCATGATCATGATCACGCATAGGTGGGAGACCTTTGGGAGTCTCAAATACCTTGGAATGATTGTCCAGGACTTTTTGGAGATCTGGAGAAATAGATGATTCCAATGTGGAAACATCTAGCGAACATAATTGTGCAATTACACCTCTTTGCTCCTTTTTTAGAAGCTTTGTCATACCATTAGAGCTGATTATCTTTCCTGGTTTCCCTGCAATACCCCTTAATTCAACTTCCTTTCCTTCCGTAGAAAATTTGATGAAAAGTTCTTGAAAATTAAAAGCTATTGTACCCAAGGATTGTAGCCATTGGACTCCTAGTACAACATCAGCACCTCCCATTGGAATGGAAAGCATTGGGCTAGTCAATACATATTCTCCCATGGATAGCTTGATATTATGGCACTTTCCAGAGCAATTTATTGTTCCTCCATTTGCAATCATCACTTGACACTCTGGTGCTGGATATAGGAAGCAATTCAATTCTTTTGCTACCCTACAATGAATAAAATTGTGGGTGCTTCCTGAATCAATCAACACTATTACCTTTTTCTTCTTGATTTGTCCTTCTATCTTGATGGTTTGAGGAGTGGTAATTCCCGCCAATGCATTACAAGATATGGTCGGATTTATTTGTTCTTCATCTAGGCTTTGTTCCTGGAGTATATCTTCTTCTTTTGACCTTTCTTGCTCCTTTTCTTCTTCCTCTTCACAATCTATGTAGAATAATTTCTTCTCAGCACACTTATGACCTTTAGTGTATTTGCTATCACAACTGTAACAAAGCCCTTTTGCTCTTTTTTCTTCCAATTGTTGTGGTGTCAACCTTATAGGTTGTGGAAGACTAGGGGCAACAACACTTCCATCTTTATAGTTGTGAGTGGTATGCTTCCTGGTTGCCATAATTTTGCTTTCCATTTTTCTTGCTAACCTGAATGCCTTCTCTAATGAATCAGGTTCCCAAAGGCGAACATCATGTTGGATATTATCCTTTAAAGACCCTATGAACACATCAATCCTATGCTCCTCTGGAATATCTTTTACCCTTATGTTCAATTTTTGGAACTCCTCAATGTGCTCCATTACTGAACCCTTTTGTTTGAGACTTATCAATTGGCTAAAAAAAGTGTTGCTTTTTGTATCTTCATAATGTGCTATCAATTCTTCCGTAAAAATTGCCCAAGTGATAAATTGTTTACGAGAACAAAGCCATTGATACCATACAAACTGATTTGGTTCCAAATATACAGTTGCCATACGTACCTTTTGTGTGTTTTGCACATTATTGAGATCGAAGAATTGCTCCATCTGTAATATCCATGTGGCGGGATCCTTGCCATCAAACTTCCTCATATCGATTTTTGGAATATGGTGATTCTTCGATCCAACATTAGCGTCTATGGAATCATGATTAACATTTCTTTTGTTCTCATCATGAGTTTCCTTTACTACCTTTTCACCATTAGTGACCCTTTCTTGTAGCAACTTCTTCAATTCTTCCATGTCTGTCTTCAAATCTATCTTCAAATCTGCCATGTCTCTCTTCAAATCTATCTTCGAATCATCCATCTTAGCTTCCATGCCCTTTATCTTATATTCCACGCCATTTACCTTAGATTCCACACCACTTATCTTAGCTTCCACGCCATTTATCTTAGCATCTGTTAACTTTTGTGAGCGTGACATTTGTTGCACTTGTTCTTGTAATTTTGATATATCATGTAGCATTTCTTCCTCTTCTTCATGAGTCATGCTAGAGCTTTCAGGTTCCTTACTAGGTGTTTGCATTTTCTTTCCTCGGGGCATCAGTTACCGATAATAATGCTTTACTATGCCCTTTGAATTCCGTTAAACCAAGCTTACACAAAAATTTAAAAAAAAACTACACACCTTTTTTCACTTTATAGAAGCCTGATATTGAATCTGATGTATCTCTGTAATTTCAGATCATCTAGTTCTAAAATTGCTACCTGTAGTAGCCTTCTGTGTCCTCTTTCCAATGCCACAAGTCTGAGCCAAATTGGATTCTCCAAGGAAGAGTTATGTGAAATCTCCCACAGTGACTTGCTTTTAGACTAGTTCAGTAGAGCGAACTTGTACGACGTGCCACAAGTCACTGTTTCAACCTTTGAATCTGAAACACACACACAAGAAACTACAGTCCGTTCTCTTTCTGTAACTTCTTACGAAATTTCAATCCGATCCCCAGAGAGAAAGTTATGACGATTTTACCCAGGTCACCTGTTTTGAATGTAATTCAGGAGTCTGCAAAAAGACCAACTTCCTCAGATCATATCTCCGCAAATATCGCGCGAAAAGCTCTGAAATTTGGACTCAAGGTTTAGCGCGATTTCTTCTCAAATGGGTTTTTTTTTCGACTTCTGAAACATCACAGAAAAAAAAGTTATAGTGAAAATTCCATGATGACCTGTTTGGAGCAGCGAAACCCTAGAATCCAAAGCTCTGATACCAAATGTTATGAAACCAGCTCAAGAAAAGATAGAAAAGATAGATCAACGCCTTAGAATTCAGCCTCTTCGAGGGGGCAACCTCCTTTACATTACATAAATGAACAATTCTTCGATGATGCAAATGACAAAACCTCCTTTCTATATATAGGAGTCTAAGGAGTCACAATATAATCCAGCCGACCTAACAATAATAATATAAAGCCACAAAAATAACAATAGAGGGATTCTATGGGGCACAGAAATAACAATATGGGGGTAATAGGGGCACAACAATATAAATAAGGGGTATAACTACAATAGTAATGGGGTAATCACTAGTATTATAGGGACCCAACAGGCGTTTCCAGAGTAACTGCTGGAAGCCAATGTGTTGTCTCTAGGTAGCCGCTGAAGGATTCTGCGCAAAGTTGTCCATCATCGCGTTCGTTTGTCACTCGAGCACTTCTTTGAGCAAGATTTTGATAGGATCTCCTGCCCCCTCGTCTTTCTTCTCATCCACCATGGGAGGTCTTCGGTAATTTCGAGGGTGGTCTTGCAAAGGTTCAACCAGTTCAAGCCCTAACTCCTTATATCCTGACCTCGTTGGGGACATGCAAAGAAAAACAGATAAAAAACAGACCGCTCTGATACCACTGATCCGGATTTAAACATGAACGCAACAAAATACAGAGATAACTATACACACAAAGATGCAGCATAAATAATACTTCATTTCATTAATGTAAAATACTGAAATATGCTTACAAACAGGAATGGAAATAAACCAGCTAGGGTGATGGTAGCTTATCTTTGAGAAGAGATGTGGTGGCTACATGCCTCTGGACTGTGTTACAATGAGACTCGAAGGCCTATTTATTGTTGAGAAACAATGGAAAACCCTTCACATCCCAAAACCTAACCCTAAAAATGAAACTCCAAATTGTGGGCCCCGTTTTGGGTAAGTTGGTACATCAACTTCCCAAGGTTGTAACTTTGGCACCCGATCTTCGTTTGACGCATACAGTAGCTCATTAGAAATATCTATTCAAGTTCCAGATTTCCCAAAAAATGTTGTTTAGGGCCTCAAAACGGCTTTGGAAGTTCAGGACCTGAAAAACTGCTAAAAATAGTAAATTGTGCTACAATTACGGAAACTGAAAAACTGAAAGAGATAGTTGTGGGGTTCCAAATGGGATAGGTGGGTGGCCACCAACATCCACCTAGATCATCATTGTTGTTTGATTCATTTAAGGATGTTTCATCTTAATCAGAATCAATTTCGATTGCAGATTCCTTGTTCCTGTCTATAGAATCCTTTTGAAAACCAACTCTTGCTTTGTTATTCTTTGATGGGGCCCCTTGTCTAGTATAACTACCACTTATATCTTGAAAATCCACTTTGTAAGATGATGGACAAGTGGTCTGGCTATGATGCATGGAGGACCTCAAATTTGGTCTGAAAAACGATGACATAACAATTTTTGTGTCTGGCTTCATGCCCAGAGAATTCATAATGTCTTCTCGAACACGATGTGTAACTGTAGCAGTAAGTGCCATAATCAGTATATGATGCTTTACCAACTCAACGTTGCTTACCTAGAATTTTTCTCTCAGTACATACAAGCACCTACAATCAAGTTGAAAATCATGACCCCATTTGGACACACAATTAACTTCGTCAATAGCAAAAAGAGTAATACCACGACTTTCTGCAAGCTTTTGTAATGACCTAATTACTCATAGAAGTGTCTCTAGACAAACATAAATAATGTCATACATGCCTACCATAGCTCTATCTTCAATTCTTTTGTCAACTTGCCTTGAACAAAGGAAACAAGCAGAAACTCCATGCTTTTCCAACTTTAAGCATTGATCATGCCTACGGCTGATTAATGGAGATACCACCAGTACAACTTTCCCAGTCAATAATGCAGGAAGCTAGAAGCAAAGGGATTTGCCTGAGCCTGTTGCTGCAAGAACGAGGTAGTCTTGCTGACATGCCCATGCCTTCAAAGCCTCTTTCTGAAATCACTTCAATTTTTTATAGCCAAAGCGTTGTTGTAAAAGAGTTATGCTTTCTATTCCCAATCCAGTTGTGTGTCTTGTAAAGGATCAGTGTGTAAGTTGTTGCCATGAAATTCATCCTGCAACAAATGCAGTTGCCTAGTATCTGCAACATTTTCGGTTGAATAACTGGAGGATAAATTTTCACAACTATCCATAGATCTAGACTCTTCGTGTCTTTGGTTCCATCAATAAACATAAATCCATCTAAATCAAACTTTGCAGAACAAATAAGGTTCTGCAAAATAGAGTAAGAAGGTAACCCAACACTGAGTATTTTGCACTTCGCAGTACAGTTACACTCCTCTATGTCTAAAATTTTAATTACATTTTCCTCAACTAGGGTCTTTCCATTACACTCAGATGACTCAAAAAGATAATCCCACATCTGCATAGGCTTCATTTCTTGTATGTTCTTCTTCAAAGACTTTGTGCGCTGGGGACCTCGCATTTTGTTACCTGGGCTGATAGAACCACTCCTTCCATATGATCCATCCCTTCTAAGTGCATATCGCCTTGATAAGGTTCCAGAAAAAGGCATGCTTAGGTTGTGGTACTTAGGCCTTGGAAAGCAGGATCCTTCTCGCATATGCAAGAAATCATTGGTGTATTCATCAAACAATTCTATTGCAGACACAACATATGTTAAACCCACCTGAAGGGCAGAATTTAACACCCACAAGAATCCATATGTGGGATACAAATCCTTGTTATTTTCTATACGCTTTCTATATATATGAAGCTCTGTAGGTGGGTTCTCATAAACAGTCATTTATATTGTTTGTATTTTACTACAAATAGCAAGATTGAAATCTTGAGTTATTATTAGTATATTGAAACTAGAGAAGAAACTTTACAAGACTTTATCTGATAAAGAATAAGATTCTCATGCTATAGCAAGGGAATATTTTGGTTTGTTTATCTTTTTCATGCATGATATTTCATACACATCTATATGCATTCTCACCTGCAAAATACAGAAATATACCTTTCTAGCTCATGAAAAGCAGTAGTTATCAATTCTGCAAAATCCAAGAGAAATCCATAAATTATGAATGTCGTTTACCAAATTTAAGGTAATCGACTATAGTAGCTGAGATCTCCTTTCTTTTCTCTTTCATTGACTCTGACACCCCTCCTTAAGAAGTCTTTGGAGTTAATTCAGGCGACAACTATTCCACAAACTGCATCACCTAGTGATGCAGCTCCTGGATAGCATGCTTCTGCATGACTGTCAGTACTCAAACCAGTGGAATCTTTGTGATGCTCGAGGAGCCAATCCGAAATATCCATATCTAAGCCTCAATAAGATTGGTCCCCAAAAATCAAAGGGGTTTCCAATTCGTTCCTTCACAACTGATCCGGATTTAAGCAGGAACGCAATAGATTACAGAGATAACCATAAATATAGAGATGCGATAACCATAAAAATAGATATGCAGCGGAAATAATACTTCATTTCATTAATGGAGAATATTGAAATATGCTTACAAATAGAAATAAACCAGTTAGGGCGATGGTAGCTTATCTCTGAGAAGAGATGTGTCGGCTACATGCCTCTGAACTGTTTCGAACTGTGTTACAATGAGGCTCGAGGGCCTATTTATTGTTGAGAAACAATGGAAAACCCTTCACATTCCAAAACCTAACCCTAGAAGATGAAACGCCAAATTGTGGGCCCCGTTTTTGGGTAAGTTGGTACATCAACTTCCCGGGGTCGCGAATTGGTCATACTATCTCCGTTTGATGCGCATGATAGCCCGTTGGAAAGATCTCT
Source organism: Pinus tabuliformis (assembly GCA_031772625.1). Classification (NCBI taxonomy): domain Eukaryota; kingdom Viridiplantae; phylum Streptophyta; class Pinopsida; order Pinales; family Pinaceae; genus Pinus; species Pinus tabuliformis. The sequence goes on from CM062815.1 coordinate 788,686,600, forward strand.
CCGAGGACTACGACGGGAAAGATGATTTTTATCAAAAAATTCGCTGGCAGTGGATTTCCCAAAAAACGTCGTTTAGGGCCTCAAAATGGCTCCAGAAGTTTAGGACCCGAAAAACTGCTAAAAATCGTAAACTATGCTATAATTAAGGAAACTAAAAAACTGAAAGAGACAGACATGGGGGTCCAAATGGGATAGGTGGGTGGCCACCAACATCCACCTGGATCATTCCTGCCCCCTTAGGAAGCAATGGTCCCCATTGCGTTGAGTTCCTCCCTGAGATGAGGAAGCTTCTGCTGAGCTGGGTCTCTGGTGAGCTGTTCTGCAATCTCTGATGTGTCTAGAAATGGTGGGGAGCATGGTCGGCGATGGTCCACATTGAACACTCGGTGCAAGCGAAGGAATGGAGGAACGCTGTGCTTCAAAGCATTGTTTCCCGTAGCCTTGGTACTGGTGTAAGGACCATGTCGAAGTGGTCTGAGTTTCTGATGGGTTCTGGTAAGGTGCTCCCTCTGCAAATGTAACCAAACTTTGTCGTCCACCTGAAACTTGTGTGGTACCCCTCCGAGTAAGGAGAAGTTGTTCCTGTGTTCTGTCACGACTGTATCCCTCTGTTGCTGCTGCTGTGTGGAGGAACCCTTCGCGGGGGTCATGGATGTAGCAACGATCTTCCCCTTACTTTGGGAGCGAACCAGACAAAAAATAAATTTCCTAGTCTGTGAGATGAGCTTGCTGCCTTTCTTAGCAGTAATCAAAGAGGTGGCTATAGGTGGGGCTACCTCCGGTATCCTGTATAATGAATTATCCAAAGAAATGATGACAGCGCGAGGCCTTGACTCATACACAGCATGTCGCCTCCACAAGTATGGTTGGCCTAATAGTACATCACAAACATCCAGAGGTGTAACATCACACAATACCTCGTCTGTGAAGGGCTTGATGCTATAGGGAAGGCGACACTGCTGGCAAACTTTGAGATCTCATCCTTCGTGAAGCCAACCGATATTGTACGACTGTGGGTGTGGTGTAGTTGGTAGGCCCAACCGCTTCACGACCTCTGCTGAAATGAGGTTCTTTTGGCTGCCACTGTCGACAATGAATTGCAGCGGCGAACCCTTCACCCACATCTGTGAGTGGAAAAGACGTTCCCCCTCCTCTGGATCTTCAGGCTCATTTTTCTGGATCTTGGTAGTAGCAACAGTGGCGCTAGGATCTGCATCAATGATCTGCTTCCCTTTGTCATTCCCCTTGTCCGGTTCTGACTCAGAGTCGGAACATGCATCTGATTCGGAAGCCTTCAGCTCGGCCACTAGCGACTGCTTGGTCCGACACTCACTTGTGTTATGAGTGGGACTCTTGTGGAACTCACACCACTTTCCTATGTCCTTCTTTGGCTTCGTGGTGTTGTTATTTTCTGACGGGTTGTCTTGGGTCACCCTGCCTTGGCTTTGTCCTTTGGGCTTTGGATTTGCAGATCCAAAGTCTCGCTTCTTCTGTTTGAACTTTTGCTCGATTTTGACAGCGTATCGATATGCTGTGCCGAGTGAGGAGATGTTCAAGAACTCCATCACTTCCTGGATGTATCTGTGTAGGCAGCCGCGGTATTTGAGTACCAGATGCAGCTCAGAATCATTAATACCCAATTGTGTGCAAAGGGTATGAAAAATGTTTGTGAACTCTGGCACATCTTGGTCTTGTCCCTGCCGTAGGGTGGTCCATTTGATGTATTTGTCCTCATAGCTTTTGATAGGGTAGTACTGCTCCTTGATGGCATCCCGGAAGTCATTCCAAGTGGGTGCGGCTGAAAACAGTGAGCCTGTAGTTTCATCCTTCTGTTCGCAGTAGGTTTCACACCAGTCCTGGACGTGGGGGGCTGCTTTGAGAAGAGCGAAAACAATCTTTTCCCGACTTGAAAATTGATGAACAGAAAAATACCCATCGAGCAGATTTAACCATTTATCTACGGCATCTACATCTATTTGACCCTCGAAGATGGGGATTTCAAAATTTACTTGTACCTTAAATGGTGTGGCATTTCCAGAGTAACTGTTGGAAGCCGATGCATCACCTCTGGGTAGCTGCTGAAGGATTTGGGCAAAGCTATCCATCATCGCGTTCCTTTGTCGCTCGAGGGCTTCTTCGAGCAATATTCTGATAGGATCTCCTGCCCCATCGTCTTTCTTCTCATCTGCCATGGGAGGTCGTCAAGATTTGTGAGGCTGGTCTTGCAAAGGTTCGACCAATTCAAGCCCTAACTCCTTATATCCCGACCTCGTTGGGGACATGCAAAGAAAAACAGAGAAAAAGCAGACCGCTCTGATACCACTGATCCGGATTTAAGCAGGAATGCAATAGATTACAGAGATAACCATAAATATAGAGATGCGATAACCATAAAAATAGATATGCAGCGGAAATAATACTTCATTTCATTAATGGAGAATATTGAAATATGCTTACAAATAGAAATAAACCAGTTAGGGCGATGGTAGCTTATCTCTGAGAAGAGATGTGTCGGCTACATGCCTCTGAACTGTTTCGAACTGTGTTACAATGAAGCTCGAGGGCCTATTTATTGTTGAGAAACAATGGAAAACCCTTCACATTCCAAAACCTAACCCTAGAAGATGAAACGCCAAATTGTGGGCCCCGTTTTTGTGTAAGTTGGTACATCAACTTCCCGGGGTCGCGAATTGGTCGTACTATCTCCGTTTGACGCACATGATAGCCCGTTGGAAAGATCTCTCCGAGGACTACGACGAGAAAGATGACTTTTATCAAAAAAATTTCTGGCGGTGGATTTCCCAAAAAACGTCGTTTAGGGCCTCAAAACGGCTCCGGAAAAACTGCTAAAAATCGTAAACTATGCTATAATTAAGGAAACTGAAAAACTGAAAGAGACAGTCGTGGGGGTCCAAATGGGATAGGTGGGTGGCCACCAACATCCACCTGGATCAACAACATTACCCATTGCTTCAATCATACATATAGATACATACTGATCTGCTCTTCGGCGCCTCCTGCATGTTCACCCTGGACAGGAATGTAAGCACAACTGAAAGACTTATGAAAACCCTCGTCCCTTTTTGTTTGGTTGAGGAAGGGGTTTGACCCCAGGATCTTTGTAGATGAAAGACCCACTGTCAACGCACTTTACACTTATACTTGGCTCAACCCTATCAAACTTTATATAGTTGTTATCAAACTTGTCATAAACCAAATAATAAATAATTAATATAATTGTTAATTGAGAACTTGGAATTTTTAAATATTATAGTAAATAAAGTAGAGTATAATGTTATTTAGTTTAAAATAGATTATATATATATATATATATATATATGGGAATGTAGGGGTTTTGAGTAGTTAACAAAAAAAAACCTATCTCCTAACACTTTAACACCCAACTCCATTGCATTGCACAAAACACATTTCTCTTTGCTTTTAGTATATTTTAATACATGAAAGTTGTAAAATGTGAACAACACTTGACTAGTATGTTAGAATCACTTACAATATACAATATTGTTATCTTAAAACATGTAGAACTAGCCATTCTATATACATCAATTGGATAGTATACATCTAACAATAATGTCTATATTAAGTTGATTGAGACTGCTAGGCATCCACTTTGAAAACTAATCTAACATTGTTAATGTAATTTCAAGAGGACACCTAATTATAATAATGTGATTAAAAAAGGTAAGTTAATGTTTATGTGAATGCTCAAAATATATAAGATGGATTTAGGATGATTGTTTACGGATATCTAAAGATATTTGAGGGTGACTAGCAGTGCGTGATAGCACTTTCTTAGATAGCAATGGGAGAGGATTTAGTAGACCCACAATTATCTTCTTAATATTAGAAATAGTTGTTTCATAGCATAATAAAAGGAAAATTTTCACCTATCGTTATGCAAAACATGTGTGAGCTGAGTAAGAGACAAGGCCCTAAGTTGTGCTAATAAGTCTTATGTATCATGCATATATTTGAACAATTAAAAATGGTGAGGACGCAAAGAAATCAAGGTCAAGGAGGGTCATCACAAGGACCTCCTACAAATAACCCATTACATTCACTGGAGTTTACTCTCATCTTGCATTCCCTAGAAGCAATTAATGAGACTTTAAAAGGGAGCCAAACAAATGAAGTGGAAGTAGAGCACCCTCCATGAGGGTTAGGAAATCTCAAGGGATCAAGAAACTCTAATAGAGGACCTCCAATCGAGGACATTACTAGGGAGATCCAAAAGATTAAGCTCCCAGAGTTTTCTAGAGGTCGTGCCAGCGAACGTGCAGAATCCTGGTTGGAAGGAATGAGAAGGTGCTTCACACTAAGGGATTATAATTCCAATTCAAAAGCTAAAATAGAAATATTCCAACTCATAGATAGTGCTCTGAATTGGTGGGGTAACTTAGAGCATCAACTACACATCACTCCGGACACAGTTACTTGGGAATTGTTTGAGGAGAGATTTAGGAAAAAGTACCTACTAGCATAATATGAAGAACAACAGGTAGGAGCATTTCATGCCTTGGTATAGGGAAATCATACGGTAGAAGAATTTGAAATTAGATTCATGGAATTGGTCAAGCATGTCTCCTACATAGATACTAACAAGCGCCAAGTGGATCGTTTCATTTATCAATTGAACCCTAAGATTAGGGAAATGGTGCGGATGTGGAAACCATCCTTAGTTGCAAAAGTTGTGGAACATGCTTGTTGTGTTGAAGAAAACTTAGACTTAAAGGGTGGAAACAAAACCATTTTTCTGCAACAACCAAGGTTAATGGGAATGCCCCTCGTACCTTCCCCACGAGAGGAAATTTGAGGCCACCACCATATGGAAATAGGGTTGTAACCAGAGCACCGATAGTGGGGATTTTAGTTCAGCTTCAAGGACGCGTGCAAATCAAGGTCATACGTGAGGAGCAAAAAGTAGGGGCAGCTGTCCCAAGGGAAGGAACTCTTTCCAAAGAACTCCATAACATTCGGTTCAAGTTCTACCACGTATCACTTTTTGGGGATGTGGGGGACCTCATTACCAGAGTTATTGTCTTGGGTTACAAAGTAGTAACAACCGTAGAGAAGGAAAAGCACCAATTGGGGGGGCAGGTAGCCACCATCGAATCTATGCAGCAGTTGATAACCGATAAGTTGAACACCAGTATGCCATGGTAGAAACCTCAGGTGTGATAAACAAAGTAAAAGTTACAATTTTGTTTGATTCAGGTGCTACAGATAGTTTCATTTCACTAGTTGCATTAGAAAAATGTGGGTTGGAAGCCTATGAGCACGATGACTTTAAGCAAGTTGAGATGGCTTCTGGGATAAAACAAGTAGTAGTACCTAGTGTTGACCAATGTCAGGTAAACCTCGGGATGTGTATAACTAAGTTGAAGGCATACGTCACTGCATTGCTAGCGTATGGTGTAATTATTGGAATGGACTGGCTAGAAGCTCATCGATCTTTGGTAGATTGTTTCAGGAAGAAGGTGATTTGTTTATATGATGAAGGTAGGCCAATTGAGATTTGCGGAATCAAGAGAGGAGTGTCGCTATGATTCATACCATGATGAAGGTAAAACATTGTCTCTGTAAAGGTTGCAAGCTATATGTGGTCGAAGCTATAAATGACTAGAAAGGACCCTCCCTAGATCAACACCCAATTTTTTCAGAATTCAAGGATTTTTTTCCTAAGGAATTGCCAGGATTACATCCTATAAGTGAAATTGATTTCACAATCAGCCTAAAACTTGGTGAAGAACCAATATCTAAGACACACTATAGGATGAAAACTCCAGAACTTTGTGAGTTGCAGATGTAGTTAAAAGAGCTCTTAGACATGGGATTTATCAGACCTAGTATTTAACCTTGGGGTGCACCAATGATTTTTGTCAAGAAGAAGGATGGTTCCTTAAGGCTATGCATAGATTATAGGGACTTGAATTGAGCCACAATAAAGAATAGGTACCTGATACCTAGAATAGATGACCTATTTGATCAAATGAAGGGAGCAACGATTTTCTCAAACATCGATCTACGATCTAGATACCATCAATTGAGGATTAAGGAAGGTGAAATCTCAAAAACTGCATTTCGAACTCATTTTGGGCACTACGAGTTCATAGTTCCATTTGGTTTGACCAATGTGCCAACAATATTCACAAGCCTCATGAATGGTGTGTTCAAGAAGTATTTGAACCAATTTTTGCAAGTCTTTCTGGAAGACATTCTTGTGTATTCCAAGAATGAAAAGGAGCATGAAAAGCACATAAGGGTTGTATTGACTTGCTTAAGGGAAAATCAATTGTATGGAAAATTTTCAAAAATGTTCCTTCTTTCAGAAGATAGTTCATTACCTTGGGCACATCATTTCAGGAAAAGGGATTTCAGTTGACCTGGAAAAGGTAAAGGCCATAATGGATTGGCTAGTACTGAAAAATTCTCATGAGGTGCGTAGTTTTATGGGGCTAGCAGGGTATTATCGCAGGTTTGTGGAAGGGTTTTCAAGGATTGCAAAACCCATCACCACATTACAGCGAAATGGGGTCAGGTATGAATGGGCAAATGAATGTGACACTGCATTGACAGAACTAAAAAGGTTACTAACTAGTGCACCAATCCTTCGAGTACCGGACATGGAAAAAGACTTCACTGTCTGCACCGATGCTTCGAAGCAAGGATTGGGAGCAGTATTGATGCAAGAAGGTGGAGTAATAGCTTACGCATCTATAAAATTGAAGAAACATGAAGAGTTGTATGCTACCCATGACTTAGAGTTAGCAGCAATGATGTTAGCTTTGAAACTGTGGAGACACTACCTTGTTGGTAGAAAACTTGAGTTAAGAATAGATCATCAAATCCTAAAGCATCTCTTCACCCAAAGGAATTTGAATGCTAGACAAAGGCAGTGGATCAAATTTGTGATTGAGTATGATTTTGAGATCTCATACATTAAGGGAAAGGAGAATGTGGTGGTCGATGCACTAAGCAGGAGACCACGAACCTTCTCCCTAGTATCCTTAAAGGTAAATTTGAGGGAGCGTGTGTTGGAGAAACTCTTTGAAATAGTTTGTATCTAAATGTTATATCAGCACTCCAGAGTGGGAAGAAGATAGAACCAAAGTTTTAGGGATATTTCAAGGGATAATGTACATACCTAAGGAAGGGGGTATAAGAAGGACCATACTTGAAGAGTCACATAGAACACTCTATTGTGCACATCCTGGATTGAGGAAGATGTACGCGGACACGAATAAACTCTTCTTTTGGGCAGGCATGAAGCACAACATATTTCGGTTTGTCACCAAATGTCTTGAATGTCAACAAGTGAAGGTTGATCATCACCATCCAGCAGGATTCCTACAACCACATGACATCCCTATGTCTAAATGGGAGGTAATTTCTATGGATTTTGTTGTGGGTTTGCCACTCACATCACAGAGGCACAATGTTATATTGGTTATAGTAGATAAATTGACCAAAAGTGCTCATTTCATTCCAGTAAGAGACACTTACGATGTTACTGATGTGGCATGAGTTTTTATAAGTGAAGTTATTTGACTACATGGGTTACCCACAAAGATCATTTCTGATAGAGACTCTCAATTTACATCTAGGTTTTGGACAAGTTTGCAGTCAGCACCAGGGACTCAGTTGAACCTGAGCACTGCATATCATCTAGAAATAGATGGGCAGACCGAAAAATTAAATTAGGTTATGGAAGACATGCTTCGAATGTACGTCATGGATAATCAGACTCAATGGGAAAGGTACTTACCATTGGTAGAGTTTACCTATAATAATAGTTACCACAGTTGAATCGGGATGCCTCATTATGGAAAGCCATGTAGGATGCATTAAGTTGGGAAAAGTTGGAGGACCGAGTAATAGTTGGCCAAAATTAGTCCAAGAAATGGAGGAACGTGTAAGATAGATTCAACGAAGGTTAAAGGAAGCACAATATAGACAGAAGAGTTATGTTGATTCACATAGGATTGATCACAGTTATGAAGTATGGGACCAAGTTTTTATTTTTATCTGACCCAAAAAAAGCACCATTCAGTTTTGGAAAGGGACGAAGTTGTCACCTTGGTTCGTAGGACCTTTTAGGATCAAAGAGAAGATTGGATCAGTTGCCTATCATCTTGTACTGCCACCCCATTTTCATAAAATTGATGTTTTTCATGTATCTAATTTACGACATTATGTTTCTAATGAATCTCACAAACTAGATTGGAGGGAATTGCAAGTTTCAGACATGGGAACCATAGTGGTTCAACCATTACGCATATTGGACCGTAGGGTTTGACAGCTCAGACGCTGCATGGCGGACCAGGTTAAGGTCGAGTGGGACAAGTATAGCCCAAGATCTACTACCTGGGAGGATGCAGAGACTATGCATCGTGACTACCCCTCACTTTTCGAGCATCTGTGATGCCCAATTTGACTTAGATATCTACCTGTGCTAAGGCTCTATTTTGCAATTTTGTGTTATTTATTTATGAACGCTATGTAATATTGATGCATTAAGTTGGACATGTGAAACTACTTATATAAATCATTAGATGGATTAGGTACTGATGATGGAAACGTTTGATGTATGACCTAATGTATGACTTACTTGCTGATGATTTCTCTAGTGAATGACTTATTAGATTTATTGTTGCTTCATGTATGGCTTAAGTGGATATGATTTATCTAATGAATGACTTAGCGAAATTGTGATTTATCTAATGTAAGATTTATTTCCAGTATAAATTACAAAATTGACACGTGGATACTAGACTTAACAACATGATGTTTAAGATCACTTATCTATATATATTTCATTGTTATATGTATGCATGAATGAGAACTAACTTGCAGATTAGAAAGAACTATATGATAGCCAAGATCTACTCTTCCATTGGGGAAGGTCGAGACATCTAATGAGGAAAGGTATGATGTACATTGTTCTGTTACATTCTATATCTACTTGATATGCACTCTTATGACATGGGTAAAATGTAAACAGAAGGTGACAAGACTACCTGACTAGATTATTCGATGACAAGTACCCAACCAAAGTAGTAGTGTGGTCCATAATAGGGTGTTGACCCTAGTTGTAAGGAGGGATGGAGGTATTTTCCACCATGTAACCTCCAAACTTGGAATCGTGGGAAGGCAGTGATGGACACGCTCCCCCTAGACGTGTGATGACGATTGCCAGTTACCTGTTTGGGAAGTTAGGTCGATGTAATCGACGCTTCCGCCATATTGGTTTTATCAGTGGTTAGATTGGTATAGCCAATGCTACAGTATATAGCAGCAGAGGATGGATAAGGTGGGAACAAAAATAGGTTAGGAAGGATAGGAGGATATAGATTATTTGGAGACTCTTGATGGGTTGTGATGTCATTGTCTGACTTATCAAATTTTACTACTATAACTCTCTTTCTATTTTGTTATACCTTATTGTCAAACTGCTTCGAAATCCTTGTATCTGTTTCACTCTAACTTCGGGACAAAGTTTTATGAAGGAGGGGTGTATGTAATTCCCTACTTAATCTTATCATGCAAATTTTATTAGTGTTTAAATTAGCTGGAAATATTGACTTATAATTATGAAGAAATATTGGTACATACCTACATTGGTGAAACTGTAAATTTATTACTGATATAAATTTTATTATTGTTATTATTCAATTCCCAACTTGTCTTCTCAAATTTAAATTTTGATAGGATATGGTCTCCTTCCATTTATTTCAATTTAAATATCCATATCCCCAAAATGTCCTCTCAAATTTACTTGGAAGAAGATATGGTCCTCCCCAATTAATTACCAAATTAAATATCCATATCTTATCCCCAAAATGTCCTCTCAAATTTACTTGGAAGAAGATATGGTACTCCCCAATTAACTACCAAATTAAATATCCATGTCTTAACCCCAAAATGTCCTCTCAAATTTACTTGGAAGGAGATATGGTCTTCCCCAATTAATTTCCAAATTAAATATACATATCTTATCCCCAAAATGTCCTCTCAAATTTACTTGGGAGAAGATATGGTAAGAAAAGTCAAATGAAAGGATGAGGGGGTAGTTATGACATTAATGATAGGTGGTTGAGGTGGATGGGAGAAAGAGACATAAAAGGAGAAGGGGATCCTTGGTCTTTGTTTTGGTTTTGGTTGTGGTTGTGGTTTTGGAGGATTTTGTTATGGGAAGAAGGTGGAGAAAAGAGAAGGGAGAGAAGGAGAGTATTTGTTTAACTTGGACACACTACATCTAGTTGGACATGGGCTTGGAGAGCTAGGGAACCTATGGAGGTTCCCTGGGCTAGGAAATACTTCCTAGTTGGTTGGGAGGAAAATCGAGTCGGGTAGTCAAGAAGAGCATCCCAATAGAGTCAGGAGCATCTCAACTAAGCTATTGGAACATGTATTCCTTTGTTTATTGATTATTTATGTAAATGGTTGCAATGAAATTTTTGCTTATTTAATTTGTGGGAAATTAATTTTAATGTTACATTATCATCAATTAAATGTTTAGATAGAAATAATTTATTTCCCATTTTATTGTATTTAAAATTAGAGAAATTTAGTTTTTAGTTAGAGGACCCTAAGATGGATCCTCACACACATAGCATAGTTAACTAGTGGACAAGATCCACAGAGAGCTTACAAAGGTTGAGCGAGACACAAAATGGACTGAATAAAAAAGGATTGGGAACAGTCAACAATGGATCAAAGAGAGGAAGGCCCAAATGAATTAGAGATGTGGGATGAAAAAGTAGATCTATAGTGAAGATTGAACCAAGATAAAAAGAGAGTCACGAGCGATATGAAACGAACAGGGGATTGATTTTGATTGTGGTACTCACAAAACAAAGACAAGTCTACAATTAGAAAATGAAGCAATTTAACTAGATAATACATATAAAACTAGTAAAATATAGAATTTGACAACAAAAGGACTTACCCTAAGTAAGTTGAAGCATATAACCAAGCTAACTCCATGGAAACTAAGAAAATTTGATGGGAAATCACTACAAAGAACCAAATAGAATCAACGAAGTGTGGCATAACTGGAATTAGCTTCCTTGAAATGTTTAAATTTTCCAAGTTCAAGAAGATTCATATTAACCGAAATTAGGAGGACCCTAACAATATAAGAGATACAATAGTCCCACCACAAATCTATAATTACACTCAATATTGTCATGTGTGAGGAAGGGAGTCCCCATTATGACTATTTCCCAGGAACTACGAGTAAGGAGAACCAAGGAATTGACAAAAACTATCATTTTGCAAAGAGCTTTACCAACTGTCACCCTTAGTAATAAAAATCGCTTGTATAGCATAGTACATTCCTTCTTCATCCACCAAAATTTATGTTTATGCCAAAAACTTGTATGATGAAATGAGATGATCCAAAAACATGCAAGGTGCCAAGGCACCTACATATTATAATAAATTTTCATAAAAATTATTATTAAAATAAAAAAATCATACTCCAAAACAACATCCATAAAATAAAATAAAATTATAAATTTAACTATATTCTTGTTTTAATTATAATAAGATAAACATTTATATTATTATATTATTTGTTAACATTGTCGAAAGCAACGCATGATAAACATTTTCACGGATGAAAGCCATATATAACTACCATTTTCATTTCAACAATCCTCATTATTCTAACTTTATAAGAAATTTCCTAGAAGTAATATCCATCTTAGACAACTATATTACATGTCCTTCAACTTCTTTCAACAAAATTCTTCTTGAATAATCAAAATTTAATATTAAATTAAAATTTTCTACTTGATAAATTTAATATTTTAGTTTTTAGCGTTGAAAAGACTTATTAAATTTTAACATTTCAAAATATTTTAATGTTGAAAAGACTTATTATTAAATTTTAACATTTTAAACGTTTTCAAAACGTTTAATATTAAACCAAATCATCTTTAACGATCCCACATTGTTTTAAAATTATACATCAAAATATCGAAAACCCCTTATCTCATCCTTCGTCCTCTCTAAAACATTTATATCTTCATCACCTCTCACCAGCTTTGTATATATATATATATTTATTATAATTTCTAACTATTATCTTCAAACATAATCAATAGAAGGAAATGTTTTTGTTTTCTAGTATCTTTATACGTGAATAAGAAGCTTGAACATTAATATTATTGGTATAGTTTAATTCATAGAGAATGACTCTTTTCAATGAAATTTGGTTATACATTCTATTTTTTTTGTTATTTAAAATATTTTTTGAATGTATATATCGATTTAATACCTTAAAAATTTGTGGGACTTAGAGTAAGATTGTGATTTTTTGTTATATAAAATAATTTTTTAAATGCAGAGGTGGATTTAACACTCTAAAATACTTTTGGGACACTCATCTTTTAAAGATTAAACAACTTAAACTCAAATTTTCAAAAATATATGTCGGATTTTGATTAAAATTAACCAAAAAAAAAATGTTTAAAAAAAGTCATTTCATCTATTAGTTAGAATATGTTAAAATTATTAGCAATAAAACTAAGTCTCCCCTAAAATGTAAAAACTTATGTTGCATTTTCCAATTAAAATATTTCGTATTAATTAATTAATAAAATAAATTAATGTATTTATTAAAAATAATTTTCATATAATTTATTAAAAGTGATGTGATAAGTTATAATTTAAATAAATTATAAATTGAATTTTTAATAATATTTGTATTTTAAATGTCCATGGGGTCTTGGATAAATGATGATCGAGTGCTCTGTTAAAGCACTCCTTGATGTGAGGTCATCGATTCAATTCCCCGCCTCGATCATGGTGATATATTGGACATGATGAAGATGTAGTCGAACCAAGCTTACAAAGAAATTGTGTTTTAAATGATTTAAAATTAGATAAAGAGAAATTAACAGACTACATGTGTGTGTGTGTGTGTGAAGTTGGAGGAAGGGAGAGAAAATGAGTCATGCTACAATTTTCTTCTGTGGTTGCAAGACTTCCTGGATCGTCACCAAAGAGCACGAATTTTCCCCTAGATTTAAAAAAGGAAGCTTTTTATGTCGAGATCTCCACATACAGTGAGTAAATTGAGGTTCTTTCCCAGTTTGGAGCCTAATCCTTGCACATTGGATTTGGGATGTCATTTTGAATCCTATTCTCTTGGAGTTGGAGGAATATTGTAGGAAACATGGAAAATCTCTAAAGGACCTTGACCTCTGTTGATCTATGGAGGCATCCCTTGAATCAAACTCTTAGTGATCTGATTGGGATAATTAGTTTGTTGTACTAAATTCCTTTTCAAATTATGTTAAATGTGCTTAAGGATCCAAGAGATTATTTGCAAGTTTAAAACATGAGTTTTTGAGTGCTTTTGTGTAACTTTTATGTGCAAATTAACATAAACAAATGATTGAACAACATTATATAATAGGCATAAACATCACCATAAACAGTATCACAGCAACACATGATGAAGGAGTTCACCCCTCCTGGGCTACGTCTTCTTGGTCCAGATTCCAATGGCTTGGACCTCTCTTTTAAGCAAAAAAAATGTTAGTTTAAAATGCTCAAAAAGCTCTAAAACTTGTTCCAATGGCTCCAGAATGCCCAAAAATGCCTGTGTAGCCTCTTTCTGCTCCTAATTTGGTCAAAACCTCATCAAGTTATGATTTTCCCAAGTTTCGTTGTTATTCACTCTACAAACTCCCCAAAATCTGACACCTAACCCACAATTTTGCCCTAGATTGTGTTAATGGAGTGCCATTTTTCCCAAAATTCTACACAAATTGTGGGCACCTTAATTCCGCCTCTAAGGCCTTAAGTCCGAAAAATATGGGCACATGGGGTGATGTGCCCGAGGCTAAGGCCAACGGCCCACCCCTGTCGGTCGAGCCCACACTCCCATTCCGTTGGTGTTCATATGCTGATTGCATGACCAAGGGCCAACCCCCATGGGTTGGCCCTACCCCGAATGACGCGTTTATAAAATTTAAATATACGCCGAGAACATATAAGGTTAAGAATTATGTGTATGGTGTATTGGTATGGCTCTTGACTTGTGCCTTGATGGTTGCCAGTTCGACCCCCACTGCTGCTTCTTGGACTCGACCCATAACTTTGGCGGCCCTCGGACTACCACATGGTGGCCTCTGGCTGGACCACACGTCAGCCCGTGGTTGGCCACCAATCCAACCAATAATAATATGCCAAATTGCACCAATGAGAATGTGCCACTTGAAACAACATGATTCACTGATCTCGTTGACCAGTCAACTTCCTCATAGAACTGCACAGTCAGTGCCACGTTAGTAGTATGGACTGCTGACTGGGTTGTCCAATTTTTGCAAATATTCGCATGTTTTGGAAAGTGAACAGAACATTATTCTGGGAGCATACGATGTCTGTTTCACATGAAACGAGTTGCATCGAATTCAGGATGACAGGAACTACACGGTCGTCTAGGTTACACACCACTTTGACAACTTTGAATTTTGAGCTTTTTTTAACCCCTGATCATTCCTCCCCACTGAAAGCCTTTTGGACCCCAAAAGATCACTTTCATTTGTCCAACAAGTGAGGGTATAGTTCCCTCACCTTTCCAATCTTGATCCATTTATCACCGACTTGAAACTTGTGATCTACATGATACTTGTTGTGCCTTGATTTGTACTTTCCTTTGCTCTGTTCAAGTTGATTTTGCACTGTTTGATGAACTCTTCAACTTTGTCCATGTTACTATCAATAGAAACATCCTTCTTACCAAAATGATACAACACATTATGATGCAAATGGTAAACAAGTTCCTCTACTTGATTCCCTTGACTCAAGCTTGAATGTACATCTTGAAAGTATATATTTTGTTGATCATAACTTTTATGTAAAACAAAATGATGCTTGAGGGAAGTAGTTATACAAACAATAGGCCTAGGAAGCATATCAACAAACTTGTCGCTTATACCTTTCTTATTCCTTTTGACCAATTGGAATAGTAGAAGAAAACCCATCCAATGAAATTGTCTTTGTCATTGCAACTTAATCACTGCACAATTGAAAATTTCTGAATGAAATGAAATGGGCTTACCATGTTGCATAAGGACTACGCCCATGTCATAGTCGCATACATCAACTTGAAACTCAAATGACTTATTCAAGCCTAGAAGAGAAATTATAAAGGATGAACTGATCTTTTGTTTCAAAGCATCAAATGCCTCTTGTTGTTTGCCTCCCCACTGAAAGACCTTTCGCACAACTACCAAAGAATGAAAAGGAGCTACAATAGAAGAAAAATTAACAAAAATTTTCCTCCAACATTGGGCTGCTCCAAAAAAACCTCTTATCCAAATAACTATCTTTAGCATTGACTAATCCATAATGGCATCAATCTTGGATAGGTCTAACTTCAACGCATCTTCTCCAATATTATGACCCAAGTACATCAAAGAAGTTTTACCCAACATATACTTTAACATCTTCAATAACAAATGTTCTTGACATACGAAATCAAGTATTTTTCTCTCACACATGACATGTTCATAATGAAATTTTGTGAAAATGAAAATGTCATCCAAGTAGACTATCATGTATAGAAATGACTTCAATACATTTTTCTTCATATGCATGAAAGTAGTAGGAGCATGGAAAATACCAAAAAGCATAACAATCCATTCAAACAAACCTTTCTTGGTTTTGAATGTCGTCTTGCATATGTCTCCTTCAACAACTCTACTTTGATTATAGCCACTCCTTTAATTATCCCATTTAATGAAATTATTTCCATTCTTCTTGGACACCAAAACAATAGTTGCACCACATCGTGAAGGAGACTATCAGATGATCCTTTCATCCAACAACTTTTTAATTTGCTTTTTAATTTCTTCACTTTCCATCACTGACATCTTGTACATGGCAATGTTAGGAAGAAGACACTTTTGTTGTAATGGTATTTCATGGTGGATTATCCTCTTGGGAGGAAATCCCTTTTCTTTCTGAAACACCTCATCTTCGTGGTTAACTACATCAACCAAATAAGTTTTTAATTTTGAATTAAAACCATCAAATGCTTCATAATCAACATCAATATTGGGTTTGATCATAAGAAGAACTAAATTCTTGCTTGAATTCACTAGTCTTTTCATTTTCCCTGCATTAACTAATGAAATATTTAGTTTCTTGCGATGAGCTCTCACAATATACTCCACGCCATATTTGAACAAGTCGTACTTGTTTTTATGATGATATAATATTCCTTTTCTATCATAGAGGTAAGGACTACACAAAACAATTCTTGAAATATCGAGCCGTACAAAATCTAATTCAACTTTGTTAATGAAGTTTGTTGTGATTGCAAACTGAAGAATACATTTTTCTGTAATGGTAAGTTTGTGTCGTTGCATATCCAACCCAATGGATATGGTTTGGGATGTAAAATGGCTTCAAGATTAAGTTTCTTTACTAAGTCATTAGATATCAATTTGGCTTGAGACCCACTATCCGAAATAGTGTGTTAATTTTTGTATGTTTTGAGAATACCCTCACATGAAATAATTCAATCCCCGTTTCTTCATTTGGAGTGCTAGTGTGAAAATTTGATATACTAGTGCTAGAAATGGATTCTTTTCCTTTTATACCCATGGCTTTAATTTTAGTTTCATCACCTGAATCAGATCCCAAATCCTCTTGAATTATGGCAATTGTCTTTTCTTTTCCTTTGTTGTTTAATTTCTTTGGTTTCATCTCGAGATGAAGCTTCCAACAATGAGCTTCATCGTGACCCTCTTTGGAACAATGTTTACATATTTCTTTCTCTCCTTCCTTTTTAATGAATTAATTTTTCTTTCCTTTGAAGTCATTTTCTTTTTCTTTACCCATAAATGGCTTTTTACTACCCTCTTCATGTGTAATTTTTCCTCTTGCCTCAAGATGAGTGGCTTGCACACACACCTCATCTAGATTATTGGGATTATAGTATGCCTAAAATAAATGTGTAATCCCCCTATGTACTTCAGCAATGTGTCTTGTGATTTCAAATTTACACCTGACATTAGAGACCTTTTTTCCTAAATTCATTGGTGTAATCTTGCACGTTTTGACTTTTAAGTTGTCTAAAGTTCTGTCAATTCATGATGGCTTTTTGCATATATGCTAGAGGGTACAATTGTCTTTTAATTGAGATAATGAAATCAAACCTATAAATTGAGATCTTAACATGTTTTTTAATCTTTTATTGTGTCTTTGATTCCCACCATAATAGTGTTGCACCATCCATCCTCAAGGAAGCTAGTTGAATCTTTATGTCATCATCTTGAAGGTTTTGAATTATGCAATAGACCTCCAACTAACGAACCCAATTGTCAAGCTTCTTTGCATTCACTTCACCATTATACATGGGTAGTTCAAATTTAATATCAAGTTTTAACAAGGGTTATTTACCAGTTCCTTTTGAGGTGTGTTGATGAGTATGAGTAAGGGTTAAATTAGTGGAAGAGGATGAAGATGCTTGTGAAGTTGAAGAAGAAGATGATGATTATGGAGAGGGTGGAGGTTTACTTCTATTTCCATTACCTCCTCCTCCCGAAGAACCTTCTCCTTTGGGAGGCTTGGAACTTTCACCCTGTAGTCTGGTATTCCTCTCTTCATAGAGGAACTTCACTATCTTTTTCATGTCAAAGAAATCCTTCCTAAATACCTTCTCATCCTCTGTCATGTTTTTAGTCTCTCCTTCATGAGACATGCTCACTAAAGCCTCAACTGCAACTTGAGGAAGAACTAGTGGCGGAGAGTGTCGAAACCTTGCACTCCTTCTCCTTGACCCAACTTAAAGACTTTCACCGAACTTCCCTTCTCCTGTCTTGAGATTCAACCTTATAAGCATGACATTCACTTGTAAAAAGTTAAATCCTTCTTGCACAAAGAAAACCAAGAGCTCTAATACCAAACTTGATCTGATTTGGATAATTATTTTGTTGTACTAAATTCCTTTTCATATTATGTTAAAGGTGATTAAGGATTCAAGAGATTATTTGCAAGTTTAAAACATGAGCTTTTGAGTGCTTTTATGTAATTTTGATGTGCAAATTAACATAAACAAATGACTGAACAACATCATATAACAGACATAAACATCACCATAAACAATATCACAAAAACACATGATGAAGGAGTTCACCCCTCCTGGGCTACATCTCCTTGGTCCAGCTTACAATGGCTTGGCCCTCCCTATTATGCTCAAAAGTGTGATTACATCGGTTTATAATGCTTAGATAGCTTTGAAACCTGTTCCAATGGCTCCAGAATGCCCAAAAATGTCTGTGTAGCCTCTTTCTGCCCCTGATTTGGTCAAAAAGTCATCAAGTTATGATTTTCCAAAGCTTGGCTGCTATTCACTCTACAAACTCCCCAAAATCTGGCACCTACCACACAATTTCACCTTATATTGTGCTAATGGAGTGCCATTTTGCCCAAAATGTGGCGCAAATTGTGGGCACCTTAATTCAGCCTCTAAAGCCTTAAGTCCAAAAAATTTGGGCACATGGGGCCACATGCCTGGGGCTAAGGCCAAAGCCTAGCCCCGCTAGCCGGGCCCCCGCTCCCCTTCCATTAATTGTCATATGTTGGTTGTGCGACCAATGGTCGGCCCCCACGGGCTGTCCCTAGCCCTGAATGGCGCATTTATAAAATTTAAGTATACGTCAAGAACTTATAAGGTCAAGACTTATGTGTATGGTGTATCGGTATGGATCTTGACTTGTGCCTTGGTGGTCATGAGTTCAACCCTCGTTGCTGCTACCAGGACTTGACCAATAATTTTGGTGGCCCCCGGGCTACCGTGTGGTGGCCTCTGGCTGGGCCACATGTCAGCCCATGGTTGGCCACCAATCCAACCAATAATAACATGCCAAATTGCACCAATGAGAATGTGCCACTTGGCACAACACAATTTACTAAGTTCGTTGACCAGTCAAACTACCTCATAAACCTGCACAGTCAGTGCCACGTGAGAAATACGGACTGCTGATTGGGCTGTCCATTTTTTGCAAAAATTCACTTGTTTGGGAAACTGAACAAAACATTATTCTAGGAGCATATGGTGTTTGTTTTGTGCAAAATGAGTTGTGCCAGATTCAAGATGACGAGCACTACACGGTCATCCAGGTTCCACATCGATCTGACAACTTTGAATTTTGAGCTTTTTTTTTAGCACCTAATCACTTAGCTACAAGGAAGAGCTTGTTCTTTCACTGGATCTCTTTGGAAAAATGGATTTTTCAATAGACATAGGGGATTTTAACTGGTTCCCTTCTTAATTTTAGAAGATGAAGGATATGGATCCTGACTACAAAAATCCAAATCGGGCACTGAGAGCACATTTACATTTTTGGGTTAAAATCCTTACTAGGAAATCAGTAACGATGAGGGTTTAGGATGGGGACCTAGTACAAGATCTCAAAATGAAGATTCAAGAAAAGTTGGGTATTCCAACAAAGATTCAAATATTGATTTATGCAGGGAAATCAAAGCAAGAAAACGCCAGGATGCAGGACTATGGCATTGAACATTACTCAACTATCATCCTAAACATGAGATTACGCAGAGGATATCTTGGATCTAGTAACATTAAGATGAAAAACAATTTTGGGCTCGAAACATTGATCTCCAAATTAACATGAATGTGATGGATCTAAAAAATCAATTGGAAAAAGCTAATAGTCGCAAAAATCTAAAATCTGAAAAAACATTAAAGGTCCATATTTTTTAAGGAAATGGTAAAACGAAGGGTTGATCTAACTAAAAATTCTGATCATATACCCAATACCTCTGGCCCCTATATTATGGATCAAATGAGCCAGGTGTTGGCTCTGATAGAAAATCTTCTAGAGGTCAACAATCTTTACTCTGATTTCCATTCTAAATTAGTTTTATGCAGATTTAATGGATTTTGGCCCAAGCCATAAGCCCTTCATCAATGGATATTTTCCACCTAGACTAAAAACGTTCTAGGGGATTTTTTTGTTGTAAAATTTTGATACATCTAAAGATCTATATTATGCCTTAAAGGAGGGTCCATGGTTTTGGGGTAGTGCAGGTCTTTTTATGATTTCATGGTTTCTAGGTTTTTATGCTAATACCATGGGGGTTTCCAAAATACCACTATGGGTCGGGGTGCATAACCTCCCATTCCATTTTTGGCATCATAAAGTTTTATAAGGAATCAACAACTCTTTGGGGAAGTTCTTAAAGGTGGATACAAACAAAGTTACAAAAGGAATTTTAATTTTGATAGGATATGCATAGAGGCAGGCATCAGTAAAGGGTTTCCGAGTCGTATTAGCTTGATTCATAATAATATTAGGTGGCCCCAATCATTAGAGTTTGAAAATACAGCATTAAAATGTGGTATTTGTCTTCAAACTAGACATTTGCAAAATTCATGCTCTGAGACAAAGAAACAGTCCAAAATAAAAAAGAGACAAATTGAAAAGAAAAATGGTTGGTAGTTCTCAATTCCATACGATAATGAAGCAAAGGAGGAAGAAAATTTAAATGGAACCACCCCTCCCAACATTTAACCGCTTTTAAATGCTCCCAGGGAAAAAGTGAGGTTGAGTGCTACTATGACATGGCCCAACCTCCAAGTTCTAGTTA
The DNA here is from genome assembly GCA_031772625.1 of Pinus tabuliformis. Taxonomy (NCBI): domain Eukaryota; kingdom Viridiplantae; phylum Streptophyta; class Pinopsida; order Pinales; family Pinaceae; genus Pinus; species Pinus tabuliformis. The sequence goes on from CM062815.1 coordinate 788,707,258, forward strand.
TAGAAATGGGGCCTATAATCTAACCACAAAATGACATACCTCAAAGACCACACACCACTCAAGAGGTTGCAAACCATCTCAGGTGGTCAATCCCTGAGTTGGAACAATTTTCACTGACCTAACTCCATAATAGCACCCTTGACACACCCTGCATGTGGTTATGAGGATATAACCGCAGTTATAAGCCTTAATCCATGCAGTTATGGCCTAAATTCCTTAGTTCTATGCTAGCGATTCCAAGATCTAAGACACTTTTCCAAGCTAGTCTCCATACCACTGCCCAGGATTTCCTGTAACTTTTTAGAATCATGATTAAGGTAATAACAATGAAAAATATTCAAACTTGAAGAAAGAACTTGACCTATACTGCCTAGTACACATTAGACATTTCGTCAAACATATGGTAAGCATGTAAGTTATAGGTCATGAATGCATATCTGATCTTCAACCTCTAAACGTCATCTAAGAATCACCAAGAAGGTATAATGCCCTCTCAAGTAGCTACAACAAAACTTGTTAGCCATGCATTCATCAACCATTTGAATACCTATCAAATCATGAACAAGCGCCATAAATAGAGAAAATTGTAGAACCATGTTTATAACCAACATATAACCAAAATAGTAACCATGAAAAATCAATGATCAAATCGACATAATAACAAGTACAAGTGCTCATAGATCACAATAGGAAAATATCTCTTATTAACAATTCAAAAGCCAACCAAGTCAGGGACTTCCACATACCACCGAATCATAGATTGTGTTGAACCAAATCTTTCTTTTAGCCAATCACCCTTGTTCCATATTCCAATCAGCATGGAACAAAGCTGATCAGAGAGAAAACCACAAAAAGGTAATTTTTTGCATGAAATGGGGGCCAGCGCAGTTGTTGGAAGGGTAATAGTGCTCTGTAGTACAGGTGTAGAGAAGGCTAGGGAGTGCTACAACACTCTGTCTCTAGACGATGGGGAGCATTGATTAGGATAGCCCAGTTTCCAATACAAAAAATCCAATTGAAGCCCAATGAAAAGTCTTCCTAGGTCAAATCAGAGCTGAGTGAGACAATGAAATTCTAAACAAGAGACAAAAAAATTACTAAGAAAAAGGAAACCACTAAGGGAATAAAATGATCCCCAGTAGAGTCACCAATTTGTTATGCGAAATTTACAACTGCAAACAGAAGTATCTTTCCTAGACCTAATGGACTAGTGTAGAACAATAGAAAGCAAGGAATATAAAGTTTTCCTTAGAGAATACTTGGAATCTGTCGCAAGATTCACTCTCCTCTCGGCTTCTAAGCTCCAATTATAGCTCTGATTGCTGTAATTAGAACCTGCACATACAATCAAAAGAAGCCAAATATCCACCACATTTATATAGCATAATACAATCATTATATCAATGGATAAAAAAGGCATCAAAATATATGAATGTAAACGTAACATAATACGTACAAGAAACTATCTACTCCTTGTATTAATAGAAATGGAGAGAGCTTACAACCAAATATAGGAGTTGATCATGTAGAGATCTCCCCAAGTTAACTTCTCCTTGCTTGGCACAAAGCACACCTTTATTTCACCCTAATGCATTAAGATGATGACTCCCTTAGATTCAAGGCAGCAACATGAGGGCATGATTAGTCTCCAAAAGCCAACCCCTAGCTTGTGGATGGTAGTAAATTTTATAGGAGAGGGAGGTAGTTTAGGAATTCTTATCCATTTACCAATCTAGGATTGAGATTCACTTAAAATGGGAGGATGAGCTCAAGGGATAACAAGTGAAATATACAAGGTAGGATCAGATAGGATTCAAAGCCCTTATCTAGGGTAAATGGTTAAACAACCTCTGGAAGCTTCTAGAAGAGGAAGCTTTAGAATTCTTTTTCATTTTCCCAAATTTTTAGAATTAGTGCAACCCTAACAAGGGACCACTTGTTGTTGATCATAGCAGGTTCATAAGAGAGCAACCTACTACTAAACACAAGTCCCTAAGAACCAAGGTGCGTTGGGCCTTAAAAACACTGAAAAGAGGGAGTCAAGCTCAGAAATTCAGGGATTTGGGAGAGTCATTCTTAGGGCTTTGTGTAGGGATGATGACAAGGTGTTGATGGATGATGCTTGATCCAGTTTGCAGGCCTATTGACCAGATGTGACAAAATGGGCTATAACATTTCCTTTCAACTTCCAATCAAATTTTGAACACTTTCTAAACTTCTCCAAAAAAACAAATAAATGCTTATAATGTTTGCAAAGATATTTTTTATCAAGATCTAATTCAAATAACATCTCACCATTTGCAAAGTTTTGGTACCCAAAAAATTTAACTCCCTTCAATATTTATACTTTCCACCTTCAAGCATCCTCGAACAAATCTCTATGAAATGATTCCTTTGTTGTAATATGGGAGATAAGAGTTGAATAGGGGTTTCCTTTGACATAATATTTTTGACCATATTATGTCTAGATATGGCATTTATTTCTACAATAGATTATTAGAAAAACACTACTTCTTTAATTTAAAGTACAATCATCTCTTCTTTTCCCTTAACCTTAACTATTTATGATTTATTCTTGATTGTTTAGTTCTTGGGATGGAGTTCTGAGCGAAACCTCCAACATTTGGCTTCCCAAATTATATTCATTATATAATACTATAAATAGTTCTTACATGGGATACTTGGCCTTCTAGAGTGTTGATACTTTCTATCATTATGAACCCTTTTCTTGCAAAAGAAAACAAACCAAAGATACTATGCCATATATTTTTGGTTTGTGATCATTCTTGCTAGCTTGGTTACTTGGTCCCCTAGGAGGTGGAGTAAATCTAGATGGTGGAATCATCTCTTTTCTACCCTCTTCCAAGCCTCTACAAGTATATTTGAGTGGCTTGTTGCACACCCATTTCCAAATGCAATTTTTCTCCATGGGAATGGATTCTTTTCTAGTTCCTCTTTCCTTGGTGATGGTGGATTGAGCTAAACGTGTGTTGGCTTCTTGTCCATCGAATCCTAAGACATGATGTTTGGGCCTTTGTTTAGATACAATGGTGATTATAATTGTTTTTCCTTCTTTTCCTGTCCCTTGCCCATAATATTCCATTTTCCCCATGAGCTTGGATTAACCGATACCTCTAGTGTGTTTTTTAAAATCATGAAATGTCTTTTGAGGAAGGATCTCAGAAGGTGAATTTACAAGGCTTGACTTTTTCATGGTGCTATATTCCATAATGGAAATATAATGGATTTTCTTCCATTCTTGTATAGTTACTTATAGCTTCGTCAACACTCCTTCCTTCACTACCAAATCTTGTTATAGTGAATTAGTCATTTTAGTGAACCTCTCCTCTCAACAATTATCAATCTGAGTGACTTTCTCCCCTGATTTCAAGAGCTACAATATTCTCCTATATAGAGTTACCCCCATGGTGGTGAAGGATATTAGCATTTGGTAAGTTCGTTTTCCATCTAATTTTCTTTTTACCTTCAATATATACCTTCATCATGCATTTATCTCTTGAAATCTCTCATCTCTTTCATCTTGTCCCTCTTTAAGTCTTTTCCCATGGCAGTTGCTTCAAGGTATTTGATAAGCCTACTTTAATACCATATGATTGATAAATTGTAGGCCTATGGCCTGCCCATTTTTTCAACATGGAACTACTATGAAAACTAAAAAACTATTCACTATTCTAGGCCTAAATTTGGGTGCAAACCTTTTTAACTACTCAATTCATTAATAATAAAACAATACTTTGTTCCTGAATTGGATCACTACTAACTTCACTTTCAATGGAAATTCAATACCAGTCAATAGAAAAGAAAAAAACATTATGTTTTTGCAATTCTTACTATGCTAATTACAACCTACCAATTAGCTAGATACAATAGCACCTCGTGACACTCTATGTTATTATATGTGCACAAACAACTCCAAGCATACACATGTTCATTAGTTTAATTAGCCATATGCATAGCTATTCGTAACATTAGTTATTCTAGTGGATTTACATCACACTTAGATAGAAAATGGATACAAATGATTTAGCATTGGGTAGACATTAGGGAAAATTTTAAGAACCCCCCCTAAATTTATAAATATAATAAATGGGCGAATCTCCATGGTATATAGGAAAAATGGAAGGCGATTTTATCAATAATATAATATGTATATATAATTTTTTGGCGAATCTCTCACCAGGCATGGCGAATATTTTACTCAATTATAAAATCTTGTAAGATCTTGGCGAGTCTTTCACTAAATAATAAAACTTTGTAAAGTCCTAGTGAATCTTAGCATAGGCTACATGTTGGTTTAATTCCCTCATTTAAATAGGCTACATTCTAGGTGAATACCATGGGTCAATACCATGTGCCATTTTGGTGAATACCATGGGTCAATACCATGTGCCATTTTTATTTTTATTAATTCTAATATTAGGGTTAATAATGGTTTTTTGCATGGTATTAATAACAATCTAGTCCATGGTATTTGTCCCATAGTATTTTGGCCATAGGTTTCACCTAAATATAACCCATTTTTTGAGTGTTCGTAAATATAAGGTGACTTATGGAGTAAATATAAAAAAATGTTTTATTTGTTTACCATACCTCTCGTTTATTTATATTTTTATTAATTTACCATACCTCTTTTACAAATATGGTATTTGGCCCATAGGATTCACATAAATAAAATCTCTTTCTTGAGCGTTCATAAATAGAACGAGGGTTATGGACTAAATATAAAAAGAGGTTTTATTTATTTACGATACGTCTAGTTTATTTATATTTTTATTTATTTACCATACCTCCACTTTACTTATATTTTTATTTGTTTACACCCTTACATGTATATAAGGTGACTTATGGAGTAAATATAAAAAAAATTTTATTTATTTACCATACCTCTCATTTATTTATATTTTTATTAATTTACCATACCTCTTTTATAAATATGGTTTTTGGTCCATAGGATTCACTTAAATAAAACCTATTCTTGAAAATGGGCGAATGGATTCACTTAAATAAAACCTATTCTTGAAAATGGGCGAATGGAAGGTTGTAAGTCCTAATTTCAAGGGCTAAATTTACCTTTTTTACCCTCTCCCTTAAAATAAGGTGGGCTATTTGAGGTGATTTGTAAAAATGTACTATGATACAAAACATTCGCCCACTAAAAATTTAAAACCCCTTAATTTCGCCAAAGGGCGAACATTCGCCCCTAAAATTATCCTTGGTAGACATTTCAATGCATGTATATGGTTGTCATAATTCATATCCATTCATATTATTTATTCCAATATGGATATAATGCATGGTTGTAAGTTTTATTGATCACCATGCATTGTTTTAAAGAGCGGTGAATTGATGATGGCATGCATTCAAAGAACAAAACTTAACACTAAGTCACAACAATTCATATGAAATAAACTAAAAATATTTTAAATGCACCATAGACAAATATTTTACCTTGGAAACCCAACTACGAATGGAAATACGTTCTAGGGATTTTCGTTAAGCAATAAATTGATTGAAAAGGGTTGAGCTATAAATATCATATTGTATTATTACTCATTAGCAGGAAATTTTTAAATGGCCATGTCTCAACAATGATCTTTGTTCATTGTGAGATAGACTCAATGTCTTCTTCTCCTTCGATGATCAAGAAAATTGATTTCTTGAGCTCTCATATATGCTACTCTCCTTCTTCATTTTCTCCTCAACTCCTCTCTCTATTGAATTCTTATCTTCATCACAAACTTCACTTTTTTTGGGCTACCTTGGTAAGACAACCATCATAATGGTTTGTTTCAATTTCCAAAGGAATTTTGAACATTTTCTCAAGTTTTCAATAAAATAATTAAATTATTACAAAGTTTACAAATATATTTTTGACAAGGAACAAATTTAGATTAGTTGAAGTAAATAAGTTCCATATAGTAATATAAAAGCAATAATTGTAATAAGGCTTACAATAATGTTTCACCTACCATAAAGTTCATTCTTTGGAATGTTCCTACGAGGTATATATAACTATATAAATAAGTAGAAGAAAAATGGCATGCCTTATGGGTTATATCACAACCATAGTTCTTCTTATTTGTAGGAGTTTCCTTCAAAGAGTCAAGTGAACATTGTGTTCATCAATAAAGATATTACATTTTGTGGTGTTTTAGTTGTTTTATTTCTTATTTTTATTTAATTATGTCATTTATACAATAATTCTAATAAAAATCTATTCTTTCCATTATGAATATTCCAATTTAAAAATAGAGAACACCATAATTGGTATCAGATCACATTCCTAAGCCAATATTTTAGAGCATTTTTCAGGATAGAGATGTATTGTAGAATCTAGAAAGAATACAATGATATATAAATTCAATTGGTAAGATATTGTAGGGGAAGAATAAAAACTATAAATATTGACATATTCACTTAGTTGGACACCCTATAACTCATGTTCATACCCCTTTGAATAGTAGCACATTAGACAACACCTAGATACAAAATTTCACTTCCATATATGTTAAGGTATATTGAAAGCCCCCTACGTTACTTGAAACTAGATTGAGATAAACCACAAAATTATCTTGTTTCTATACTTCACTAAGAATAACACTTAATAATATTACTCTCCAATATATGGGCAATTGAGTAGTATGCCTAACGATATGCCATATCCTTCTTAGTTGGTGCCCTAAGAAATTAGGCAAACTACCACAATTAGACCTCACATGTATGTCAGAGAGTTATAGTACATGTCACTTCCTTTCTGTAAATACCCTCAAAACCATACTCCCTACTACCATCCATCAAATTTATACATAAATATTTTCATTCAGAGTTTGTAAACTATGTCATTGGAAACCTTGCTCACTACTACTAGTCCATTAAATTTCATACATAAACTATAGTATTGAGAATTTTATAATATTATCAACATAGTAATATTTAAGCAGGATTATAACTTTGTAGAAGTAAGAAAAAAGAGTTTATTTCTCACTAATTCCCTTATTTGAGACTTGTCTCAATAGAATCCTTGTGTTGAGATGATCATCATGGTACCACTATCTAGTAAGTGTTTGTGGTGGGAGCACTCACCCCAATACCAATCAACTATCTCAAAATACCTAGAATGTGGTGTTTATCACCTGCATATCATTCTCTAATAACCTTTTCCTTATAGACCCACATATTTACAGATACCCAAGGTGTATATGTAGCTACCAAAATATCCACTTTAAAAACTTTGTGTGACTAGTCGCAACATAAAATAGACCACAAAAAATCCTCTACCTAGAAAAATATTGATGCAATCCAAGCCAAACTTGTCAACCTAGATTCGATCATTGACCAACTATCCAAACTCATGGAAAAGAAAAATTCTTCCATGGGTTATTAATGGAAAGATCGTATCTCCCAAAAGGAAGGATCTAAATTATCAAATATCATAGGGCCTCACTCTACCCCACTCTTTCACGATCCTATGACTCAAATGTGGCATAAGCTCCCTAAAGTGGATATCAATTATTTTTATGAATCCGACCCCACAAGTTGGGTCACTTATATTGAAAGTTATTTTTCCTTGCACTACATCACATATGGATTAATGAAACTTGATGTGGGAATCCTATATTTATATCCTAAATGTTGGAAATCATGGCAATGACATAAGAAATCCATTAAGGTTATATTTCTTGGATGAAATTTGTCTTAGACTTGTATGAATGCTTTGAAATAGACATTCATTACTTGGGATGACTAACTGTAGGAATTTACAGGGTAAGTTCCTCAGACAAAACACCAAAGGACACCGCTCACAAACAAATCACAGATCAATACACCAGTACTTTTGACGTGGTTAAAACCCTCAAAGAGGGAAACAGTCCACGGCCTGAGCCAACGCGGCCACTTCAGGCAATTTATTACTAAAAGAATGAAAATTTACTTAAGCTTCTCTCATGAACGGTTAACCTACAAATGACCCTCCATGCTATTTAAATAGAGATCATGGACCAATCGGGTGTTAAGCCACGGATCAAGTGTCGATAATACCAAGGAGAGAATGAACCGTCGGATCACTACATATCGTGACCGTCGGATTGTAAGTTACAAAATGTACATAGTAAAGAAACACATTTTACCTAACTCTATACTAGACCAAGTTATACTTAACTATTTCCTATGTGTCGGAATATCCTAACACTAACCAAGCTTAAAAAATCTAGTATAATCGAAGAATTAATCTCCATATTTCAGAAACTTGCCATCCACACTACAGACATGTCTAATACTCTTATTCGGAAATACTCTCTTGAAACCAATTGAAACATTTATTAAAAACAAAATATCATAGACATGAGATACAAAATTGGGGTAAAATACTTTCAAGCCTTTATTCATTGATTTACAAAAAATGATACATTATTCACACACATGAGGCTTCATATTATAGAATTGAGGTTCTCATAACAAATTACCAATTTGGCTAATTGATTGAACCTCCTCCACAAGTGTCTCCACAATATCTCCATGAATATCTCCACAAATATCGAAGAAAATTTTGTGTGATCTCCATCTCATTATCCTCACCTTTGGTCATACGTAGACTTCTAGAGTAAGCCTACTTTAGTTATGAATAATTTCATATTTTATTATGAATTATTCCTTCACACTCCCTTTAATAAATACTTAATCAATATTTAATTTGGACTTAATGATTGTTAATATATGTATGAGGCTAACATTCCCCCCCCAATCATAATTCGAAAGTAATATCCAAGTCTTCATGTTGATTCTTTTGTGTTGAGATGTTGAATAACTATTGTGTTGAGTTGTTGAAAAAACTCATGTATTGAGCTGTTGAAAAAACTCTTTTGTGGAGCTGCTAAAGAATTACCTATTTGGCATATTTGATGATGCCCATTGGAAGATTTGTTGATTTTTTCGAAACTTTTAGTCTGTTGAAACCTTTAGCCTGACAACCATCTTCAATTCCATTATCATTTCCCCCCTTTGTTAGTTGAAAGGAGAGATAACAGGCAGTTTTTATTTGACCATTGATCATTTGATTTGTGAACTTTCCCCTTAAGGTGTAGGAGAGTTTCTCTTTTTAATTTTTTTCAATTCTTTAGAGAATTTTATATTTACTTTTGTCTTTAGTAAATTGTAGGACTTATGTAGCTTCATTACCTCTAGATTCCATCTCCAACGGTTTATCCGTCCATAATTAATTGTCATTTGAGTCTTCTTTCACATTCGACAATTCGCTAATAGATGATTTATCTTCCAACAATGAAGACAAAGATGGAGGTTGAAACATTTACTCTCCATATGACCATTTGTTTTAAAATGGTTACACTTAACAAGATTCATGGTATTTTCTAAAAAACCCGCACTTACAAACTAAACCAGTTTTGAGAAATATGGAATATAAAAACTGTTTTCTTTGTTGTACCACAAACCATGTCGATCTTTGTTGTACCCCAAACCATGTCAAACTTTGTTGAAATAAATTTCTTCCCAAGGTCTGATCACCTTCTTCGAAATACCATTTTCTTGTTGTTCTTTACACCTACTATTGTTGGTGATATTTTGTGCTTGGTTCATTAAGTCATATGTATCGCTTTGAGCATCAATCATCTCTATTAACAATTCATTTGTATCACATGATGCATCAAACTTTTAAATTATATATTCAATACAACCAGTTACATCATTTTCATTTAGTAGCACAACTTGCTGGATGAGATCATTTGTGTCACAACTTTCATCAACACTCTGAATGAGGTCATCTATTTCACAAATTTCATTTGTTGTTTAGATAAGGTCTTCTGTGTCACACACTGCATCTATCTTTTCTGTACATCTTGCATCAAGTAGATATTGTTTTTGCCTCAATTTTAATTGAAAAGCATTAATGAGTTGTTCTTTCATATCTAGCTCATTTTGAAGATCTTTTGTTGCTTCTAATGTGCTAGTCATTTGATAAACTATGTTTGATTTTGCTTTAACTTCCATTCAAGTGCTTCAAATTTGTTGTGCAATTCATGATTTCATTCTTGCAATTCTTTAATTTCTAGCTCTGCACTTTGAAGACATTTTCCTCATTTACCCATTTTGTCCTTTAACATGCTCGCTTGTACTCGCTTGATTATCATGCCCGGGTTCTTTCAACACATGCTGGATTTTTCGAACTCACTCGCTTGAACTTGTTTGACTAAACTTGTGTTTTGACTTAATGATTCAAGGCTTGGGTGTCAGGTTCAACTATGAATGCACCCTTTTTGTCACAACACATAAATGACTTCAACTTGGACTTTACCATTGAACTTTATATATAGTCAATGACTCGGTTATGACTTCTAAAATTTCAACATACACTTTAAATTTTTCAGTACATTCCTTACCAAAGACATTTTAATTTTCAATTTCATGTTCCCATATGGACTTCAACTCCATTCCCTAAACTTTGGACTCATCTCACACTTTTACAATGATTTTATTTGTAAAAAATGGTCTTCTCAAATATGGCAAGCGGAATGAATAATCCAAATTTAAAAATATCTTAATTGTGTGTGGTTCATTCAATGAGAATCTTACCTTTTTATCTTGGTTGCAATTGCACTTTTGAAATATAGTTTTTGTATTGAGGATGGATACCATTGTTTAAAAAACGTGAGCATATGTTTTCATTCCTTGCACCTTGATCGTGATTCAAACCTCATCCTTTAAACAATTTCTGACTTCGAGGTTCCCAACTTTAAAGCCTCAGTTTTTTCATATCATATCTACAACCGGACCACTTTTACACGACTCCTCAGAGCTCCAACAGTGGCTTGATAGTTGTAATTTCCAATATATACCGCAAAGTGGATCATAACATCGTTATAGAGTTCACACTAGGCATCGAGAAACTCTAATACAAAAGCATGTTTTTCCCCTCCTCAACACACACTATAGATGGTAGCAATCTTCATTTTACAGACTTGAGTTTGCAGATCAATCCCTTCAATACAATTTATGCCTACGTGCCATTATAATGTGAAGGATTTTCGTCATACCACAAGACGTGCTCCACAAGGAACAACAATTGCTCCAACACCTCAGAAATGCACATTTCTGCAGGTCAACATATGCTCTGGTTTTTTTTCTCTAGGCGGTCAACTTGAAAGAAAGTTTGATTACAACGACTTAAATACGGGACTTTCAAAGCCACTACATTAGATATGCAGAATTTTCTCGACTACTCCAGAAGGAAACTTATAGGCCTTACGTCCACGATCTGATTTATTTCCAACCACAAGCAGGGAGATTCACTTTTCCTATGCAATAAAGATTTACAGTCCTACGATTTTGATTATAAATTCCTTTATTGGTCAGATGCATCTATTTGTTTGAAGGCTTCTGGTAGCGGCTTCTCACACATGAAACGATTCGTTGAACTCTTGTGTTGTTAACATTACAGAGAAAGCTAATGGTCCGGGAATTTTAATCCACGATTTGTCCCACAAAGATCAGGTAAGTTCCCATTACTTCAAACACGGTCGGGTAAGTATGTGAACTGTAGTGATGATGCCACAAAGTCATTTGAATTTACTGTGTCAAGTTCATCCATGTTGAGATCACATTGTATTCGAATAAACATGCCCTCATTCCAAGAAACACGTTTTCCTTCAATCACATAGTCTCCAGTTGGCAGTCTCCCAACTCAGACCCATCTTCTTCAGACCCAACTTGCATATGGTGGCTCTCATGGGATTCACAAAGTGAATTATGAGACAGTTAGGCTGCATTCAATATTGTATAGACACAACAATCAATTTTCCAGACTAGGGTCGTCCTTCAACGCATCTGCATAGATATGCAACAACCAATGAATGTCATGGGTCCATCGCTAGCAGATCCTAGCATCCACTTTGTGTTCTTTGTCCAATTGTTGTGATTCAGTTGCCTTATGTAAATTCCCATTACTTCAAACATGACCCGGTAAGTATGTGAAGTGCAGTGTTGATGCCACAAAATCATTTGAAATTTACAGTGAGAAGTCCATCCATGTTGATATCACACTGTATTCAGATAAACATGTCCTCATTCCAAGCAACATGTTTTCCTCAATCACAGTCTCGAGTCGGCAGTCTCCCAACGCAGACCCATCTCTTTCAGACCCAACTTGCATATGGTGGCTCTCACGGGATTTGTTGCGCTCCCGTTAATGGCCCGTGTATTTCGTGGATCCATTAACTCTAGCGATGCGTCTGTTTACTAACACCTGCAGGTTTTGGTGTAATGGCAATCGTGACTCCAACAAGTGGTATCAGAGCCAAAGGTCTCGAGTTCAAAACACACCTAGCTCGCGTTGAGGGGGAGATTGTTGTGCTACCTGTTAATGGTGGTGTTGATCCAACGCTCCCGTGTGTTTTTTGGATCCATTAACTTTAGCGATGTGTCTGTTTGGTGGTCCATTAACTTTAGCGATGTGTCTGTTTACTAACACCTAGTAAACCTGCAAGGGTTTTGGTGGTTTGGTGGTGTAACGGCAATCATGACTCCAACAAAATTCACAAAGTGAATTATTAGATAGGTAGGCTGCATACAATATTGTATAGACACAACAATCAGTTTGCCAGACCAGGGCCATCCTTCAACGCATCTGCATAGATATACAACACCCAATGAATGCCAATGAATGTCATGCATCCATCGCTACCATATCCGAGCATCCACTTTGTATTCCTTGTCCAATTTCTGCAATTCAATTCCTTATTTTGGCTTTCTAGTTGTTGTGATTTGATTCTGCAATCTTCTCCCCAAGACTGCAGTAGTTGAAGCACAGAGGAAGCCACGAATCACAATGTTTCGATGCAAACTAAGATTTGCATTCTCTGCAACAAGCTTTGAAATGACACATCTACAATACCATGCAGAAGTGGATGAAAATATGACTTGAGGTTCTATTGACGGTCATTGCATTAAGTTTCACTTACGAAATTCAAAAATTCAATGCACTTCAATAGAGTTCACCCATCAATCATTCAACACACTCGAATACACTCTTCAAAAAACCACCAATTTGTAGAAGTGTCACGTCTCTATGCCATTGTCCTAGAAGCTTCGTGTGAGAAATGTATCACTGCTCTATCACACAAAACTAGATGCAAACCCTTAAGCTCATGCTCGACTCTCACAAATCTCACCACAACGGTAATACCAATTGAAACATTTATTAAAAACAAAATATGAGAGACACCAGACAGAAAATTGGGAGAAAAGGCTTTCAAACCTTAATTCATCGATTTACAAAAGATGATACATTATTCAAACATATGAGACCTCATATTATAGAATTCAGATTCTCATAACAAATTACCAATTTGGATAATTGGTTGAACCTCCTCCACCACTGTTTGCACAATATCTCCATGAATATCTTCACAAATATCTAATCAGATTTTTTTTGATCTCCATCTCATTATCCTCATCTTTGGTCATACATAGACTTCTAGAGTAAGTCTACTTTGATTATCACTAATTTCATATTTTCTTATGAATTATTCCTTCACACTCCCTTTAATAAATACTTAATCAATATTTAATTTGGACTTAATGATTGTTAATATATGTATGAGGCTAACATCTATTAGTGGGTTGAAAGAAGAGATACATGGATTAGTCTTATTGTCTCATCATACTAGTTGGTTGGAAGCATCTTAAAGAGGTTAAGGAACACAAGAGTTGGTCAATGCAAATATTAAAAAGATACTCTTTATTCCATGTCTCTCTCCCACCATTTCCTATTTTGAAATGGACACTCATTTATGGGATGGCTAACCAAGCTTAAAAATTCTACTATAGTCAAATAATTTATCTCCACATTTGAGCAACTTGGCATCCACATTGCACGCATGTCTAATACTCTATTTAGTGAATACTCTATTAGTGGTTTGAAAGAAGAGGTACATGGATTAGTCTTAATGGATCGTCGTACTAGTTGGTTGGAAGAATATTAAAGGGGACAAGAAACCCCCAGGCATGTTCAATGCTAAAATTAAAAAGATATCTTTTATTCCCCATATCTATCCAACCATTTATTCCCCTTCCAATCATCTTTATCCTATCCAACAAGCTCAAGATCCACAAGCTAACCCACATTGAAATTATGGAGTAATAACTTAAACTTCTTTGATACCACTATGATAAGAAATATCTTCTTTGGCATGAATTTCATTATCTTAATTGATAGTGTAGCCCAAGAAATAGATTACTATATCCATGTTATGGACAACTTCCACATCATGATTTCTAATGGAGGTTCCATGAAATGTAGTGATCATTGAGAAAATGTGTAGCTTCAAAGGGGTAATTATTCCTTGAGAGCCAATGTTTTTTCTGTTGAAATAGGTGGTTGTGGCACTGGTTCGTTCTAAATGGATACGAACATTAAGTCGCATATCCATGGATTTTCATGAGTTACACATGTATTTATAGCAAGAGGGGCAATTCTATACTTTCGAATGAATCACAAGCAATTCTTAGATGATCATTAGTTCCCACTATATGGAAAATATTCTTAAAAAATGGCTAAGGAATTGTTGCTCAATTCCATTTCATTCAAGCCTTTGAGATCGAATCTCGATACATCCATATTGACATGTAATTAGTCTTGGCTAAAGAGCAATTTATATTTGAAACTCCTTAAGGATTACCACCCTCTAGAGGTGACCATGATCATTATAGTTTACTCATACTATGTAGTCTCCCACCCAACATATTCCCATATCACTATTCATTTTCCCAAAAAAATGAAATGGAAAATGTATTTTGCGGTTGTTATTCATTGGTTTATTCAACCTAGTACCATCATTTATTTGTCATCAATTGTCATGGCCCTCAAGAAACAAGGCACTTGGTACATCTGTCTTGAATTTTCAGCTCTCAAAACAACAACAGTTAAGGATGATTTCCCTATTTTAGTCATTTATAACCCTTTGGATGAGCTAAAAGGAGCTTAATTATTCAGCAAAATTGATCTCTAATCAGGTTATCACCAAATTCACATGGAGGTAGATATTGTAAAACTACTTTTCTCACTCATGAAACCCATTACAAGTTCTTGGTGATGCCCTTTAGCCTATTCAATACACCTTCCATGTTCCAAAGTCTCATGAATAAACTTTTTTAATACTTTCTAAATTATTTTCTCCTTGTATTTTTTGATGGCATCTTGATCTAGAGTAAAACTTGGGACGTCCATGTCATCCATGTGGATTAGGTATTACAACCGCTTGTTAATAATCAACTATTTCAATAGTTCCAAATGTGCCTTTATGCTTTGAAATGGAATATTTGGGACATGTTATTATTCATGATGGTTTATGTGAGGATCCAAAGAAAAATGAAGTGATAAATGGTTGGGTATATCTAAAAACTCTTAAATCTCATTGGTTGCAATTGAAAGTTCATAAGGAACTATGGTAATATTGTAACTCCCTCACAACCTTTATTAAAATAAATTCTTTCAGTGGGAATGATGCCATAGAAAGGCCTTCTAGGATATGAAAAATGCTATATGTACAACCATAGTGCTCACTTTGCTAGACTTCATTAAGACATGTGTTGGAATGTGACACCTCCAACAAAATAAATGAAGTAGTACATATGCAAGTGGGGTTACCATTTCCTTTTACTAGTAAATAATTCTATGGTAAGCACTTGGGAAAATCAACTTATGAAAAGGAATTGACAGTTGCATTGCATGTTGTGGATATCTAGCATATATAATTCTTTAAGAAATGATTTTGGATTAAAACAATTAATTGTAGCCTAAAATACTCCCTAGAGTAAAGGATTTCATTCCTTCGTCAATATAAATAGGTCACCAAAATGATGGGATATAACTATGAGATAATTTATAAGAAGGGAAAGGAGAATGTGATAGAAAATGCTCTCTCTTGAAAGTGAAGAGGATGGGTCCCTCTTTTCACTCTCCTCCATGGTAACACTAGTTTAATGATGTTGATCCAGATTGGATCATTATATTGTTTTTCATCCATCTCGATGCTTTTAGAGTGGAAAAGGTGGAGGAATCAACTCACATGACCATTTTTACGAATGGGACCCATTTTCAAAAATGGGGTTTGAAACCTTTCAAGTGCATTTTGAGACATCAAATAGCATTTTTGGGGTTACAAATTTGCCTCTTTAGTGCCACACATTTCTTTCATACATAAAGACATTTCCAATAATGCAAGAATCGCATCAATAAGAGTCTGCATGCAAAATTTATTCCACTTGGAAGTTGATATTCTTGTTTTCACCACCATAATTCGAAAGGATGCCACGTCATCCCCCATTATTCATAAAAGAGGGGATATCCATGTGATTAAGATGAAAAAGACTCTAAAATATTTTATTTTGTAACTCTGGTTAAAAGTTGAGGTAGAAAATTCTAACCAATAGTAGGCTATCGAGTTGTGTTATAATCAAGCCACTAGGAGGAAAAAGGGTTCCATTATTTTGAGTGCATTTGTTCCATTGTTGACAAAAAATAGCTGAGAGGGATAAGAGATAGAGTACACACAAAGAATTTTTTCACTATATTAGCCCACATACCACAGACCATACTTCTTTACACTCAGAGACATTTTATATTCAGAGAAAGAGAGTAGAGCGACCTCACCTTCTATATGGTTTTTTCTCCCGAAAGAGTTTTCGAGGTCATATATTGTGTCAAATGTGTGTGTGAGGTTTTATTTCACTATTTTCTATTTTCTGCATAATTTTAATGCCCATCCATGTGCTATTAACATTAATCTACATATCTATGAATCTAAAGAGAAATAAAACTATAATAGTGTAGATTTTGGATTTTTAAGTATAGTTTTATCATATCTATTGTGACAAACTAGCTAGTGGAATATCCATGACAATTGATATATTAAATGTCTAGAAAGAATCATTAATAGATTCCAAGATATATTTGTCATACAACAATTTCAAATGGAACACCATGCAATCAGGGCTACACTTAGAAAAATAAAGGGATTCATTATAAAGGGTGTATTTATTTGAACAGTCAATTAAAATTTAAGTTAGTGGTGTTATCTGAAATCTATGCCTTTCTAATAGTATCATGTAAGATTTCATAAAGCATATGAAAATATCAAGCATTCATTTTTCTATGAAGAAATAGAGAAAAACATTAAAATTTATGGTAAACTGTGAATTTTACTAATGACACAAGAGAGAAAAAATGAAACCTCCAAGTGAACTACAAATTTTCACTCATTCCTCTAACTCTATAGTCTGACATTTCTATGAACTACATTATGGGTTTTACCCATGGTTTACCCAATCTAGAAATAAATCCATAAGAATGGTTATGGTTGATCACCTTTCCAAATATGATCATTTTTGTGCTCTACAAAACCCTTAAAGTATCCATAATTTCTCAAGTATTCATGGACAATATCTTTAAACTCCATGGTATGTTGTAATCTATTATAATGGGAAATGATCCCACTTTAACAAACTAATTCTTTTTGCAAGAGTTGTTATTGCTCTATGGCACTCAATTGAATCTTAGCACCACCTATCACCCCCAAATTAATGGTCATATTAATACTTTTAGTAAGTGTTTAGAAGTATATTTGAGGTGTTTTATTAACAATCCCAATGGATTCAATGATTACTTCTATTACAATGGTGGTACAATAAATCTTATCATGGTGTCATTAAAATGAGTTCCTTTAATGTTCTCTATGGCCAAAGTGTTACACGTCATTTTATCACATTAGGCAAATAACCATCAGTTTGGATCTTTCGCTATCAACAAATGTGTCCCAAGAGAATTCCCTCAAAAATTTAGAATCTAAATCATCATAAAGAAAGTGGAATTCCAAGACCCCATGGAAAAAAACCCTTATTTTTGGCTACCTGCACAGTTTCCTAGTTAATTTATGTGCATACACAGTGAAGACCATTAAAAGTTGTGCATAAATACGCATTATCTTACACTATGACCTATGAATATGACTTTATGAATGTAAAAATAAAAAGTAAAGTATAGAAGCATGGGTGGTAGCATCTATCCCAACCAAAAATCTTTGAATGGGTGCCTATTCAGCATGGAAAATTTTAGGGGCTAATATTTGCAGGTGGGCTAATATTCCATGCATTTTCCAAAAAAAGATTCACCATTTTCAAATTTTCTAAAAATGAATTCACCCAAATTTTATAGTATAAAATTATTTTGCCTTAAAAATCGCCAATATTATATATCGTCCAATATAAAATAATTATAAATCTAAACATTTCTACAAAATTATCATCAAACATTTTAAAATTTTGATATTAGGGACTATTAAGATTCGCCAAGGCTGCTAAACTTTAAGCTAAAATTCCATCCTTAAAATTTTCCCTGCTATTCAGCCTTGATCCATCCTACATGGAGCAACTCCCCTTCCTTTGTGGAACCCCTATCCCACTATTAGTGGATCTTATCCCTAGGAGAATGGATCCAAAACTTCCCATTCTTAGCCTATAAAGCTACTACAAGTCTGAGGATTGGGAGAGGACTATTGGAAGTAGGTTTATGTTGTTGGAATAAGGTTGGAAGGCTATTCATGCAAGGGAAAGGGTTGGAGATTTTAGAAGAGACTTGCAACATCAAGGCTATACAGTTGTAAGGCTTTTCTCCAGTTTATTAATATAAAGGAAATTTTTCAAGAAATACTAGATAATAGAGAACATGCTATCTATTACATCAACAAGAACCTATTTGGGTCTTCCTTGAAGTATGAGCTAGCAGAAAATAAATCCCTAACCCTTGTACACTTTGTACAAAATTTTCAGCATTATATCCTCTTATGGACCACCACCGTAATAGAAAATATTAACCCGATAAGATATTTTTTCACTCGCTATATTATGAACCATAAATATGCATGATCGGTAGTTATCCTACAAGAATTCGACCTACAATTTGCTTCCCCCAAAATAAAGAAAGATGTTATCCTTGCTGAGTTCAATGTAGATATCTCTACAAAGTCCCAAGGGTCCCTCATCAATGTTTATTTCCCTTATGAACAGTTCTTCTTCATATCTACAAACATCTCCTAGTATGGCGACATTATCCTCTTTCTGCGAACTAAAAATTTCAACCCCCATCTTACTCGTGATGATCGACGACACATTCACCATCAAGCTGACCATCAGTACCTTCTCACGGGTGACTTCTGTAACACCCTCCTCCCACGTTTACCCAAGTTAAACAGTCCATTGGGGTAAACATGTTACGAGAGAATACTATGATATGATTCAATTCCCCATGTACATTTAAGGAATTAGAACTGACAACTCACAACCAATCTGACCTTCTACAAATGTTACAAAACCTTTAGGAGCCAACCAAACCTTCGAGATGACCAACCCCTAAAGTAACCTAAAATTTTAGTGACCTAGAGCCTCATTCTCTCCCATAACATGGGAATGCATGAGAATGGAACCCTCCAGCCGCTCCCACAACAAGGGAATTCCAGTGACTGGGGATGTTTTCAGCTAAATATGAACTAATGACCTCGAATTTTGTGCCACTTTTTCAGGGCCAGAACTCAGGCCACTGCCTAGAACTTCATGAAACTTTCAAAAAAGATAAACAACATCAAAGCAATGATACTAATGAAAATACTTGAACAAATACTTGATTGGACCCCTACTAGCCATGACGAGAATTTCATCAAACTGTCACAAATATGTAATCTACATGCCATATCAACAGATCTAAGCATAGGGGTCTCATACTTATCTGAGAATCACTAAGAAGCATTGATGCCTTATTTAATTAGATGCATTATCATCTATTAGGTCATGTATTTATTGTTCATGCATTTGAAAGTCAAAACATGATGGGAGAAATACATAAAGTCTGCCATAAAACATGCTCATAACCAACATATAACTAGCATAAATAACAAGAATATATCACCCATAAAAACCACATATAAACAAGTATATATGCCCATCAATATCAGATGAAGAATCTCTTATTAAAATATGTAAAATGCAACAAGGTCTAGGACTTCCACTTACCACCCGACCATAGATTGGTTGAACCAAAACTTTCTTTTATCCAATCACCCTTGTGCCATATTCCAAGCATGAATTTGGGATCTCATGAAACAAGTCCAACAAAACCAAACCAAGCCTTTGTTGGCATTATCATTCAGGTGTTGTCCTTGATGGCAAACTCATTCAGGTGGTAAATCAAGAAGGACGCAGGAAATATGTTCAGCAAGTGCGTCCCCGCAGGTATACCCTACAGAACCCGCGTCCAGGGACGCAGGCCAGCCGTTCAGGAGGTGCGTCCGCCCAGTGCACTCATTTCAAGGCAGAGAAAAGCACGTGGGGGTTTCTTGTGT
Organism: Pinus tabuliformis; assembly: GCA_031772625.1. Lineage (NCBI taxonomy): Eukaryota > Viridiplantae > Streptophyta > Pinopsida > Pinales > Pinaceae > Pinus > Pinus tabuliformis. The sequence goes on from CM062815.1 coordinate 788,727,678, forward strand.
GGTATCTAGCCGACGGTTTTGTGTTTCTATGGTGTCGGCTCGTGGTATTGTTCCACGTTTTGGGGAGAAGCTTGCCTATATAAAGCAAAGGAGTTCATTTGGATTTAGCATCATCTTGGTTGAATATCTCTTGGTGAGATCTAGTCCAAATCTATAAGGGCGAATCTTCTAATGGACTACGATCTATATGGCGCATGATCAGATCTGTGGATCTGAGTGTTTGGGTTGGTTCTGAAGTCCTCTTATCTTCTATATCTGAAGGGACGCAGATTCAGTGAAGGGAAAGTGCGCCGGGACACAGTACAGTAAAGGATCAGGTGCGTCTCTGAAGCGAAGGACGCGGCGCGACTGTGGTATTGGGTGCGTCTCTGAAGCAAAAGACGCGGCGCGATAGTGTTGATGTGTGCGTCGGTCGCAGACAAGCAAAAAGGAACAGTGCGTCTGCACGCAGAACAGCATAAGGTATACTGCGTCCAGTCGCAGGCCACAGAAAGAAAATATGCGTCCCTGTCTTAAGATGATCTGTTGACCGTATATTTCTGTTCATAAGGTGTTCTGGGTTGTTTCTGTAATTACTGATCTGATATCTGTAGTAGACTGTATCTGTTGTATACTTGTTGATCATTTGATTCTTCATGAAAAGAAGTAGGGGGTTGTAGCTCCCTTCCAGGAGAAGTCTGGAAAACGAGAAAGAGTTGTAGCTCTTTGCAGGTTGCAGCCTGCGTGCTGGTAAAGGACTGCACCAGTACAAAATCATTGTAAAAAGAATTTCTTGAAAGAAGATAGAGACATTATTGCAGCAGGTGGTTTTTCTCCCGCATTGGGTTTCCACCTTACATCTGGTGTTCTTTGGTGTGACTGTCTATTTTCTTTATTCATGCTCATTGTTTTATGGTACTGATATGCAAGAATATTTCAAAAGATCAAATAAGGAAGATTTGGTAAATTGCTAGATAATACTGATTCACCCCCCTCTCAGTATTATTTCCAACAATTGGTATCAGAGCAGGTCCTTCAGAACAGCTTGATCGCTTGAAGGTAGATCGTTCATCATGAGCAACTACGAGAGAGAAGCATCAATCAGGCCACCCGTCTTCGATGGGACAAACTTCAATTATTGGAAGGTAAGAGTTACTGCATATCTTCAATCTCTTGGTACAGAAGTTTGGAACATTGTAGAATCAGGCTATGCCTTTCCTTCAGTTACTCCTACAGATCCAGCTGAGAAAAAGCAGTATGAAACAAATGCAAAAGCAGTCAGTACTCTATTAGGAAGTATATCTCAAACAGAGTTCATGAAGGTCATGCACTTCAAATCAGCAAAAGAGATATGGGACAAAATGATCACTAGCTATGAAGGAGATGAACAGGTAAAAGAAGCTAAACTTCAAACTCTCAGGATTCAATATGAGACTCTCAAAATGTATAATGATGAAAGTGTGGCTAATTATTTTCTTCGGGTAGATGAGATTGTTAATTGTATGAAAAATTTGGGTGAAGAAATAAAAGAGACTATAGTAGTTCAAAAGATTCTAAGATCTTTATCCCCCAAGTTTGAATCTAAAGTATCTGCAGTAGAAGAAAAGGAAAATCTCCGTGTTCTCACTATGTCTCAGCTGCATGGAATTCTAACTGCTTATGAAATGAGAAAGGGAGGTCCATCAGACAGAAGGGAAGCTGCTTTTAAAGCATCAGGCAAAGAAGATCACTATGAAGCAAGTCATGTTCCAGAAGAAGAGGAAGAAGAATCAAATTTTGTCAGAAATCTTCAAAGGGGTTCTGGAAGGTTCAGAGGTAAGCTACCTTTCAAATGTTTTGCTTGTGGAAGAGTAGGTCATTATGCTGCAAAATGCTCTTATAAGGATAAAGGAAAGGAACCAGTTAGATGGAACAAGAAACAGGGTACAAATAAGAAAAGCTACTACACCCATGAAGATAGTGATGGCTTATCAAACAGTGATGAAGATGAACAAGGTAACAAATATAGATTGTTAATGGCATTTGAAGATGATGATTATGAGGATGCTGTAGATGTGGATAACCTTTATGATGAAATTACTAGACTCAAGAGATGTATAGAAGAAAAGAACATGATTATTGATACTCTACAATTTCAGATTGATGAAAAGGAAAAACATCTTGAAAAATTAGAAGGTGAAATTGTTGGTCTTAGAAAAGAAATTGAGAAAACAAAAACTATTAATCTCAAGTTTGTCAAAGGATCTGAAACGTTGAATGAGATTATCAGTGTGCAGCGATCTCCTCTAAATAAGACAGGTCTGGGCTATAATGGAGAAACTTCTCAAGCATCCACTTCAAAAAGTTATCTTGATGCAGCGAGAAGAAATGAGCAGGAGCACAAGGAAGATCATCAGGTAAAGCAGGGACAAACGTCAAACAGAAACTATCAGGGGCAATCCAGCTTAAGGGTGAACAAAAGCCACAACCAGCCACAGGTAAAATCTTCTCAATTTGGTTCAAGAATAGATGAAAATAGAAATTACAATCAGTTGGCTGGTAGATTCAATAATCGCAGAAACTTCTTCAATGGACAATGCTTTTCTTGCCATAACTTTGGTCACAAAGCAGCTCAATGTGTTGCGTATAAAACAATCATGACTAGGGAAGCTCAAAAACAAAGAAGTATGACAGGGATTACAAAAGGGACCTATAACAATTTTTCAGCTCTTGAAAATGAAGTTGAATGCTCTATTTGCAATAATTTTGGACATGAAGATTTTGAATGCAGAAGCAGGTTTTCTGAAAGAAAGGTACAAGAACAAAAAGGGGAACAAACCTCAGGCACCAAAACATGGAAAATAAAGGAACCTCAAACAGAAAGATGTGGGATAGCATTCTATGCAGAAGGACAAGAAAATCTATGGTACATTGACAGTGGATGTTCAAAGCATATGACAGGTGATAAAGAAAAACTTGAATCTTATTCTAATTTAGAAAAGGGAAAGAAAGTCTCTTTTGGAAATGATACTCCTGCAACTATAAAAGGAAAAGGTATTGCTCCTTTAAAAGAAGATGTTAAGGTTGGAAATGTTTTGTTTGTTGATGGTCTAAAGCATAATCTTCTAAGTGTAAGCCAGATGTGTGATCAAAGAACCGAGGTTATATTCAGATCGAATGGATGTCTTGTTCGTGATCTTGATACAGGTAAAACAGTTCTCAAAGGAAAAAGAACTCCAAATAATCTATACATTTTTTATGAAGAACAACAACAATGCTATCTAAGCAAGGATGAAGAGCACTGGTTATGGCATCGAAGGTTGGGACATCTAAGCTTCTCACAAATAAGGAAAGCTTGCAAATATCAGGCAGTTCGCGATCTTCCAGATATCAAAATTCCTGACAACACCATGTGCAGATCATGTCAGTTTGGAAAACAGACCAGAACTAACTTTCCAGAGAAAGAAGGATCAGCCAGCATGCCTCTTGAGCTAGTACATACAGATGTATGTGGACGATTCAGAAAAAGAACACCTAGAGGAGAGGAATACTTGATATTATTTATTGACGATTTCTCCAGGTTTGTTTGGTTAGGACTTATGAAGCACAAAGATGAAGCTTTCGAAAAATTCAAATCCTTCAAAGCCTTGGCTGAAAATGAATCAGGTCACAAGATTAAGTGCCTCAGATCCGACAGAGGTGGAGAATTTACTTCAAATTAATTTTTCGATTTCTGTGATGAACATGGAATAAGGAGAGAATTTTCTACAGCTAGAACTCCTCAGCAAAATGGAGTAGTGGAAAGAATGAACAGAACAATCCAGCAAATGGCTCGTGCTATGCTTGATGAATCAGGAACTCCTGCAACCTTCTGGGGTGAAGCTGCACATGCGGCAGTTATTATTCTCAACAAGACAAATGTCCGAGTGAACAGCACTCAAACTCCTCATGAGCTCTGGAGTGGTAAAACTCCTTCGGTAAAGCACTTCAAAATCTTTGGGAGCAAATGCTATATCAAGAATACCGAGGAGCAGCTTGGCAAACTTGATCCTAGAGCAGATGAAGGAATTCTTCTTGGCTACTCTCCACATAGCAAAGCATACAAATGCTACAATAAAAGACTTGGCAGAATTGTTGACAGCATTGATGTAGTGGTTGATGAGAAAGGATACATTCCTAGGCAAATACATCGTGAAGACATTGAAGAAGATGAAAGCTACCCTCAAAGACAGAATGATGAAGAAGAAGAACCGCAAGAACAATTTCAAGACGGACCTCACGAAGAAGCAGAAGAAAGAACAAGAATAGAAGAAAAGACTCCATCCAGATATGTTCAAAAGAACCATCCAGAATCTCAGATCATGGGACCAAAAGAAGCAGGTATACAAACTAGAAGAACGGTTGCAGAAGCTTCAAGTTATTTGGCATTACTCTCCTCTACTGAACCACAAAATGTGAAAGAGGCATGCAAAGATGAATGTTGGGTGAAAGCAATGGATGAAGAACTTGAGCAAATCGAAAAGAACAACACTTGGGAGCTGGTTCCTAGACCAAAGGATAAGAATGTTATCGGAACAAAATGGGTTTTCAAAAATAAATTGAATGAAAATGGAGAAGTAATTAGAAACAAAGCCAGACTTGTTTGTAAAGGGTATGCACAGCAAGAAGGAATAGACTTTGAAGAAACTTTTGCTCCTGTTGCAAGACTTGAGGCCATCCGAATGTTTCTTGCTCTCTCAAGTTGTCAGAACTTCAAAGTATTTCAGATGGATGTGAAATCAGCCTTTCTGAATGGAGACTTGGATGAAGAAGTGTACATTGAACAGCCAGATGGTTTCATTCTTGGAAACGATCCAAATCTTGTATGCCGATTAAAAAAGGCCCTCTATGGTCTCAAACAAGCTCCAAGGGCTTGGTACTACCGGTTGGACAAATATCTTCATCAACAAGGTTTTTCAAAAGGTTCAGCAGATAGCAATCTTTATATAAAAGTTGAAAATGACAAATTACTAATACTTGTTGTGTATGTAGATGACATTATTTTTGGCAGTAATGAAGAAGCTATGAGTCAAAGCTTTGCCTCGATCATGCAGAAAGAATTTGAGATGTCCTTGTTAGGAGAACTGACATACTTCCTTGGTTTGCAAATCCAACAAAAGAAAGGAGGAATCCTTTTATCTCAAACCAAGTATCTCAAGCAGATTTTGAAGAAATATGGCATGGAAGATGCAAAACCAATATGTACACCCATGGTCACAGGATGTAGTCTCAGTGCAAATGATGAATCTGCAGCAGTACATCAACCAACCTACAGATCTATGATTGGAAGTCTACTATATTTGACAGGTACCCGACCAGACATCATGCATGCAGTTGGAATAGTTGGAAGGTTTCAGGCAAATCCAAAGGAGACTCATCTTCAAGCAGTGAAGAGAATCTTCAAATATCTTCAAGGGACTCAAAATTATGTCCTATGGTATCCTAGAGATACAGATCTCACTCTTCATGCTTATACAGATGCAGATTGGGCCGGAAGCGTGGATGACAGGAAAAGCACAAGTGGTGGTGCATTCTTTATGGGTCCCAGACTGGTATCTTGGTTCAGCAAGAAACAGAGTTCAATTGCCTTGTCTACAGCTGAAGCGGAATATGTTGCTGCTGCATCTTGTTGCACCCAACTTCTTTGGATGATGCAGACTTTACAGGATTATCAAATCACTTGTACACCTCCTATTCCTATCTTATGTGACAACACAAGTGCAATCAGCATCTCAAAGAATCCGGTTATGCATTCAAAAACCAAGCACATACCAATCAAGTACCATTTTCTCCGGGAACAAGTACTTGAACAGAAGGTCAAGTTGGAGTATGTTCCTTCTAAGGAACAAGTTGCTGATATTTTCACCAAACCATTGCCCAGGGACACTTTTGAATACCTCAGGCAAAAGCTGGGGGTTGTTGATGCATCATCTCACTGTTGATCATCTTCCTATTGATGGTATAGGCTCAGGGGGAGCACATAATGCATTGTTGGCATTATGGAGAAGGAGATCTTTGAAATAAGCTGCAATATGTCTCTGTCTCCTTCATGATGGATTTCTGGTTACAGATCTGGAGAAGCATGAGCATAGGGGGAGCATACCCTTTGCCCTTGATGTCAAAGGGGGAGAATGATGAAGCTGAAGATTATGTGGAATGATGAAGCTGAAGATTATGTGGTTGCCATCAAGTCCAAAGGGGGAGTTTGTTGGCATTATGATTCAGGTGTTGTCCTTGATGGCAAACTCATTCAGGTGGTAAATCAAGAAGGACGCAGGAAATATGTTCAGCAAGTGCATCCCCGCAGGTATACCCTACAGAACCCGCGTCCAGGGACGCAGGCCAGCCGTTCAGGAGGTGCGTCCGCCCAGTGCACTCATTTCAAGGCAGAGAAAAGCACGTGGGGGTTTCTTGTGTGGTATCTAGCCGACGGTTTTGTGTTTCTATGGTGTCGGCTCGTGGTATTGTTCCACGTTTTGGGGAGAAGCTTGCCTATATAAAGCAAAGGAGTTCATTTGGATTTAGCATCATCTTGGTTGAATATCTCTTGGTGAGATCTAGTCCAAATCTATAAGGGCGAATCTTCTAATGGACTACGATCTATATGGCGCATGATCAGATCTGTGGATCTGAGTGTTTGGGTTGGTTCTGAAGTCCTCTTATCTTCTATATCTGAAGGGACGCAGATTCAGTGAAGGGAAAGTGCGCCGGGACGCAGTACAGTAAAGGATCAGGTGCGTCTCTGAAGCGAAGGACGCGGCGCGACTGTGGTATTGGGTGCGTCTCTGAAGCAAAAGACGCGGCGCGATAGTGTTGATGTGTGCGTCGGTCGCAGACAAGCAAAAAGGAACAGTGCGTCTGCACGCAGAACAGCATAAGGTATACTGCGTCCAGTCGCAGGCCACAGAAAGAAAATATGCGTCCCTGTCTTAAGATGATCTGTTGACTGTATATTTCTGTTCATAAGGTGTTCTGGGTTGTTTCTGTAATTACTGATCTGATATCTGTAGTAGACTGTATCTGTTGTATACTTGTTGATCATTTGATTCTTCATGAAAAGAAGTAGGGGGTTGTAGCTCCCTTCCAGGAGAAGTCTGGAAAACGAGAAAGAGTTGTAGCTCTTTGCAGGTTGCAGCCTGCGTGCTGGTAAAGGACTGCACCAGTACAAAATCATTGTAAAAAGAATTTCTTGAAAGAAGATAGAGACATTATTGCAGCAGGTGGTTTTTCTCCCGCATTGGGTTTCCACCTTACATCTGGTGTTCTTTGGTGTGACTGTCTATTTTCTTTATTCATGCTCATTGTTTTATGGTACTGATATGCAAGAATATTTCAAAAGATCAAATAAGGAAGATTTGGTAAATTGCTAGATAATACTGATTCACCCCCCTCTCAGTATTATTTCCAACAGCCTTCTAGAGGCCAAACCACCTCAACCCTCAACCATTGATTCCACCTCACAATCGTACATCACTAAACATTACTAGATTGGTTTCTACCGAAGCTATCCAGGGCTCCAGAGTGTTTATTCCAACAAGGGTTTCCAAGACGAGTAACACAACCCACATCCGTTGTTGGGTTTCCAGAGTGTTTTTCTAACAAGGGATTCTAGGACTAGTAACTCAACCCACCAAGGACTTCCAGAGTGTTTTCCCAACCAAGGCTTCAAGGACTAGTAATTGAACCCAAGCCATTAGAGGGCTTCGAGATCGTTTGTCCAACCAAGGCTTCCAGGAACTAGTAACTCAACCCAAAACCATAAGGAATATGAGAACCAACCAGAAAAAAAAAAGCAAAGACACCCACAACACCAAGGCTATCCAAGAAATGGAAAGGCTAGTAAAATTGACTGTCAATCTAGGAAATCCTCCATGACAATGAGAGATCATAACCAAGAAACGACATGCATGTGCCATGCATACCAAAACCAGCAAGGAGAACATACATGCAACTTGGTACCTGTTATCACTCAGGTTGTCCTTAAGCTCTGGAAAAGGATACGGCCGAGGTAACCACAGACCAACTTTGGACTGCAGGTTCTAGCCCACCTGCAATCAGAGAGGGCTCTCTCTTTCAGATTTAGCTTTGTTGAAAAGGATCTTAGGCTAGTTATTGAGTTCAGGGGTTTTTGTATTTTGGTGGGAAGGAAAATGCTTTCAAGTAGAGAGGCAATGCATAGTGTGGTAAGTTTCAAACCATTGGGCATGGAGTCAAAAAGGAGGACTGCTGGTGCGTTTTCTTGGTCCCAAGAGAGAAGATGGAGCAAGGTAGCTGCAAATGAAACAATGTTTCAGGTTTAAAGGATGGGATGAATGCTAAGTAATGAGGGGCAGTTAAGAATCCTTCAGTCAACTTAACAGGGGAAGATAACAGAGCTCTACCTAGGGGCAGTAAAGAATCCCTAGATAATCGGCACACACAGGTGAATTGGGGTAAATATGAGCCAGAAGGAATTCATATTCATTACCAATTCATTCAGAGGAAAACATAAAGAAATAGCAGAAATTGAGCATAGAGTGTATTTAAACAAATTCTAAGCTAATCTTTCTTTCTGCTATTTAGATAATGGTAAACAGTAAATAGAGGTAAGAAGCACTTATTGAATCAGGTTGCAGCACAAGAATTCCATCTTTAGTCTTCAGAAAAACATTAATAACACATCAAACAGTCCATCCTCCAAGCTTGCATGCAGTGTTTGATTATAGAAAAATATCAGAAATACAGTGCGAGTTTCTCCTGGATACATTAGCCGACCAACCCTTCTAACAATGTAGGGGGAGGTATATATACAAAAATTGGATCTAAAAAAATATCTGAGTCGGAAGTTAATAGTTCATAACTTCTCCGCCAACTCCTAAGCAGCGGTTGATGAAAAGGTAAATACTGAAATAAATACAAATGTAACAGCTGTTCTTTTCAGGAAATATTGACTTTTGATTTCATTTGAGTCGGTTGGGGTCGTGCTCTAAAAAAATCTGCGCTTTTTGGGGCTTGCTACCCCAACGTCTTTGCTTTGTGACTGCCTCAACCTGTTCGGCATGCTCTTTGACTGCTCTACCCGGTGCTCTTGTGCCTTAACCTGTGCTTGCTGGTGACCTGCAGCTGACTGTGATTTTAAAATAAACAAAAAAAAGGGGGAAAACTGACGCTACCTGGGCAAGACGGCCAACATTGCCTGCCACCAGTTTTCAGAAGGCAACTGATGCCTTTGTATTTTGACCAGTGTTTCATCGGCCTCTGTGTATTTGTAATAACTGGGCGGCATCTCAAACAGATGATTGACCTCATGCTCCAGGTAAAATAAGCTTTCCAGCCTGTCATAGAGTGTCTGTCCTGTAGGCGACCCTGCCTCTGTTGTAGAACTTGATGTAGCTGTAATCTGATTTGTGACAAAATTATTGAGCCTGGTAGCATATTGGTCACATGTCAATAGCTTTCCTGCGCTGGTCAACAGGCTGGGAAATCCTCTAATCTGTAGTGCTGCAAGCTTTACGTCAAAATTGTCTACATCCCTCTGTATATCCTGACATCTTGCCTCTAGAGTTTGCACCAAGCTTCTCAATGTGAGCATGCTTTTTGCTGTTAATATGGCATCTGTTCTGTTCATGATATGGAGTGTTGCCAGCTCTTCCCTAGTCTGATGATTCAGAAAGTTGATCATTCTGTTAGCCTACTCAGGCATGTTTCCTAATGCTGCCTTGGCTCTCTGGTTTTCAAGCTTAGCATGGCCAATCAGTTCCACCTGCTCATATATTGCTTGAATTGACCTCCATTGGTTGGTGATTGACTAATTTATTTTGGCCCACAGGAGTTTCTTTATTTCGGCCAAGGTCTTGTCCAAGGATAACTCTTTCTCCAGAGTTTTGATTCTGTCCTTCAGGGCCTTAATTTCTCTTGTCTGTTCAGCCACTGTCATTTTGGACTTATCATATTTTTCTTCTAGTTTAGCCAGCTTTTCTTTGGCCTCCTTTATTTCTGTTGCTTGTAGATTTAGCTCATTGACAGCTCTTGTCAACTCATCCACACTCGTGCTAGACTTAGGAACTGTTGTTGCTGCCGCTGTAGCTTTTGTAGCTATTGTTGTGGCTGGAATAATTGGAGGGGTCACTGCTGCTTGTGATGGAGGATCAGCAACAGTTGGGATTGTTTGAGGAGGCTGGGAGGTCGACTCTCCCTACTTTCCTTGCAGTGCTTTCTCCAGTTCTCCTTCCAAATCAATTACTCTTTGGTTTAATTTCATCATCAAATCCAACTGATCCTCGGCTTCTTTCTCCTTCTGCAGTTCTTCTGTTTGAAGATGCTCAATAGGAAGCAACCTCAATCTCTTCTTTAATGCAGCAATGTCATCATCCTTCTTTTTCATAAGGGTTCTCACACCCTTAGGATCTTTAGGATCATGTCTCAAGTCCACAATAATCTCCTCCAGTGTTTTAATTCTATTATCTTTGGCTGTGGAGGACAGTCTTTCAAAATCCAGCTGAGTGTTAGTATTTTTCAATGAATCTTTCAACTCATGGGCCAATGTGGCCTTCTCTGCAAGGGTGGCATAAAGCATTTCGGTTGTCTGCTTGTGTAATTCTATTTGATCCATTGGGTGAATGTCCTTGGCCAGGACCTCCAACCTTGTCTTAACAAAATCTATAGCTGACTGTGGCTGCTGAACCTTGGGTTTGAAATGGCTGAGAATCATCTTTTCTTGTTTGATATCAAATGCTGCCATCAATCTTTCCTTTTTGGCAGGTGTTGCCTTCAGGAATTGCTTATACAATTGCACTCTTAGTAGCTCATTTTGAGCCTTGATTTCTTTGAAGCTGGCCTTGGTGCTGGCTGGTTTCTTGCCTTTTTGTGTGGAGGAAGACACCTCCAAGCCGTGTTGTCTATCTTGCTCTTGTTGAAAAGAGCTTGTTGGTGTATGCAGGCTTGCTTCCCTTCTCAGGCTTTCTATGACCTCTTCAATGACCTCCTCCTCAATTGGAGAGTCCCCTCTTTGTCTTTTTGATTCAGGCTGCTACGTAGACCCACTAGCAGGTGTGGAGTCTTCTCGGTCTCGCTTTCTGCCTCTTTCTTCATTGATCGGAGTTTGCAAAGGTTGCACTTGCAGTGTTTCCATTTGGTGAGGAGGGGCTTGCACTTGAGTTTCTTCCATTGAGGTGACCGGCTGTTCCATGACTGTTTGCTCTGTCTCCATCGGCTCCTTCCCTTTGGCTATACATGTTGCTGATGTAGAAGCTCCTTGGGCAGCTTGTGAAGCTGCAGCTATAGAAGTGCCCTCTTCAATTTGGTAAGGCAGCTTGATATTTACCTGGTCAGCAGAATCCAAGTCAAGAGTCTTTTCAAGATCCTTAGCAATTTGCTCCAAAAGTTCCTCTTGAGTAAATTCTTCAACTAAAGTCCCATGTGCCCATGCATCTTGATTAGCATATTTTTCAATGTCTGGGTATTTGCAGTGGTCATAGGGTGTTAACCTATATTTGACTCTTCTAGCACTAATAAATCCAAGAGGATCATAAGGGACCCACCAGAAACTCCTTTCCAGCTTAGATTGATCTTTGAGTATCAGGTCAGCATCTTACCAACCATCCTTCTTGTTCATGATGAAGGGGCCTAGGCGGTCTTTGAATTTCAGTTGTGCCTTCTTCTTGGTGCTGTGAAAGTGAGTCAAATCTGAATTTATAAGGTGCCTGTAGTATTCTAGTGCAAACAGCCTCATTAGCACATATCTTGGGAGCCTGTAAGGACACAGCTCACAGCCATAAATTCTGATGACAGTATGGTCTTGATATAGGTACCAATCACCTGCTTTGTAATTCTTAGACAGCTGTAAGATTTTTTGCATTTCATAGGTTATTCTGGGAGGAGGAACCTTCATTAAGAGGCGAGACACAGGGTATACAAACTGGTCAATGAACTCACAGTATGAATATGGAGAGTGTTGGACTTGATGAAATACAGATGACCAAAAGACAACAGACCTCCTTTCTCCCTTTGAATCCAATTTCTTGATGGGACACTGGAAACTTTCAGATTGATAAAACATGAACAAATGATAGATATAGGAGGAATATTTGAAAATTCCCTGCCTATCTAGTCTAGTGAGCTGGTCGTGGATTTTATTTGATATGAACCTGGCATAATTATACTTGACAGCAGGAGGCTGTCCTTGGCTGAAAGAAGACAATATAACCAGCATTGTCTTGTCTACAAGCTCATTTGTTGTGAAGCCCAACACATAGGATATCATATCTACCAGCAGTTGGCCCACCTCATTGAAATGGTCATAAGGAAATGGGGGTGGTTCCTTTGGTTAGCAATCTGCTCGCATAAATGTCTTAGCAATCATTTCAATCTTGGTACCAGGGAACCAAGAGGCATCTTCCAGCAAATCATTTATGGAAAAGGGTAGTAGTGTTTGAGTCTTTTTTAAGTTCAACATGTGGTTGATGGAGTCAGGAGTAGTGTAGAAAAGTATGCTTCCAGATGAAGACTTAACAACCCTCTGACTCGGTTCATAATTTGCAGCACAGAGGTGAATAATCTCAGGAAAAATATTCACAGAAGGGAGGAAAAAATGGGGCAGATTGGACTCCCATATGCCAAACTTGTCAGTTTTGTTTATGAAACCGTTTCTCAGCTGGCAGTAGGTGTGTAGATGATTCCTTTTGGCAACAAAGTCTTGAATAAGATAATCTGTATCGGCCAAGGGCATGGACTCAAGCTCTTTACTTGGTGGGTTCATGGGAGTAACATTCAGGGCAGATGAAGTTGCCATTATGCAGATCTGAATACTTGAGCTGAAAGAAGGGCTAATGCAACAACTGGCTAACAGATTGTGCCTGCAGAAACTAGCAAGAGTAGGCGAACTGAACTCAAATGTAGCAGTAGCTGGATAGCTTGAAAGCTTAAGCTGTAAGAGACCAATTTTGCGGAGTTTTGGGCCAATTTCCCTTTTTTCAGTGAATTTCTGGAGCTAGAGACTGTGAGGAACGGTGCAGAGGAGCAGAGGGTAATTGGAGTTTCAGTGGACGGACTTGAACAGCGGAACAGGGTATTCGCCAGTAAAATTGTAAATGGGCATAGGATTTATGAGGCTTTTTCTGAAATGAAGGGTTTCTAATGGGTTAAATGGAGTCTTAGGTGCGACAGAGTTACAAGTTGGGGAATTTAGTAGGCTTACAGCATGTGCAGTGGATAAACATGAAGAACAGGAGTGAAAAAGTTGAAGACATGACAAATACTTGGTTCAAACGGCGCCGAAAGTGGACGAACTGGTGCGCAGGTAAACTTATGAAGCCGAATTGCAAGCCGCAACAGCGTGCCTAGTCGCTTTGAAGCTTTGGGAGTGAGAAAATGAATGAAACAGGGGACCAGAGCGTTCAAATGAACCAATAGAAATGAAATGTAATGGTCGTTAGTGCGCTTCTTTTAAGCAAAAATGGACATTTGGCGCTTTTGGCGCTTTTTCGGGATGACATCAGCGTGACGTCATCGGCGGGTCCCAGGTACGGATGGATGACGTGGCAGGATGACATCAGCAGATGATGTCATTATGTACGGATGAGTGTCGTGGTAGTGCGGTGGTAGGGACACGGTGGCAGGGCACGAGTACAAAGGGATGAGGTGGCGGCAATGTGGCACGGCAGCAGAGGTGAGGAGATGACGTCATAGGGGAGGACGTGGCACTGACGTCACACAGGCGAGGGCGGTAAGTGGTTTTGGGCGCACCGCCTTAGGGCCTGGGTGGTTTTGAGGGAGGGGGCTTCGCCACACCCGAGAGGCTGAGGTGGGAGTACGACGGCAAAACCACCGAACTCCCGGACGCTAAACCTCGGGCTGTTGGGGCACGATAAGGACCCGCCCACTGTAGATCTTGGGCGGGCCAGATCTAACGGCTGGCGGGGCGAGTAAGGTGGGGGAAGGTTAATAACTGGGCTCGTGTGTTATTTAATATAATTAATCACACTGCGGGGTGGTTTAACATTAATAACGTGGGTTTTTTGGGATATACGAGCGGGGTTAAAAACTTTGGAACATGGGTTTTGGGTTTATATGCACGCGGGGGTTAATTTAATGTTTAATAAAGCTTTTTAAACATTGAACCTTTGGAAATAATGACTGCGGAGGGTAGGAATGAAAGGTTATCAGTTCAACCAGGGGTTAACTGATCCCAGGGGAAAGGAGGAAGGCTAAATACAAGTCCCAGATGGACTTAATATTTCCCTAGATTTTTAGAACATATGGCTATAGTGCCCGGGGGGAATATTCATTATTTTTGGGATTTTATATAATTTTTGTAGTAAATGGGGATAGGGGAGTGGTTAGGGAGCTATATAATACAATTAGAAGTTAATATGATTCTATGAGGTGAAAGAAGAGCAGAAGGCTAAGTTCTAGCAGTAAAACTTAGATATAGGGGCAAATGAGAGTGAAAAGTGACTTTAGACAAGAAATGTGGCTTCTTTTCATTTAAGAAAGCCAACATTTTGACTTGATGTTTCACAAAAATGAAATGGAATGAGGACTTGTTGGGCAGATCCCAAGGTCCTTTAGGGGGATGTTAGTAAGAGAGTTTGAGAGGGAGGAGAAGGGAAGTTAGACATGCTTCCAAAATTCTGCCATTTAAACACTGCTTTGCTACCTCTGCCACTGATGAGATGAGCTATCCTTGTCAAAGCCAAAACTGAAGATAATCTTGTTTCCGCAACCCCAAGCTACCTACCCTTTCTACAACACCTATCATTTTTTGTTACTTCAGGAAGGGTGCACTTAGACTTGCAAACCCTGATTGTTTTTTTTTTTTTTTTTTTTTTTAAACTGCCTTTGATATCTAACACTACCCTTGTTTCTTCCAAGGGCCTAGATTAAGTTGTTGGGCTCCTTCATTCTCTACCTAGTTGCTACTCTGCCAAGCTTAAGCTGTTTGGACAGATACATTCTCTATATTCTAAAGCAAACAATTTAAACCTATGGGAACCAAGCTTAAGTTGTTTGGCTTCCCCTTAACTGAGAAACCATTCAAAAATGGAACTTTTGCAGCATGGAAAAGATGAACATTTTTTGTACTTCCACTGTCAATCATGAAATATGAAACCTGTTGCAACAGGAAGCTAACAGTATCTGCAAGAAAAACCCATTGTAGTTTATAATCATGAGGTCCTCTTGCACTTTCTTTCTCTTCCTTTGCCTTCTTGCTCCAAAACTCCAAGTATTTCACACTCTCCAAGAGTGCTCCAAGAAAACGCTAAGTTTCCAAGAGTATGAGAGAGACAGAGTAGAAAATGAGAGCTCCAAAACTGAACTAAGGAAAATCTAACACTAACAAAAGCTATCAATTGATCCTCAGAAGCCTTTTCATCATTGAGGCCTCTACTTTCTTCAATTTCCATTATTTTTCCTTCATTTTCCTTGTCACATGAAACCTATAACCTTTCACCTTCCTTTTCTCCTAATTTCCATTATTTTCATAAATAAAATGCCAATAATGCAATTTTTCCTTTCCAAATTCCTTTTCCATTGCCTTTCCCGTTTTCCTTTAGTCGTAATAACCAAATGAACACCCACTAGGATTTTTTTTCCCACCATTCAACTTGGAATATTTGTCCCATGACCTTACTCTTATATATTTTTACATGGATTTTTAACGAGGGTTGTTACAACTTCCTCTATCATTGAGGCATCAACACCATTCTCTGTCGATGTCTTACTCTAGAGAAAGTTGAGAAGGTCTTAAAGGACTATCACAATGGATCTTGCGATGACCACCTATCTAGGATGGCCACTGCCCAAAAGATCCTTTGTGATGGTTATTTTTGACCCACTTTGTTTCATGATTATATTCAAACAGCTAAGTGATGTGAGCGTTTCCAGAGATATGCTCACAAGGCGAGAGCTCCACCTACTCCCCTACACCCATTCATCATCGCAAACCCTTTTTGAAAATGGGCCATTGTCTTCATGACCTGCAATCCTTCATCCTCTAGCAGCTATATGTACATTGTAGTTGTCGTCAACTATTTCAAAAAGTGGGCCAAAGCCATGCCCACTTATAATAACACCATATAAATTACAACCCGATTTTTATTTAATCATGTGATAACATAGTGTGGTGTTCCCAAAGTGTTTGTCTCAAATTATAGCAAGGACTTCGAGAATGAGATATTTCAAGAACTATCCCAACACCTTGGTTTTTCTAACTAGTTTTCTTCCCCATACTACCCCTAGCCCAATGGCTAGGTAGAAGTTGTCAACAAAGTATTCAAAACAATGTTACAATGTATGGTGAACAAATACCAAACCAACTAGCACCAAATGTTTTTCTCAACGTTATAGGCATACCGCACATCTGTCAAAGTGTCCATAGGATTCACACCCTTTCAATTGGTATATGGGGTTGAATTTGTTCTCCCCATTCAGTGTGAAATCCCTACCTTACATTCAACCATCGAACTCCTCCCAAACACCTCACCTTTACAACATAGGCTAGTAAAATTGGAACACATCAACGAAATTCAGCAGGAATTAATCCAACATAACAAAGGCCAAAAAAAGAGGACTAAAGCCCCCTTTGACTACATTGTCACCCCTCGATCATTTAACGAATGGGACTTAGTCCTTTTCTATGATGTTTCCAACAAAGCTTTAGGATTAGGGAAGTTTGAAACGTTATGAAAGTGACCATACATTGTTAAACATTGTCTCCTTAAGGGGGAATACATGTTAGACAGCTTGATGGGCTTTCCTTAAAAATCCTGTCAACAGACTCTACCTCAAAAAATTCTCTCCTTAACATGAAAAATAGCCCTAAGTTGTAAATATATGCACCGTGACTTATTTTTATGATGATCACATCATCATGGATGTATACTAAAATCACTCTCTCATCATGTGTCGTAGATGGATCATTCGCCGACCAGACATCATGGCTTCATTAATGGTGCTTCTTGATGGTTGTAAAACCTCGTTGCAGTAGTCTAGGCCATATACTCTTTTGACCTAACACCCTTCCACCAGAATGGGCTTTGTATCAGGTCAACCACTAACAATCAACATGAATATGACGCCATCATATACCTCTTGGTTGATGCCTCCCATCTAAGTATCAATCACTTGCATGTGTTCTTTGATTCCCAGCTTGTTGTATCGCAGTTGAACTGAACCTTCGGGGTACGTGACCCTTTCCTTTTTTGGAAATACCTGCATGCACAAAGGTTGACCCATGGTTTTGATCATATCACATTTTCACATATACCAAGAAATCCAAATCATGTAGTAGACCACATAGCTAATCAGATCCTATACTGACATGTCTCACATATACATCATCATCAAGACACATATATCATGAAGATCATATCCATTAGATAAATTCAAAAAGGACATCACATGTATAAAAGAATATCATATATGACACATCATGGAGAGCCGCAAAAATTCATCATCTCGTAATGGGTGCTTCCCTTGGTACATGCATATAACACTATATCTAGGGCTAGGGTCCAACACCCCCATCACCCCTTGTAGGAGCCCCCCTAGCCTTGGTGGTGCTGGAGAAAAGATCGGACGAGTGATCGATACTACAATTGCAAGTCGATGAAGGACAAGACACCTCACTCTATCCCGAGCCATGATCCTCTCCATCGTGATCTCACGATCCCATGCATCCTCAGCAAGCCTTGCTCTACCCTTGGCAACCTATGCCCAAACATCTACAACCTCCGCCTGAGTCTCTGTCACCTAAGCACGCTTCTGTGGTTGTTCCATATCCAAGAGAAGAGAAGATATCCCCCCTATCCACTGGGACCACCGATCTCTAGATGTCGACGCCTAACTGACCTCTCAGGCTCATCCTCTACCTTATCGTCCTTCTGCTGTCGTGATGCACCTACCACACCACCTCTACCTGGATGATGAGCATTGTTTCTCACCAAATGGGCCAATGGATGGCGAGTACGTCCCAAATATGCAAGAAAAAATACATGGTATCATTATAGAAATAAATATACATCATAGTTACATGTAAATAAGCATAATTCATAACACATAAATCACATACCTCAAGGGCCTCAAGCATTGCCTGGGTGTAGTCCCATCCCTAGATCTCCTTGGAACTCTATAATCATCTGAGGGTTGGACATCCACCAATCCTCCACCATGGGAATCTAGTATCGCTGTTATAGACATATTTGGGCACTGCAACCCAAACTCATATGTCCATAAACCAAGGGCTCTTTAGTCCCTAAAAGTGTTGTTTCATACCCTAAAGGATCATGGTCAACTGATTACATCATTTCCCAGAAGTTCCACATGAAAAACTACTCAGAACTGGCCAAAATTGGACCATACTGACTGCTCCATGGTCAAGGTGTGATGCATACTGCTGGCACACTAGCCAGGTGTGATGCATATTGAAATGGCCTTCTTTGGGTGCGATGAGCGAGAATAGACAAATGGAAAAGACAGTTTTCTAAGTGGAAGCTCATGGAATCTTCCAGAAACTTCTCCTGTGACACTTGCCTCTCTGAATTCACCCAAGGATGAGTAAGAGATCAATGAAATCCCCAAGTGGAACCAAGAACTATCAGTGGAATGACAGTAATAAAAAACCCAAAGCTAACTCACACCCTTGCAAGACATCTATAAATGGATCCCTCATCTGAGAGATCTAGAGGCTAGAATTTTGTAATTTGTAAGGAAGTTCTGTTGGTTTATCTGTGAGAAGAGACATTGTATTGTTGGGTGATCTTGCTTTTCATGAGGTGAAGATGGCTTCTATGCTGGGAGGATGATGCTGGATCAGAAAGCTGGGTTATAATCCTCTCTTCTACTATTAATAAAGTTCTTTGAGTTTTCCTCCATATAATCGTGTATTTGTGAATCTTATTGTTTATGAATGCAATTGTATGGTCAATGTGTTTCTAATTCTGCATTGTTTATGATGTTTTAGATAGAGATGCTTTGATGGTTTTCTGTTACTTTGACTCTACAGGTACTCTTTGAAGTGGGACAAGTAGGAGAGGAGTGGAAAATTCTATCAAGGGAAAGAGAAATCAAGAAAGGATCAAAGCGGAAGATCCAGGTTGGTCCTCTTTTCTTCCCTCTTATCTATTACACTTAAAGGAAATCTCGAATTGCTTTGATTGTTTGTTTCTAAGATAGCTACCCATCTTAGTGGGACTAGCAGTTCAAATCGACACTAGTTTTCCCTGAAACAAAATGGCGACTCCACTGGGGAGCGAATAATTTGTTTTTTTTTGTTTATTGTTTGCTTTATAAACTACAGACGGAGCCTGAAGTTAGCCAACTAGCCTTCAAAACACCTTTGCTATGCAATTGTGCAGCAGATGAATGTTGCTTTAGTCAATCTCCGGGTTGGTTTATGAACTGAACATCTGACTTACAAGAATTCTAAGTGCCCTTGTGGTAGCTCAATAACCTCATAAGATCATACCCCTATACTTTGTTTTTACTGTCCATCATAACTCAGCCTAAATCACTGAACTTAGCTGCAAATTTTGAGAAAAAACAAGCTCAATTTTGCTCCCTGGTCCATCGCACTATCTGTAACTAGGCAGCCTGTATGCATCGCACCTCCCATGTGTTGCAAGTGAGATGCATCCCTGTTTCCCTGTGTTGCAGGTGTGATGATTGAGTGATACTATTTCTCTCATTGAAATTTGGTTTTTCCTCCTTGTTTTCAGCTCTATTAAGTAGTTTTGTTGTTCATGATCAGTACCTTCTTGCTGAAACCTTCTTCCTTCACATATTTCAGCCTCCATTAGTTAGGAATTGTAAATTTTTTTGTGTATTTGTGAATCATTTACAGTCTTCCTTTGTCGAAAGTAGCTTAATCGAACTAGCGTTTTTGATGCAAATGTCGTAATTGTCATTTTGAATCAAAAGAAGAGTGTCGTAAAGTCTTCCTCTTCTAGATAGTTGATTGTACTTTTGTCATTGTACTTGATTTGATTTATTAATATTTGAAGTGTGGAAAGTAATTTTCAATTCGAAATCGAAAAGTGTCGTCTTAGTCTTCCTTTCATTTCGAAAGGAAATTGTTAAAAATGTTGCTTTAAAAGAAATAGTTCATAGCTGTACTTAGATTTCCTTTTTGGCATTCAAACATTAAGGAAGCGGAAAACAAATCCATGCATGTCCATTTTCATTTTGACTGCATGTGGAATATGATTTAGGAAAGTGCATTTAGTGTGTGCTCTATGCTCTCTGCTGAAAGAAAAATCATAATCTTCTTTCCTTTGTAGCTAGGATTTTCATTTCTAAAAGAAAATAAACGATTGTTTATCATTTTAGATTGCATATTTAGGAATTTAACATCTACATCACACGGTGAACCTTGAAAGACAAACTTCTAAGCAAGATCAACTCTAAAGTAAATCTCAATGAATATAAAAATGCTTTTGAACCTAACACAACACATTTAGAATTCTAGGCTAGAGACGTGTTCCGGCGTCATAAAACCTGGTAACTATCGTTTTCATCAAAGGTTGGGTGATTCCTCCTCTTTGATACGACAAGTTCCAGTACAGACTTGTGCTCCCCGTACCATCGAGTATATATTGGGAGACCACAATAAGCTGATATCCTTTATCCTTAGGAAGCCATGTCTGCTGCCCTATCGATCGCAATGCACTGAACACAGCATTTGGGAAGATTTACTGTCGTACATAAGTCCTTGGTAATTTCTCTATCATTTATCACCAAGGTGTATTTTGCAGTTTTGCGATTGGTTTGGTAATCCCTCTGTCTAGATTTCCAGAGTAGTCACTTTCATTCCTTTTCGACTCCTTAAAAGAAAAGGTCCATCTGAGCACTTGTCACTTCAGGCTCATTAAAAATTGAAGGCGACTAGAGTCACCTTTAGCTTTTTCTCAACTCTTAAAAATTGAAAAATAAAAGCTATGTCAAAGCGTCTTTAAAATTTATTTGAATTAGAATAACATCCCTATTACTTTGTTGATCTGAGGTTGAGATAATGGAGTCTGCCAATCAAGGAATCCCTCTTGGAGGGAATCCTAGTCCTTTCTCCTCTTGGGGAGATATTGGTTCTCCATGTATGGCTACATTGTCCCTTCCAAGAATCACAATCGGCCTGCCGGTATGGCTTTTCTTTACCTCTGTCATTCAAAACACTGCAATTCCTCAACAATCTAATCAGCAACTAGATGATACTAAAGTTATCCCTTCACCTTCTACTTCGTTTGTTTATCCTTCCCCTTCTTCCTCTTTTCTTGGTGAAACTAGTCACACTAAAAACCAAGTAGCTAAGAAGAGAAAGAAAGGGAAGGAAAAGAAGAAGAAGCCAACTAAACAAGGAAACAACCATGCATCATCCGGTGAAAATCCACACACTAAAATTTCCAAACCAAAATCTCCACGCATAATTTGCAAGGGAGACCACTACCATCGAGATTGCCCTCGCATTCCGCAGATCTTGAGAGAATGGTCTTCCCATTTGCACCATCCGGTGTCATCAACCTCTAGCAGTCAGGTTGACAGTACACCATCAACAAGTGAAAATGAAGTCAATAGACAGAAAAGAAAGGTTAGATTTCCATGTAGGTTATGTGAAGGTAATCATACTCTTCACCATTGTCCTTTTTGGGATGAAGCCAAAAGTGTCTTGGATAATCGTCCTGCTTCACCACAGCGACTTCCACCTAGATACAACAAACTCTTGTCAAGTCCTTCGCTAGTTGAAAACCTTATTGACATAACTCAATTGTCAATCGAATCACCTATCATTGAAAGTGAACCTTCTGAGTCCATACCAGACCAAAGTCAACTGGTTGAGATGACAATCGACCCAGTCTTACCTTCAGAAGGCCCACCTTCAAATGATACAATTTCCAAAGAGAATGAGAATGACACCATTCAAATTCTTTTTGTGGAAACAAAGTCTAATGAACTTGGGGGCAATCCACCCATTCCTTTACAATAAGAAGAAACCCACCCAGTTCATGAGATTTATTCGGTCGTTTATTTGGTACCTCCTCTGAGAAGTCTAGTCGTTTTCTTTGATTGGAATCAACTAGCAAATCCCCGCCTTCAATCTAATGTACCATTCCGAATCATAGTACAAGTTTAAAAAATGATTTGCACTATCATAGATGAAGGGGCTTAAATGATCATCCTTTCCTCAACTGCTTGGAAAGCCCTTGGTTTTCCATCGCTTTTTCCTGAAAAACAAAATTTGTCAGGCTTCAACAAAGGAACCACTCGACCATTAGGGATCCTTCCAAAGTTACCGATAACTTTGAGAAAGAAAACCATTCATTTGAACATGATGGTAGTTCAAGGGCCTCTAGATTACAATCTACTCCTTAGACATGACTATATATATAGCATGGAAGCTATTGTTTCTTCATTCTTTCGAGTGATGTGTTTTCCACATGAAGGCCAATTGGTACAGCTTGTCGACCAACTTTCATTTCCTGGTTCAAACACGGCTATGAATCAACCATCATCCCTAAATGGTCTCTTCGCGTCAACAATGTCTCTTCAAACTTCATTCCATCCACCTAATTACCGCGAGTATTTCGGTGAATGTAAAGAAGTTTAGGGGGCATGCACCTTGGTCTGCTTCGGCAGGTGAACCCAGAGGAAAAGAGAGATTTTCTTGAAAGGTTATACAATTGGATTGAAAAATCATTTCCTTGTTGGATATGTGATCGATCTGAAACATGTATTCCCTTGTATGTTATGTGATTGGAAGCTCACACCATTCACCTTCATCTATTTCGATGGAAAAAGCCAAGGAAGCATTTTTGTTTGTCGACAGGAACAATCCTGCCTAACCGCAGGAACTTCCATATGGTAACCTGGAAACTCTCCTTTTACTGAAAGACCTGGGGGCATGCAAACCTTTGTATGCAAGTGAAAAACAACCTTTGAATTTTTTAGTTTTTTAGGTTCTCAACCCTTTAGCCTCTTAGCTCGGTCGTTTCTAGCCTACATAAAAAGGCAATGAGCACATGTTATAGTAGTGTTCAAGCTCATTAAAAAATAAATCTACCAAGAGACATTTTCAAACGACTGGTAAGAGCAATGTTCCCGCAAGGTTCAAGCTCATTAAAAAATAAACCTGCCTCTGAGCATAGTTTCTCGTGGTTTAGGCTCATTAAAAAATGAAACCACCTTTGGTAAATAACCTTTGTGATCGCCTTGCTATCAGCCCTTTTGAACCTTGGATTGTGTTCCTACCATCACCTCCATTCATTTGGTCGATCATACACTTCCACTTGATTGTTTACCCTTTTGAGGAACAGCTACAATGAGTGATTCTGATTGCTGCCCTCTTCACACTGCCATGTTTTGAGAAGTTCCAAACTTACCTGGAACCAGTTGCTACCCGAAAATACCGCTCGTTCCTAAAAAACGAGTCCCTTTTAAACTCCTTTTAGACTCGTTAAATATAAAAAGATTGTCGAGACATTGGCCTTTCTAGCTTGTTAAAGTAAGGGGAACACCATCCCTCCCATATATTTTAATCTTTTTGGACCTAAGGGATTATCAAACAAAAAGATCGAGCGCTTGTCTTTTTTGGCTCGTTAAAGCGATCGAAAAGTCATCCCTTTCGTATTATTTTATACTTTTTTGGACTTAAGGGATTATACCACAAAAAAGGACAGTTTGTTGGAGTTTCCTTTTCATCCCTTTTCAAACTCTCTAAATAAGAAAAGGACCAAGTTATCTTTGTCGTTAAACTCGTTAAAACAATAGCAAAACACTTGTCCACCCGGACAAGAACGAGTCTCACTAATGCTAGGCTCACTAAAAACAGAGCGACAAGTTTGCCCAAAGGGAAAATTATAGACCAAGCATATGTTATCCTCCTCAAGCTTGACAAAAATAAAGAGGTACTGGTCAGCAATGACTAGGGAAAAAGGGAAGAAAACTTGAAGAATTTTATTGGTAGCAAGTCGCTCTTGAACATGACACTTTCACTCCATCACCATGATTGAGTTGGGTTGGGTTTTTCCATTCACCATATCACCATTGGTCTTTCGTACCATCCATGGGGTTAACGCTACCAACCCGTATCAGTGTCGGTGACATGTTCAAGAGAAGTCACTCAGAGAATTCACCATCCAGCAAACGCCTCATCCACTACAATACCTCCACCCTTCATTTTTCACGACCGCCATTCTTGAACATTATATCATCATATCGTTTTCACCTCTAGAAAAATTATTTGCTTCGTTTCGCATCGTAGATGTGGGATACGTCAAGGCCCTCCACCCTTTCATTACTTTGAAGCTTGCATGCCTTAATGGCAAGTTTCTCACTTCCAGCGACAGGTTTACATCAATGACCTTTGACCAAAAGATTTTGCATGGTGTTCGACATCGGCTCATATATTCACACCACATGAATTGTACTGTAGTACCTTGAGGGTCATTATCATTATCGGTGATTCCTCTCGCGCTTGTTAACAACTTACATTATTGGCTGGTAATTAAGCGATGTCCTTCCATGTTTGACTTCAGAACATCTTTTTCACATGGATCGACTTGTACAATCGGGCGAATATTGAATGAGTTTGAAGACCCCGGATCTAGTTTCATCCATCCGGGCTGTGATATATTCAGGAACATAAAGACATCAAATGTGCACAGAATCTACACAGATAGTCATCTAAGCAAAAGAAGATGACTCTTCATATGAAGAATCACTCTGTCCTATGTACATGAAAATGAATTTATGAAGCTGAGCATGGGAATGCCCGCCTCAGCTAGATCATGAAAATAATATGATGATGATGTATTGTATTGTATCTTATATAGGTCACCTTCCAGTTCGAATACCTCGGATCCTCATGATAAAGCATTTCACCCGACATCAGAAGATTTATGACCTCATGCTTTAGGGGTGTTATAGGGAAAAGTGTCTATTTAGAACTGCTTTATCCCACTAAGGTGTGATAGCTGCCTTAGAAACAAAGAGAGAAAAAACTACTTTTGTATTTCCTTTATGAATTATAGATAGAGAGGAATAGAAAGAACCAACCTGTGTCTTGCGCTAATCCTTTGATCCAATCCCTCTCTTCTTTGATAGTCTCCAGCTACCTGCTCCCTTTCATGCCCAGCTTCACAAAGTTCCTTTAAGATCACAGAAGAAGAGCACTATACAAAGACATGGATCTATATTCATAAACAACTTAGGGTCAGATTTAAGTTAACCATACAAATGTAACAAGCATCAATGATACAAAAGCATGGAGGAGAACTCAAATAGTTTTTATTGATAAACAAGAAAAGATCCAGGAGGAGTTACAACCAGTGGTTCCGACACAGCATCAACCTCCCAGCAAAGAAGCCCCTCTTCACCTCAAACAAAGCATAAATCACCCAACAATCTGATGTTTGTTTCTAGAAACCAACAGCAATTCCTTACAATATGCAAAATTCCAGCCTCTGGATCTCTGGATGAGGGATCCATATATAGATATCTGTAAGGAGGATGAGTCAGCTTGTGATTTGACTAGTGTCTTCTCTCTGTTAGTTCTTGCTTCCACTTGGAGACTGAGGGCCTCTTACTCATCCTTGGTCGAATTTAGTGAGCCAAGTGTCATAGGAGAAGATTCTAGAAGCTTCCATTGCCTCTCCACCTCGCGGAATGACACTGCCATTTGTCATTTCTCGCCCATTGCACCCTACAAAAGGGAGTTTTGAAATGCAACGCACCCTCACAGTGCATTTGGGTGAGATGCAACGCACCTAGCCAGTGGAGCAACTGCAATGATCCTGTTTTGACTAATTCTGAGCAGTTTCTGATGGAGAACTTCTGGGAGAAGCTGTAATCTGTTGACCTTGTTCCTTTAGGGGTTAGAACAACAATTTTAGGGACTTAGGAGTCCTTGGTTTATGCACATTTCATTCTTGGAGTTGTAGGGCCCAAAAATGTCTATAACAGTTGCCCCCTAAAGTATGAGGCCGTTAACCTTTTGGTGTCGGGTGAAATGCTTTATTATGAGGATCCGAAGTTCTTTCAATGCTGGGAGGAGACCTGTAATAAGATATAGTACAATACATTATCTTCATAATATTTTCATGATCTAGCTGAGGCGGGAATTCCCATGCTCAGCTTTATAAATTCATTTTCATGTACATAGGACAGACAATCGTCTGAGTGTAGACTGATGATTCTGATAGAACCATCATCCTTTTGGTAGGATGATTATCTGTGCTGCAATGCTGTACATTTAATGTCTTCATTTCGCTGAATATATATCGCAGCCTGGATGGATGAAACTAGATCCGGGGTCTGCAATCTCGTCCAATCTTCACTCAAAGTACAAGTCAATCCATGTGAGAAATGTTCTGGAGTCGAACATGGAAAGACATCTCTTGATTACCATTCAATGATATAAACTGTTAACAAGCACGAGAGGAATCACCGATAATGATAATGTCCTCAAGGTACTGCAGTACAATTCATGTGGTGTGAATAAAGGACTTGGCGTCGAACACCATGCAAAATCTTTCGGTCGAAGGCCATTGATGTAAACCTGTCGCCGGAAGTGAGAAACTTGCCATTGAGGCATGCAAGCTTCAAAGTACTGAATGGGGTGTTCCTAGATCAACTTCTTGGATAATGAGCTGATGTCGACAAGAAGTGATCCGTCACAGGAGGGCCTTAATGAATCCCACATCAATGACACGGAACAGAGCAAATGATTTTGATGGAGGTGAAAACGATCTGATAATATAAGGTTTAGGGTGGCGGTCATGAAAGAATGGAGTATAATGTATGGGAGTGGGTGAGACAGAGGTGATTTCTCTAGATGACTTCTCTTGAACATATCGGCGACACTGATGTGATGGATTGGTAGCATTAACCCCAAATGTGGATGGTATGGCATGACCATGGTGATGTGACCGGTGAATGAAACAACCCAACCCGACTCGGACACGGAGTGGAAGTGTCATGTTCAAGAGCGACTTGCTACCAACAAAGTTTCTTTGAGTTTTCTTCCCAAATTTTCCCCAGTCATTGCTGACCAGTACCTATTTATTTTTGTCAAGCTTGAGGAGGATAACATATGCTTGTTCTATAATTTGCCCTTCGGACAAACCCATCGCTATGTTTTAACGAGCCTAGCGATAATGAAACTCGTTCTCATCTAAAGACAAGTTTGTCGCTATTAATTTTTTTAACGAGTTTAACGACAAAGATAACTCAGTCCTTTTCAATTTTAGAGATTCTAAAAAGGAACATAAAGGTAACTCCAAAATTCCTTTTTCGTCATCTAATCCCTCAAGTCCGAAAAAGTATAAAACAATACAGAAGGGATGAATTTTCGATAGTTTTAACGAGCCGAACAAAACAAGTGCTCGATCTTTTTGTGTAATAATCCCTCAGGTCCAAAAAGATTAAAATCTAGAGGAGGGATAGCACTTCCTGTCCCTTTAATGAGCTAGAGAGGCCAATGGCTCGACAATATTTTCATATTTTACGAGTCAATTGAAAAGAGCTTAAAGGAGACTCGTCTTTTGAGGAACGAGTGATAAAACGGGTAGCAGCTGATTCCAGGTGAGGTTTGGAATTTTCCAATCATGGCAGTGTCACAAGGATGGCTAGTGAGATCACTCTTCGCAGTTGTTCCTCAAAAATGGGTAAACAATCAAATGGAGGTGAATGATCGGCCAATGAAAAGTGGAGGTGACGGTGCAAACATGACCAAGGCTTTAATGGCTGAAGTACTACATTCACGATGGTTATTTACCAGGGAATAGTTCATTTTTTAATGAGCTTAAACGCGGGTGGAAACATTTGCTCATGTCTTATGTTTATTTTTTAACAAGCTTGAACTATGTGCTAAAATTGCTCGATTAATCCAGTCTTGTGATAAGAATGTCCCATATAAAAACGACAACTTTTAGAGTTTTGCCCCACATCCTTTCTTTATGCAAGTTAGGAAACAACCAATCCAAAAAACAGATAAATGATCGCTCTTTGTTTGCACTCCAAAGGGTTTGCATGCCCCCAGGTATAAAATAGAGTTTCAAGGTTACCCCTTCTTTAGTCCGTTAAAACATTTGTTTTACCGAGAGAGGCCTACCTCTTACAGGTTACCCAAAGATTGTTCTATTCACAGCGCAAACAAAACACTTCTTCGGCGATGTCTACCGAGATAAACAAAGGTGAGCGGTGGTGCTCGCCAACTCACATAACTTTGACAAGAGAATCTTGTTCCAGTCCAACTCCCCCTTCCAATCACGGACAGGAGTACGGAGGTCATATTCTCTCGCGGAAACCTACCCTATACCCGAAGTTTTCCTGCCGAAACAGGCCAAGGTGCATGTCCCCTGGGTTTCAGTCATGTCCCTCCAAATCACTCACGCTCATCGGGAGGACGGACTGGAGATTGAGACACTTCTTGCGTGAAAAGACCATTCAGGGATGGTATATGAATATTTGCTATGCGTGATCCAATCCCTCTCTTCTTTGATAGTCTCCAGCTACCTGCTCCCTTGCATGCCCAGCTTCACAAAGTACCTGTAAGATCACAGAAGAAGAGCACTATACAAAGACATGGATCTATATTCATAAACAACTTAGGGTTAGATTTAAGTTAACCATACAAATGTAACAAGCATCAATGATACAAAAGCATGGAGGAGAACTCAAATAGTTTTTATTGATAAACAAGAAAAGATCCAGGAGGAGTTACAACTAGTGGTTCTGACCCAGCATCAACCTCCCAGCAAAGAAGCCCCTCTTCACCTCAAACAAAGCATAAATCACCCAACAATCTGATGTTTGTCTCTAGAAACCAACAACAATTCCTTACAATATGCAAAATTCCAGCCTCTGGATCTCTGGGATGAGGGATCCATATATAGATATCTGTAAGGAGGATGAGTCAACTTGTGATTTGATTAGTTTCTTCTCTCTGTCAGTTCTTGCTTCCACTTGGAGACTGAGGACCTCTTACTCATCCTTGGTCGAATTCAGTGAGGCAAGTGTCACAGCAGAAGATTCTGGAAGCTTCCATTGCCTCTCCACCTCACAGAATGACACTGCCATTTTTCATTTCTCACCCATCGCACCCTATAGAATGGAGTTTTGAAATGCAACGCACCCTCACAGTGCATTTGGGTGAGATGAAACGCACCTAGCCAGTGGAGCAGCTGCAATGATCCTGTTTTGACCAATTCTGAACAGTTTCTGGTGGAGAACTTCTGGGAGAAGCTGTAATCTGTTGACCTTGTTCCTTTAGGGGTTATAACAACACTTTTAGGGACTTAGGAGCCCTTGGTTTATGGACATTTCGTGCTTGGAGTTGTAGGGAACAAAAATGTCTATAACAAGGGGGCAGCTATTATAGACATATTTGGGCACTACAACCCAAAACTCATATGTCCATAAACCAAGGGCTCTTTAGTCCCTAAAAGTGTTTTTTCATACCCTAAAGGATCATGATCAACTGATTACATCATTTCCTAGAAGTTCCACCTGAAAAACTACTCAGAACTGGCCAAAACTGGACCATACTGACTGCTCCATGGTCAAGGTGCAATGCATACTGGCTGCCACACTAGCCAGGTGCGATGCATACTGAAATGGCCTTCTGTGGGGTGCAATGAGTGAGAATAGACAAATGGTAGAGACAATTTGCTAAGTGGTAGCTCATGGAATCTTCCAGAAACTTCTCTGTGACACTTGCCTCTCTGAATTTGCCCAAGGATGAGTAAGATATCAATGAAATCTCCAAGTGGAACCAATAACTATCAGTGGAATGACACTAATCAAAAACCCAAAGCTGACTCACACCCTTGCAAGACATCTATAAATGGATCCCTCATTTGAGAGATCTAGAGGGTGGAATTTTGTAATTTGTAAGGAAGTGCTGTTGGTTTATCTGTGAGAAGAGACATTGTATTGTTGGGTGATCCTTCTTTTCATGAGGCGAAGAGGGCTTCTATGCTAGGAGGATGATGCTGGATTAGACAGCTGGGTTGTAATCCTCTCTTCTACTATTAATAAAATTCTTTGAGTTTTCCTCCATATAATCGTGTATTTGTGAATCTTATTGTTTATGAATGCAGTTGTATGGTCAATGTGTTTCTGATTCTACATTGTTTATGATGTTTTAGATAGATATGCTTTGATGGTTTTCTATTAGTTTGACTCTACAAGTACTCTTTGAAGTGGGACAAGTAGGAGAGGAGTGGCAAATTCTATCAAGGGAAAGAGAAATCAAGCAAGGATCAAAGTGGAAGATCCAGGTTGGTCCTCTTTTCTTCCCTCTTATCTATTACACTTAAAGGAAATCTCGAATTGCTTTGATTTTTTGTTTCTAAGATAGCTACCCATCTTAGTGGGACTAGCAATTAGAATCAACACTAGTTTTCCCTGAAACAATCACCCCACATCTCCTCCACCTACCCAGGGAATCACTAGTTCTGATTGCCTAATCTAAGGCTCCCTGGGGGGCCCTATCGGCACCGACACCATTGGGTGAAACATCACAACCATCTCATTTATAATATTGGAGAGGATAATACAAAAACAAAATCTATGCAACTCGCCTCAGTGAACCTGTGTAAGTTGTGTCATCATCCTCCAATGGAGGAATCATGCCCAGTCATAGAATACGCCTCCCTGAAGCCTCCAGAGGACTATATTTTGTGGCCTAAAAACTCAGTGTGGTGACAATGATCCAACCAATCTCACTATCATCACCAGTGTCACTCACTCTATTATGTCCAAAATTGCATCAACACGAATGTAACCCTCCTGAATAAGGTTGCGTCCACAGTGGTCTCTCACCCATGTAAGAAAGTCCACATGACTAGCTGGTAGTGGCATCGGTAGCACCTCACCTCGAGGCACTAATCCATTCACAAAATAAACATCCACCTCGACAATGATTATCACATCTCAACCCCGATATCAAAGGCCTTATGATCTAGTTCCCATCTTTAAATGACGAACAACAGGAATTCATCCTACGATTTGAGCAAAGGGTTCTGAATAACTTTCAACAACCCCAACCATGTACACATCACTCGCATAGAAGCATCACCTACCACCACTATGTGGATGTAGTCCCAGTTGTTCTCCCACCATACCATAACCATACTATTGAAAGCAAGAGGAAAACTAGAAATTAGCCTCCTAGGCTTAACATTTTCCTTTCTATCAGCCTGCGTAATTGTTTCAATAATAGGCATGTGCTATTATTTCCCATACAGTTGCGCACCTGCATGACTGTCAGCCCTTTTCCTATGAGGACGTCGACCCCTTGGTCATGCACCTATTTCTTGTACAAACACGTTGGTCACACAATTATTCCTTAAACAGTCATGCAAGCATGTTCCTATTTCTCCCAAAGCCACACAAACCTCGACATGGAGGTTACGCGAATTTTTCACCCTTAATCATGCAATCACGGGACTATCTTGTCTTTTCCCACATGCCCCCCGCACGGGTTTCGACTTCTTCACTGAAAAAGGTCCGTATAAGCCATCTTGTACAGCCTATCGACCATAAGGTACCAAAATCACAAAGTACGAGTAGTGGCCTCTTAGCTAACTATCCTCGCATGCTACTGACGTGCATAGGCTAACCCCAATAGAAGACAAAAGAGCATGGACCTAGCTCAGTAGTCCATGTCAGCAAGTACAATTGAGGTGGCATATGGCCCATTTCGCCTTATATATCACCCTCTATGTCACCTTCTTGTGGCCTGTTCAGAAGCTCATGACCTCCTTTCACAAAACCTCCAACAAGGTTACGATCAAGACGACGACATCTACATCATGGTACCCTATGTTCCATTTTCACAACATACTCATTTTTTGGCTCATTTCATGTTTCAGACTACCCCTCAGGTGTGCCTTTCCATGTTATTTGATTCATCTCGTTTAGCACATTTCATCTTATACATGTTTTCCTGAAGATGTTTTCACTTGGGTTATTGGTTGTTGAAGTTGCAGGTATACAAACAATTTCTCATTAGAATCAATCCCCTAGTGACCATCGATAGTTAAGGTGCCATTCTCCACTTAGCATGATATTCTTCCTATAAATATTTACATATCTTGACATCTTTTCTCTAAAATTCACCATAGGGTCCATCATCTCAACCATGTTTACCACCACCTACCCTTACACCTGGTAAACGTCCATGTCAGTGGATAGTACCTCCCCATACATGGATCACCTCATTTTATAGATTACCATACACTATTGGGATCCATGACCATTCATTCAAGCCTGGGAGCCATCTCAGTTGCACTTATTGAATATATTCCCTATTCTCCTCTTCTTTACTTTTTTCTCACCAACCCCACTCCTAGGCCACCCCATTTATTTTTTGTCTGATCTACTTGAATGCACTCTCATATTCTACATTTGGCATATCATCCCTCCATATGGCGTGGCCCATCTGCATCACTTCATATTCCTCATCAACCCAACACCAATACCAACCAATGGGGCCCTCACCTTCAACAAAAGTCCTTACCTACATCATCACGCAAGTCACAATTTTCTTGGGGCACCCATCTCCATGTCTGTACATCCAAAACTAATTTTACATTCTTTTGGCAAGTGTAAAAAAAACAAATTAGGAAAATTTTTCCCACCCATATTTTCATGTTTAGTACCTAGTGATTGCCCCTAGTCACCCTTGGCTGGAGCTCATTTATCACCACATCATGATCCACATTCATTCATTTGTCATTTCAGTCAGAAGATGCTTATATCTACCCTAAATGTCCTACCGACTCTAAGGGAATTTGCCCCAGAAGAATTATTTTGTTGCCACTCAAATTATAGCTCCAACCATGAGCATTTTTTCGTATCCACCTATATTTTTAGCTCTCATTATCATGCCTTTATGACCCACCATGTTACAACCATCTTTATTCCCTCATGATGATTTCCTGAATTAGCATTTCAGGTGGTTGGAAGTTCTTTCTTGACAAGTTGAACACACATCTTCCAAGATTGAATTTGTACCTTAAATGTTCCCCCCCCTCATGGAACATTCTCAAGTGGCACAATGGGAATAACTATTTCCCATTGATGTCATCGGTCTCCCTGATATTCAACACCACCAAATTTTATCATGTCAGGGTACTATCATACGTTGTGACCATTGTAGTTATCCCAGAGTCAAAGACCCATGCATCATTTAACACCTCATTCAACAGTGCTTCACTTTCGATGCCTAGGGACACCTAGTTCAGTCTATTTTTCATAGGTGCCCTTGAGGGTGTAAGAAATTATCATCATCATCCATCAACATGTCAACTACATCAATGTTGACTTGATAGAAACATTTCCTGTATGATTTTAATAGTTAATCATTAGTCATCATAATGAGCATGGGACATGCTCGCCTCATACAAACACTTTTTATCACAAAATTATTTAGAGCATGATTTATCTCTAATTCTTAGTCAAGTATTTTCCATACTCATCTCCACTACAAGTTACTTTATCTCTCATAATGTTGATAAGACTCTCGTTCAGATGAACAAAACGTGATGTATTTTGGCTATACACTTGTTCCTAACCTCATACAACAGGGGGAAACTATTATTATACGGAAATTGTACACTTATTTCTATGCATTAAGCACTCAAAGTCAATGATCAACACGTACAAGGGTGACTTTTTTATCTGGAAACACCATGAAGACCAAAAATCAAAAGCCTTCCTAAGGTTCAAGTTAAAAACTTGGACCGCGCGGGTACACCATTTCCAAAAATTAGCGATCGCGTGGTTGTTTCTTTGATAGCTGCGCGGTCGCATAAATGTTTAGTGAGGACCTTGGGCCATGAAATTTCTTGAGAAAAACTCCAAATATTGACATGATTGGCTGACAAATTTGATCCTTGAGCCCCAAGAAGCCTTAAAGGCAAGGAATTGGTAGCTCTCATCTCATTTATGAGGTGAACTACCACACTAATGAGCCAAGGGGAGGAGGAGTTTCGAATACACTTTATAAATACAAGTTCTAGGAGAGAGAATAAAGAAGAGAAGAAAACCATTGTTATGCTATCAAAATTGCTCCCTAGGCAATCAAGCATTTCATTGAGAAGAAGATTTCATCATTGAGAGAGTCTTCATTATTCTTTGAGAGAGAGAGGAAGCTTGCAAGGAGATTGAGGAAAGGAACTTCCTTGTTGAGGATCTTTTAACACCATTGCTCAAACAATTCTCTCCAAGTGTCTTTAATTAATCTATTGTATCTATTCTACATTCAATAGTTAATAAAAGGAATCCTTTTCCATTACTTTGTTGATATGTTTTCTTCATCGAGCATTATTCATGTGTTTATTTCTTAGTTTTTAGGTTATGTTGATGTATGCATCGTTTTCACTACCTACAGTGCATTGTTTACCCATGTTTGTTGTTAAGATATGGTATGTTCTATGCTTATAACAGTTTACTTCTTTTTTCTTATTATATTCCACAAATTAGCAATCACATGTACATAAAGTAAAGTGCAGATAGAACATTAAAAGATCGACAGAAAACAAGCCAAGAAAGGAGACACAAGATGTGGCGGCTAGCCACGGACAAACCCCACAATGTGTGGGGAAACCCTTTGATCAAATTTTATTTTATCTTCAATAATTTATCAAAGAGAAATAGTACAATAAATCTGATTTATATCAGCAATAGCAAACCCTAGATCAGCAGCATCAACATTAGCGGCTTCATCATCAAACTAGGGCAGACGATATCTCACAAACCGACTGTCAGATCGGCTTGACTCCACCACCAAAAGTTGTGGATCCCAGAGGAGGTTCAGATGAACCTATGATGTAGTTCAGATGAGGAGATCTTCTAGTCCACGCAGGTCAAACTTTACTTCCACAGTTGCAGCTTCAGTTTCGGAAGCTTCCGACTTTAAACTAGGGCAATCGATATCTTGCAAACCGTTCGTCGAATTGACTTGATTCCACCACCAAAAGTTGCATATTTCAGAGGAGGTTCAAATGAACCTACAGTGCAAATCAGATGAGGAGATATTCTAGTCCAGGTAGGTCAATCGTTACTTCTGTAGTTGCAGCTTCAGTTTCAGTAGCTTCCGGCTTCACATGTGTGAGGGAGAGACCCTTTTCTGCACAGTAGAGAAGAGATTCTTTTTTTCACAGTAGAGAGAGAGAGATGTGATGAGATGAGTGTGTGAAAATGAGGAAAAATCCTCTTGTATTTATACACAACTAATGATTTTTGAATAGATGTGATTGTTGGGCTTCTGAGCCTGCATGAGTTGTAGGTCGACTTGATAATAATTTCATAATCAAAATAAATTCATATCTCCATAAATACTTATAAGAATCGGATGATATTTAGATTAATCCTACACCTCTCGACGAGAGGAATCTAGTAAAAATATTATTAGCCATGAATAAGATGACCCACATGAAGTTTTTCCCTAGTTGCCAATTTTAACACTCCCTCTCAACCAGGGAGAACTTCATGTACAATTTGTCTATCAGTCATTACTATTCATCCATCAAATGCACTACCCTGTACAGCTTGTCCCTTGCCTTGCTCTACTCTATTCTGCCTATTCTTCTTTGTCTTTTTCTACCCTATACTGATATGAATTGTTCTGCTCTGTTTTGCTCTGCTCTTGCATTGTTCTGTTCTGCTCTACTTTTGTTTAAATTATGAAGAAGAGGAAATGATCGAGGATGTATCATACTGACTCAAAGTCAGTCTCAGAGTATGTATCACTGGTCCCAGACCAGTCTCAACCAATCCAAAGTTAGCATCACAGTGAGTAAAAATCCACTAATCCCAGACCAGTATCATCCTCCACTGACTCAAAGTCAATCTCAGAGTGCGTACCACTGGTCCCAGACCAATCTCAATCAACCCGAAGTGAACTTCATAGTAAGTACCACTCCTACCACTAGTCCCAGACTAGTATCACAGTCTCAGAGAGTGTACCACTGGTCTCAGACTAGTCTCAACCAACCTGAAGTCAGTGTCATAGTATGTACCACTCTCACTGGTCCCAGACTAGTATTGGACTGACACGAAGTTAGTCTCAGAGTATGTACCACTAGTCCCAGACCAATCTCAACCGACACGAAGTCAATGTCATAGTATGGTACAAGTCCCACCACTAGTCCCAGACCAGTATCATTGATCCCAGATCAATGGAGGTCATCCTAGCGTAGGGAGTACGGTAGATACAACGATGTATCCATCGGTACTACTATGGTCCCTAACTTCATTTCCATGCTCATTGATTAGATGAGAGGTACTTCCCATGAGTCCCAGACTGCATGGGTAGGATTCCTTAACAGGAGAACACATCAATCCTGCTACAATTGCATTGGAGAACACATCAATCAAGGCCTCACAGGAGAACACATCAATCCTGCTACAATCGCCATGGAGAACACATCAATCCAGGCCTCACAGGAGAACACATCAATCCTGCTACAATCGCCATGGAGAACACATCAATCCAGGCTTCATAGGAGAACTAATCATCCTGTTACATAGGAAATCGAATCATCCTATTCCACAAGAGAGCGAATCATCTTGTCCCACAAGAGAGCGAATCATCTTGTTCCAGTGCACACCACCAGGGGAGGGTGAGTCACCCTATGGTCATATGTTGCTCCAGTAAGAACTGCAAGCCCTCAGAGATCCCAAAGCTCAATGTATGCAACATGCAGGACCCTTGTACAAGGGTTTCTTGATGACTCCAAGTCGTTTGGGAAAATCACATATTAGATCTTTCCTTGGGCTTTGACGAGGTGTATCGACCTGTACATCATCTTAATGTGATGGAGCCTCCTTGCTCATCGACTTACCATATCCCTAGATGATGTCTATCTGTTGGAGAAATCGACAAATACGAGATTCCTCAATAATCGAATCCCACCTTTGGTTGTTACAGAGAATCACAGTGGTATCCAATGTAAATCCAAATAGCTCACTGAAGAGATTTCGCAACTAGACTGCCTCACAAGAGGCCATGCTAGCAGCAATATATTCTGCTTTAGCGGTGCTCAAAGCCACCGACCTCTGCTTCCTGCTCATCCAAGATATCGAAGCAGATCCCAGGGTGAAACAACACCTAAAATTGCTCTTACGGTCCAACACACTGCCTGTCCAATCAGAATCAGTATATCCAAGTAGTCTCACATCTTCGGCGGTGTATCTTAACCCATTAGTAACTGTGCCACGAAGATATCTTAGAAGATTCTTGGCATCAATCAAGTGAGGCTCAGCCAAATATAAGCTCACAATGCTAACTGCAAAACATATGTTCAGATGGAGGTTCACCAAGAACATCAAGGAAAATGAGTTTATGAAACTCAGAGGCATTTCCTAAGTCTGGTCCAAAATCACTACCATATAACTTCTAAAAGTTAAGATCCTCGAGGTAGTCACAGGCTTGTAGTCCATCATACCAAATATTTTCAGAATCTTCACCACATATTTTCCTTGAGATAGGAAAATTTCCCTTGGCTTCTACCACACTTCAAGTCCTTGGTCCTTCATTTCAAATTCAGAAGCCAACTGCCTCTTACATTTGTGAATGAGAGGGTATGCACTTGTTAGAAAGAGGTCATCCACATACAACACCAGTATGAGAGGATTGTCATCTTCAACCTTAAGGTAAAGGTTAGGATCGATTTCACTCCTAGTGAATCCCAACTTCATCGAGTAGCTATCGATCCTCTCATACCATGCTTGGGGTGCTTGCTTCAGCCCATAGAGAGCCTTCTTCAACCTGCATACATGAGATTTTCAATCATAAATCTCAAATCCTTCGGGTTGCTCCACATAGACCTCTTCTTTGATCGAACCGTGCAAGAACGCGGTCTTGACATCCATTTGATGTAGTTTCCATCCTTATGAAGCCACAAGGGCTACGATCAAGCGGATGGTCGTATATCTGGCAACAGGTGCAAATATCACATCATAGTCTATACCTTCCTTCTCGGAGAAACCACGAGCAAAAAAACGAGCCTTATACTATTTTGTACTTCCATCTGCTACAACTTTATCTTGTAAAGCCATTTTGAAGTAACAATTGTCTTGTCCTGGGGTCTGGGAACTACTTGCCAGACATCATTCTTCATGATAGACTCATATTCTTCGGCCATAGAATCCTTCCATACTTGATGCTTGACAGCATCTGAGAATGATGAAGGCTCATATTGTCTGATCGTGCTCATGATGGTCAGGTATCCCTGATACCTATTAGGTTTCTTACTTTCACGGAAGGTTCCTCGGGGTGTAGCATGTCATCTCCAAGGAAAATTTCTAGGTTAGTTTCTTTCTCTACCAGATTATGGAGTACTTCTTTGTAACCAGTGAAGTGTCTTGAGGCATCACTATCAATGAGCCAAATTCCCATTGAGTCCGAAGGAGCAGAGGTAGATAGAGCAGTTGGTAGATAATATTCAGCCTGCTTATTGTCAACAGTGTTAGATTCATACCTGGAATTTCTAGCCTTCTTGAATGGTTGTCCTCTTCCCTGATTCCTAGCTCTCCTCTTACGTTTTCTATTGAATTTTTCATTCCTTTGATTGCCATCATAAGGATTTTGATCATCGTCCCGGTGTGAGTCATTTCTATTAGGGCACTCCCTTGCATAGTGACCTGCTTTATTGCAAATGGAACATCGTCCTTTTCTTCCACCCTTAGGTCTAGCCTTTCCTTTTGATTTAGACCCAAAATTATTCTTTTCTTAGCATGACAAGAAAAAGCAGCAGGAGGACCTTTCGACAAGGGCATTTCTTGCTCTTTTACCCTTGTTTTTTCTTGAATGCATCTAGCCATTAATTCCTCGAAACCAGGAATTACATTATTGTTCAGAAGAGTAGTCCTGAACACGTACCATTCAGATGGTAATCCTCTAATAGTTGTGAGTGCCATTTCTCTGTCAGCAATAGTCTCCCCAGTAGATAGGATCATTCTTGATCTCGGTGATTCTTAAGAAGTATGCTTGCATACTCTCATCTTTACCCTTTTTTATTTCCTTCAGCTTATTTCTAAGAAAAAAAACTTGATTTGCATCATTAAATTTAAATAAACTCACCAGTCTATCGTATATTTCCTTGGAGGTGTCTAGTTCAGAGATGTGGGCCACCAAGCGCTTGTCGATAGAGTCCCGGATGATCTTCTTCACTTTAATTTCTCTGTTCTTCCATTTGTTCCTGGCAGCAGGAGGTGCATTTGATGGAGGCTCAACAATATTGCCTCTCACATGATCCAACACTCCTTGATCCTCAAGGGTTAGATCAATAGACATCTTCCATCCGTGATAGTCAGCTTTCTCACGAAGCTCCTCTTAAGAAGGAAAGAGTGTTGAGGACCCCATCGTTCTTTTAGGATAACCTTGCCAATCTTCTCTTCGGTGATTGCTCTTGCTCTTGCTCAGGCTTTGTCTTCACCTCAGCTTTGATTCCATGTTAAGATATCCTATGTCCTATGCCTATAACAGTTTACTTCTTTTTTCTTATTATATTCCACAGATTAGCAATCACATATACATAAAGTAAAGTGCAGATAGAGCATTAAACGATCGACAGAAAACAAGCCAAGACAAGAGACACAAGATGTGGCAGCTAGCCAGGGACAAACCCCACAATGTGTGGGGAAACCCTTTGATCAAATCTTCTTTTATCTTCAATAATTCAGCAGAGAGAAATAGTACAATAAATCTGATTTATATCAGCATTAGCAAACCCTAGATCAGCAACATCAGTATTAGTGGCTTCATCATCAAACTAGGGCAGACGACATCTCACAAACCGACCGTTGGATCAGCTTGATTCCACCACCAAAAGTTGCGGCTTCCAGAGGAGGTTCAGATGAACCTACGACATAGTTCAGATGAGGAGAACTTCTAGTCCATGCAGGCCAAACTTTACTTCTGCAGTTGCAGCTTCAGTTTCAGTAGCTTCCGGCTTCAAACTAGGGCAGTCGATATCTTGCAAACCATTCATCGGATTGACTTGATTCCACCACCAAAAGTTGTGGCTTTCAAAGGAGGTTCATATGAACCTATAGTGTAGATCAGATGAGGAGATCTTCTAGTCCACATAGGTCAATCTTTACTTCTATAGTTGCAGCTTCAGTTTCAGCAGCTTCTGGCTTCACATGTGTGAGGGAGATACCCTTTTCTGTGCAATAGAGAAGAGACTCTTTTCTGCACAGTAGAGAGAGAGAGAGCTGTGATGAGATGAGTGTGTGCAAATGAGGAAAAGTCCTCTTGTATTATACACAACTAATGATGTTTGAATAGATGCGACTGTTGGGCTTCTGAGCCTACATGAGTTGTAGGTTGGCTTGATAATAATTCCATAATCAAAATAAATTCATATCTCCATAAATACTTATCAGAATCGGATGATCTTTAGATAAATCCTACACCTCTTGGAATCTAATAAAAATATTATGAGCCATGAATAAGATGACCCACATGAAGTTTTTCCCTAGTTGCCAATTTTAATGTTTGTCCACTCACAACAACCAATTGCTTGTGATTTCCCTATAGAGAACAACCAATCCAAGGAAGGTGCATTTGGTACTCCATAGCAACAAAAGCAATACCACATCCTTCCCATTTTTTCAACATGGACCTTCTATGAAAATTAAAAAACTATTCACTATTCTAGGCATAAATTTGGGTGTAAACATTTTTAACTACTGAAAGTCATGAATAATCAAACAATACTTTGTTCTTGGATTGGCTCACTATTGAGTTCACTTTCTATGGAAATTCAAGACCAACCAATAGAAAAGAAAAAAACAATTATGTTTTTCAATTCTTACGATGCTAATCACAACCTACCAATTAGCCAAATACAATAGCACCTTATGACAATCTATGATATTATATGTGCATCGACAACTGCAATCACATAGATGTTCAGTCCTTTAATTGACCATATGCATAGCTATAAGTAACATTAGTTATTATAGTATATTTACGTAACACTTAGATATAAAATGGATACCAATGATTTAGCATTGGGTAGATATTTCAATGCATGTAAATGGTTGTCACAATTCATACCCATTCACACTATTTATTCCAATAGGGATAGAATGCATGGTTGTAAGTTTTATTGCTCACCATGCATCGATTTAAAGAGGGATGAATTGGCGATGAAATGCATTCAAAGAACAGAGCTTAATACTAAGTCACAACGATTCATATGACATAAACTACAAATATTTTAAATGCACCATAGACACATATTTTACCTTCAAAACCTAACAAGGAATAGAACTAGGTTCTATGGATTTTCATTAAGCAAGAAATTGATTAAAAAAGGTTGAACTATAAATATGCTAAGTGTATTATTACTCATTAGCAAGAATTTTTTAAATGGCCATGTCTCAACAATGATATTTTCTCATTGTGGGATAGACCCAATTTCTTATTCTCCTTCGATCATCAAGCAAATTTCTTTCTTGAGCTATCATCTATGGTACTACCCTTCTTCATTTTCTGCTCATCTCCTCTCTCTATTGAATTCTTATCTTTGTCGCAAACTTCATTTTTAATGGGATACCTTGGTAGTACAACCATCATAATGGAATGACTAAAAGGTTTACATATATATTTTTGACAAGGAACAAACTTATATTAGTTGTAGTAAATAAGTTCCATATAGTAATGTAAAAGAATAATTGTAAGAAGGCTTACAAGAATGTTTCACCTATCAGAAAGTTCCTTCTTTGGAATGTCCCGAAGAGGTATATATAACTATATAAATAAGTAGAAAAAAAGTAATGACATGCCATATGGATTATATCACAACCATAGTTCTTCTTATTTGGAGGCGTCTCCCTCAAAGAGGCAAGCGAGCATTGTGTTCATCAATAAATATATCACATTTTGTGGTGTTCTAGTTGTTTTATTTCTTATTGTTATTGAAATATGTCATTTATACAATAAATATAATAAAATTTGATTATTTCCAATATGAATCTTCAAATTTACAAATAGAGAACAACATAATTGGTATGAGATCACTTTCCTAAGCTTTTATTTTAGAAAAAAATTCATATAAGAGATGTACTCTAGAAATTATAAATAACACAGTGATATATCATTCAATGGGTAATCTATTGTAAGGGAAGAACAAACACAATAAAAACAAACATCCTCACTCAGTTGGACACCGCGTGACTCTTGTTGAAACCCCTTTGAGTAATAGCACATTAGACAACACCTAGATACAAAATTTCACTTCCATCTATGTTAAGGTATATTGAAATCCCTCTAGGTTACTTTAAAATAACTTGAGATAAACCATAAAACTATATTTTTTATATACTTCACCAAGAATAACAC
This sequence comes from Pinus tabuliformis, assembly GCA_031772625.1. Lineage (NCBI taxonomy): Eukaryota > Viridiplantae > Streptophyta > Pinopsida > Pinales > Pinaceae > Pinus > Pinus tabuliformis. The sequence continues at coordinate 788,770,003 of CM062815.1, forward strand.
TTTATAAGATTACTCTCCAATACCAAGGTAATCAAGTAGTATTTCTAACGATATGTTCTATCCTCCTTAGTTGGCACCCTAAAAAATTAGGAAAACTACCACTATTAGACCCCACATGTGTCTCAGAGAGTTATATAACATGGCACTCCCTTTCTTTAAATACCCTCAAAACCCTACTCCCTACTATGATGTTATCAGGAAAAGTAGTGTCCATTCAGAGCTGCTAGTCCCACTAAGATGGGTAGCTATCTTAGAAACAAACAGATTAAAGTTACTTGTGTTTTCCTTTATGAGAGATAGATGAGAGAGAAGTAGAGAGCACCAACCTCAGTCTTTTGCTAGTCTCCTTGCTTGTTTCCTCCCTCCTTTCATAGAGCTTTCGCCACTCCTTCCTCACTTGTCCCGCTTCAAAGAACACTTGTAGAGCCAAGGCAGCAAAAAACCATCAAAGCATAGAGATCTATAACCATAAATAATGTAGGATCAGATGTACATTAACCATATAAATGCATACACAAACAAGATTCAGAGATATACAAGCATATGGAGGAAAACTCAAATAGCTTTATTGATAGAAGTAGTAGAAGAGAGGATTACAACCAAGTTGTTTGATCCAGCATCATCCTCCCAGCATGAAAGCCCTCTTCACCTCATACAAAGCAAGATCACCCAACAATGTCTTCAAAGAGAAACCAACAGCACTTCCTTGCAAATTACAAAATTCCATCCTTTGGATCTCTTGGATGAGGGATCCATATATAGATGTTTACAGGAGAGTGAGTCAGCTTCTGGGATTTTGATTAGTGTCATTTCACTAATAGTTCTTGGTTCCACTTGGAGATTTCAGATCTCTTACTCATCCCTGGGCGAATTCAGAGAGGCAAGTGTCATATGAGCAGTTTCTAGAAGATTCTCTAGGTTTCCACTTAGCACACTGCTTCTGCCATTTGTCTGCTCTCACTCATCGCACCCTACAGAAGGTCTTTCCAGTATGCATCGCACCCCTCATGTGTAATAGGTGAGATGCATCGCACCCTATGCATGGAGCAGTCTGTATGGTCCTGTTTTGACTAGTTCTGAATAGTTTTTCACAGAGAACTTCTGGGAGATGATGTAATCAACTGACCTTGTTCCTTTAGGGTACGAAACAAAACTTTTAAGGGTTTAGAAGCCCTTGGTTTATGGACATATGTGATTGGGGTTGCAGTGCCCAAATATGTCTATAACAGTTGCCACCTAAAGCATGAGGTCGTAAATCTTTTGATGTTGGGTGAAATGCTTTATAATGAGGATCCGAGGTTTTTCAAACTGGAAGGTGACCTGTAATAACATACAACACAATACATTATTTTCACAAAGATCTAGCTGAGGCAGGCATTCCCATGCTCAGCTTTATAAATTCATATTAATGTACATAAGACAGACAATCGTCTTTGTGGCAGACTGATGATTTTGGTAGAGCCATCATCCTTTAGTTTGAATGATTATCTGTGCAGCAATGATGTACATTTGATGTATTTATTTTCCTCGATATATCGCAACCTGGATGGATGAAACTAGATCCGGTGTCTTCAAACTCGTTCGATCTTCGCCCGAAGTACAAGTTGATCCATGTTGAAAGATGTTCTAATGTTGAACATGGAAAGACACGCGTGATTACTAGCGAATGATGTAAGATGTTAACAGGCGCGAGAGGAATCACCGATAATGATGATGAACCTCAAGGTACTGTAGTACAATTCATGTGGTGTGAATACATGATTTGATGTCGAACACCATGTAAAATCTTTCGGTCAAAGGCCATTGATGTAAACCTGTCGCCAGAAGTGAGAAACTTGCCATTGAGGCATGCAAGCTTCAAAGTACTAAAAGGGTTGCCCCTAAGTCAACTTCTTGGATAATGAGCTGATGTCGATAGGAAGTGACCCGTTGTAGGAGGGCCTTAATGAATCCCACATCTACGACATGGAACAGAGCAAATGATTTTGTGGAGGTCAAAACGATCCGATGATACAAGGTTAAGGGTGGTGGTCATGAAAAATGGAGAGTGAAGGCATTGCAGCAGATGAGACGTTAGCTAGGTTGGTGAATTCTCTAAGCGACTTCTCTTGAACATATCGGCAACACTGAGATGGATTGGTAGCATTAACCCCAAGGTGGATGGTACGGTAGACCAATGCTGATGTGACCGGTGAACAGAATAACCCAACCCAACTCAATCATGGTGATGGAGTGAAAGTGTCATGTTTAAGAGCGACCTACTACCAATGAAGTTATTCAAGTTTTCTTCCCCTTTTCCCCAGTCATTGCTGACCAGTACCTCTTTATTTTTGTCAAGCTTGAGGAGGATAACATATGCTTGTCCTATAATTTTCCCTTCGGGCAAACCCGTTGCTATGTTTTAATAGGCTTAGCAACAGTGAAACTCACTCTTGTCCGCATGGACAAGTTTGTCACTATTGTTTTAACGAGTTTAACGACAAAGATAACTCGGTCCTTTTCAATTTTAGAGAGTCTAAAAAGGGACGAAAAGGCAACTCTAGTGGTCCTTTTTCAAAATATAATCCCTTAAGTCCAAAAAAGTGTAAAATAATACGAAAGGGATGACTTTTCGATAGTTTTAATGAGCCGAACAAGACAAGTGCTCGATCTTTTTGTGTAATAATCCTTCAGGTCCAAAAAGATTAAAATCTAAAGGAGGGATGGCACTTCCAGTCACTTTAACGAGCTGGAGAGGCCAATTGCTCGGAAATATTTTCATATTATACGAGTCAGATGAAAAGCGCTTAAAGGAGACTCGTTTTTGAGGAATGAGTGATTTTCGGATAGCAACTGGTTCCAGGTAAAGTTTGGAACATTCCAATCATGGCAGTGGAAAGAGGGTGGCTAATAGAATCACTTGTTGTAGCTATTCCTCAAAAGGGTAAACAATCAAATGGGGGCGTATGATCAGCTAAAAAGGAGTGGAGGTGATGGTAAGAACATGACCAAGGTTCAAAAGCTGATAGTCATGATATCAAAATGGTTATTTAACAGAGGTGGGGTTTATTTTTTAATGAGCTTGAACTCTATGGAAACATTTGCTCATTGCTAGGTTTATTTTTTAACGAGCTTGAACTTCACATAAAACTGATCATGGCGAGGTTTATTTTTTAACGAGCTTGAACTTTGCGTAAAACTGCTCGTGGAAAGGTTTATTTTTTAATGAGCTTGAACATTGCGTAAAACTGCTCGTGATAATAGTCAGAGACGTTGATTTCACCATTAATAGTATGTTCTTTTGACGATAATGTTGCCTGTTCAATTACTCCATCAAATTGATTAGAAATTTGAATACATGCTTGAAAAATGAGTTAAACAACCATATTTTACTCGAACTATGTGAATAGTAACATAAAAATAGTTTTTTACCTCTCATTTTTACCATTTCATTCGAATTTGGGATTTTTGGAGCTCTGGAGGAGTTTTCCCCTTTGATTTTCACCAACTGTTTCCAGGAGATTTTTTGGATTGTTTTCGGCGCCGTCTGGACCAGGTAAGAGCTAACCCTAAGCTCTTCAATTGCATTCTTTCCTTTTCTGATTTTGAGCATGCTTTCTTGTTCTTCTAGGCCTCTGGGGATTGAAAATTTTGTTCTCTCCCCATCACACCTAATGTATATCGAAAGGTGCAATGCATACTAAGCTAGCCATTGGCTAGTCAGGATGCATCTCATCCAGTACACAGCTGGGGTGCGATGGGTGGAAAAGGGAAAGTTTATGCATTGTTTTTCATGGAATTTTTTGCCTATTTTTGCCTGAATCAGGATCCTAATTCTTCTCTTGTTTGTTTTTCAGAGATTCATTGGATCAAGATGGTCATTACATGGCATGAACACGAGCATGAAGAAGAGGACATGGTTGCTTTACATGATCCGGGTACAGTGACTGCTTTGCAAAACTGTGGTTTGCTCAAATTCTTCCGCATATCCAGCATGAGGCAACAAATCAATTTGTTGCAATATTTTCTCGATGCATGGGATCCTACCAACCAATTGTTCCAGGTTTGAGGTAAATCCATCCCTTTGACAGTTGAGGATATCTACTTCTTGACCGGTTTATTGAGGCGTGGTGCCCCTCTCTCACTATCAGGATCCGCCCATGGAGGTGAATCCGTGAGGGATTATATTCACCGATTCTATAGAGATGGATCTCAGCCGAGCAGGGACGACAAGATAAATATTCGAGATGTCACTGACTGTTCCTTGAGGACTATATTATTCACCTTTGCTAGATTGGCTAGTAGTGCAACTCTTCATTTGGCCGACAGGTCCTATATGCAGTATGCTCTGGAATGCCTTGAACCAAAGGTATTCAACTAGTGTGATGCAGTACTTCCGGTTATAAAAGAACAACTCACCAAGGTGAAGAACGAAAGATCTAAGAACTTTGGTTATGGTTCTATTATCACCGCCTTCACCTTGGAGAAGATCCCACTGATACAGCCACAGTACATTTCACTCAGACCGTCAGTACCAGCGAAACCATGGATGCAGAGATGGGTCGATCTTATGGCCAAACATGTTGGTCAATCATAGATTTCATTCTATGATGCCTTCTTTGAGTGGTTCGACTGTCAAGAGATGGTCTTTGCTGAGTATCCATATGCTGGGATGGATTTCCGAGGTGACGCAGATTTGGTGCTGCTGGCTGGCAAGCAATGGGGTGTTATAGGTAAATGTTCTAACCATATCCCCATTTATTGTTTTTATAATGTTCTTATGTCTTTTAAGGATATCAACACTAATCAAACTCATATATTCATGCAGATATTGGACCCTTGCGACCAGCAGTGCGCCTGAGGGTAGCAGCTGCTGTTCCAGTAGGGGAGGCTATAGGGAAGACTATCCTCCGCGATCTAGACGTAGCTGAGACCCTTGCAATATTGCAAGATCATATCAAGGGTCTTACCCTTGGTATCCAGGATGTGAGGACCGATGAGTTACCTCTGAGATTATAGCACCATACTATTGGCGTGTCGAGTCGATGGACTAGGCTCTTACGTATGATCGCACAGGCAGTGACTTTTTATCACCAACACCATTTGTCTAGGGTGCTTCTCTGCATTTTTTGAGTTTTTGGGTCATGTGACAGATTTTGTCTTGGAAACAGAACATTTTGATAAACTATAAACAATTATATATATTTTTTATTTTCAAAGCTTTATTTTGGTTAAGTTATATGATCCTGATGCAAATGTTGATTGAAATGCTTTCTTTTATAAATGCTGCAAATGTCTATCTAACACATAATTTGCTAATGAATCAGTTCATGTGTTTAAGCTTCTAGAAATGTGTTGATATTGAATAGAATCAAACTGCCTTTCCAAAATCATAACCCTTAGGAACATACGATAGATAGATGGATTCCGAACAGAATATATGCCAGTAAGCTATAGGATGACAAGTTGTGAATCTAGCCTAACAAAAATTTGGCATATGCCACGTGCGATGGCATCAGAGAGAAGTTCTATCAACTCGCTATACTCAGCGATGTTGTTCGTTGATCGACCAATACATACTCTTTTGAAACTCACTAACTTGCCGCTTGGATAAAAAATGGCCCAGTCTGTAGAAGATAGGTTCTGCGCACTACGACTAGCTCCGTCGGCATATCCAATGAATGATTCCAATAGGTTCGACATCTGCAACACATGCAAGAATGGATTACCTAACCAAAAATATCACTCTTGACGAAAGCATATAAAGAGGTTACTATACCTAGTCAAGCATAGTAACGCTTAAGGTAAAACCCGTTTCGGGGTTGCACCAGTGGAGTTCCATCGTAATCTACTTGCTCGTAGGCTCCTTTTGCTAACACTCGTTTAACAATGTAGGGACCCATCCACAAAGATTGGAACTTACCTGCTCCCAATTTATCGGATTCCTGATCGTAAAGCAAGACTAGGTCACCTTCTGAGAAGACACAGGGTTTGACATTTTTGTCAAATTACGCCTTAACTCGTTTCTTATGGGTTTCATTAGCCAAGGCGGCATCATGACGAGTTTCATCCAATTGGATTAGTTCCAAGAAACGAGCCTCTTCCTCTGAAGATCTGGGGAGAAGGTCGATTGCAAGCTTGAGAGATGAAATCTCACATTGAATTGGTAAGATGGCTTCCAGGCCATACACCAACTCAAAGGGTGTACACCCGGTCGCATTTCTTACCGAGGTTCTATACATCCACAAGGCTGAGTATAGGATTAGGTGCCAGCTCCATTTGTGGACTTTTATCATCCTTTGCAGCATGCGCTTTAGGACTTTGTTGATGGCCTTGACTTGCCCGTTAGCTTGCAGATAATACAGAGTAGAACTGTCGTGGGACAATCCTAGTTTGGCAGCCAATTCGACCATCATGTGATTGCGAAAATGTGATCCATGATCTGTGACTATAGCTTGTGGAACACCGAACCTAGAGACTACATGATTTAAAAAGAAAAGAGTAGTCGTTTCGCCGCTGTTATTTAATGTAGGCATCGCCTCGGCCCATTTCGTAAAATAGTCAACTGTAACTATGATATACCCATGCCCCCTGGCCAAGGTGGGGTTACATGTCACAAAATCTATTCCCCATTTGGTGAATGGTCCAATAGCAACAATTAGTTGCAAAGGTGTGGGTGGTATTCTGGTTTTGCAGTTGAAGATTTGATAAGCATGGAAACTTCTGACTGTGGTTATGCAATCTTTGAACATTGTTGGCCAAAAGTAGCCTGCTCGTAAAATATTTTGTGCTGTGGCGTAACCAGATTGATGCCCCCCACACACGCCTGAATGACAATCATTCAGGACTTTTTTGGCCTCCTCATGGGTGAGGCACCTTCGTATAACTGTATCGATACCACGATGGTAAAGCGTATCACCAACGATCATGTAGTCTTTTGCTTGGTATTGAGTACGTCTTTGTTCAGAGCAAGAGGTATTAGGCCTGTATGTTTGGGTTTGGAGATATATGATTATATCTCCATACCACAGATCGCTCGACAATATCAGAAACAAAGATTCATCCACGATTGTCGCTTTGGATGTTGAATCGTTGTACAACGATGGGAAATCGCATAATAACTTTGCGAAAACTAGATATTTCTTTGATTTGGACTTTAAGAATTCCATATCAAACTCTTGCAAAATAGTTATCCATTTTGAATATTTGCCCCCAAGTAACTGACGTGACAGAATGTAAGTCATTGGGTTGCAATCTGATAAGATGGTAGCTTTATGGAAGAGGATATAGTGTCGAAATCTTTGTACTGATTGAACAACTGCGAGAGCCAACTTTTCAACATAGGAGTATTTTCTTTCTGTATCATTTAAGTTTCAGCTTAAATAATAGATAGGATGTTCGATTCCATTTTCTTCTTGAACCAAAACCATTGCGATGGTTGTATCTGCTGCAGCTAGATACAGGTTAAAGTCTTTTTGATAATCAGGAGAGTACATTAATGATGCTTTTATTAGGGATTCCTTTAGAGCATCAAAGGAAGCCTGTGCAACCTAATCCCAGTTGAAGGGTACTTCTTTCTTCAAAAGACGCGTATAAACTTAGGCAAGTTTGGTGTAATTTGGAATGAACCTCCTCAGAAAGTTTACTTTCCCTTGGAGTTTCTGAATCTGAAGAAAATTTGAAGGTGGAGGCATATCAATGATTGCCTAAACCTTACGTGGCTCGAGTCGAATTTCATCCTTAGAAACCACGAAGCCAAGTAAACGACCAGAACCGACACAAAACACACACTTGTGTGGATTGAGTCGTATCTTGTAGTGTCAGCAATGTAGAAACATAGCTCTCAAATGCCGTGGTTGATCAGTCCGCTTTCGTGAATGAGCTGGAAGATCATCGAGATATGGTTGAACGATGTTCTTGATGTCATGGAAGGCGTAATTCATAGCCCTCTGAAAGGTTTCCCCTGCGTTCTTTAAACCGAAAGGTAATTTGCAGTAGGCGAATGTGCCCCATGGACATATAAATGCAGTCTTCGACTGGTCCTGTGGGCGGATATTTATTTGATTATACCCGGAAAATCCATCCATAAATGAAAAGATTTCGCATCCAGCGCATTCATCAATTATCTGGTCAATGAAGGGTGTAGGGTAGTTGTCCTTTGGACAAGCTTGATTTACATCCCTGTAATCAACACACACTCTAATCGTTCCTTGCTTTTTCATCACAGGAACAATATTTGATACCCAATCAGTTAGAGGAACCAGGTAAATGAAACCAACATGTAAAAGTTTTTCAACTTCTGCCTTGATGGCAGCGGCTTTCTTTAGCTGCACCTGCCGAAGCCATTGTCATACCGGTTTGACATCAGGATACATTTTGATTTCGTGTTCAACTCTGCTCGAGTCGATGCATGGCATTTCTTCGTATGACCATGCAAAGAAATCTCTGAATTCGCAAAAGAGAGTGCAATATATTTCCAGTTCTGAAGAAGAACAATATTTTCTGACACCAATATTCTCTACAACATTAGGTTTGATCGAGATATTTATGGTGATAGTTTCTTCAATATTGGATAGATTTCACTTGGAATCCACCGTATTTATAGTATTTTATAGAATATCAAAAACTGAAGGATGTTCAAGGTCGTTGGAATGATCTTCATTGTAATCCGGAAGATGAGAACGATGGTGGTAATCTTCCCATGGTGCCTCTCCTATCATCATCGACTAAATAATTCCTTCATCTGTAGAATGTATATGTGACCAAGGATCTAAAGAGGTGCCATATTCCTTTGACCTATCCACCCAAACACTCAATGAGCGTTGATTTGGGTTTGCCGCCTAGGCTGAGAAAATTGATTGCTACAAAATTTATATTGGGCTTGGAGGCAAAACCTGTTGATGATCCATGCTACCAAAATGTTCAGAAATCTTCTGAATGGAAGATACCATATTGCAGGCTCCTATTGTTGCCACTTCCGCCAGATTACTCAGAGGCGGTAGGGAAAAAGTACCCATCAAGGTAGGGTCTTTGAGTAGGCATACTTCAACATTTTGAAGTGAATGATAGCTTCCATGGATCATTGGAATGCTTCATGTAACTTGTGAACTGTTGGGGAGAAAGGTTTGTTGATCAAAAATTGTAATTCCTCCTTGGAAAGGAAATGCAATCTTCCTAAAGTAAGTTGATACAATAGCAGCCATGGCATAAATCCAGGGCCTTCCCAGTAAGATATTGTAATCGAGGTTTCCATCGATAACTTCAACATCAATTTCTACTGTTTTCCCCCCCAATTCAACTTGTAAGTTACTTAGAATCTCGTACGGTGTGTATGTTCATCCATCGAATGCTTTTAATGTCGTTGATGATCTTGACAAGGGTGGTGATCCTAAAGTTTTCCAGCAACTCATTGACATAATTCAGTTAGATGCCCCCTCATCAATAATTGTTCGATGAACAGTTTTGTTGAGGTCCTTCACTTGGATGAGGAAAGCGAGTTGAGCTAGTAAATAGGTTCAAATCCTTTATGTTTAAAGGCCACGAGATTGGAATCTGCTGGGTCAATCCCACCTATTGCTGATAATAGAGCCTGCTTTTGGGAGGGGAAATTTTGCAGTACTTCAAGTGTCGACATAGTGGATGGTGATTGGGCTAGATCCTCTACTATATTATAATTATGTGCTGCTCGGTCATGAGGATTAAATGTCGATTTTTGTACTACTCCCTTTGGCAGCTTTATTGTTAGCTTAGGAATGATGGGTGGCACAACTTCGGTTGAAGTTGTTGTCGAACTACTAGGTTTATCTGCAGCCTTATTGTTCGACAGTTGTGGATTCCCATAATATTTATTCCTTGTCAATATCAAAGAATCATTTTGTTGTTTTGAAATGGACAACATAAGTACTTGGGATGGGGAAGCATTGTCGCTAGCAACCAGATTGGTTTCTGGGTTTGGAAACGGATCCGTTAAGACTGCTGAGGTTTTTGAGGTCTTAAAGAACTTCTTAATCTCAGCTCTATGTGGACAATCAATCATCCAATGGTCTTCGTCAAAAATGTGACACGGCGAAGGAGGTTTCTTTTTCCCAAAAGGCTTTGCAGAAGATTTCTTAGGAGACGAATCATCTCGTTTCTTCTTTTTGCTTTTCCCTTTTTTCTTACCCCCTGGTTGCTTTGGTTCTTTGCCTTTGTCGGTCGACACGGCATTAACCTCCAAGGCAAGAAGTTATTCATTTGCATTTTGACCAGAAACCGTACGGGCCTTCTTAGATGTAGCATTCACAGTTTTTGTGCTGGTTGTGCCTATCATGCCATCACCGGCATGAGATTCTTTGCTTTATTTAGGAGGAGGAGGAACGAAAAAATCTGGTCTGGGAGCATCAAGAATTTTGTCATAGAGTGTGCCAGATTGAGTATAAATTAAGTCTAGATATTGCACATGAGCAATTACTTGCTCTTCAGTGACAACTCCCCCCTTAGCCACATCTTATGTAATAGAAGGTAACAATGACTTAATAAACCATTCAGCTAGCAGTTGATCAGGAACATATGTTTTTACCATTCGACGATGATGTCGCCACTCATGAATATGATCAGATATGTGAGTGGCTATTGTCTGCTTAAAATTGGTAAGAAGCTTCGTTCCTGTTTCATACCTTATGGGTAACTGAAAATGGGTTAAAAAGGTTGTGGCAAGGGCACGGAAGTTATCGAATGAAGCTCTAGGCAATTAGATGTACAATTTTGCTGCTGGACCAATTAACGTTCACTGAAAAAGGCAAAGCCTAATCGAATCATCATTGAGAGTGTTGGACGAACACCACAGATAAAAATTCATCACATGATTCGACGGATCTTTACCCGAATTTCCATTGAATTTAGGAATATCTGACGGAAGTTTATGAGGAATTGCCGGCAACCAAGGGGCGTAAGCAATTGGATCATTTGTTAGCTGATTTAGATGTGGTAATTCCAACGTTGCGATGGAGGGAAATTGTTGATTCAGGTTTGGCGAAGCATACCCAGGATAAGATGGGATCGCCTGAGCAATGGGTCTTTGCATACCAGCATAATGTATTTGATGCTGATAAGTTTGATAAGGTTGATGGGCATAACCATTATGATATGATTGATGGTGACCGTTTTGAATATATGGTTGCCCATTACCAGCAAAGCTTTGTTGCTCAAGTCCTCAGTAAGCTTGCTGGAATTGCGGTTGTTGATATTGCACTAGCCATGGTTGTGAAACCACTTGCTGTTGTCCAATACTGGATGTTTGACCAAGATGAGGGGTGATAATACCCATTTCAGCCTAAGTTGCTTCAGTTAAGAAGCCACTAATTGGCGATTGTGGTTGAGTCGTGAGAAAAGAGGCTGTTGTATTACGACTTGAGAGAATTGAGGTTGACATACAACAGGTAGCGCTTGTACTTGCGACACGGTTACAATAGCTAGTGTAGTGGGAATATTCGACACAGGTAGATTTGATTGCATTAAATATACAATTCTTGGTTGTTGAGGCAGTATTGGCACCCAACCACTGGATGCAATTCCGACTTGACCCGAATTTTTTTGTGAACTCTCATATGGCTGTTCTCCTGTAGGGAACAAGGAAAAGGCATACTGCCCCCCATATGGTGGCAATCCACTGTTCAAAGGAAAAATTGGTCCTTGTAGACTGGACTACCCAAATTGATACTGTTGAGGAGGATCAATTTGCTGAGACTCAACATAAGAAATTCCAGAGATTGTTTTGGACAAACAAACGGGAACTGACCATATTGTCGAAACAGTTCCTAGGTGGACTCCATCTAGCAGTTGAGAGCTATTTGGGACAAATGGTACACCAGCGAACATTGTCGGAGTAGTGGTAGGAAGTTCTGCTACTGCTGTATCAGATGACACAGTCCTAGATGTCGATGGTTGTTTAGACATATTGAGTCTATCCAAAAGACTTCGTAGCGATTCTATAGGAACTTGTGATGAAGGTTGACTATCTTCTGAATTAGAAGGATATAGGTGGATCCTAGTTCCAAAATGTAATGGGGTACTACATGGAAGATCCTCGATAATCTCTTCTATCACAATCAGTCCAGGTGGAAGAGGTAGATCGTCGGGTCTGTAAAATATTTCTGGTGCCAAAGAAGGTGCACACTCTGCAGCGATAGATGTTGGAGGGTTAACACTTTCCGAATCAGTCCTAGATGGAACTGGTTCAGGAATAGATATGTTTACCGTTACAGTAGGATCAATTCTAGTGTACTCTTGTAACTATGGAACTTCTTCTATAGAGGCAGGGTTACCAAAAATAGTTGGAGTAATTGGAGTCTCCAAGGATGTTGGAAAATAAGTTTCGAACAAACCAGTGGACTTTGACCCAGTTAAACGAGATTGCTTGGCCTGGAATGGTTTCATTTCTGGAGTTAAAGACGAATGACTCATTACTCTCCGCGAACAACGGGGTTTTGATTGACTTTCTTCCACGATTGCGGATTACTTGATCAACTCAAAATAAAAAGGGGAAAATGTTATTCCAAATTAAATGAATTTTATGATGCTTTGAAACAACTTGCTTTTTCAATTTTTAAGAGACGAGAAAAAGCTAAAGATGACTCTAATCACCTTTGATTTTTAATGAGCCTGAAGTGACAAGTGCTTAGATGGACCTTTTCTTTTAAGGAGTCTGAAAAGGAACAAAAGTGACTACTCTAGAAATCTAGACAGAGGGATTATGAAACCAATCGCAAAACTGCAGAATACTTTTTATGGTATGGCATTCAATCTTCCCGAATGTTGTGTTCAGTGCATTTCGATCGATAGGGCAGTAGACACGGCTTCCTAAGGATAAAGGATATAGCCTATTGTGGTCTCCCAATATATACTTGATGATACGTGGGAGCACAAGTCCGTACTGGCACTTGTCGTCTCAAAGAGGAGGAATCACCCAACCTACGATGAAAGCAACAGTTACCAGGCTTTAAGACGTTCGGAATATGTCTCTAGCCTAGACTTCTAAATGTTGTGCATTAGGTTCCAAAGCGTTTTTATGTTCATTGAGGTTTATTTTACAGTTGATCTTTCTTAAGAAGTTTTCCTTTAAGGTTCACCGCGTGATGTAGATATACAATTCCTAAATATGCAATCTAAGATGATAAACAGTTGTTTATTTTCTTTTTGCAATGAAAATCCTAGCTACTAAGGAAAGAGAAATGAAATTCTTTCAACATAGAGCAAAGAGCACACACTAGATGCACTTTTCCTAAATCAACTTCAGCATGCAGTCTTAATGCAAATGCACATGCATGTATTGTTTTTTAGTTTCCTTAATGTGAAAATGACAAAAAGAAAACAAAGTATAGATCTGAACTATCTTCTTTCAAAGCGACAGTACTAACAATTTTCTTTTCAAAAAACGAAAGTAAATCCAAGATGACACTTTGTGATTTCGAATTCAAAATTGCTTTTGACACTTGAAATACTAATGATTCAAATCAAATACAATGGCAAAAGTGTAATCGACTGTCTAAAAGAGGAATGCTTTGTAATACTCTTTGCACAAGAGAACTGTAAATGCTTCGATTAAGCTACTATTTGCACAAGAGAACTGTAAATGACAAAAAATACATAAAAAACATTCACAATTATTTATCGATGGAGGCTGAATAATGCAAAGGAAGATGGTTTCAATAGAGATATACTGATCACAGACAGCAAAACTACTGAATAAAGCTGAAGACAATGAAGGAAAAACCAAAATCTGGAGGCAGAAACAGTCTCATCTGATCATCGCACCTGTAACACAGGGAAACAGGGATGCATCTCACCTACAGCACACGGGAGGTGCGATGCATCCAGACTACCAAGAAGAGACAATGCGATGGTCCAGGGATGAGATTGAGCTTGGTTTTTTGCTCACAATTTGCAACTAAGTTCAGGGATTTAGGCTGAGCTAATGATTGTTAGTAAACACAAAGTATAGGGGCTGATCTAATGAGGTTATTTGAGCTACCACCAAGGCACTTAGGATGTTTGCAAGCTAGATCTTCAGTCAATAAACCAGCTCAGAGATTGACTGAAGCAGCGTTGATCTACTTTGCAGTTGCATAGCAAAAGCAGTTCGAAGGCTAGCTAGCTTAACTTCAAGCTCTATCTGTGGTTTATAAAGCAAACAACAATAACGAAACAAACAAACTATTCGCTCCCCAGTGGAGTCACCATTTTGTTATCAGGAAAATTAGTGTCCATTCAAAGCTGCTAGTCCCACTAAGACGGGTAGCTATCTTAGAAACAAATAGATTAAAGTTACTTGTGTTTTCCTTTATGAGAGATAGATGAGAGAGAAACAGAGAGCACCAACCTCAGTCTTTCACTAGTCTCCTTGCTTGTTTCCTCTCTCCTTTGATAGAGCTTTCACCACTCCTTCCTAACTTGTCCCGCTTCAAAGAACACCTGTAGAGCCAAGGCAGCAAAATACCATCAAAGCATAGAGATCTATAACCATAAATAATGTAGGATCAGATGTACATTAACCATATAAAAACATACACAAACAAGATTCAGAGATATACAAGCATATGGAGGAAAACTCAAATAGCTTTATTGATAGAAGTAGTAGAAGAGAGGATTACAACCAGGCTGTTTGATCTAGCATCATCCTCCCAGCATGAAAGCTCTCTTCACCTCATACAAAGCAAGATCACCCAACAATGTCTTCAAAGAGAAACCAACAACACTTCCTAGCAAATTACGAAATTTCAGCCTTTGGATTTCTTGGATGAGGGATCCATATATAGATGTTTACACGAGAGTGAGTCATCTTCTGGGATTTTGATTAGTGTCATTTCACTGATAGTTCTTGGTTCCACTTGGAGATTTCATATCTCTTACTCATCCCTGGGAGAATTTAGAGAGGCAAGTGTCATATGAGTAGTTTCTAGAAGATTCTCTGGGTTTCCACCTAGCACACTACTTCTGCCATTTGTCTACTCTCACTCATTGCACCCTACAGAAGGGCTTTCCAGTATGCATCACGCCCCCCGTGTGTAATAGGTGAGATGCATCGCACCCTATGCATGGAGCAATCTATATGGTCCTATTTTGACCAATTCTGAGTAGTTTTTCATGGAGAACTTCTGGGAGATGATGTAATCAGCTGACCTTGTTCCTTTAGGGTATGAAACAACACTTTTAGGGGTTTAAAAGCCCTTGGTTTATGGACATATGTGATTGGGGTTGCAGTGCCCAAATATGTCTATAAGATATGAGCCATGAATTTCCTACATAAATATTTGTAGTGAGAGTGTGTAAAATATGTCACTAGAACGCTTTCTCACCACTACTAGTCCATTGAAATTCATATGTAAACTATAGTATCAATAATTTGATAATATTGTTAACATAGTAGTATTGAAGCAAGATTATAACCCTGTATGAATAAGAGAAAAAAAAATTAGTTCTCACAAATTCCCTTATTTGAGGCTTATCTCAATAGAATCTTTATGTTGAGATGATCATCATGGTACCACTATCTAGTAAGTATTTTTGGTGGAAACACTCATCCCAATACCTAGAATGTGGTGTTTATCACCTTCATATCATTTTCTAATAACCTTTTTCTTAGACCCACATATCTATGGATACCCAAGGTGTAGATGTAGCTACCAAAATCTCCACTTTGGAAAATTTGTGTGATTAGTTATAACATAAATTAGACCACAACAAATCCTCTACCTAGCAAATGCTTGATGCAATCCAAGCCAAACTTGTCAAAGTAGAGTCAATCATTGACCAACTATCCAAACTCATGGAAATACAAAATTATTCCATTTGTTATTAATGGCAAGACCGTATCTCCCTAAAGGAAGGAGCCAAATTATCAAATATCATAGGGCCTCACTCTACCCACTATTTCACGATCCTATGGCTCAAATGTGGCATAGGCTCCTAAAGTGGATATCAATGATTTTTATGAACCTAACCCCACAACTTGGGTCACTTATATGGAAATTTATTTTTCCTTGCATTACATCACATATGGATTAATGAAACTTGATTTTGGCATCTTATATTTATATCCTAAATGTTGGGAATCATGGAAATGGCATAAGAACTCTATTAAGGTTATATTCCTTGATGCATTGTCTTAGACCTGTATGAATTCTTTGAAATAGACATTCATTATTTGGGATGACTAAAAAAGCTTAAAATATATAGTATAATCGAAAGATTTATCTCCATATTTGAGCAACTTGCCATCCACATTGCAGACATGTCTAACACTCTGATAGTGGTTTGAAAGAAGATATGCATGGATTAGTCTTAAGGGCTCATCGTACTAGTTCATTGGAATCATCTTAAAGAGGCTAAGAAACCCAAGACTCTAGTCAATTCTAAAATCAAAAATATACTTTTTATTCCCCGTCTCTATCCCACCATTTCCTACATTGAAATAGACACTCATTATATGGGATGACTAACCAAGCTTAAAGACTCTAGTATAGTCCAAGAATTTATCTCTGCATTTTAACAACTTTCCATCCTCACTGCAATACTCTTTTTAGGGAATACTCTATTAGTGGTTTGAAAGAAGAGATACATGGATTAGTCTTAATGGCTCATCGTACTAGTTGGTTGGAAGCATATTAGAGAGGTAAAGAAATGAAAGGGGCACTCAGTGCTAAAATTAAAAAGATACTATTTATTCCCCATCTCTATCATCCATTTATTACCCTACCAATCCGGTGTGTCCTATACATCAATCTCAAGATCCACAAGTTAACGCACATTAAAATTCTAGGGCAATAACTTAAACTTTTTTGATATCACTATGTTGAGAAATATCTTCCTAAGAATAAATGCAATTATCTTAATTGATAGTGTATCCCAAGAAATAGATTTCTATATCCATTCTATATACAACTTCCATATAATTATTTCTAATGGAGGTTCCATGAAATGTAGTGATCATTGTGAAAATGTGCAACTTCAAATGGGTGATTATTCCTTGAGAGCCCACATTTTTTCTATTGAATTAGGTGGTTGTTGCATTCATTGTTGCATTGGTTGGTGCTAAATGGTTATGAATATTAAGTCCCATATCCATGTAGTTTCATGAGCTATACATGTGTTTCTAGCAAGAGGGGCATTTCTATACTTTCAAATGAACCACAAGCAATTATTAGGAGACCATTAGTTTCTATTGTAAGGAAAATTTTATTAAAAAATGACTAAGGAATTGTGGCTCAATTCCATGCCATTCAAGCCTTTTAGATAACATATAGCACATCCATCTTGACATGCAATTAATCTTGGATAAAGACAATTTGGAACTCCCTAAGGATTACCACCCTCTATAGGTTATCATGATCATTATAGCATACTCATACTTTGTATTCTCCCAACTAACATATTCCCATATCACCATTCATTTTCCCAAAAAAATGAAAAGGAAAAAATATTTAGTAGTTGTTATTGATTGGTTCATTCATCCTAGTACCATCCTTTATTTGTCATCATTTGTCATGGCCCTAAAGAAATAATTCACTTGGTACACGCGTAATGAATTTTGAGCTCTCACAACAATAACAATTAAGGATAATTTTCCTATTCTAATCATTTATAACCCTTTGGAAGTGCTAAAAGGAGCTTAATTATTCACCAAACTTAATCTCTACTCAGGCTATCACCAAATTCACATGGAAGTAGATATTCCAAAACTACTTTTCTCACTCATGAAACCCGTTACAAATTCTTGGTGATGTCATTTTCCCTGTTCAATGCATGTTCCACCTCACAAATCTCATGAATAAACTTTTTTAATACTTTCTAAGTTATTTTCTCCTTGTATCTTTTGATGGCATCTTGATCTAAAGTAAATCTAGGTATGCCCATGTCATCCATGTGGATTAGGTCTTACAATTGCTTGTTAATCATGAACTCTTTTAATAGGTTAAAATGTTCCTTTAGATTCTTTTAAATGGAATATTTGGGACATATTATTAGTCATTATGGAATATGTAAGGATCCAATGAAAATTGAAGCGATGAATGGTCGGGTCCATCTCAAAACTCTTAAAATATTAATAGGTTTTTTAAGATCTCACTGGTTGCAATTGAAATTTCATAAGGAACTATGATAATCAACTCCCTCACAAACTTTATCAAAAGAAATTCTTTTAGTGGGAATGATGCCACAGAAAGGCCCTCTAGGATTTTAAGAATGCTATATGTACAACCTTAGTGCTCACTTTTCTAGACTTCATTAAGACTATTGGAATGTGACACCTCCAACAATAAAAAATGAACTAATAACTATGCAATATGGATTACCAATGGCTTTTACTAGTAAATAATTCTATGAGAAGCACTTGGGAAAATAATCATATGAAAATGAATTAATGGTTGTATTGCATGTTGTGGATATCTAGCATATATACCTCTTAAGGAAATTCTTTTGGATTAAAAAAATTAATTGTAGCTTAAAATACTCCCTAGAGTAAAGGATTTCATTCCTTCAACAATATAGATAGGTCACCAAAATGTTGGGATATAACTATGAGATAATTTATAAGAAGGGAAAGGAGAATGTGATAGCAAGTGCCCTATCTTGAAAGTGTGAAGAGGATGGGTCCCTATTTTCACTCTCCTCCATGATAACACTAGTTTGATGATGTTGATATATATTGGATCATTATATTGTTTTACATCCATCTCGATGCTTTTAGAGTGGAAAAGGTGGAGGAATCAACTCACAAGACACTTTTTACCGATAGGACCCATTTTGGCAAATTGGGGTTTGAAACATTCCAAAGGTGTTTTGAGACATCAAACAACTTTTTTGGGGATAATAATTTTCCACTTTAGTGCCACACATTTTTTTCATATTCTACACACAAATACATTTCCAATAATGCAAGAAACACATCAATCAGAGTCTGTATGCAAAATTTATGCCACTTAGAAGTTGATATTCTTGTTTTCACCACCATAATTCGAGAGAATGCCACGATATCCCCCATTATTCATGAAAGAGGGGCTACCCACGTGATTATGATGAAGAAGACTCTAAAAGAGTCTATATTGTAACTCTGGTTAAAAGTTGAAGTAGTCAAACCTAACCACTAGTAGGCTATCAGATTGTGTTATAATCATGCCACTAGGAGGAAAAATGGTTCAATCATTTTGAGTGCATTTGTTCCATAGTTGAGAAAAAATAACTGAGGCAGATAGGAGAGAGAGCACATTGAGAGGATTTTTACATTGTAGTAACCCACATTCCATAGACCATGCTTCTTTATACTTGCAAACATTTTCTATCAAAGAAAGAGAGTAGAGCGACCTCACCTTCCAACTGGGGTTTTCTCCTGAAAGCATTTCCCAGGTCAAATGTCAAATGTGTGTGTGATCTTTCATTTCACTATTCTTTATTTTATGCATAATTTTAATTGACACGCATATGCTATTAACATTAATCTACAGATCTATGAATCTAAAGAGAAATAAAACTATAATAGTGTAGATTTTGGATTTTTAGGTATAATTTTATCATATCTGTTGTGATGAACTATCCAGTAGAATATCCATGAAAATTTATAGATCAAATGCCCAGAAAGAATCATTAATAAATTCCATGATATATTACCTAATACAACAACTTCAAATGGAACACCATGCATATTAGGGCTACACTTGGAAAATGAACAGATTGACTATATGTGTATTTTTTTGGACAACTGATTCGCATTTAAGTCAGTGGTGTTATTTGAATTCTATTCCTCTCTATGAGTATCATGTGGGATTTCATAAAACATATGAAATGATCAAACATTCATTTTTCTAGGAAGGAATAAAGAAGAACACTAACATTTATGCTAAAATATGAATTTTACTAATGCAACAAGAGAGAGAAAATGAAACCTCCACATGAACTACAACCTTCACTCCTTCCTCTAGCTCTATAGTTTGACATTTCTATGAACTTCATTATGGGGTTTACCCAGATCTATAAATAAATCCATAATCATGGTTATGATTGGTCACCTTTCCAAATATGATCATTTTTGTGCTCTACAACACACTTAAAGTCTCCATAATTTCTCAAATATTCATGAACAGTACCTTTAAACTCCATGGTATGTCATAATCTATTATAACAGGAAATGATCCCACTTTAACAAACATTTTTTTTTCCAAGAGTTATTCTGTCTCTAGGGCACTCAATTGAATCTTAGCATCACCTATCACCCCCAAATTAATGGTCATATTAAAACTATCACTAAGTGTTTGGAAGTATGTTTGAGGTGCTTTATTAACAATCCCAATTGGTTCAATGATTACTTATAATACAAAGGTGATACAATAAAACTTATCATGGTTCAATTAAAATGACATCCTTTCATGTTGTTTATGGCCAAAGGCCTCCATTAGTGTTATCCTACTTACCTAGACTCTCTAAAGTTCAAGAGGTGGACAAAACCATCATAATGTGGGTCAACATTCTCTGCACTCGTAAGAATCATGTAGTCATGGTTTATAATATGATGAAGCAATAGGTTGATCAACATCATTCCAAATTCCATTTTGAAGAATCGGATTGGGTGTTCATTCATTTGTAACCTTATAGATAGGCCTCATCTTGGTCATTTCTACAACAAGTCACTCAATTATACAATTGTGAATTATGCCCCTTCATGCCAATATCATACATTACATTTCAAATTTGCCAGGTAACTAGAATTTCATTTTTTCTTTTTGCAAACCCATTATTTTAATAAACCCCAAAACCAACCCTACAATTTACCATAAAAATATTTTTCAAAGGTGAATTACATTATTAGGTGACATGGTTCTTAAAGTGGGATCTAGATCCTCTCCTGCACCTCATCTTTCTCCTTTATCCCTTTCAAATAGGAATGATGGTGTGCTCCTCCTCACAGATCATAGATAAGTTGCACAACCTATCATGTCTTCAGCCTCTAACCTCCTCACGCCTCCCTCTAGTAGTCTCCATATATACATACATGCATGCATAGACCCAACTTATAAAAAAAAAGGGTTTTCCTATGGAGCTTGGGCATTCAAAATTATCTCAGTAGGGCAATCCATATCTATTGTATTAGCTTCCAGATATTTCCCATTAACTCTTAATCTAGATCCCAAATTGATTAGCACCATCAACTAAGTTGCACAAATGAAATATTTAGGTCAATATTCAAGTACTCAATTAAGTATGTTTTCCTTATTGAAACAAGCCATATCTTTCCCCTCCTCTTGTATGTAATGCTAAAAATAAATCAGTATTGTTGGTATTTAGCCACTTCCTACTATAATTTTTTCTCCTCTTCTAACTTGATTTATCATTGTTTCCAGATCCTACTTGTATCCTTAGTAGTGTGTTAGACTCGTCTCAAAGTAATTACGTCAAGTAATAAGATGAGGGAGAAGCAAGTCCTTTGTTGGTAAATTAAGGACCAGGTGAAAGTACCACAATAGAAGAAGGGAGAGTCACCTAAAATAAATTACCTCAAGTAATCAAATGAGGAGAAGCAAGTTCCATGTAAGGATTAGGTTAAAGTGCCATAGTAGAAGAAGGGAAATCCTGTAAGTCTATTGTTTTAGGAGTTTAGCCCATATAACACCCAATCTCTTCTATTATTAATATAATTACGCCGTAAGGCGTTCCCTCTGAGAGGAACTCCCCTCAGTGCCGCGGTGTCTCGTTATCGGCCCTTAGATCGATTGTTAGACGATGGAATAAACTCCAGCCATTAGATCATCGGACTTTTTAGAAACCAAGCATCAGGTAAGAGAGGCCAACCGTCTGTGGATGGATGAGAGAGGACAGCAAGCGTCTGTGGATGGATGAGAGAGTACAGCATTGTGAGGCGCCTCGATCCCCTTCGATTCTCCTGCCCTGTATTTATTCGTTGGAGTTGCAGGCATGCTGGCTCTGATAGGCCTCACATCCATGGTTCTTCTGTGCTTTTGGTGGAAAATAGGGGGTGGTCAAGTGGAAGCAAATGATCCAGAGCGTGTGAACCCTGGAACTATTGAAGGAAAAGAGGAGAATTTAAGCTATGAAATTGATAAAGAGGAGAAAGTCCTTGTGATTATGCATGGTGATGAAAAGCCCAAATTTCTGGCCAAGGAATTGTCCTCTGCCTCCACTGCTGATGGTTCTGAAGTCTGAGGAGTAATATTTTGCATCAGTTATGGGAGCTCCTCTCCTCCTCGTAATGCAGAAGGCAAGTGAAACTAGAATCTTGGCTTGTGGTATTGGGATCCATTGGTGGTCAGAGAAGATCAGTATCAAATTACTTCTTCCGCCATAATGTATATATTATGCGGTGGATTTTTCTGTAGATGCAAAGATTACAGACAGGACTTTAGTATGATAATCAGAACATAGAAATTTTGGTTTTTTGTGGCCTTTTAATAGAAAGAGTTGTGTACAGACATTTTTAGCTCAATGAAGCCCTGTCTTGTCGCGGCAGCAATAGCGTGTCAAGAACAGGCATAAGATATCAGATTGCGCTAACGATTTATAGTTGCTTTGTAAGAGAATCTTTTTAATTGGGTACATGATTTCAGTCTTTGCTTCATCGGTATTATGAAACACAAAAACATGTACAGGAACAGGATGAAAGATCAAACCTTTTTCCAGGACACTTAGGCAGTACCAGTGCTGCTACAGACTTTCTGTGCTTCAGAACTTTTCCATAATCTTTTCATGTATGAAAAAGTAATTGCTACATCATTTATTTGAGGAAAATTCTGTAGATCATAGATCTATAATAATGAAAAACAGAGCAGATGAGTCTACTGACCTCTCTAGCATATACACACAGAATTTTATTGGGTTGAATAATCTCATTCAATGTGTTTCGGTTTCTAAATGAGCCAATTCTTCAGGTTGCAATGGATGTTCTTAATCTTTCTCTGTACCATCATAATCATTGGATCAGTTGGTTTTGGTTTTGACTTTTTTTAATACGGTGTGATAACAGTATGGATTAGTCTCCAACGCATTCCCATAATCATTGGACTGTCAAACTACAGTGGTAATTAGATAGCCTCAACTATATAAAGAGCGACTAATTACATAGTCAAAGACGGTGAGCCTTTCTATCTGGATTCTGTCCATATAACAGTGATCTAGAATTTCTATTGGATTACTTACGATGCTGGTCCTTCCCCCTTCAATTTAGAAACTCAAAGAAAAGTTCAAAACTCCCTTGAAATCTTTTGAATGTCTACTTAAAAAAACTAGAAACCTTGCCAAATTTAATGTCTCTCATTATTTTGAAAGAATTTGAATATATTATATCTAATATAATTGGGTTTCCAAACTTTTGTTGAGTTTCAGGCAAGTCAAACTAACAGTGGTAATTAGATAGCCCCAGCTATATAAAGCGCTGGTAATTACATAGTCAAAGACAGCTGGTGAGTCTTTCCGTCTGGACTCTGTCCATATAACTGTAGCCTAGAATTTCTACCGGTTCCTCACGATGCAAAGCACTAATTCTAGAATTTTTATTGGATTCCTTATGATGAAAAGCACCATTGTTGTCTATGCATGCTGGTCATTCTATATATATTGTTTTCATTATCAACTAAGTTTCCTTATTAGATTATATATAGACACAAAGCCCTTAACATTACATTGTCTTTAACATTTAAACCAAAATATTTGCATTAATTCTGTATGATGCTTATTCCAGATTTATCTTTTCATTGTCAACCCAATTTCCTTATTAGATATCTTCACATTGCATTTCCTTTAGCATTTAAATTTTAAACCAAGATTCAACATTGTCTTTGGCATTAAAACCAAGAGATTTGGGCAAACCAACCACGTTTCTTGTATTTATGGTAGAATTATCTTTGGACTATTGGTAGAAACTTAAAAAAACTGAAGTGAATCCTTTAACAAAACTTAGATTAATGAATGTAGAAATAATACAAAATTGAGCTTACATAGATCCAAAAATTGATACACTTCGGAATGCTTTTCCAGGCACTGAAAAAAACAAAAATCCACATTCTTTAAGATCCAAATTGAGCTTACATAGATCCAAAAATTGATACACTTTGGAATGCTTTTCCAGGCACTGAAAAAAACAAAAATCCTCATTCTTTAAAATCCAATAGCTAGAGCGTGTAACCAGCATGGTTGCAACCTTTATAAAAGATATAATCCCACCTTAACTAGGGATATTTGCCTCTTTTGAGCTCTCTCCTTCACCTCCTTGCCTCTGCAGCAACCTAGCTAGAGCGTGTAACCAGCATGGTTGCAACCTTTATAAAAGATATAATCCCACCTTAACTAGGGATATTTGCCTCTTTTGAGCTCTCTCCTTCACCTCCTTGCCTCTGCAGCGGTTGCAGCTTAGTTCTTTTACATTGGCATTTGGTCATGAAGATCATTTGAAATGTTAAGTGTCAAATAAAGATTCATCCGAAACATTTAGATTAAAAAAACCTGAACATACTGTATGTTGTGTAGGCATCCCACCATCCTTCTCAAACCCAAATGAGGACTTAGGGGAATCATCAAACATTGCCCTTCCAAGCCTATGTGACTTGTCATACACATTGTATGAGGATTTGCCAATCAAATCCAGTGACAAAGTAGCATGATTTTAGTATGTAGATTTTCGCTGCTATCCATAATTGTGTTATACGCTATGCATATGAATTGTGTTAGAATGTAGAAATGTCCCAACATTTCAAGTGGACACTATTGCCCTCATCAGGGGATCTAAATGAAGCTTATGTGGTAGATGGCTATAAAAAATACATGGCATGGATCAGAGCCAAGGGAAGATCCAGAATTTGCCGGAGATTTTGGTAACATTCCTAATGGTATTTGTGTACCTATTAACCTAGAGTCATTCGCTGAAGCCACAGGGTGACCAACAAAATGAGTTAAATTGAATGAATATGCTAAGCCAGAACTGGAATTGTTGTGGCCAGGAACATAAAATTGAAGTGTTCTCAACCTTGATTGTGAATTTGTGTTATGATTTTGATGTTTCAGGTGAGGAGGCCGAACCATTACACGTTTATGTCCTAATGCAACTTGACTACTTTGCAGCAAAGACGATGTCTCAGTGGAAGTATCTATGATATTTTAAGACGAAATACTTGATTGCAGAAGAGAAGATGGTTGGTGCTCTTCAGATTCCTAAATTAAGAAAAACATCATTCTGCCAAACATCCTTCATATTTACATGCTAAGGAAATCACTAAAAAAGCAAGAACGAAAAAAGGAATTGGGAATAATTTGTCATCGAACTAATTAGATAAAAAAAGACAACAAGGAGAAAAGAAGGCTACCCTTCTAGGAGGTCATCTCTCCTTCTAACTCATCATAGGTCTATCCATATGAGACAAAGGTCCATGCATATGCTAATCACTATTAGGAAGAGTAGGTTACAGACCCATTATTTTCTCTATCTCTATGCCTGACTTCTTTAGGTCACCTAAAAAATAATTATCTTTCCTTGAGTTATCACTTCCTCTACCATGATTCTCCAATATTGGTCTCATATTCTCCCACAAGTATCCTTCTTCCTCTGAATTTCGCTAGTTTCTAGACACCATTCTACTGCTTATTATATCGATTTCCTGAGGTGGATGTACATGTGAAAGTAGTCCACATGAGGATCTTTGGACCCTGTAATTTCCATAGGCATCAATTAGAGCACCATGCATTAATTGATGCCTCAAATCATATCCATTAGTTGAACCATATACTACACTCAGTAGCAGCATCAAGTTGCCTGAGGTGATCTCCATCACCTTTCCCACCCCAAGGCCTTTCCCACCCCCTATCCTGCTCTACATTCCTGTCATTTAGCCTTCCAACAATCCTTGATGGAGAAGGATTCCTTCCAACTCCGATTCTTGATGATGCCAGAGGAGCACTCCTTCCTCCAACACATGATGGAGAAGAATCTCTTCCAATTTTAACTCTTGGTGGAGAGGAAACCCTTCCACCTCTTAACCTAGAGACCAGAGAGTAATGTTTTCCAACTCAAATCCTTGACGAGGGAGAGAGAGGCCTTCCAAGTCTAATCCTTGATGGAGAAACATTGAAATCGTTATCACTATAGCTTGTAGCAGTCTTCTGTCCATACCCAGGTTTAGGAAAATCATCTGCACTTTCGAATCATCTAAATAACAAATGTTTTTCTTTTAACATATTGACAAGAAAATGTCATCAAATAATTCAAATTCTATTAGAAAAATCTGAAACACACTACAACTTTCACATCAATGTTTTTAAAAATAAAGAATACACCCACGCAATACCCCTGCATTTCTAGGATATTCCACCTAATTTAACAACATTCTATGAACCATAACAAAAGGCGTGTGCATACTAGATAAAGTATCAAAGTTTCATTTGCCATTCAAGACTTTCTAAAATTAAAATCCAAATATCTAGAGACTAAATATTTTGTTCTTTTAACCGAACAATCACTTGTAAGAGAAGAGTAGTGTAAAGACCGATACTACAGCAAACTTATAAGAGAATCCTTGCTTTACAATCAAAATCTAGCATTGAGCATGGGTTTCTACTATTAGAAACAAACCTGCAAAATTGTTGTCTAGTGTAATCTGTTTTACTGGATTCTGTTGTTTAATTTAGTTGTTATAAGTGGATGTTTTTCATGTTCCATTTCACGGGAAATGTAAGAAAATGCCATGTGTGGAGGAGGAATTCATGTCAGATATCCACTGTGAAATCAGAGCGGAAGAATTGAGAAAATATGGAAGGCATTAAGAAGCGATTTCCGAAGCAGAGGAGTTATTTTGACTAAATTCTTTACAATATAATTTGGTGGGGGTAAGGGAATGCTTTTTTTCTTCTTGAATGCTGTTTGATGTAATGGAGGAAGCGAGTTGCGCTGTCATTTAATCTAATATTTGCATTTCTTTCTTTTCCATTTCTGCTCCTTTGGTGCTAACATATATGGTATGGTACGGCGATAGATCAATTTTTTTCTATAATTGTATGGTTTATTCTGAAATTTTTAGATTTCTCACTTTAATTAATTATTTATATTAATATGAATTAAATTAATTAAACTGAATTAAATTTACTGGACGATGTTTTTTTATTTAATTTCCTAGAGGTGTAATTTGAATAATTTTAATGTTTTTTCATTTAATTTCTTCACGGTGTAATTTTAATATTTATTGTATTATTACAGGTTATCCGTCTATGGAAAAATAGCATAGGGTGCTAGATTGAGATGGGAAGATTGGAGATCTTTTGGAACTTTTAAGAAAGAAAGTAGTAGGGTTGTTGGAAATGAGAGTACACTGAGAAGAGATGCGACGGGCATATATACGTCCGTGAACCTACATACAGCTCTGCTTATTCTCCTTCGGCTTCTCTGTCTCTGTTCCGGTTTTTGTGTGTGTTCGTGTGTTCTGGAAGCGCTTCCATTGTGTTGTGTTGTCTCGTTATTTCTCTGTTTCATGTTATATGTCTTATGTGTGTTATATATGTTATGTGTGTTACGTGTGTTGTCTCGTCGTTTCTCTGTTTCATGTTATATGAGGAAAGTAGCAGAGTGCTATGATGAAAGTTGTAGAGGATGGAGGGTGAATGGGTTGGAATCTGTGAAAAAAACGGAGCTTAAGATGCATGCCGTTTTACTGTAGACTATTTAAAGCTTTGTAGTTATTTGATTTTTAAGGTGTACCTCTTTGCATCCAATGTGTTGTAGCAGGGTGTGGTGAGGAGAGCCATCCATCCATTCGGCGGTGAAAAAGGTGACAGAAAAGCCATGGTACACAGTCAGCCGCTTTGCAAGCTCGAGCAATGGGATGTGATGGCCCGACCCAAACCCAGGGAAGATTGCGACATGAGGCTTTTGGCTCTGCTCTTGCGACTCCATGAATGTCTCTATATTCCAACAAGCAAATGCCAATATTTGAAGGGTGGGTTCTGTAATGATGAAGGGGACACATTTGCGATGGCATTCTCCTGCCCTGTATTTATTCGTAGGAGTTGCAGGCATGCTGGCTCTGATAGGCCTCACATCCATGGTTCTTCTGTGCTTTTGGTGGAAAATAGGGGGTGGTCAAGTGGAAGCAAATGATCCAGAGCGTGTGAACCCTGGAATTATTGAAGGAAAAGAGGAGAATTTAAGCTATGAAATTGATAAAGAGGAGAAAGTCCTTGTGATTATGCATGGTGATGAAAAGCCCACATTTCTGGCCAAGGAATTGTCCTCTGCCTCCACTGCTGATGGTTCTGAAGTCTGAGGAGTAATATTTTGCATCAGTTATGGGAGCTCCTCTCCTCCTCGTAATGCAGAAGGCAAGTGAAACTAGAATCTTGGCTTGTGGTATTGGGATCCATTGGTGGTCAGAGAAGATCAGTATCAAATTACTTCTTCCGCCATAATGTATATATTATGCGGTGGATTTTTCTGTAGATCCAAAGATTACAGACAGGACTTTAGTATGATAATCAGAACATAGAAATTTTGGTTTTTTTGTGGCCTTTTAATAGAAAGAGTTGTGTACAGACATTTTTAGCTCAATGAAGCCCTGTCTTGTCGCGGCAGCAATAGCGTGTCAAGAACAGGCATAAGATATCAGATTGCGCTAACGATTTATAGTTGCTTTGTAAGAGAATCTTTTTAATTGGGTACATGATTTCAGTCTTTGCTTCATCGGTATTATGAAACACAAAAACATGTACAGGAACAGGATGAAAGATCGAACCTTTTTCCAGGACACTTGGGCAGTACCAGTGCTGCTACAGACTTTCTGTGCTTCAGAACTTTTCCATAATCTTTTCATGTATGAAAAAGTAATTGCTACATCATTTATTTGAGGAAAATTCTGTAGATCATAGATCTATAATAATGAAAAACAGAGCAGATGAGTCTACTGACCTCTCTAGCATATACACACAGAATTTTATTGGGTTGAATAATCTCATTCAATGTGTTTCGGTTTCTAAATGAGCCAATTCTTCAGGTTGCAATGGATGTTCTTAATCTTTCTCTGTACCATCATAATCATTGGATCAGTTGGTTTTGGTTTTGACTTTTTTTAATACGGTGTGATAACCGTATGGATTAGTCTCCAACGCATTCCCATAATCATTGGATCAATTGGTTTTTGGTTTTTTTTTTTTTTTTTTAAATACGGTGTAATAACAATATGGATTAGTATCCGGGTTACTGCATGATGTTTAATATTTATTAATATTGTCTGTACACTTTTTAGTTCTGCTGATGACAGTAATATTTACGCCGTAAGGTGTTCCCTCTGAGAGGAACTCCCCTCCGTGCCGCGGTGTCTCGTTATGGGCCTTAGATCGATTGTTAGACGATGGAATAAACTCCAGCCATTAGATCATAGGCCTTTTTAGAAACAAGAGGCCAAGCGTCTGTGGATGGATGAGAGAGGACAGCAATGTGAGGCGCCTCGATCCCCTTCGATCTGAACATCAGGGAGCTCTATGAAGCGGATCATGTCCCTTGACGAAGATGGCAGGGTGTGGTGAGGAGAGCCATCCATCCATTCGGCGGTGAAGAAGGTGACAGAAAAGCCATGGTACACAGTCAGCCGCTTTGCAAGCTCGAGCAGTGGGATGTGATGGCCCGACCCAAACCCAGGGAAGATTGCGACATGAGGCTTTTGGCTCTGCTCTTGCGACTCCATGAATGTCTCTATATTCCAACAAGCAAATGCCAATATTTGAAGGGTGGGTTCTGTAATGATGAAGCATAATTTATAGTTATAAAACAAATGTATGACATTCACCCATTTTTAGCACAACTTATCATCTCATTTCAGGCCAAAAGTTTGGAGGTTTAATCCGAACTTGCAGGAGACCAGGAGGACGAAGAGAAGCATTGAGGTCCATGGCGTTTGAGTGTTTCAAGAAGAAACATGATGTGAGGGGCTGCATCCTCCGACTGAGGTGCCGGGTATATTTGTATATTTCAGAAACGAAGACTACTCCACAGATGGACTCTGGTCTATTATAATTGACCTAGCCTGTATCAGTGTCACTGTTCAGACTACTTACAATAATAGATTAGTCAACAGGAAACTCATTAATTTTGTCTTGTAGTGTATTAGTATTTTCTTTCGAATACATCAAACCCTCCCTTGACTTTTCTAGAAAAAAAAGATTTCTTGACAGAAAGATTTTCCCTTTCTTTCATCATAATTCAAATACAATATTTTTAATGAAAGAGGAAAATAATGTTTTTTTTTTAATAAGTCCACTGCAGATTTCTTAGCATTCTATTCTTTCCTTGTAAACCATTCCCTCTGCATATCACAAAATTCCAACATGAGATGATAGAGACTCTGCACCTATATCTAATATGTGTATTGCTCCTCAATTTATGCCTTACGGCGTTTCTTTTGCAACATTTGGTGCAAATGCTAGTTACTTTAGTTCCCATTTATTGAGTTTTCTTATGTCATTAATGAATACATTAAGTGGTTCAATGCTTTCACATACACCAACACCAAGAATACCCAACAAAACTTAGAGTAGCTTTTGTGGGTCAATTCATACTTCTTCCCACATACATTAGACAAGAAGTTGCATGAGATGGAAGATATGATGTAGATGATGAGATAGAGGATATGATGGGGATGATGATGCCAATGAGAAGAAGATGAGGAGACCATGAAGAATATCCTATAATCCCAATAAGACTAACATCCCAAATTCTTAGAAGACCATGCCGCTCTCAATTCTTACAAATCTAGGAGATTAAGGAGAATAAGACCAATAATGATATTTTGAATAAGAGGCGTAATCGTAAAGGTACTAATTAAGTAAATGATCTTGCAAATGAGGCTATAAAAAATTCCTTTATTTATTTTTGTGTAGTGACAAACAACTCATTACATAAAAGATAAACAATGTTTTGAATTTAACTAAAAAGTGCCACCAAAATTTTCAGGAAATTTGTCTTCCAGTTCATAAAAGATTGCAAAAATACATCAAATTGCTTGTATATCCACAATTAGAGAAACAAATATACACTGAAGCTAGAAGCATATCCCTCTTTTGAGATTTCATTCCACACTAATAATTAGTAGAGTTCCACATTAATAATTACTAGAATGTCATTTGAGGTTAAGATCTAAATTGAATAAATAGTTACAAAGGTATGATACTCCTTACAAATATCAACTCAACTGCATGGCACTAGAAACATGAAATATGTCAAATGGACTCTATTACCTTAACTTGGTTGGAAAATAAAAGTGACCCTTTATGAAAGAGGTGTGGGATAATCTTTCCTAGGAAATATACCTATCTTGATGTTGTAGAAAGTCCTTGTAGATTCAAACTGTAGATTGTAATATGATAAAACAATTGACTTGAATCTACTCTACTCATCAGCAGAAATAATAGATGATTGATGAAATCACGAAGCATAAAAGAGAAAGAATTCAATCACACATAACAAAATAATTTTTTGGGGAAAGCCACAACTAAAAAACCTTGATATTTGTATATTTCATTAATAAGAAAATATGAGAATATTACAATTCTTTTCTCAAACCCTATGCATTATCTCTATCTATCTCATTGCTTTCCAAACAAACTCAAGTCAATACTTGACAAATTTTGTTGCCTACTGAGCTCTTATTTCCTTGTGGTATTTCGTAGGGAATTATCCCATATTTAATTGGTAAATTCAAAAAATATGAATTGTACAATCCTCATAGGCCTTCCTCTAATTTCATGCACCACATGTACAATTTAGATGATTATACAATTGATAGTACAATGTCCCTGAACTCCAACCTCAACTGGGTCTTTCTTTGATTTGACATGCATGAGTTAATTGTGATTGAATCTTCAATTTACTGGTTGATCAGTGTTGGTTACACCCCACTACTGGATCTCCCACTAATTCCTCCATCAGTTGGAACTAGTTTAATTGACTTTAACTCAACTAAACTAAATTAAATAATTACAACTCAAAATAAACTCAACCAGGGCTCCTAAAAAGTAGGGGACACTCTACATGACTCAAGTTAGAACCTCAACTTGAATTAACTAAGCCAATTTAGTCAAATTAACTTAGTCAACTATTACAATTTATCATGAGATGTGGAATTACAATTTAATTCCTAATTTAATTCAAGGACAAAATTAAATTAGGATTTTCTTGTTGCATTCTCAAAACTCCCTCTCAATAAGAAAGGTATTATCTACTACCCTGATCCTGCCTCTGTGAAACTCGAATTTGTCAAAATATCTTCTTCCTACTCCTCTGTAGGAATGTACTCTAGCAACATGATTCTCATTTCTAAGATTTTTTTTTCGGTGATAATCACATAAAGATTCATTTGTTGACATGTTTTGAACCAACCAGTGTGGTTCATCGTCAGGACAAGATAAAGAAACAGATAATGGAAACAGGTTAAATAGAGAGACATATCATTCCAACGTCTATAATGAAACAACTACTTTTGAATGATCTATCTCTCTATGTAACATGTTTCCATGATCTGATTCTTCATCTTGTCCTAATAATGAACCACACTGGTTGGTTCAAAACACATCGACAAATGAACCTTGATGTGATTATCACCAAAAAAAATTCTTAGAAACTAGATATGGATAACATAATCCTAAATTCGATCATTACAACATGATTCTCCTATGCACACAATCTCGTAGATGGTGATACCAGATGTCGATATGCTTGGACCGATCCTAAAAACCAGATTCTCAAAGAGTTTGATACAACTCTACTTGTCACAATAAATCACTGTAGGATCCATCTGTTTACCAAATAACCCAACAAGGATCTTCCTCATCTAGATAGACTCACAAGTTGCTTGGCTAGCAGCCATGTACTCTGCTTCTGCCAATCTGAGTGCAACTGAACTCTTCTTCCTGTTGAACCAAGAAACTATTGCTGACTTGATACTGAAGATTCCCCTTGATGTGCTCTTCTCATCGGATGGAATCCCTACCCAGTCTGCATTTGTGAAGCCTTGAAGCTTCACTCCCTCTATAGGTATGTACCAAAGACCAAACTGAGTACTTCCTATGAAGTATCTCAACACATGTTTAGTTGCCTTCCAATAAAGTGTGGTTGGCTTAACCATGGCTTGACTAAGTTGGTTAACTAAAAAACACACATCCGCTCGTGTGTTCACCAAATACATAAGTGAACCCACAAGTTGTCTATAAATAGTAGCCTCCACTAATTCACCTTATGTATCATCTTCCTTCCTCCAATTACCTTCTAGAGGAGTCTCCATGGGTTTTCTTCTCTCCTTGTGGATCTTTTTCAGTATCTCATTGGCATACTTTCCCTGAGAGAGAAACAGTTCCCCATCTCCTTGTCGTAGTTCCATACCAAGAAAGTAATGCATGAGCCCCAAGTCCTTCATCTCGAATTCTCTTGAAAGATCCTCTTTGCAATATTTTATCAGCTTCCCATCACTTGTTCGAATCAAATCATCGACATATAGTACTATAATCAACAATTTACCTTCAAACACAATATGGTAAAGGTTCACATCTGCTTCACTTTTGGTGAAGCCCAACCCGGTGAAATAATTTGCAATTATGGTGTAACAACCATGGGGTGCATATTTTAGTCCATACAACACTCGCTTGAGTTTGCACACATGTGACTCTCTGTTGAAGGTTTCAAATCCTTCCAGATGCTCAATATACACCTCTTCCTCAATAATACCATTGAGGAATGTTGTCTTTACATCCATGTGATGTATCTTCCATCCAACTGCGTTGATAATGCTAGAATAGATCTGATTGAAGAGTACCTTTCTACTGGAGCAAAGACCTCATCTTAATCAATTTCCTCCACCTCAAAGAACCCTCTGGCCACAAATTTTTCCTTTTTTTTCTCCACACTCACATTTGCTACTTGCTTTACCTTGTAGAGTAGTTTGGAACTTACCACTGACTTGTTTGTTGGTCTTGGGACCACTTCCCAAACATTTTTTTGGATATTGGAGTCATACTCCTCAACCATGGAATCAACCCATACTATTTGTTTCACTAATTCCTCGAATGAGGATGGCTCAACCTCTACACTCTCGCTTATCAGATCCATGTATCCAATGTACCGATCTGGTGACCTCCTTTGCGTGCATTGTGATTTTGGTTCTCCCACATTCTCTCTAGCATCATGCATCAATCTATCAACCTCTCTGGTGTGCTTCCTTTCATCTCTGGAAGGATATGAATAAGTGGGTGCTTCCACTCTTTGCTCCTCTTCATGTGGCTGCTCCACATCATCCTCAGGTTCCTCCTTTAGAGCTAAAAACTCCTCATCTACATGCAACTGAAGCTCCCTCTCAAGGGAACATATCATGGCATTCTCCTCATCAAACTTCACATCTCTACGAACCATTTTCATCTTGTTGGATGGAAGGTACACTCGATAGTTGTAACGTGTATCAATGTACCCTAAAAATATGCCCAACTCAATTGTTGGCTCTATCTTTTTCCATACATCCTTGGTAACATGATAGTGGATTGATGAACCAAATATCTTGAATTGTGCCACATCTAGTTTCTTACCTGAAAATTCTTCTTCTGGTGTACTCATCCCGAGAATTCGATGAGGGCTTATGTTTTGCAAATAAACAATTGTGTTTCATGCTTTAGCCCGCAAGTGCAATGGTAGGCCCTAATCATGTAACATCGCCTATGCAGCTCCCACAATACCTTTGTTCTTCCTTTCAGCCACCCCATTTTGTTGTGGGTTATGATGTGCTATTAAATCTTGTTGAATGCATTCTAATGTATAGAAGTTCTTGAATTAATTCGACACATATTCTCCACTGTGATTGCTTTTGAGAGCTTTAACTTTCCTGCCAACATTTTTCTTTACAAGTGCTTTAAATTCACAAAATTTAGTGAACATTTTATATTTCTTTTACATGAATAAAATCCATCATTTACGAGAAAAATCATCAAAAAATATTACATAGTACCTGTGCTTGGTTGTGGATAATGTCAATAACGGTCCACACAAATATGAGTGAACTCTATCAAGGATTTCTTGTGCTCGACAGTCTTTATCATGAAAGGAGGCTTTGGTGTACTTCCCCAATGTACACCCTTTGCATGCATCTCTCTGCTCTAGTTTACACTTAGGAAGTCCTGTATGAATTTGTTGCATGATCTTCAAAGCTTCATGGTGCAAGTGACCCAATCTTCTATGCCACCACTCACCAATGTCTTGGCTCTACACCTTCTCTGCTTTTGTGCTCAAAGTAGCGCAGTCTTCTAAATCCAATTTCTAGAGGTTCTAGAACTGAATCTCAATCCACTTCACCTCTCCCAAGGCTATGTGACGAAGGAAAGCCTTTCCCTTTCTAAATATCACATCGTAGCCATGGTCCTCCAACATGGAAACTAAAACCAAATTCTTCTTCTAACTTGGAAAATACATGACATATTTTAATGTGAGAGAAGAACCAAACTCCCTCTGAAAGGTAACAGTACCAATGTCGGTCGCACTCTACCTCCAATCATCTCCCATCTCAATGTGCATCTGGAGGTCCTTTTCCTCCAAGTCACTAAAGAACTCTTTGTTGTCGGTCATATGGAATGAGGCTCCACTATCCATGTACCACACATTACCCATCACCAATGTCACCATGCAAGCGATGAAGGTGAAATCTAGCTCTAATTGTGAAGCTCCTCCTGAGGGCTTCTTACCGGCATTCTTTTGTGGACACTTTGTAGCATAGTGTCCTATCTCATGACAACAAAAACATTTAATCTTCGACATGTCCTTCTTCTTGTTGCCCTGATTGGAATCTAATTTTGAATTGGATGACTTGCCCTCCCCTATCTTCACCTTTCCAGCTAAGGTACAAATCTCCTCATCATCATGCTTAGATGAGGATCCATCTCTGGTGTTCCACCAAATCTCTTCTTATACCAAGTAAGACCATAATAGCTCCGTCTCTAGTAGCTTCTCCCTCCCATTAACTAAGTCCTGGTAGATGTGCCAACTCTTGGGAAGGCTTAGAAGTGCTAGGCTCACAAGATCATCTTTAGAAACCATAACACTGACACTTCCAAGCTCATCCTGACTTTGGGTGAACTTGGTCAAGTACTTCGGTATTGTGTTGCCCTTCTCCATCTTGATATTTCTGAGCTTTTTCTTTAGTGCCAGCTTCATGTGGTCATTATTATTTTGAAATAGGGTTGTCAAGGCCTTCCACAATGCAAATGGAGTTTTCTTACCATGGAGGTTTGAGACAATATCATCTCGAACCCCTTTAGGATAATCCTTCTCACCTTTTCCACACACTTTCTCCACTTTTCGAGATCCTGAGCATCAAATGGATTAGGAATATATTTGTCTATGAATTCCTTAGGATCATTGTCTTCCAATACTACCTCCATCCTATCCTTCCAAGAAATATAGTTTGAACTGTTAGGATATTCCGACACATAGGATATAGTTAAGTTCAACTTGGTCTAGTATAGAGTTAGGTTAGAGTTAGGTAAAGTGTGTTTCTTTACCGTTGTACATTTTGTAACTTACAATCCGACGGTCACGATATGTAGTGATCCGACGGTTCACTCTCACCTCGGTATTACCGACACTTGATCCGTGGCTTGACACCCGATTGGTCCATGAGTTCTATTTAAAGCGCATGGAGGGTCATTGTTCGGGTAATCTGTGCATGAGAGAAACTTATGTAAATTTTCATTCTTTGATTAATAAATTGCCTGTAGTACCCACGTTGGGACAGGCCGTGGACTGTTTCCCTCCTTGCACTCTGAGGGTTTTAACCACGTCAAAAATACTGGTGTATTGATTTGAGATCTGGTTGTGAGCGGTGTCCTTTTGGTATTCTTTCTGTGGAACTTACCCTGTAAATTCCTACATGGTATCAGAGCTATTTGAGGGCTGCGTCCGTTGGTGATCCAAATCTGAAGCCGGTAGAACTGCATGCGGCTGTCGTTTCCTAGATCTGCTGTTTCTGACTGCTTTCGGGCCGAGAGGACTGCTCTGTTGCGTTCGGAGCATCTGTTCCAGTGAGGAACCCCTTTCGTTTCACGCGAAAAGGTTTCCGGTAGCCCTAGTTGCGTCATTTTTCAGATTGGGAGGTATACAGTGTTTTTTTTGCAGTTTACTGTTATTTTCTCTCTGCTTATTTCGGTCTCAGTTTATTTAGCCTTTTTTTTTAACCGGATCTATACCTTTCATTTCTGTGTATGCTCTTTGCCCTGCGACTCTGTGCGATCTGGGCAAATCAGAAACAGAAAGGAAGGATTTTTCTCATGCGTATGCTCTTTTCCCTGCACCTTAGTGTGATCTCGGAAAATCAGAAACATTGAGAAAAATATTTAGTTTTTCGGCTAAAGCTAACTTTGAGATTTTTTTTTTAAATTTCTAGTTTTTTGGCTAAAGCTAACTTCGAGCCGCAAGGTTCGTTTTTCTTTGCATATTCGTGTTGGGTTTTGTGTTTTGTGTTTTGTAGGGAAAAAGAGCTTTCTCAAGGCAAGCACGCAAACCAAGGCCCCCCCCCCCTCTCTCTCTCTCTCTCTCTCTCTCTCTCTCTCTCAAATTTTTTGTATAGATCAATTGGTTCAAAGCTATTTTAAGAGAGTAGAGGTCTTGGGTTCAAGTCTCCATTTTGTGGGGGCGGATTTTTTCATTCCCGCACATTCGCGCACTTTGCCGGCAACGTCAACAATTTTTTTTCAAAAAGCCATAATTTCTTCATCCGGAAGCCTTTTTCAGAGCCGTTTTTTTTAAAACCGCCTATTTTTTCGAGATCTATCCATTGGAACACTTACTTTCAGCATCTTCAGCTTCAGTTTTTTTTAAAAAATGGAAAGTCCATGCCAAGTCATTCTTGACAGCACTAACTACTTCCAATGGGTAGCCTACATGGAAGATTTACTTAGAAGTAAAGGTCTCTTCAGAATAGCCACAGACCAAGAGAAGAAACCAAAAGATGAAGACAAGGCAGCAAAATGGGAAAATAGACAAGATCAAGCACGTGGTTTGATAGGGATGTCTATTTCTCCTGATCTTAGATTCCACATTGCAGGACTTGAGACTCCTCATGAAGCATTAGAAAAACTTGCTAAAGTTTTTGGGATTAAAAATGAAATTAGAGCCCATCAACTTGAAAATGAGCTGCTTACTTTGGATCCTAATAATTTTTCTTGCATTGAAGATTTCTTGTCCAAATTCAAGACCCTTAGATATCTCTTGGAAGGTGTTAAAGTTAAGAAAGAAGATGGTAACCTTATTTATTCCATCCTTACTAAGTTGGGACCAGCCTACTCTGTATTTGTTTCCACTTTCCATTCTACAAGGGAAGCTTTCATTTGTCAAGGACAAGACTACAAGGCCCCTTCCTTTGACTCCTTTTGTGATTCCTTAATAAGAGAACAAGAAAAACTCTTACACCTTGGTCTTCTTAATCTTGGAAACTCTTCCACGAAAGCGTTAGCCGCCCAGCAGCAACCAAATTCAAAGAATCCTAAGAAGTCATATCCTCAAAAGAATGGTCCTAAACCATCTCAGCCTCAAAATGAAAGATCATTTCAGCAAAATGATAAGACCAATAAAAACAAATGGAAGAAGACTGATAGACATTGTAACTTTTGTAATCGAGATGGCCACTTAGAATCTAAATGCTTTAAGAAGATGGAAGCCTTGGAAGCCGCAATGAAGAAACATAACATCCATGTGGAGCCTACTTCAACTTCAACTTCCGGAATGGCACTTTCTGCATGTCATTGTCAATCATCTCAGTCTGGTTATGCATTAAATGTATCTTCTTCTTCTTCTCATTCTCATGAGTGGCTCATTGATTCTGGAGCCTCTTATCACATGGCCAAAAACCAAGCCATGTTTTCTTCTTTAAATGATTGTAACACCAAAAATATATATGTTGGTGATGATAGATCTCTTAATGTTGTAGGGACTGGAACTGTTCATCTAGACAATGGTCAGTTTAATGATGTATTATGTGTTCCAACCTTATCCTGCAACCTTCTATCTGTCTATCAGATAACTCATTCAGGTGAAGGTAAAATTGTTGAATTTTCACCTCATGATGTTGTAATCAAGGATCTAAAAGATCCTAAACAGATTCTAGCTACTGGTCTTGCTGATGATTCCACAAGGTTGTATAAGTTTCACAACTTTGGGTCATCACATCTTCCCTCAGTATTTGTTGCTCATAATGATGAAGTGAGCAAACTTTGGCATGAGCGATTTGGTCACTTAAACTATCGCTCCCTTCAGCATCTATGTAAAGAAAATATGGTGACAGGTCTTCCTATGGTATCTTGCAGAGATGGTGTTTGTTCCGGATGTGTACTCGGAAAACATCATCGGGACAGTTTTGACAAACGTGCCTCTTGGCACGCCTCAGCCCCTTTACAGCTTGTGCACAGTGATTTATGTGGTCCTCTTCCTGTTGCTTCATTCTCTGGCTGCAAGTACTTCTTAACTTTCATTGATGATTTCTCCAGACGCACTTGGGTATACTTCTTAAAACTCAAGAGCGAAGTATTTAACACATTTTTGGCCTTCAAAGCCTTTGTTGAAAAACAATCTGGACATCAAATTCTTAAGCTAAGAACTGATAATGGTGGAGAATATGTTAAAAACACATTCATCAACTTTT
Source organism: Pinus tabuliformis (assembly GCA_031772625.1). Lineage (NCBI taxonomy): Eukaryota > Viridiplantae > Streptophyta > Pinopsida > Pinales > Pinaceae > Pinus > Pinus tabuliformis. The sequence goes on from CM062815.1 coordinate 788,809,653, forward strand.
GCACCGAAAATGGAATTCAAATGCAACATACTGTTCCATACACTCCACAACAAAATGGTGTAGCTGAAAGGAAAAATCGCACCTTAAAGGAAATGGCTAATTGTATGCTGCAATCTAAAGGACTCAGTCTTAGTTTTTGGGCCGAAGCAATTAATTGTGCAAATTATATAATCAATCGCACTCCTACTAAGGTTCTAGAGAATATCACTCCAGAAGAAGCTTGGAGTTCCATTAAACCAGATGTAAGTCACTTTCGTGTGTTTGGAAGTGAAGCATGGGCCCATATTCCAGATGAAAAGCATAAAGCTTTAGAACCTAAGAGTGAGAAATGTACTTTTGTTGGATATTCTGAAGATGTAAAAGGTTATAGACTTATTCCATTTAAGTCCAAAAATGTTATCATTAGAAGAGATGTAAAATTTGATGAAAATAAATCGGCCTGCGAGCCTAGTCCGGCGGATGTGCCACCTCTTCCTATCTCTTCTACTTTTGAAAACATTTCTTCTTCAGATGATGAAAGCGAGGATGATAATCCTCCCCCACCTTCTCAGGATCCTCAACTTCCAAGATGGGTCCGTGCTACTCGGGATGCAGCAGGTGATCTTGCCGGTGATCCTACAGATCAGCGACGTACACGTTCTCAGTTTGAAAGAGCCTCTTCTTTACTGGCTCAAGCTCCAGTAAATCATGATCCTGACACTTTTGCAGAAGCTTCAGGCCATCCACATTGGGAAGCAGCTATGAATGAAGAATATCATTCATTGATGACAAATGATACATGGGATCTTGTTCCTCTACCAAAGGGACGAAAACTTGTTAGATGTAAATGGGTTTACAGAACCAAGTATGGACCAGATGGGAAAGTTGATAAACATAAAGCTCGTCTTGTTGCTAAGGGCTTTTCACAGGTTGAAGGCATTGACTACACTGAAACCTTCGCCCCTGTTGCCAAAATGAACTCTATCCGCCTTGTTCTTTCCCTTGCTGCCTCTTTAAAATGGGAAGTCCATCAAATGGATGTTAAATCTGCCTTCTTGCATGGGGACTTGCAGGAAGAAATCTATATGGAACAACCCATTGGCTTCATACAAACAGACTCCAGCCTTGTGTGTCGACTTAAGAAATCCCTTTATGGTCTCAAGCAAGCTCCTCGGGCTTGGTATGCCAAAATGGATAGCTTTCTTTTAGAATCTGGCTTTTCTAGGTGTCATTCTGACAATACTGTCTACACCAAGAAAGTGGGCAACTCTCTTATCATCCTTGTTCTTTATGTTGATGATCTTATCCTTACTGGTAGTGATCCCAACCTTATAAACCATGTGAAGTCTATCCTTAAAAGGAAATTTGAAATGACAGACTTAGGACACTTACACTATTTTCTCGGTCTTCAAGTCTTGCAATCCAAGGAGGGTATTTCCCTTTCCCAGTCCAAGTATGCTTGTGATATTCTTCGTCATTTTCACATGGAAGACTGTAAGCCAGCCCCTTCTCCCTTTCAGTCTGGAGTCAAACTTTCAGTCTCTTGTACTTCTCCTGAAGTTGATGCTACCTTATACCGTCAACTTGTCGGAAAACTCTTGTATTTAACCCATACTCGTCCTGATCTTTCCTTTGTTGTTGGCCTTGTTGCTCGTTTTATGCAAAACCCCCGTGAAAGTCATTGGAAAGCAGCTAAAAGAATACTTCGTTATGTTCGAGGTACAGTACAGTTTGGGATTCATTACAGTGCCAAAGCAGCTCCTCTGTTAGTTGGTTTCACTGATTCTGATTGGGCTGGTGACCCTGATGATCGGAAGTCTACTGCCGGTTATGTCTTCACTCTTGGTTCAGGACCTATTACATGGGCTTGTAAGAAACAGGCTGCCATTTCTCTTTCGTCAGCAGAAGCAGAGTATCGTGGTGCCGTGGAAGCTAGTAAGGAAGCCTTGTGGCTTCGTCAGATCCTATCAGAGTTTGGCTTTGAGCAGCAGCATCCAACCACACTTTGGTGTGATAATCAAAGTGCCATTCAGCTATGCAAAGATCCAGTCCAGCATCAGCGCAGCAAACACATTGAACTACACATGCACTTCATCAGAAAGCTCATTCATGACCATGTTCTTGAAGTGCAATATTGTCCAACAGATGATCAGGTTGCAGACATCTTCACAAAGGCTCTCACAGAGGCGAAGTTCACTAAACTTCGATATATGCTTGGAGTTCAGGAAGTTGTCACTAAGGGGGGATAGGCTCTAGTGCCTCCTTCCTTCTCCTATTGTGTCATATTTGTAAATCCTTCAATCCTATCCCAAGTTGTTCTTAAGGGGGGATGTTAGGATATTCCGACACATAGGATATAGTTAAGTTCAACTTGGTCTAGTATAGAGTTAGGTTAGAGTTAGGTAAAGTGTGTTTCTTTACCGTTGTACATTTTGTAACTTACAATCCGACGGTCACGATATGTAGTGATCCGACGGTTCACTCTCACCTCGGTATTACCGACACTTGATACGTGGCTTGACACCCGATTGGTCCATGAGTTCTATTTAAAGCGCATGGAGGGTCATTGTTCGGGTAATCCGTGCATGAGAGAAGCTTATGTAAATTTTCATTCTTTGATTAATAAATTTCCTGTAGTACCCACGTTGGGACAGGCCATGGACTGTTTCCCTCCTTGCACTCTGAGGGTTTTAACCACGTCAAAAATACTGGTGTATTGATTTGAGATCTGGTTGTGAGCGGTGTCCTTTTGGTATTCTTTCTGTGGAACTTACCCTGTAAATTCCTACATGAACTACCCTCGAGGGCATATTCGAGTCTCAATCCATAGAACAACATCCTGCTAGCTCTGAAGTATGAAACTGAAAATTCAGTTTCTCCTACAAAATAAAAACTCCCACTCTCCTCTTCTATAGTGATTTCATCTTCGATACCATGTAGAAATTCCTTGTAGATTCAAACTGCAGATTGTGATATGTTAAAACAATTGACTTGAATCTACTCTACTCATTTGCGGAAACAATAAACGAATGATGCAATCCCGAAGCCTAAAAGAGAAAGAATTCAATCACACATAACATAATAATTTTCCAGGGAAAGCCACAGCTAAAAAACCATGCTATCTATATTTTGCATTAGTCATAAAATATGAGAAGATTACAATGCTTTTCTCAAACCCTTTGTACTATCTCTATCTATCTCACTGCTTCCCAAACAAGCTCAAGCCAATACTTAACCAATTCTGTTGCCTGTCAAGCTCTTCTTTCCATGCATTGTTTCCTAGGGAATTAACCCATATTTATTAGGAAATTCCACAAATATAAATTGTGCAATCCTCATAGGCCTTCCTCTGATTGCATGCACCAATAGTACAATTCATATGATTATACAACTGATAGTACATTGTCCATGAACTCCAATCTCATCTGGGTATTTCTTTGATCTGACATGCATGAGTTAATTATGGGTGAATACTCAATTTACTGGTTGATCATTGTTGCTTACACCCAACTACTGTAGGTTACACCCAACTACAGGATCTCCCACTAATCCCTCTATCAATTGGAACTAGTTAAATTGACTTTAACTCAGTTAAACTGAATTAAATAATTACAACTCAAAATAAACTCAACTAGGGATCCTAACAAGTAGGAGACACCCTACATGACTCAATTTAGACCCTAAACTCCAATTAAGTGAGCCAACTAGGTCAAATTAGCTTAACTAACTATTACAAGTTGTCATGAGATGTGGAATTACAATTTAATTCCTAATTCAATTCAAGGACAAAGTTAAATTAGGATTTTCTTGTTGATTTTCAACAGATGTTGGGATACCCATTGTTTCCCACTCCTTCTTTGTAGTGTTGAGATCTCTTAGGAAAACAAACCAATCATTATCTCATTATAGTACACATATACATGTAATAATGATGGGAACAAAATGATAATACTATTAGCTGCCTCTACTTTCATTTGTACAGTGATGTTGCTCCTTCTCACCTCTCTTCCCACACAATCATGCCCTTGATTTGCCAACTGTCTTTTCTTCATATTTACATGCCACATTTGTTGTTTAGTGGCTTGCAAATTTTAAGTTTGTACTACTACTATGCTTCTCTTTTTAACCAAATTACAATGCTTTATACAAGACCATGTCACTCTCAACTCTTACAAATATGGAAAATTATATAACCATGCACATTATTAATAGCATATCTCTAGATTGTGAGATTCCATTCAATGGTAATAATTTGTAAAGTGCCACATGAATAATTACTAGAATGATCTAATCTTTCAAAATAGTTACAAGTCATGGTACTCCTTACACTTATCAACTCAATTTTTCTTTGCACACAATCATCAGTTTGCTCTGCTAACTTTGTTTTTCTTCATTGTCCATTAATTGAAGAACACACTCGAGAGTTTCTTGCAAGTCTTCTATTTGAATTACTACCATTATGCCTCCCTTGTTACCGTAAATACTATGCCTTTTTTAAACCTCTGTAATATGTTTTTAATATTTACTTATCCCCTTTCCAACCTAAGTATTGTATTTTCTTTTGCCTTTTACCCTAACTATGTCTTTTTTAAGCTTATGTAATGTGTTTTTAATATTTACTTTTTTTCCCTTTGTTAACCTAACTATTTTTTTTATTAATTTTGTCTTTTTCATCTATGTGCAAATGTTTTTTTGACAATGCATATGATGAACTTGTAATTTGATGTGAATATAATTGAATCAACTTTAGAATATCAATTTTTAGTCCCTGCCGCAAGCAAGGCAGGGACTATAGTAATCGAAATTTTGAAGTTAGTATTAGTTCAACTGTTTTTACTATCATTAAAAGTATTAGAAATAATAAAGTGAAAATTTTTTAGGTCGACACTGCATATTTTACACTATATTCTATTTTTCCATCTTATTTGGCCTCTTCCCGAGATGGGGAGGCAGAACCGTATTATATATTTATCTAATTGCTTGGCATTTTTAAATCGGTTACTTGGCATTTTGACACTAGTGAACTGATGTAAGCATTAGTCAGTAGCATTAAATTCTAGCTCACAAACAACCGCTATTGGCATATTAGTATAAGTTGAAATTCACATTACAGTCTAGAGACAGGTCATCCCTGCCGTGTCAAACCATGCTTGCCCCACTGTGTCAAAATTTCCCTGCTGTGTCAAAATTGTAGTTTGCATGAGAGAAACCGAATTTACTTGCCTACCTTAAAATCAAAAAAAAAAAGCAAAGCATCTCTAATAAAAATACATAAGACGAGTTTGATTAGGAAGGTGAAAACTAAACATTCTTGGCCTCTCTCCTCGTTCCTCTCTATAGTAGCGCATATCTCTATAGGTGCGTATGAGAGTTCTTTTTTCTGACCTCTGCCTCTGCGAGTTCTGGAACGTGTCTCTTCTCGATCCTTTCTATAGTGGCGTATGATGGCTCTTTTATTCGACCTGTGCCTTTTTGAAATCTGGAACATGAGCAAGAACTTGTGCCTCTGTGAGTGGAACATGAGCAAGAACTTGTGAAGATGAACCTGTTACATAATTATGGCTATGATTGCTCCAGGGTTGACCTGGGTTGACCTTTCAGGACCTGATAAGACCTTCAACAAGTAATTCTATAGGATTATAGTAGATGAACTAAGAGAGGTGAATAGAACATAACACCTAGAAGAGCCATTGGGCATCTATTTATTAAGAGCGTACAAGCGACAAACACCCACCTATTAGCAAAGCTATGTGTGGATATTGACAATATAAAGGCAGATAAACCATCCATTAATATAACCACTGAAGATACACATAACTGCATATAAACCATACAAAATGGGGGAGCTAATGCAGGATTGGACCATCAATAGGAACATAGAGAGCTAATTAGGATAGGAATTAGCCGCAATAGATAGGGAGAAACAACGCAAAAGGGAAAGAATGGGTGATTCAAGCGATTTTTTTTATCCAGCCGTTGTTTCTTATGATTCAATTCCATATCCTCGAGTTGGTTCAACAGATTCCAATGTTGGATGTAGACAATTTCCATAAATTTACAAATTTATTTGCAAATTTTCATTCAATTTTCACTCTATAGCTTAGCTAATGCAAATTTGGTTGTTTCCAATGAAAACAAAAACTAAAAAAACAAACATGAAGATGAGCTAACTAGTTTTTTTTTAAGCAAACCACTTTAGCCAAGAACAACTGGGTATAGCACTAGGATAGGATATTTACCTCTGTTAATGAAGCTTTCACATCATTTAAGGAAGCAAACCAGCAAATTTCTTTCACATCATTTAAGGAAGCAAACCAACAAATTTCAATTTACTAGTTCCCATGTTTTATTTCAGGTCTCAGATAGTTTGTCCGTGGCAGTCGACAACTCTTCCTACGTTGCCTAAGTCCTGCATGAAATCATACAATTCAATTTGTTAATCCTAGAAAGTCCAGTGATAGCTAAAGGTTCAAAGGTCTGGTTAGAAATGGAAGAATGCATTAATGAATGACTCACGCCCACTCATGCCCACTCATGCCCAGAACCTAAGGCCCCAAAGCAGAAGCCTCAAGATGAGCCCATCTCAGATGAGACTGTCTCAACAGTATATGAGAAAAACCCAAATCCTGTAATCACCATAGAATCTGAAGACGAGGAGCAACCAATCAAAGTGACTATTGTTGAAGAAGAGCTTCCTGAAGCAAGCATGAATATTCTATTCAAGAAGGAAGCCATTCGAAAGGCTCTCTCTCTCTATTCATCAGATGATGAGGATACCTCTCCTTAGTCTCCAACACAGGCAAGCATCCCATACCTCTCCTCAGTCTCCAACACAGGAAGGCATCACAGAAAATGAAGAAACTATACTAGGAGATAGGTTGTCACAATGTCACAGAAATTTTGCTCCATTCACACCCTCCTCTGTTGATATGGTTGCCACTCTGGATGTGTATTACTCTGACCCAAATACACAGAAGATTACTAAGTCATCCACTAAGAAAATAAAACAAACAATAGAAGGAGAAGGGATTGTGACATAAGAATCAGTGGTCATTGAAAACACTACTACACAGGCATATGAGACCATCTCAGCCGGAGTCTCCTTTATACAAACCTCTCGAGACAACATTGTTCAGATGATGAAGACTCTGGAAGAGAACGAGGAAAATATCAAAGCTTTGGAACATGCTAATGAAGAATTGAGGAACAAATGTGATGTTGCATCCGCTAGAGCCCAAGACTTGATCGCTTTAAAAATTTGTGCATTGAAATCAGTTAAGGAGCTCCACACAACTCATAATGAACTGTATGCTCATGCAGATCAACTTCAAAACATCACACAAATATTTCACCAGTTCATTGCAGGAGCATAAATGAATATAAAGCATGTTGAGCAAGCCAAATTACTGACTGAAGACCCCATTAGGTGGGAGGAAGAATACAAAGAGCATCCTCAACACCCTCCCATGATGAGTCTTTACGAAAATAGGTTCCATACAGTGGAAAATGACAGAAGCTTGTCTGTTGCCAAGGTACTAATAAAAAAAGCTTCAACCTTTCATCAAGATGGAGATTCCTTGCTCAATTCCACTTCAGGACTCATTTCCTACCTCCATTACTCAATTCAGAAGGGGAGAAAATAAAAACATCAGAGAATTTGTTGAAAATCGATCAATTGGCCAAGACAAAATTGGACAGAATTTAAGAATTGGAGCACCTTACTATGCAGGATATTGAATAATTTACAATCACCCCAGCAAAGGGGAGTACCTTAATTCAAGAGCATAACTCTACCATAGTGGATCTCATCTCCACAATCAACAATCATCAAGCAGATTGTGAAGTAGATGCAACTTACGTTCCAAATCCAAAAGCGCAAGAGATGTTATCCCACTATGAGCTATGGAGAAGCTTCATCATTGTTGTCTTATCTATTTTTATCAAAGGCTTATGATCATATTTATTTAAGACTATGTGTGTTCAGATATGGTCCTTGAATTAAGGTATAACAGAAAAAAACAGAGGTTGATATAGTTGATTTGCACATCGAAACTCACTAACACCAATTTTGCAACATTACAACCATACATTGCAACCATAAATGTGTGTTTCAGTAAATAGAAATGTTGTATCTAACGTTCAGGTGGTCCTTTCAACAGCATTAACGATGGAAGCGATGTCTGCAATTGAAAACCTAGGTGGTCAAAGCGATGTCTACAATTGAAAACTCGGGTGGAAACCCAATTCCAAATGCATAACCTTCCATCTGAATCGAGTGTGGCTCCTCTTTTGGATGGCTATCTAGATAGGTGGCATTGGCCCATGAGGTTTTGGATGTGAACCTACAACTGTCTCTACACGAAGCCAAGTTGCTTATTTACCTAACAAATCTAGGTAGCTAACTTATATAATCTTAGCTATATTCACATATGAGCCATAACATAGAGCCACTCGAGAAATCCCATCCAACTTTTCAATTCTTGGTGTAATAATGACCTGTTGGCAACCCATCTTTGGTATAGAAAGAATAGAAAGTTTATGGTACTTTGCTTTTGTTAAATTGTGAATTATGGGTGTATGGGCTACACACCCTTGGACCATTGCCAAAGAATTAAGTCTATCTTCTTCATCCTGAGCTTTGTCCATATAGCAAAAAATGCAAGATCCCGTCGGTGGTCATTGTCCCAATTCTTTTGGGTCACTTTCTTTCTTATAAGCTACTATAGGGCCCTCGCTTGTAACACCCTCCAAGGTAAATGTACATATAAACAACATAATAGGAACATAAATACAATAAACATATCAACCATCAAAATCCATATATATATCAGTACATTTTCACATGAAAATCAAGGGAATGAATTTTTTCATTAATAAATGTAATGAACCAACCGGTGATGGGACTACCACATTCAACCCAACCATATATTGGCTGAGCCAAGTCTCTCTTTAGCCAATCACCCCCGTGCCATATTCGAAGCATGAATGTGGAACTCATAGAACACATCAAAAAACACCAATCAATGTGGATGCCACCGGAGTTCTTCGCCTACACCGTGAGGAATTTGAGTGCCTCCTAGTCTCTCAGGCTTTACCATGCATCCACAGTCTGATCCAATGATCACTGGGCCCTACACTGAGACATACTCTCCAGGATTTACTGTACATTCCATCCCAGAATCATTAGGCCCAAAGGAGAGAAAATACACCTCTTGGTTTTACCATATATCTCGCCATTCATCGACAAGGATTCCTAGGCCCACCGAGGCACACAATCTAGCTTTACCACAACCCACAGTCTAGTTCAGGGGTTACTAGGCCAGTGGCTTCGTGCATCCTCAGTATAGTTTAGTGACCACTACCACCATGTGTTTTTCAATTGGGAGATCCACCCCACTCAACTTCGAATCCAATCCAACCATCCCCCACAAAAACGCATGAGAGAACCCATCTCATCAAAGCTATCAAGAAATGGCAAGGCTAGGCTAAAAAAACTACCACACCTGGAAAAGCCCATGCCATGGTAGAAAAAGAAACACATGCAATCCCATACATGCCATATCTAGCAAGGAAAATACACATGCATATTGATACCTGAAATGAAACCTATTGTAGCTGCTTGATCCTGCCTTTCCCTGCTTGATCCTTGCTTCCTCTTGCTTTCTTTGCTTTTCTTGCTCCAATGCCAAAGTGCTCCAAGAAAAATCTAAGCGTCCAAGAGTATGAGAGAGAGATAATAATAAGAGAGCTCCAAAAATGAACTGACCAAATCTTGCCCACTGATCCTCATAAGCCTTTTTATTAATGAGGCCTCTATTTTCTTCATTTTCCATTATTTTCCTTCAATTTCTTCCTCACATGCAAAATGTGACCTTTCACCTTCCTTTTCTCCTAATTTCCATTATTTTCATAAATAAATGCGCCAAAATACCTTTTTGCCTCTTTAATTCCTTAGTCATTGCCTTTGCCAATTTCCTTAGCCATAAACAACCAAATAAACACCCCCTAGGATGTCTTGCCCAACATTCAGCTTCGAATATGTGTCCCATCATCTATGGTATTTATATATTTTTACATGGGATTTTCACCAGGGCTATTACAGAACCCTCCCCCTTGGGGGAACACCATCCTCGGTGTTCAATGACACCTATAACCAACATGACTACTAAAAACAAAACATACTACCCATGGAGCTTTATAACACAACTCGTTGCAATATTTACAATGAAAGATCTGCTCAAAATCAAAACATCATGATAACATGACAACATACCGCATATTGGAGCTTTATACATAGCTCATTACGGTATTTACAATAACCACATATACACATATGAACATTTTCTCAACCAAAAAATAAAATAATATGAATCTGAAACAAGGGAATCTACACGCTCACACCTCCACCCTCAAAATAATACAAGGATCCAACTCCTTCCTAGAAAGTCCAGAATCCACTGGAAATTCAAATCTGTATCCAATGTCTAGCGCTATAATCCTGTGCCACTTGTCCTCTCAAAGAACAGTTACCAGCTCATCATTCCAGGGCACACTCCAAAAGTGAATTTGATTCCATCTGGCAATGCCAATGACCAAAACAAATCCACTCATGACCTTCCCTTCTCTGCTACATAGTCCCTCGGGAATCTGGTCACCCCTTCCATGCAGTCACTCACCTTCCAAGTTCCGCTGGCACCCCCATCCTGGGCAGTCCATCCCTTGGCAAGGCTTCCTCACATCGGAAGATACAAAAACCAAGGCATATACCTTCCTCAACACACCATATTGGTCATATCATGCTCATGGAAATCAATGGACACTATTGGGTACCAATGTCCCACAATGGCCCTGCTCCTGAATAATTTACCAGCATGATGTTGCATTTATAATTTCTTTCACTGTTGCTACTAATTCTTGTAGTTGATTTCAACCACCCAATTGGGCATGTTAATTCTTCCTGTACCAAGAACGTAACTTCCATTAGATTCAAAATAAATTGAAATAAATTCACATCATACCTCATTGGTAGCTCGCCAATAAGGTACATTTGCAATCATGTTCGCTTCCTGTCACAACAAGTCAAACTAGCATATTTGACCAAGTCAACATGTATAAAAATATCACATCAGGTTAGCTCAAACATAACCATCAAAATCATAAATGACATGTAACCATCATAAATCAAAATCATAGATCACATGTAATCATCATATACCATAATCATAAATCACATGCATAATAAAATTGAAATCAAATGACGATACTTATCCTTTCCTCAATCCTTAGCTTCTACCTTTGTCTTTGTTTCATACACACTCTAGATCAATTGCTACATCTAACAAACACCTAGTGCCTTCTACTCAACCATGTGCATAGACACATAGTGTGCATCACACACATACAACCACACGACATACCACACCATGCAATACATGCATCTACACTTGACATACAACACATACACCTACACCTAGTGTATACAATACAATGCATCCATCTATACTCGATGTGAAATACCACCCAATACATGTACCTACACAGAGTACCACACAACGAGTATGCATGCTGCAATACCATGACTACATGATGCACGTACATAATATTGCATGCCCATAACAGAACATGTATGACATGCACACAATACCACATGTGCACCAGTACCATATGTACAACATGTACACAGTACCACTGATACACCACACCACCTGCACAACGTGTGCACAACATCACATGTACATGGCACCACCTACTCAATGTGTACACAATGCCACATGTACACTACATCACTATACAATGCGTACACAATACCACATGTACACAGTACCACACTTACGACATGTACACGACACCACATGTACACAGCACCATATGCACGATATGTACATAGCACCACATGCACACAATGCCACTTGTACAATGTGTACACAGCACCACTTGTACAATCATGCACACCACACCATATGTACATAGTACCAATGTACCACATGCACGCAACACCACTTGTACATAGCACTTATATCCAACACATACCTAGCATCATCTGCACACAACACTGCATATCCAACATGTGCATAGCACCATATGCACAAAACACTGCATATTCATCATGCACACAATACAATATGTAAACAATACAGAATATCCAACATGTACATAGCACCATATGCACACATGCCACATATACATAATGAAGACAGTACAATATGTATACAACACTCGATATGCAATATTCACACAAACCTATTTGTACCATCATGTACATAACATTGCATAAATAACATGTACACATGCTATGTATACACAATACCACAAGTTCACACATCATAGATGTAACATGTACAACATATACAACATATGCATAATATTAGTACCACACATCCAAAACCATATTGTCCTTACCAAGAAACCTTGCTTCTGGTATCTCATCCATGCTTATCCTAGCATGTCGTAGACCACATTGCTTTTACTTTGTTGATGTATCCTTCAACATTACCTGCTATAATATAGACATAGGCATAATACAAGTATACAATATCAAATCATATCCATATGATGCTAATCTCATATATATTTCATGACTATTCTTCCCAATTGATTCTTCGTAAGACCATGAACCTCTTCATGTTTTTCTCCTGCATAAGCAATCATTCCTCCACAAGAGTGATCCCTAACAACCTTGTTAGATAGTAACATAGAGACATGGATACATACATACATATATAAACGTTATCATAAAACAATCATGATCCTGTCAGACAACGACATACATACATACATACATACATACATGTATACATATATAAACATCAACATAATCATGACCTTAACAAAATTGTCAGATAACATAAGGTCAAGGTTAAGAGAACTTCCTTTATTCATGCATGACATGCATGATATTGAGAACAACAGTGCCCAACATAGACAAGGCATCTGACGCCTTAGATCCATTTACTCTACCTTTTCTAGTTACCTTTCTCATGTCTGTACTACCATGGTCCATTTACCACAATGAACCCAACCAGTCCAAATGACTATCGTAGTCTTCCCTTCTGCTACGCTTACTCATACACCAAGCTCCATCTGAGTCTTACATCACCTCTTCGGTACCACACATCTCTCCCCAAGATCCATCAACTTTCCTCTTTCCCAACCAATTCCCAAGACTCAAAACAATAAGAGGCAAGACATGAAACAAACTAGAAGAAGAAACCAATAAAATCATGACTCTGTAAACAAAGTGGTATAGCCATGCACTAGACATAAACAAAGCCGCAAATCAAGCTCAACATTCATAAAATACCAAAAGCCCAAGACTAATAACAAACACCATGACTTAATTCCCATGGTTCCCAGGGAAAGCTCAACCCAAGCCTTCTTCAAGATTTCATGGCAACCTCTCTTCCCATGCAACTCCTTGCATCATGCTCATAGATGCCAACCACATGTTCAAAATATCAAGACAATCATATTTATCCATTTGAAATCAACTTTTACAAACAATCATGTTATAATCCATAGTCATTAGACATAATGCTACAACTATCAACTACATTCAAGTACATATCAACTATATGAACACATACATGTTAGTACAATAATCTTAAAACAAATCATTTGAACACATACTCATATTAAGCAATTCATCAATCATTCAACCACTTGCAAACATACCATGTTATATAAATCAATTAGATGACATAATAGGCACCAAACAATCAAATACCAAATAAATGAAATAATCAACTATGAAACACCAAGTATAATACATAAGCAAACTCACACCTTAGTGTACCTCAGGGGAAGCTATCTTGTCTGCATAATCAATCTAGTTAGCGGGATATAACCTTACAACATGTCAACATAAATCATGATATCCATAACAGTAACTAACTAACATGTTCATGTTACAGGCTCATAAGCATCTGTCATTCATGCATAATAATCACATATGTATGATCAATTTAAATTAGTACAACACCACATCACAAATATGTCATCTCATACCTGAGTATTGCAACCATAACCATCTGCATAGGTCAAACCAAGTTAACACAATACATATAAACATCATGATCTATAATGCAATTAACATAACCATCACACATATGACCAATCCAAATTATAACATCAATGTCTCAATGAAATGACCCTAATCCTCAAGTTAATAGCATATAACAACAATAAGGTATATATCATACTCATCCACAACATACAACCTAATCATCAAGTTACCTAATATAAAACAACAATAGCAATGCATACAACTATAGGTTACTATCATTCCTGACTATTTGACACATGTGCATATAACCACACTAATCATCTGACATCTATCATGAATGAAACCATAACATCAAATACATGCTCATAAACCTAATGTATATAACCCTAATGCATATAATAATCCTTAACTTACATACCTGCATGTCAAACATACAATACCTTTATGACGATATGCTCTTATCCCAAAGTCCAAAGTCATAACCTCATTATAATGATCTATATCTCCTACTCTATCTCAGCCAACACATTAGCATCATAACATCCAATAGCACCATGATGACCTAAATTGCATACAATGACTTCACAAGGCATGTTTGACCTACTATACATGGATAAGAACTGCATATACACACATAACAAATGAGTACATATATGCATCATTCCAGCTAGAGTCTAGTCATCAATGCATGACCATATCAAGTACACAAACCATGACCTCATGCATGACAACAACCATTACTCCAATACACATTGCCACATGCAACCAATAGTATGCATAAGCAATGCCAAATCAACTACAGTTACGCATAAACTCATGTAGTCGAACATAAGCAATCAATTCTTGTAATCGACATACAATACTGATACATGTAATCAAAATATTCATAAATGTAACCTAACATACAAGGATGTAAGTAGGTATCATGAAATCAACATGTAAGCGACATATAATTCATACACAGGCAGTCACGTGTTCTAAAAATGAAGACATCATGTCTATTAATTTGAAATTAGCATTCACAAATACTAACAACCTATAAGCATACCCCCTTACTATCCATGGTCCACACTAAGTAGAAGGAGGAAGCTACTATAATGGCCCGATCTCCAATGTCCAATTATGGAAATGGGATCTCCAAAGCTCTACTAAATTTAACCACACTTGAAAATAAATTGATTTTCATTTCTCATACATTTTATATGATATAAAGTCAAAACATTTCACTTATTCCACTTGTAACATAATAACTAAAAACATGCCCCTTTTCCATTTCCTTACATGCAACTTTTCAAATTCCTTGCATGCAAGCATTCAAATTCCCTACATGAAATTCTTCAAATATTTGCATGCAAATAGGCATAGATCAGCTATATCCATATTATCATACTACAATACTATCCCATCCAAGAAAAAATAACGTTTTCTTCATAAATTACCATACTTTTACACTTTCCACAAACAACTACTATACTATTACATTTGCATGTAAGCATTTATTCAAACACTTTACATGCAAACTAATATAGAAAACTATTTGCATACAAGTAAGAATATATAAACTACATAAATACTATTACACATCAATACTATCCCCAACCACAAACAACATACTCATTAGGGCATTTTATCAAACAGTTTGTATGCAATTAATCATTGAATTATTTAATCATTTCATCAAACACTTTGCATGGAAACTAATATAGTGAATGATTAAATGAATAAATCCTAAACTATAGTACCAAAAGTTATGGAAACTAAACCATATAATCAGTGGTATTATCCCTCACTATGGTTCAAGTTTCAACTTCTGAGATTTCATAGATGAAAATTTATAACAAAAATACTAACACAATATTATTTGATGCAGAATTCTAGGAGTATCCAGAAAGCTCAACTTCCACTAGTCATATATCCTAAAATATAGCAAATAAATGTCTACAATGTTTATCACAATATCAGTGGGATTCCTCTCAGTGTGGAAAAAATTTCAGCTCCTGAGAGTGCCCAGAATAAAAGTTATAACAAAAATGTCAGCGTGACATGTTTGAGGCCTGATTTTAGGAGCATTTCAGAAGGCTCCACTCCCTCTGCTCATATCTCCTAAAATATTGTGATCCAATATCTAAAATTTCTATCACATAATAATTGGTATTTCCCCTCAATGTGAATGATTTTTCAGATTCTGAAAACATACAGAAGAAAATTTATTGCAGAAATGCCAACATGACATGTTTAAAGGTGCATTCAAGAAGGTTATCTTCCCTAGATCATAATTCCTAAAGTATTGTGAACCAATAGCTGAATTTTTTACCACATTATCAGTGGTATTTACCTTCAGTATGGAAAAGATTTCAACTTCTAATATTCCACAAAAGAAAAGTTATAACATATATGACAAAAAGGTCTAAAAATTAACCTTTGTTCTTAATTTTACCTATGATAGAGGCCCATCCAGTCCAAGTGTTTGAACCTGGCTCTGATACCACTTGTAACACCCTCTGAGGTAAATGTGCATATAAACAACATAGTACAAATAGAAATACAATAAACATATCAACCATCAAAATCCATATATATATATATATCAGTACATTTTCACATGAAAATCAAGGGAATGAATGTTTTCATTAATAAATGCAATGAACCAACCGGTGATGGGACTACCACATTTCACCCGACCGTAGATTGGCTAAGACAAGTCTCTCTTCAGCCAATCACCCCCATGCCATATTCCAAGCATGAATGTGAGACTCATAGAACACATCAAAAAACACCAATCAATGTGGATGCCACCGGAGTTCTCCACCTACACCGTGAGGAATTTGAGTGCCTCCTAGTCTCTCAGGCTTTACCATGCATCCGTATTATGATCCAGAGATCACTAGGCCCTACAACGAGAAATACTCTCCATGCTTTACCATGCATTCCATCCCGGAATCACTAGGCCCAACAGACAGAAAATACACCTCTTAGCTTTAACGTATATCCCGTCATTCACTGACAAGGATTCCTAAGCCCACCGAGGCACACAATCTGGCTTTATCGCAACCCACAGTCTGGTTTAGGGGTTACTAGGCCAGTGGCTTTGTGCATCTTCAGTCTGGTTCAGGGACCACTGCCACCATGTGTTTGTCAATTCGGAGATCCAACCCACAAAGCTTCAAATCCAATCCGGCCATCCCCTAAAAAACGCATGAGAGAACCCATCTCATCAAAGCTATCAGGAAATGGCAAGGCCAGGCTGGAAATACTATCACACCTAGAAAAACCCATTCCAAGGTAGAAAAAGAAACACATGAAATCCCATGCGTGCCAAATCTAGCAAGGAAAATACACATGAAATCCCATGCATGCCAAACCTAGCAAGGAAAATACACATGAAATCCCATGCATGCCAAATCTAGCAAGGAAATACACATGCAAGTTGATACTTGCAATGAAGCCTGTTGTAGCTGCTTGATCCTACCTTTCCCTGCTTTATCCTTGCTTCCTCTTGCCTTCTTTTCTTTTCTTGTTCCAATGCCGAAGTGCTCCAAGAAAAATCTAAGTGTCCAAGAGTATGAGAGAGAGAGAATAATGAGAGAGCTCCAAAATTGAACTACCAAGTCTTGCCCACTGATCCTCATAAGCCTTTTTATTAATGAGGCCTCTATTTTCTTCATTTTCCATTATTTTCCTTTAATTTTCTCCTCACATGAAAAATGTGACCTTTCACTTTCCTTTTCTCCTAATATCCATTATTTTCATAAATAAATGTCCCAAAATACATTTTTTCCTCTTTAATGCCTTAGCCATTACCTTTGTCAATTTCCTTAGCCTTAAACAACCAAATGAACACCCCCTAGAATGTCTTGCCCAACATTTAGCTTGGAATACGTGTCCCATCATCTGTGGTATTTATATATTTTTACATGGAATTTTCACCAGGGTTGTTATATCTCTACTCTCTCTTAGGAAAGAAAGGAAAGGTAGGTATAACCTCTCTCTCATATCATAGTATAGTATTTAGTGCATGGATTGGACTTCCGCCTACATCGTAGTTTTCATTGACCTTCAACACCATGAAGAATTCCCCATCCATATAGATAGTGTGCATGAAAATAGCGAAGCAACTTCACAAACATAAGCCTCTCCCATCAACAAATAAGGTGTTGCCAATTGGGATTATAAGAGGGTTGGGCACAATACATAACACCATTGGGCATAAAGGCACCCTCATTAATTCAGGCTAGGAATATTTAAAGTTGGCATATTTAAAGTTTCTAACTCTACTCTCAGAGTTGAGGGGGTCATAGCAGAATGAGGGCACGTATAGGACCCAGGGTTACCATTTGGATTTGTTGAGGCCGAGGAGGTTAGGGTAGTTGTTAAAACACTCGATGCGTTATATAGGTAGAAGATTGATGGAGCTACTCTGGAGCCAACCAAAGTAAGAGCTAGTGAGGGGGTAACACGATCTCATTTGCATGATCATGGATGTTTCGAAGGAACCAAATCCAATTGAATGAACGTTCATTATTGGTCTTTTTTTAGAGGTTTATGGATGGAATGGATGGAGACATTAGTCGGAATGATTCAATTAGATTCACTTAATTGATGTATTAGAATCAACTGGATCAATAAAAGAAACTACTCAGTCAACTACATTCTATTATGTCTGTGTTGTATGCTTTGCTCTATCTATCATATCTATATATATATATATATATATATATCTATATATATATATATATATATATATATATATATATATATATATATATATATATAGATATATATATATATATATATATATATATATATATATATATATATATATATATATATATATCTGCATACTAGTCATGGTGGGTAAGTAGCTGGAGCTAGCTAGTAGGACTTAGACTCAGACTTGGATGCGAATTCCAATTCTTCATCTCTATGAATGCACCTTCTATCTAGGAGGTCACACAACGAGCCTTCAAATGCATTTTATATTAATAAATTAGGGGTACTTGCATTTAGGTGATCCAACAAAACTACTCGTTGGGCACTTTTAAGCCTCTTCTTTATGAGGCTCATTTGAATAACATTTTTCGGCCTCTTAACCTTTTTGCCTGGATACCTTTAATTCCAAATTTTTTCAGTCTCATAGAAGCATTTTGAAGCCTCTTATTTCCTCATGGATGGATGGGTACTTCTCTCACGAACATGCTCTTTTAGCCAAAAATTTATGAGATACAGGTCGAATACACTTTATTGGGTTATGCTCTGAGCTATTGAATAATTATATATCCCTTTTTCATTTATCAGGATATTATGTATAGAAAGGGCATAGGAGGAAGGAGGGAGTAGCTCTTTCTTTATGCCTAGAACTTTGAAATGTATAGAACCTTTGGAAAACCAGGGGTTGCGTTAGAACAAACCAACCAATGAATACATTGCTTAGATATGGAAAAACAAGGACAAAAAGAAGGATCAGAAGGATGGACGGATGATACATCATAATAAGGAGCTTACTATTCCCATTGAATGAATATGAGTAGATAGTGTTCAAGCTTAATCTAGTAATACAAATGGAATCATTGGTTACTAATAGAGTTTAATTTGGGCTTCGTTTCTATATCTCTATTACTATTCTAGTCAAATTACGTTATCTCCATATTGAATACCAGTAATGCAATGATCTCTGCAACAACTACTTATACCCATATGAATGAACACGATTAAATACTTATGGAGAAATAAGTCATCTTAGAGCTTATGACGATTCAGTGCTTGTACTTGTTATCTATACTAGTATAACCAATACTATCAGTCAGATCTATTACTATCACTATAACTATTCCATAATTATAACTAATACTCATATGCTTGTTATCATTACATGACTTGGAGGATTACCATAACTATTCCCATTACTATTATCCAATATATACAACTAGTTACCATACTTTATCAAGCTTGTACAAGCCCAAGCAGCAAAGAAGCCACAAATACCCCTTTCTTATATGGAACCATAGCCTTCGCTTACTGAAATCAGGGGCAATGACTGGTTGGGGCTATGACGAGTTCAGTGCTCAAGCCCCGCTTCCCACTCAAGAAAGGGATTAGCTACCATGCAACATCCCTTGTTTGAATTCTTACCATCACTTATATGACAATGTTAATCGTGTTGAGATTAATGTTGAAATGTCTTAATGGAGTGACGGTTCAAACCAAACCTTATATTAGGAGTTTGTTCCTATTTTCTAGGGTGTTGTTTCAACTTTCCTAAATGTGTGTAAATTATATATATATATATATATATATATATATATATATATATATATATATATATATATATCATGTAATGCATGTAAGTAGAGCGTGTTTTGCAGAGACAGTATTACAGGTGGTGTTCCACACCTGTGAGTTGCTCAAGTTGTTTAATAAAGTTGATTCTTATTTTTGACATGGTATCAGAGCTACAGGGCTGAGGACGCCTATAACCCTGAGTGGAGAGAAAGACCAACATGTTTGAAGGGAGATCAACATGGAATTGGGTGCGATATTCGCGCTGATTCACCTCTGGCCTTACACGATTGTTTGTTTCAAGAACAATGCAAGTGAGCCATTCTTCAAGCGCACCGACCATTGTAGGAGGAAGTCTGCGGTGAAAAGGTTGCCCTGGATTTCGAGTTGAATCCAGTTTTTGCCAAGTTGAATCCGATTTGGATCTACTACGGAAGTTGAATCATATGCGTAAGGTGATCGGTGGTCGTGGATGAGGTCGTAGGAGGCATGCAGAAGGCCACAGGAAGCTGGGATTACCGTGGTGTAAATCTGATTAGCAAATTGAACTTTTCGATGCATAAGGAACTCAGTGGTGTTGAAGGAGAAATATATCGGCCGACATAAGGCGCTGAGGTGTCACACCCCCAATTCTTTTTTCCTTAAATTGGCCGGGTGCGGCACCGCCTAAGTAGTTAGCATCTTCCATTGTTAGTCTACTTTACAAACTACGCCTTCAACATTCATTATAAACATGAATTATATTATTAATGTGCGGAAACCATTAATAACAAGATAGAATAGCAACAAGAACACAATTCATATGCAAGAGAACTTCTTTTATTATGTATATGAGAATTTGTACAATGACCGGGAGCTGGGCTCAACCGGCGTTCATAACCAAGGTTTGGCGCCCGCCCATGCAAGAGCGCACGACGGTCACACCTCGCCTTACTCAAATATACAACAATAACAACGCACAAGACTTTTTCCCGAACGGGCGGGCACGCCCGTGCACACCCGCAAAACCCACAACCAAACTTACTTTCACAACCACTAGCGGGTGGGCGCCTTAGTATGCCCTCCACCTGCACCTCCAACTGCCCACACAATGTGCGACTGTGTCACCTTTCCCGGCTCGGCGGGCGCATCACCTTTGCGCCTCAAGCTGCGGCTTCAATGCGACTTCGCACTTCTCCTTAGAGCGATGGATGAATGCGAAGGTTGGTTGATCGAATGACCAACTCGTCCATGTGTTTATACGCGTTCAAGTGTGTGGCGACCTCCCCTCGGCTAACCCACCAACTCCTTCATTTAACCATAAGCCGACGCGCTCAAACGATATGCAACACCCCTTTTACAAGTCGGCTCGCCCTTCATTTTCCACGCCCAACTCGCCATATAAATGGAACGCCATTGTGCCCGCGCGCACATTAGTATCGCGCCTCATCCTTGGTTTCTCCTCGCACTGTTCCATCCCTTAGTCAATTTTCGGTAGGAGAGCGCGCGCCCGGTCGCCCGATGATCGCAGGACGTTACATCCTCCCCCACTAGAAATCATTGTCGCCCTCGACAATCCTGACTGCCTCAGTATCTTCTGTTCATACTACGCAATCTTCTTCTTCCATCTCCAAAGCGAGTCCTCTTATTCCCAGCTTTCCTCTTCCGGTGCATTCTTCCATCTGACAAGATACTCCCACTTCATGTGGCAACCAATCCCTGTAGTTCTGTAGCTCAAAATATTATCCAACTCTAGTCTTGGCTTGTCCACAATCCCGGCTGGTCCTCTCGGCGGTTCAACTCTCTCTGGATGGTCAGAATCAAGTCTGCATCTCTTCAACTGACTCATGTGAAAAACTGGATGCTTGATGTGCATATGGTGCGGAAGCTCCAGCTCATAAGCAACTTCCCCCACTCTCTTCTTCACTTGGAATGGTCCCTCATACCTCCGTGTCAGTTTGCTCGTAGTCCCCTTAGCTGGCTGAAACTGCTCCCCGGTAATCCTGAGAAACACCATATCTCCCACACTGAAGTGCGCATCCTATCTCCCTCGATCAGCATATTTCTTCATTCTCCTTGCAGCTTCGTGCAAGCGCAACTGTGCCAACTCCAAGGTCTCATCCCAAGCCTTCATGAACTTCTTCGCATGAGGACTCCTCAAGAAACCTCCTGTCACTACGGTATGCGGTGCAACCGGCATCTGCCCATTCACCAACTCAAATGGACTATACCCCGTCGCAGAACTCTTTTGAATATTGTAGCTAAACTGAGTAATATCCAAGAGTTGAGGCCAATTCTTCTGATCAGCCATCACATAATGTCTCAAGTAGTCCTCCAGCAATGCGTTGATCCTCTCGGTCCACCCATCTATCTGTGGATAGTAACTCGAACTCATCAACAACTCTGTCCCGACTAACTTGAACAATGTGGTCCAAAATCTACCTGTAAAACGCAGATCTCTATCCGACACGATGCTCAATGGCATCCCCCAATACTTCACTATGTTCTTAAAGAACAACTCCACAGTCCGCTCGGCTCCACACGGCATCTTCGTAGGAACAAAGACAGCATACTTGGAAAAATGATCAACCACGACCATTATCCCATTATACCCCTAAACTTGTGGCAATTGAGTGATGAAGTCCATCGAGACACTCATCCATGGTCTCTTAGGAATTGGTAAAGGCTGCAATAGTCCTCCTTGCCTCTGAGTATCCGATTTGTCCTGCTGATAAATGATGCACGTATGTACATACTCCTCCACATCCTCTCGCATCTTCTCCCAAAAGAATCCTCTCTCCAACAATGCCAAAGAACGACGCATCCCTGGGTGGCCAGCCCATGGCGAGTCATGGCACTCCTTCGAAAGGTGCCTCCTGAGCCCAAATGACTTTGGAACATAAAGTCGGTTTCCAAAGAACAAGAACCTGTCTCGTAGAAATAACTTTCGTGTCTTCCCCTCCTTTATCTGCTTCACTATATTCTGCGCCAAAGTATCAGTTTCAACACTTTCCTTGATCTTATTCTGCATCTCTTCTGACATCTGAACTTGACTCCTACTCCTAGCTTCCCGGTCTTCTCCCTCCAATGCTGCAAGCTATCCCTTCCTGCTAAGGGCATCTGCTACCGCATTATGCCTTCCCGGTCTATACTCGATAGTCATGTGGAATTCTGCCAAGAAGTCCTACTGTCGTGGCAGAAAAAGTCGTTTGTGCGGGCACAACTGACCTCCCTAGGAGTCTAAACTCTCTAGCGACAAACAAGACAAAATGGAGTGATCTTTCTCTAAATATACCTTTTTAAAACATGAAAACTACAAGTGTTTAGGCTTACCTTATTCCAAAATGCTGTTGTTGTAGTCCGTCCTTGCCGATCCGGATGAGCTCCTCCTTCACATCAATTCCTGCAACCACAAACAATCAAACAATTACCAAGCACTTGCATTTCATATAATAAAACATATATTCAACATGCAGACCAAGGAACACATGAAATAACTCATTAACACAAGCTATTGAGAAAAATAAACCAGTTTGTATTAATAACGAAACAAAGAAACTCTTACAACCTGGCCTTGGTGTTGTGCAAGTTCCTCCCAGGGTCCATCAAGGGTTTTCCTCTACTTTGACAAAGCTCACCCACTTCCAAGTAGAATCAAGTAAAGACAATCTCTCCTCACAAGGTTCTAAATGGGAGTCCTAATTCCTGCAGCATTTACCCAAAGAAAATGTATAGCTTCAACCTCCCCTCCTTCTGGCTCTGTTATGTACCTAGGGGGGATAATATGGGGTACCAAGGGGGGTACCCAAGGTAATAATGTAATAAGGGGATGGGCCATAGTAATAAATAAGGTGGTTAACCCATGTCATGTAAGGGACCACAAGTAGTTAATAATAATGTAATGGGCTCATGGTATTAGTAGATGGTATAAGGAAACCATGGTAATGGTACATGGTATTGTATGTATGAGGCCTATATAAAGGCTAGAGACTCCACATATGAAGATGAAGAGAAGTATTCTTGTATGAACAGGCATATGGCTTGTGGAGTGTTCTCCTTCTCCTTTTTTCTAGCCTGAGACCATTGGTCCAAAAAGACTTTTTCAAATTCTGCGTCTGAAAGTTTGACCATCTGCCGGTAGTCAAGTGATGAAAACCATTTGTCAGCCTCGTCTGCCAAATGAAACCGTACTAAAATTTTCCAAGTTATCCTATATTTAGACTTTATTCTTTGTATGAATTCTTCAATAGTAGGACCATCATCTGTTCCTGTAAAATATAGATCCTTGCTAGAAGCCATGAAGAGGGTTTTGAAAAAAACTTGGCGAAAATTTGAAATTGTCACAGTTTCGTCAATATTGCTCAGAATCTCTATTATAACCTGTTTTTGGGAATGGAACAACCATTCTGCATCTACCCATGTGATAGAAATCCTGATTCAGACACTAGAATTTCAGATCTGCGCTGCTACTCTCCCGGCGTCACCCAAAATTTCTGCAAGAAGAGTTGATTTTAAATCAGCGATATCTCCCTCATCCGGACTCCGATTCGACTGATTTTTTTTTTGAAATCATGTGTTTTTTCCCAAATATTCCAGATCTACCAGTACATCTTGCAGATATGGCACCAAGACTTCTAGATCTGCGCCGCAAAACTCGCTGCCCTGAAAATTGTCTACAACCCTACTGATTTTTAGATCAGTGATATCTCCTTCATCCGGGCTCCGATTCAACTGATTTTTTTTTTGAATTTGGGTATTTTTTCACAAAGAATCCAGATATGCAATTAGATTTTGCAGATCTTCTACCAAGATGTCTAGATCTGCGCCGCAAAATCACTGCCCTGAAAATTGTCTGCAACCCCACTGATTTTTAGATCAGCGATATCTCCTTCATCCGGGCTCCGATTCAACTGATTTTTTTTTTGAAATCTGCTATTTTTGCACAAGGAATACAGATCTGCAATTAGTTTCTATATATCTTTCACCAAAATGCACAGATCTGACCTGCAACTCGCCGCCCCAAAAACCCTGCAAAAATGAAAAAAAAAATTTCTCCACGGTTTTCCCAAGAAAGAGCTCTGATACCAATTGTTGTAGCTCCGATACCAATTGTTGTAGCTTTGATACCAATTGTTGTAGATCTAATCCGGAATATAAGAGAAATAACAAATATACCCGATAATAACAAGATCAAAATATAGATAAATGCTTCTTTATTAATCTCAAGACCCTTAAGGTAGGGCAACACCATACATTCACTCCTTAAGGAAGGAGAACACTCCACAAGCCATATGCCTGTTCATACAAGAATACTTCTCTTCATCTTCATATGTGGAGTCTCTAGCCTTTATATAGGCCTCATACATACAATACCATGTACCATTACCATGGTTTCCTTATACCATCTACTAATACCATGAGCCCATTACATTATTATTAACTACTTGTGGTCCCTTACATGACATGGGTTAACCACCTTATTTATTACTATGGCCCATCCCCTTATTACATTATTACCTTGGGTACCCCCCTTGGTACCCCATATTATCCCCCCTAGGTACATAACAAAACCTGAGTATTTCCAATGGTTGGAAAACCAAGTTTTTGCCATTCAGGACTTCCCTTACGCTGGGATAGATTTCCGTGGTGACCCAGACATGGCTCTTCCACCAGGAGAGCAGTGGGACGAGTCAGGTAAAATCCTTCTCAACTTTTTTATTTAAAACTTTTTTATTTTTATTTTTTTCATCGTCTCAAAACTGATAGTAAAAATTTAAAATGCAGATGTGGGTCCACAGCGACCAGCCGCTCTCCGGCCTTTCGAGAGAAAACAACCAGTTGCACCCTTGCCAGCCCCACAGGATGAATCAGCAGAGGTTTTGGCCGAGTTGGAGGGCCATCTTGAGCGCTTGACAGGGGATATTCCTGAGACCACTATAGACGACATTCCTCGTCGACTTCAGCGCTATGTGATTGGAGTCCCGGGACCTTTTAGGAGGTTCCTTTGCAAGGTGGCCTGGGCAGTGGTTTCTTATAGAGATCATCACCAGTGATAGGATGATCGCCTTTTGTGGGCACATGTGACATTTTTGTTTTTTGTACTTATCATTTTTTCCGATCATAAGGTGTTTTTCAACCTATGATCAAAGACGATGTATTTTTTGACACACTCCTATATATATATATATATATCACTCTTACCAGCTTATCTTGTAAATCATGTTATGGAATGATTTTAAATTCACATGTATGATTATTGCAAATGTCTATTTAACATTCGAGAAGAAATTGCATCTGCTAATGTATTTAAAGACCTTGGAATATGCTGATATTCAATGTAATCAAACTCACGTTCCAAGAGACGCATGTCAAAAATAATCTTAATAACACTGGATTTCTAATGGCATACACTCTATTAAGCTGTAATACAATGAGTTCGGAATCTAACCTCACTATCAAACTCTGAATCCCAAATGAAATAGATTCAGACAATAATTCAATCACTGCACTATACTCTGCAATGTTGTTTGTTGTTTGACCGAGGCTTACCCCATGCATAGAAACTAACTCGTCAGAGGGTGAATAGATAACCCAAGCTGTAGAAGAGATGTTCCGTGTACTACGACAAGCACCATCCGTAAATCCAATGTATGTTTGGAGAGGCATCGACATCTGCAATATCAAGAGTAAAACCAAGATAAGAGGAGTAACGCCGAACAACACTCTCTAAGCTAAGCACACTTTTCAACTAAAACACACTTACTAGAAAGAAAAACTAATCTAACTAAAAATCTCCATACCCATTCTTTTAAGCATAATACCTCTTCAAGTAAAGACCATTTCTGGGTTTACCTAAAGAGTCCCCGTCAAAGTCTACCAACTCATAGGCCCCTTTTGCTAGCCTTCGCTTGACAATATAGGGCCCATGCCACATAGGAATGAATTTTCCAGCACCTAATTTATCATTAGCTTGATCATACAATAACACTAGGTCTCCTTTCGAAAAATTTTGAGGGGTCACATTCCGATCATACTGAGCTTTCATACGTTTTGCGTGAGTCTCGATCGCCAATGTAGCATCACGTCGATTCTCATCTAATTGAGCTAAGTATAACAAACGCTTTTCCTCTTCGGAAGTAGCTGGAAGTAACTCGATGGCCATTTGCAGCGACGGGATTTCGCACTCAATGGGTAACACGACTTCCAAACCATAAACTAGTTGGAAAGGAGTGAACCCTGTTGATGTTTTTACTGAAGTTCGGTACGCCCAAAGCGCTGAAAATAGCATGTTGTGCCAATTCGACCGATGAATCCCAATGATTCGTCGGATCATGATAACTAAAACTTTGTTGATGGACTCAACCAGACCATTCGCTTGTGGATAATAAGGAGTTGAACTGTCGTGACGTAAACCAAGCTGGCCTGTAAGTTCGGTCATCATAACGTTTCGAAAATGACGCCCATGATCAGTGATTATTGCTTGTGGGACACCAAACCTAGCAATTATATGAGAACACGAAAATTTCAGCTGTCTTGCTATCTGCCTCAAATGTAGGCATCGCCTCGGCCCACTTAGTAAAATAATCTACCGCAAGGATGATATACGCATGCCCCCCGGCCGAGTGAGGGTTACATGTAATAAAATCGATACCCCATTTGGCAAAAGGACCAACGGCAATTATAGGGTGGAGAGGAGCGGGTGGAGCGCGCATCTTACGATCAAAAATCTGGCAGTTGTGGCATTTTCAGACCACCGTAATACAATCTTTAAATAAAGATGGCCAGAAGTAGCCAGCGTGCAATATCTTTTGGGCTGTGGCATACCCAGACATATGACCGCCACATGCTCCAGAGTGACAGTCATTTAGAACCCTTTCAGCTTCTTCGTGAGTTAAGCAACGTCGAAAAATAGAATCCGCCCCACGGCGATAAAGAGTATCTCCAATAATTTTGAATTGTTGGGACTGGAAGTGAATTTTCCGACGTTCCGACTTTGAAATTTCTGACTGAAAGGATTGGGTTTGGAGATAGACGATGATATCCCCATACCACGGATCTAAAGTGCTGATTAGAAACAAAGATTCGTCCGCAATGGGCTCCTCTGCCACAGTTTCCGTGTCAGCACGCGGGAAGTCACACATTAACTCTGCAAAAACTAAAGATTTCTTAGACTTAGATTTCTCAAACTCCAAGTCGAACTCCTGCAAGATAACGATCCATTTAGAGTACTTGCCCCCTAGCAATTGTTTGGTCAAAATGTAGATCATAGGGTTGCAATCCGAAATGACTGTAGTTTTGCGTAGTAAAATGTAGTGACGAAAACATTGGACAGCTTGAACAGCTGCCAATGCCAATTTCTCCACATGTGAGTATTTTAGCTCAGTTGGATTTAACGTGCGACTAAGGTAATATATCACATGTTCCATTCCAAATTCATCTTCCTAAACTAAGACCATTCCAATGGTGGAATGGGAGGCGGCGAGATATAAAAAGTAATCCTGGTTGTAGTTGGGAGGATGCAACAACGGTGCATGGGTCAACGCGTGTTTGAGTGCATCAAAAGATTTCTGAGCTATCTCATCCCAAGAAAATTGAGTATTTTTTTTTAACAACCGTGTAAAACCCTTTGTAACCTCGGCGTAGTTAGGAATGAATCATCGTAAAAAGTTTGCTTTCCCCTGCAAACTTTGGAGTTGGCGAAGACTCGAAGGAGGAGGCAAATTGATAATAGCTTCGACCTTCGAGGGATCAACGCGAATGCCGGCTTTCGAAACTACAAATCCTAGCAATCGACCCGTTTCTATACAGAAGACACATTTGTGTGGGTTCAACCGAATACGATAATGCCTACACCTCATAAAAATTGCACGTAAGTGGACGAGGTGGTCAGCTCGATGTAGTGAATGAGCAGGCAAATCATTGAGATACGGTTGCACAATGTGTTTAATGTCATGAAACGCATAAGACATCGCCCTTTCAAAAGTTGCTCCAGCATTCTTGAGCCCAAAAGGTAATTTGCAATAAACAAATGTCCCCCATGGACAAATGAAAGCCGTTTTTGGTTGGTCGGCAGGTAGAATGTTGATTTGATTGTATCCAGAAAAATCGTCCATAAAGGAAAATATTTCGCTGCTGGCACAATCATCAATGATTTGACCGATATAGGGAGTTGGGTAGTTGTCCTTTGGACAAGCTCGATTAATGTCCCTATAGTCGATGCATGTTCTTATTGTTCCCTGTTTTTTGTTTACCGGAACAATATTCGATACCCAATCCGTTAATGGGATCGGATAAATGAAACTTGCTTTCAACAGTTTTTCAACTTCTGCTTTAATTGCAGCAACTTTTCGTGGGTGAATCTGACGCAAACGTTGCCGGACGGGTTTAGCATCCAGGTAAGTCTTGATCTCATGAACAACAATCACGGGATCAATTCCTGGCATCTCCTCATAGGACCAGGCAAACACGTCGCGGAATTCTTGAAATAGGGCCTTATATAACTGGATTTCGTCATCTGTACACGAGGCACCTATATGAATGTTCTCAACAATTCCGGGCTTAACCGAAATGTCAATGGAAATAGTTCGAGAGATGTTTCCAAAATTTAACTCTGAATCGAGATGTTTCATTGGATTCTGAGGTTCCTTGACATATTCAGTCGTAAATATTGATGATAAATCATTTTCAAAACGATCATCCTCAGGTAAAAACGAAGATCTGTGATGGATATCTTCCCATGGTAAATCATCTACACATAGGATTTCACGAATTTTCTCATCAGAGTGAACAAGTTCAAAAAACGTAGTTAAATCCGAGGTTGATGTGAAAAGTGATTCCTCATGGACCATATTCATTAAGTCATTTTCGGTTGAACACAGGTCGGCAAAAGACTGCACGGCTTCATAGGCAATTTCATATGGACTCAAAGGCATAGAATTACCAAATGAGTCTATTTTAGATTCAGAAGGAACGATCCAAGGATCGTCATAAAAAATAGTATCTGATGTAATCATATGAATGGTTGCAAATGAAGATGATGCGTTGATTGGAGGAAAAGGAAAAGTTCCCAGTAAACCGGCATCTTTAACTAATCCTACTCCAACATCCTTATATGGGATAGTCGTTTTACCGACATGTTGAATACTCTCCGAAGAGGCTGGGTCGGATGAGAAGTAAGCCAGCTGGTCTATCGTAACGATCTTTCCATTATGTGGAAACTTTATGACTCTAAAGACCGATGAAACGATCGCTGTCATAGCGTAAGACCAACTTCGACCCAAGAGAAGGTTGTAGTCTAGGGGGGCATCAACCACCTCCACATCTAGACTAACGGTTTTTCCTTCAACCCCTATAGGCAAATCCTATAGAATGCCAAAAGGATGAAATCCACGGCCGTCAAAGGCCTTAAGAATTATCGGGGATTGATTTAGTGAAGAAGAACCAAGCGATCTCCAACACTGTATCGACATAATACACGTTGAGGCTCCCTCATCAATTACAGTCGATGAATAGGCCTGTTTTTTACTATCACTGGGATCTGGAAAGCCATTTGATGAGGCAACCGCGGTGTACTATTTTCTAGATCAAAGATTATTAGGTTCGGGTCCTAAACATCAACAGCTCCTATAGCCGAAAAAAGTAATTTACGCTGTGCAAGGCATGATTGCAGCACTTCCAAAGCCGACATTGCTGAGGGTGAAACAACTAAATCCTCAACGATGTTATAATTCTGAGCCACTCTCGCATGTGGATTGAAAGCTGACTTTCGAAGTATACCCTTGGCGGGCGGTTTGATTACTAAGTCTGGATTAGGTTTCTCGATCTGTAGTGGATCGGAACCGGGAGCTGAGGTTGATGGATTAGAATGAGAAGATTCTGCTTCTTTGCCATCAACAGGACTTTTACTACCATAATCTTGCGATCGAGTCGCAATCCTTACATGGGACATCATCAATATGGGTTCTTCATTGGCACTCGAGGAAGAACCTATCATCTTGCTATCTTAATTTGGAAATGGATCCTTCAAAACAGCAGGAGTTTGGAAACCTTTGACGATCTTCGCAACCTCTGCTCGATGAGGGCAGTCTCTTGTAAAATGTTCTTCGTCACAAATGAGACATGGATAACGAGGTTTGCGCTTTTCATCATTGGATTCCGCCTTTTCAGATTTCTCTTTTGAACTTTTGTCCGTTTTATTCTTCTTCTTTCCTTTCTTCTTTCCACCGGATTTTGATTTAGTCGTAGATGATTCTACAACGTGAATATCGGCGGAAACCTCTGCAGAAGAATCTCCTGTCGGGGAATCAGGCAAGGTTATGATAGGAGAAGAATTCTTGGAAGACTTCTTCTTACTTTTAGTGTTAACCGT
Source organism: Pinus tabuliformis (assembly GCA_031772625.1). Classification (NCBI taxonomy): domain Eukaryota; kingdom Viridiplantae; phylum Streptophyta; class Pinopsida; order Pinales; family Pinaceae; genus Pinus; species Pinus tabuliformis. The sequence goes on from CM062815.1 coordinate 788,841,257, forward strand.
ACCAATCATACCGTCAGCGGCATGAGATCTCAAAGGAGCTGCGGTGATTTGATTTGACTTGGGAAGATCGGGGATCTTTTCGTGTAACGTACCTGACTGAGTATAGACCAAGTTAAGGTACTATGCTTGAGCAATGACTTGCTCCTCAGTAACAACTCCGGCTTTAGCAACATCTTCAGTGATCCTTGGCAACAAAGAATTTACAAACCACTCAACCAAGATTTGATCCGGAATAAATACCTTCACTAAACTTCGTCGACGTCTCCACTCATGAATATGATCTGAAATGTACGTGGATGTCGATTGTTTTAGCGAAATTAATAATTCCGTGCCATTGTCATATCGGACTGGCAACTAGAAATGAGTTAAAAACGAGGTAGCTAACTGGCTAAAATTATAAAAAGTGCCTCGCGGTAACTCAATGTACCACTTGGCCGCGAGACCAATTAGAGTGCGCTGGAAAAGTCTAAGACGGATCGAATCATCTGTGATGGAGTTAGACGCACACCAGAGGTGGTAAGTCATCACATGGTTCGACGGGTCCTCTCCAGATTTACCTTCGAACTTGGGAATGTCACTGGGCAACTTGTTCGGCATTGGCGGCCAAAACGGAAGATAATTAATTGGATCGTTTGTTAGGCGCGACAAGTCTGGTAAGTCCAAAGTTGCGATAAACGGTAGCTGCCGATTAGGATCCCTAAAACTCTGGGTCATGAGACCAGCCCCAGGAGGAGGATATCCAGGATAACTAGGAATAGGAATCGCGTTCGGGATATTGTATCCTCCTGGAAAACCAGGATTAACCAGACCGTACTGGGGTTGTTGAGGTTGTTGATAAGTGTACCCAGGATACGGTTGATACTGATAAACTAGCTGCTGGACAGTAGGACCGAATTGGTACTGTCCCTGGTACAGTTGATAAGTGAATTGTGGTTGACTTGTGACAACCGTACTTAAACCAGGTTGTCCTACAGGCATCTGAACTGTAGTTTGAATCGTAGATCCAGACGGTGGTAAAGATGTCTGAGGAGTAGATACAGGAACAGTAGAAACCGGAGCTGTCGATACTCCAGAAGTAGGTGGGGTAGATTGAACAGATGTTGCGGCAGTTGCAGCAGTCGTTTGAGATGGAGTACTAGGCGCAATAGGCCCAGACTGAGAAACTACCGAAGGTACAGAAGTTTGAATATTAGACTGGACTGGTTGCTGGGGTGAACCAGAAACTAAGGGTTGTCCAGTTTGAGATGACAACTGTACATTTGGCTGCAACACCTATTGAGTTTGCGATGGATCCCACACTATGTTCATTCCGGGGTACTGACCCATAACAGGTTGAGAATATTGAGGACCATAACCGGGTTGAGGGTAGGTTTGATAATTGAAAGGTACATTTCCTGTCCCTTGAACATAAGATTGACCTTGGGGTGGTTGGAAACCTTGGTTCGAGTACTGACCTTGGGGTAGATACCCCTGAGGCATGTACTGATACTGAGGTTGACCTTGAGGTATAAATTGATACTAGGGTTGACCTTGGGGTACATATTGAGTCTGGGGTTGACCTTGAGGAATGTATTGTACCGTAGGCACGTATTGTCCTTGAGGTTGCCCCCCAGATGCAAATTGTGTACCTTGAGGTTGCCCCCCAGGTGTTAATTGAGGTTGCCCCCCAGGCGGTAACTGGCCACCTTGAGGTTGAGAATTGGGAATAGAACCTGACATCATAAGAATGTCTTCTGCGCTCAGTGACTTTGCACCATTGCTTCCAGTGAATAACTCTTGTTCAATGGGTTGAGGAGATGCTCCCGAAAAAGTACCAGAAAGTGACTGACACCCAAAGGGAATAGAAGGACCGCCGTACAAAAAAGATCCAGGCGGTTGAGTAAACATGGACGACTGACCTGACATATTTACGAGAGTATAAAAACCCCTAGGTTGATAAGGAGCACGAGGTGGTGAAAAACTTAACACTGGGTTTTCCAAATAATTAGTTAAAGAAAGATACCAAGTAGTACTTCTAGGTGGAATGTAAAATATTGATTCACGCTCCCTTAGATCAATAACAGGTTGATTTTCAGGGATAGGGATGCCTACTTCTTCTTCCGGAGCAAGTTCTTCAATAGCTATCAAACCAGAAGGAAGATTTTCGATGATTACTCTTTCTACACTAGGTGAATTAGGAGCACTAGAAGTTGGAGAGACAAACCCCGATGTTGGAGTAACAGGTTCAGATATCTCAGGTTCTTCGCTTATATCACTAGTAGATGAAAAGCTACCAGCAAGTTCGGAAACCGAAATAGTTTCAGGATTATAACCTGTTTCTAGAGTTTGGTAATCAGGATGAACAACCAACGAAGACTCTCCTTCTTCAGGTGACCCAACTTTACTGCCACTAGGAGTTACGAGGACTTTCAAGCCTTCAAGATGGTTTGGGACTGCTTCAGGAGGTTGGCCCCGAAGTCTACGGGACTTCCTCAGTAAATCGGCCACGGCTACAAACTCAGGAGACTGGCCCTGAAGTCTACGGGACTGTCTCGGTAATTCAGCCACAGTTAAAAACTTTTAACTACTTCACACGCAAACAAAGTAAAATCTCAATGAAAAACACCTAAAGCCTCTAAAGAATCAAACAAATTTGAATCACATGCCTAAAGAATCTAGAGATCAAACACATACAAACAATAACTTTCCGGACCAAAAACACTAGTTGGTGATGAAATCCAACGTCGCAAAATTCAGTACAGAAATGGCGGTTGGAACAGTTACTCCGACAACCTGATTGATGAATAGACTAGACCAAGTTCCTCCACTTTAACCGTCTCGAGTGAAGTGAACCCCCCAGAAAATCCAAGTGAGTCTAGCCGACGTCTGCTCTAGGTACAATGGCATCTTCCCACCACTGTCACCTTAGGAAGAATCCTAAAGAATATGGTCACTAAGGCTACCAACTAAGACAAATACACCTGGGGGAACAGTCTACGATCCGATACGCACGCAAGGGCAGAGTAGCAAGCTCAATCCCCTTGAAGGCTCCTTGACATAATCCAAGGTTTACCAACAAGTGACCCCAGGCTCCTCGACAATGGTTAATCCGAGGTTTACCGTTTTTAATACGTGAATATCTGGCGTCGTTCCCAATGAGGAAGGATTGATTCCCACACTGGTTCGGACACGATCTCGTGCTTCTCCTTTAAGAGGAGCTTTCCCAGAGCATAAATGCAACAATTGGATTTCTTCCTACCACAAGATACAACTACTTGTTTGTTTTTACTGTCTTGGAGAGTTAATTACTCTCCTACTCCAAGACACTAGCCTAAGCTAAGTTGGTGTATCAGAGCCCTAGAAATAAAATGTTACTAAGTGAATTTTACTTTAAGCGTTAATTTTAGTGGTTGTTGTTTAAGTCAAGAGGTGGTGGAGATGAAACTCGTGGTGTAAAGACTCGACTCGAAATCACTAAAAATATGCACCTAAGATGATTTAAACAATCTTTTCTTTTCGATGAACTTCTAAACTAAGAAAGAGTTTGAGAATGCAAACATTTTGTAAACACAAATCTTTCTCGATTAAACAAATTAAAAGAAGATCTTTTCCCTTTCCAAAGCACTCAAAAACGAGACAACTAGTTATTTCACACAAATTTCCCTTTTCTTTTCAAAGCACTCAATCACTATGAAAACAAACTTTTCCAAAAGAGATTTTTTTTTTTATATTTTGTAAATAAAACACTCAAAACTAATGAAAACGACTAACTTTGAGAGCTACAAACTATAAAAAGCTACTTGAAGTCAAAGCCTACTAAAAGTATTTTTGAGGATGTTTTACTTAGCTAAATGTGAGCTAAGGACTAATTTATGCAGAATCACAATTAGTCAAAAAATAACCAATCTTTCGTTTTCTTTTTGTAAAAATGAAAATTCCAAACTTTCAACTACAAGCTTTTCGAAATTTTGAAATGAGAAAACTCAAAGCGAATTCTTCAACAAGGGGAGATTTCATAAATGGTCAAACTCACAAGAAGACCAATAGACACCAAGGTAATCTGAGGTCCCTAGGGCTTCTAAGCTCAAAGCCACTACACAACCAAAAACGAAAAACAAACCCAACAAGCAAAATTCCTAGGAATTCCACCTAAAACCCTAATGCTAATGAAATCAAACCAAGGAAAGTTTTTGACAGGGAACAAGCAGGTCTGGGCAATGGCTAAAACCTATAAACAAATTCTAAACTGATAAAAAGAGGAAAATTTAAAATTTTTCAAGTTTTTGACAGGGTACGCAGGCAACCTGTTTACACAGGTGCGTCTACGCTCTGTGCACAAAGGAAAAGTGCGTACAGGTACGCACTGTGCCTAACTCAGAGGGTGCGTACCTCTCCCAAAACTATGAAAAATAAAAACTAACTCAAAATTAACTAAATTCACCCAATCCCACAATCATCAAGTCAAAAACAGAAATAGGAAAAACAGTTTCTTAGGTCAAAGTATAGACAAAGAAAACAATCAAGTCCCCAGCGGAGTCACCATTTTGTCGCGCGGAATGGGTCAATCTTGCGGACAAGATGGACCTTCCTAGAATCTAAAGAAGACCTAACGACAAGCAGACCAACCAGACACTATCTTTCTCTAAATATGCTTTAATTAACAATAGAAAACAAAGGTTTTTAGGGCCTACCTTTGGTCCAACGCAAGCTTGTGGATGCCCTCGCTCCTTTGATCCAAATGAGCTCCTTTCCACAAATCTGCAAACACAAACAAGACAAACACATTAAATAGCACCTGAAAAACCAATTGCATAAAACATATTCAACATGAAAGTCAAGGAGTCCATGAAACAAATAACATAAGATACTTGTTGAGAAAAATGAGTTTGATTGTATTAATTCAAAAGAAGAAGAACCTTACAACCTTTGCCTTGATGCTGTACAAGCTCCTCCCAGGGTCCAACAAGATGTTTCCTCTACTTTGACAAGTTTCACTCACTCTCCAATGGAACCAAGAGGTATGTGATCTCTCCTCTCAAGCTCAACCAAAGAGCCTCAATTTCACCAGCATTTACCCTCAAAATGTTGAGCTTCTAACCTCCCTAGTCCTCACCCCAATGCCTGTATTTATAGTGCAATGGAGGGAAGTTACTAGGTCCTCCTTCAAAGGGATAAAGCCCTCCTTCAAAGGGATAGCTCCTTTAGTCAAGGGATTAGCTCATTCTCTTTTGGGATGCATAAACCACCTCAGAGCGAACAATCCACGTCAAAATTCCTTCTAGAAAACTCTAGAATTAACCCAAAGTGAGTTTTTTAAGATAAAAATTGCGCCTTTTGACTTTCACAGAGGTCTACACCTGCACCGTTAGGAACAGAGCGGGTAGGTATGTAGCTTTTGTACACAGAAGGTGCGGGACCGCAGGTAACCATGGGAGAAAGTGCAGAACCAGAGTTACATTGAATTTTAATGTCTTTCTCCCACTTCCAAAGCTTGATTTGAAGAGCTGAGGTCTTACACTTGCTTAGGAGGACAGTACAAGTGATGATAGACCCATACTGACTGCAAATAATCATGGTGACGATATTTTTGTGTAACATGGCTCTTTTTTAGCAATTTTTCCATCCTATGTGAGCTGATGATAGAGGGAGCTCCCGCCTGGAGTCCACGGAGGGTATATGTGGAGTTGTTTTGCTTAAAGCTCATATATAACTCCTGAAAATCCATTGTGATTGGCCCAAGAGTGCGAAGCCATTCAGCACCGAGGACAATGTCGCACCCTCCCATGTGTATGGCAAACATGTGGATCTTCAACTGATAATCCCCCATTTGAAGTTTGACATTTTCACAGCGGCCTTCATATTTCATTGTTCCCCCATCCGCAATTTGGACTTGGAAGTTAGAAACTACTCGTACAAAACAATGCACTGCTTCCGCGACTTTTTGATGGATGAAATTATGTGTACTTCCACTATCAATCAAGACTACTACTGGGCGATGTTTAATAAAACCTCTGATTTTGAGAGTTTGAGGTGAAGAAATCCCTGCCAAAGCATGCAGCGAAATAACTAGTTTGTCAGGGACATTGTCCTTCTGGTTGTCTTCTTCTACCTCCTCCGATTCCTCAAGTGGTGGGGCTTCCTCTGATGAGCTGTAATCAGTGGCATCAATTTGAAAAAATTTAGGCTCCTTGCATTTATGACCTGGGGAGTATTTTTCATCACAATAGTAACATAATCTTTGTTTTCTTCTTTCGGCCATTTCTGCAGGTGACACCTTTTGAACCTTAAGTGTTTGAGTCATGCTGTGAGCCTGTGGGGGGCGACCCTTGGTGGTGAAATTTGGGCGAATGCACTGGGCTTCTAATGCACGTTCCACGTTACGAGCTACCTTGCAAGCCTCCGACTATGTGGGAGGGTGGTGTAGTCAGACGTTGGCTTGTATGGCCTCTTTAAGACCACTGATAAAACATTCCGTGTAGAACGCATCTGAGAGATCCCTAGTGCGGAAAGATAAGGCTTCAGAGACTGTAACATATTCATCCACTGTGTCAGTCTGTCAGAGCTTAGTGAGATGACCCAAAAAAGAAGATTTCTTGGTCAAAGCGCTCTGTAAGAGCTTTTTTGAAGGTGGCTCAAGTCAGAAAACTTCCATTGCAACGTTGATGCCATTCCCACCATTGCCATCTTGAAAATTCCAAGTACATGCTCCCCACCATAAGCTGAGTCTCATTATCTAAGATGTTATTCAGATTGAAATACTGCTCCATTTGTGCTATCCATGCAGCCGGGTGAGTACCATCAAATTTATGCATATCCAGCTTGGGAGGTCGCGGACAGGATCGTTGGTGGGTGCCCCAGAGGTGAAGAGAGCGGCTAGACTCACCCTCACTGTGTTCATTGCCAATATACGCATCCTCGTGGGCTTCCTCCTTGCCTTTAAAGAGTGCGTCAATTATTCTGTCAAGCTGAGATTGGATGGCTTGCAAGGATTGTTCAAGTTTTTCGATCTTCTCATTGGCCATAGTTTGAGCTCTAGTTTCTACCATGCACCGATCCTATGTACTTGAAATTTGGGACAACCCGAATTTTTTTCACTGACAATTGAATGGTACCACCTTGCTCAGCTCGTCGCCCTGATTCTTATGGAGTAGATCACCAATAAGCACCCCGGGGGGTCTCAGACCTTTTTTTTTTTTTTTTTTTTTTTTTCTGAAAACTCCTAACGGAGTTTTACTCATTTCTTAGGAATACTGCAGTAGTCGAATCCCAAAAATGTCAATGCTGCCAAAAGTCCTGGGAAATCACACACCGGTATAGGAACCCCACACAACTACTCAGATCTGGTGGATCTGAGAGATCTGAATGGCTGATCGGATAGCTCTGAGCGGCGGCACCGACTACTGCTGCGGATCTAATGTCTGCTGCTGCTGCAACCCCACTTGCGAGATCTGATCTGGCAGAGATTATGCGTGATCTCGAGATAGAAAAGGGAAATATGGTCTCGAGGAGTGTCAGGTGCTACAGATCACAATATACATAAGGGTCTGACAGTAATACTCGGCCCAATGTTTCAGGGCTCTAACTAAGGAGGATCAACAGTACCCTTAGTCGTACAACTCGACTACCCTATCATACGGGCGAGTAATCTCCGAGTGTTGTTCTCGGTGTACTGTAGTAGCAAGACGGCCCACGGTTTATCTATGGCGAGGTTTCAAAGGAGCTACGGGGCTTCCGATATACCCAAAGGGTACTTGGAAGACAGTCCATGCGCGGTTCTGTCTAATGCACTACTACTCGAAGGGGTACCCACAGGGGTTACAAGGGAGTCCAACAAGCGTGACCACCTCTTGTATTTCCTGCGTGCATGCCTCCCCAAATCCACAGGTTTATGCGCTCAATGACAGATCCCGTGGTTTAAAGACGCCGGAACACATCTCTAGCCAAAAAAAAAATTGCTAAGAAATGGAGATCCCACCGGCCCTGGAAAGAGCTCTGATACCACTTGTTATGCTCTTAACCTACAAGACGATACTGGAATACAGAATATGCGAAGAAATATACCCAGAACTTAAAATAGTGACAAACAACAGCAAGTATTTTATTATTCAGAAAGCAACATTCACTTGCCTCTTCGAGGGGGCAACCTCCAATAGAGCAGAGCTCGATTACAAAATAAGATACGATGCTCCTCGCAGGGAGTCTCTATCCTTTATATATGACTCATACATGCAATACCATGGTTCTTATTAATACCATCTATCTAATACCATGGCCCATTTGCAACTAACTGTGGTCCCGTCATTAATTGCGGGTTAACCACTTACAATTATTAATATGGGCTTTATTGACTCCTTACTTAACTATAACTATGACTCCATCCTACTACATGAATAAGGGGGTTCGGGTGCGACCCTAAAACATACCACCAATACAAGAAAATGAACAACAAATTCAGGAGCATGAAGAACAACAAGTGGAAAATAATGAACAAAAAGAAGAAGGATTCTTGCAAGAACCTTTACAGGAGATTCAACCTGATAATGCACCACCACAGTTGGTTCACAGATATTCTAGGTCTCATAAGTCTTCACAAAGGTATCCTTCTTCAAACTATATTTTTGTTGACTGATGAAGGTGAACCTAATTGTTTTCAAGAAGCTTGTAAAGTCAAGCACAGTAAAGAATGGAAGAAAGCAATGGAAAAAGAAATGAACTCTTTACAGGAAAATAAAACTTGCAAGTGGGTAAACCTCCCGAAAGGTAGAAAGACTCTACAAAACAAATGGGTGTACAAGATTAAGCATGAAGGTGACGAAAAGAAGGAGAGGTATAAAGCAAGACTGGTGGTGAAAGGTTTTGCCCAAAAAGAAGGTATTGACTTCACTGAAATTTTCTCACCTATTGTTAAAATGTCATCCATTAGAGTCATTCTTGGTCTAGTTGGTGCTTTAGACCTAGAATGTGAATAGTTAGATGTAAAAACTGCTTTCCTTCATGGTAATTTGGAAGAAGAAATTTATACGGAGCAGCCAAAAGACTTCATTAAAAAAGGTAAAGAAAGCCTTGTTTGTAGGTTGAAGAAGAGTCTCTATGAGTTGAAACAGGCACCTCGACAATGGTACAAGAAATTTGCTTCATTCATGTTGGAACATGGTTTTCAGAGGTTGGAAGCTGACCATTGTGTTTATATCAAGAGGTTTGATCAAGGAAAGTATATCATATTATTGTTATATGTGGATGACATGTTGATTGTTGGGCATGATAAGAATAAGATCAATAGGTTGAAGAAAGATTTGGGTAGCAAATTTGCAATGAAGGATCTGGGACCAGCGCAACATATATTGGGCATGCGGATTATGCGTGACAAAAAAAACAAAAGGTTGTGGCTGTCACAGGAAAAATATATCAAGAAGGTGCTTGACATGTTTAATATGAAGGATGCCAAGCCAGTTGCTACACCCCTTGCAGCCCACTTCAAGCTGAGTACTGAATTATGTCCTAGTAATGACAAAGTGAAAGAAGAGATGAGCAGAATTCCTTATGCTTCAGCAGTTGGCAGCTTAATGTATGCCATGGTATGCACACAACCAGACATTGCATATTCAGTGGGAGTAGTGAGCAGGTTCCTTACCAATCCCAGACAAACAACATTGGCAAGTAGTAAAATGGATTTGAAGTTATCTCAAGGGTACTAGTCATTATTGTTTATGTTTTGGTCATGATGAAACTGTGCTTGAAGGATTTATAGATGCAGATATCACTGGAGATATGGATACCAGAAAGTCCACTACAAGTTATTTGTATACATTTGTAGGTGCAGCGGTGTCTTGGTTGTCAAGGCTACAAAGAATAGTAGCGCTCTCTACAACAGAAGCAGAGTACATAGCTGCAACAGAAGTTTGTAAAGAGATGTTGTGGATGCAGCGATTCCTAGGAGAGATAAGAATAACGCATGACAAGTATGTGTTATATTGTGATAGTCAGAGTGCCATTCACTTGGCGAAAAACCCAACATTTCATTCAAAAACCAAGCACATTGACTTAAGGTACCATTGGATTCGGCATGTGTTGGAGGAAGAATGGTTATCCTTGGAAAAGATCCATTCAGATAGGAACCCTGCTGATATGCTCACTAAGATTCTACCATGAAATAAACATGACTTATGTAGAAGCATGGTAAGACTCTGTGTGACTTGATGATTCTTATTTGGCTTCAAGTGGGAAAATGTTAAGTGTGAAGCCAAATTCACAGAAGATTCTAGATTAGATCTTTCTAGATCACTAAGATTCTAGATCTTTCTACACCACCATTAGTTTCTAGAATCACATGCGGGATTCTAGATCCTCCTACACCGCCAATGGTTTCTAGATCATTTCAGATCTCCATTTGAATCACACACGATTCTAGATCCTTCTTTTGCCTCTATAAATTTGTAATTTCTCCTGCCAAGGCAAACAAGCCAAGGCCCAAGCCTGTTATGTAATGCAAAGTGATTTCTATTCTCCAGTGATTGTTTTATCTATTCCATTGTCTCTGACTAAGTAATCTTGTTATTTCTCTATTTGTCTGTCTTTATGAATTATTCTCTGTTATTGCCATTTAAGTTTCTGAGTATAAATCCGCTGTGCGTTATGTTTGCTCCGGTTTAACACAACACACAATAGTTTTGGAAGATGAAAAACACGGCTCTCATGGATTTACGACGGCAAATATTATCAGTGAACCATCCGCTAGTGTTTCTACATAAAATAGAAGCATATACCACACATACATCAAATCGAATGCCCCACAGATTTCAAAAAGTCGCGTATTCAATATTCCGCGGTTTCGTTGTCTTGCAATGCGAGGATTTTCCGCGAAGGAGAAAAAAATACAGAAATGGCCAACCGATTACCGTATTTCGGCTTGATTTTTGATTAAATTACTTTCTTGATCTTTCATAGAGGGGAGGGGGTCCCTGTTCCATCTGAATCTGTGAAATTGTTAATGACCAGACTGATGGAGGAATAACAGAAATCCCAAAAGAATATTTAAATATAAAACTAGTTCGAGTCCTTAAATATTTAAGACATATGGCTGAAATTAATACACAATGCCACAGTTCGAGTCCTCAAAGCTCAAATTGTTCCATAGAAGCAGAAAAACAACAAGATTTGAAGATAGGCTTTGATGATGACGGATGACAGATATTAGATGGGTTTGGTGAAGAATTCAGAAGATCGGTGTCTACCAGAGATTTTTCCTCAATCTCAGTGAAAACCAAGTGAATTTAGATGTATAGCTATATTTTCTTTTCTAGTGACAATTTTGCATTTTATGTGTAGGAGCATACTTCTCATGCCTGGGGCTTAAAAAACATTTTTGTATAATGCAAATACATTCGCTGATGAATAGGTTAATTTAACGGAGAAGCAAAAGCTTTGGGCACTTTACAATGAAATTAATATTCTGTGTATGGTGTTTTTTTCTTGGAATGATTTTGGTAATATTTGATGTATTTGATCCCAAATGTATTATTTTGTTTACTTATTTTTCCAAATTAATTAAAATGCAATTGATATTCACATTTTTCTACAGAACATGTTATGTTTGCTTCAGATTTCAATGAATGAACAGAACATTCTACAAATTCATTCTTATGTTTACTTATTTTTCCAAATTAATTAAAATGCAATTGATATTCACATTTTTCTACAGAACATGTTATGTTTGCTTCAGATTTCAATGAATGAACAGAACATTCTACAAATTCATTCTTAATGTAGAGGACTCCACGGCCCTTATTCACGGATACAATATAATGGGACATATGCATCATATCTACAATATATAGTTTGATAAAGGAGAAAATCTGTGACCTTGAAGCTCTGTTTGAGCAACGAATATAAGCTTACTGATATAACAGTATAAGTTTATTGATATAACAGTATAAGTTTATTGATAGCATAGTCTAATCAGATTGTTTTTTGTTTTGAAAACCATGAAAATTCTGATAATATTTTGATAAATTTTAGTTACAGTTGTTAAATTTTAAGATTTTGGATGCTTTAAAAGTTTTTGATGGGGTTGAATTTATTTCTATTTTTTTTTATAGGGTAAAAAAATCTATTATAATTCAGTTGTCAAAACAACAGTGAGGACAGTTATTTGTGGCTACTATCTGCCAAGGACAGTTATTTCTGGCTGCGATCTGCCAATGCAGAATGTAGAGTGACTCATCAGGGTTATTCAAGGAAAACCACTCCCCCTGGAATAATCAGCTGGTGGTCTGTAAGAGGCAAGCTTTCACTCTTGCCTAGTAAAACAAACTCTTAGCCAAACAAAAGCAGTTTTAAAGCATATCCCAAGTCCATTATCAATATCATTTATAAACTAGACTCTTTCACTCCAGCCTAATAAAACTAATTCTAAACCAAACAAAAGCAATTTTTAAACATACTCCAGACCCATTATCAATATCATTTATCCTAAAAAAAAAATTAAAAAATCAATAAATAATACAAGTTCTTACCAACGTTGCTACTGTAAAATATTTCACGTCTTTTGTAAACACTGAGAGCATATACATTTGAAATAATCACCTACGGCAGCGGCTAATGCTCAAGAATCGTAGAAAAAATAAAGGGTGTATTTTTTATTCCTACTGCAGCGGCTAATGATCAAGCATGGCAGAAAACATAGAGAGTAATTTCGTATTTTAGGTTCCTTATACCCGAGGAATGGATCATTCCCTATACTATAGATTTCTAGTGAGTATGGACTCTTATGTACCTGGTAAATAAGAACAAATTCAAATATAACTGTAAAACACCCGGATGTTAAGACCACTTCGAGTACTGACGGGAATTCAATATACAATGTTCTATCAGTATTTTATTTATCTCTACTCGACAAAATATGGTTGCCACACTCTACTGCTCCTGCGCCGGACCATTATTTTCAACATCGAATTGACCAGGATGATCTGTTGGAGAGGCCTGAATTCTTGCTTTGTCTCTGCTCAACATCCTCGAAAGCGAGCGAAGGAGATTAACAGAAGATCTGGAAAACGATTGAGAACCATTTGGCGAGCAAAGCTGATGGGCTTCGCGACGAAACGAAAAGCTATGGGTTCGCTTGGGTATTTCAATGCCAATCTGAGGCACCATTAATGCTTTTCTTCCACCCGAGGTTCCCTCATCCATCTCTGCATTGATTTGCTTCTGCTTATCCCAAGAGAATATATTTGTGGGGTTCTGCCGATTATCATCTTCTCCAGAACTTGCAGTCGGCCCTTCCTCCGAATTGCGATTATCAGCGGTTCCTGAAGGAATTGGCTCTGGGATTGTAACCCAAACTTGCTCTGTTCTAAGGGATTCCAGAATTGGGTGTAGGGGTTCGGCGCGGGTTCTGCAAAGGGGGCAAGTGGAATGCGAACGAAACCACATGTCAATACACTCGACATGAAAATTGTGCCTGCAATTGGGCAGAAGCCGAGCTTTCTCATTCTCCTCGAATTCGCACAGACACACTGCGCACTCCAGCCCATCTGTGAAATCCTGTGATTTATACACAAAGATGGGCAGTGTCTCTAATACGGCAGATTGCAACCCCACGTTCCGCAGCCACGCCGGTTCTTCTTCTATAAAATTAAACCGACTACGGATAGAAGATGATCTCCGTCGATTCCGGCTGGGGAATCGACCAGACCGCCTCCAAAACCATCTGGCATAAACGTGCAGCAAAATGGCTAAACAAATAACAACCATAAAAACTAGTATGCCAGATAGCATGATTTTACCATTGATGTCATTTTTCTGCTCCTGGTAATCCTCATTGATGCCTGCATATGCGGGCTGATCTTCGGCATCACCTTGAATTGGCTGTGGGTAAAATTTAGGAACATCGCCCCAGTTGGGGTCGTCATCATCAGGCATGCGATTTTCACCACTGCCCGAGCTAGCATATTGGGGCTCGCCATCGTCCTGAGGAGGGTAATTAAAACTACTCATTTTCATCCTGTATCAAATCGAAACCACAGAATTTTCCTCTGAAATCTCTTTCAATTAGCCGTTCTGAGCTCCTCAGCCCAAGTAAGTCTTAAATATCATGCCCTGCAAAAATGCCAGGCTGCAACTTGGTTTCAATTTTCTCCAGTGGGAAGCACTTCCGATGAATATATGAATCCGAAAACTCAAAAAGCTTCTGAGTTCCGACGAAATCCGTCCAGGCGCACCTTCCTTTTACAACACGCAATGGTTTTCGAATGTGAAAAACGCTGCGAGGACGGATTGACGGCTGCAAAAACTACGCACCATATACATTTTTACGTTCTTAATCAGTGAACCATCCGCTGATTTATATAAGAGCATATACTACAACACACGTCAAATCGAATGCCGCACAGATTTCAAAACGTCGCGTATTCAATATTCCGCGGTATTGTTTTTTTTCCACTGTATTCCGCGGCATTGTTGTTTTACAATAGTGGGATTTTCCGCGAAGGAGGAAAATTGACAGAAATGGCCAGCTGATACCGCGTTTCTGCTTGTACTTTATTTTCGCAGTTGCTCGTCGCGTTCGTCTACAGACTTTGGAACACGGAATGTGTCGCGCGGCAGACGGCAATGACAGACGACAAGTGAAAGTCACGTGAAACTACCCGAAATTTTAGGAGCAGGAAGTTTCGCCATAAAGAGCGAAAATACATTTTAAAGAAAACTTTCGTCCTCTTAGAAATGGATTAAGATATAAGTAATCAAAATTATAAAAGCAATTATCTTTTTAGTTAGAAAATTTATTTTAATATTTTATTGAAGTTTTTAAAATGGAGAAAAATAGGTAGAAAAATAATGACTCATATTTTTATACAAGAAAAATATGCCAAATAGAAAAAAAGGATATGGAGTTTCTTTCGGGAAATATTATAAATAAAAAAGTTATTGCTTTCACTTTTATACATGGAAAAGGTCTTAAAACCCATAATAGTTGATGACTCTATGGTTATTTTATGATATTTTTCTTATCATTTCTTTTCACATACTTAAATAGACAAATATTTTTATTAAGCAATCATTTTAATGAAAAATAAATTCAATTATTTTAATCCTTTAAAGGTCTAGATAGAAAAAGGAATATGGAGTTTCTTTCGGGAAATATTATAAATAAAATAGTTAATTGCTTTCACTTTTATACATGGAAAAGGTCTTAAAACCCATAATAGTTGATGACTCCATGGTTATTTTATGATATTTTTCTTATCATTTCTTTTCACATACTTGAATATATAAATATTTTTATTAAGGAATCATTTTAATGAGAAATAAATTCAATTATTTTAAGCCTTTAAAGCCTTTCTTTTAAGCTTTATGACATTATCTAGATCGCTGAGAAGATCTTAATAGAAATATCTAGACTTTAAAGACCTTAATATCTAGACATTAAGGTCTTTAAGACATTATCTAGATACGTGAGAAGACCAATTTAAAGGTTCAATTGTTAGAAAATGGTTGTGTGAGAAAAGGGTTTTAATTGTTAGAAAATGGTTGTGTGAGAAAAGGGTTTTAAGTCAAAGGAAAGTTGATCAACTATAGTGCTATTATTTCACTTTCACGTTGCGCGAAGATTTTATGAGAAGCATGCTATCTCACAACACTTTCCCATTATGCAAGTGGAAATAGGTAGAAAATTAAAGAAGTCTGTCACCTATGGACTACCATACGTGCTAATCCAATGGGCTCTTAAGAATGGATTGTGTGATGGTGACACCATCTACTATGAAAGACATATCTTGAGATTCCTATGGTTTATTGCTAGTCCTTTTGAATTCAATTACAAGCCTATTGAGAAGGATACGTGGGAATGAGGGTCTTTGCTAGTTTTGTGGTTGTCCGCTTCCAACATAATCAAGGTTACCTGCATGAATTTATCCTTATAATCAAGGTTAGGGCAAGTTTGGTGCATTAACATCATCCTAATAAATTCTATGTTCTATTAAAATGGATTTTAAAAGGAGCTCAAACAATGTAAAAAGGTTATTGTAAAGTAGCTCAAACAATGTAAAAATGGTATTGTAGAGGTACATTAAAATGTGACCTATTTGATTGTATAATGACTTGGCGGAAATAAGAGTTCAAGAACTAAATTCCAGCTCTACTACTTTTGGGGCTTCAAAAATGATGTTTATTATAACATTAATTTCAAGAAAAAACATTTTTGTCAATTTTTTTCCTTGGAATTCACTGTACTTCCCAAACAAAAAAACTCATAAACATCAATACATCAATGTTCGAAAACATCATATAAGCATGATATAATTTGAGAATAATTATAAATATTATAAATATATTATAATAGTGGTTAAAGTATGTTAAGTGTAAGTTGTCAAAAATAAGAATACTTTTGATTTGGTACCCTCTATCATTGCCAAGATAGATGTTTGCTCTACTATTGGTCTCTTTGAAGTCTTCAAACCACTATCTGTTCCCTGTCATGTGGATGGATGCACCTGAATCCACAAACCAGGTATCTGTTTCATCATCCTTAGCCAAAAGCGCAGAGTCAAATATGAGCAGTCTGATGTTTTGACTCTGTTCTTCATCAGCAAGATGACCTGCATGTTGTTAATGTCTCTTCTTGTCTTCATCAAACTTCTTCTTCATGCAATATCTGGCTATATGGCCGGTTCTACCACAATAAAAACATTTGGTCGCAGAGTCATTTCTATTGAAAGATGTACCTTGAGGTAGGGGCAACTTTCTCTGTGGGGCTGCACTTCTCTTCTGTGCTACATTTTGCTTTCCTTTGAAGGGCTTCTTCTTTGCCATTAAGACCAGATCTGAACTCTGAGATTTATGAGTCAGCCGCCTTTCCTCCTCTTGCATGAGGATCCCTGTCAATTCTTCAAACACAGGGGGCTTTTTTTCTTGCATTCAATCGAGTGATGAACATCCGATGAACATTCATGGTAATCGTGACCAAATCTGTATCTGACACAGCTTCACCGATGTCACCCAGCTTGTTCTTGAGCTCCTTGATCCGCGAAATAAATGCTACAACTGTCTCATTCTCCTTCATCTTGATGGAGAGAATCTTGCTCTTCAAGAACAACAATTGATTGGTGTTCTTGACCTCATAGAGATCTTTGAGCGTCTTCCAGATCTCTGGTGCAGTCTTGCAATCACGGAAATGGGGAATAATACAATCTTTGACCGACAATTTCAAGATCATTCTTGCTTTAGTCTCTCGCTTGTCCAAGTCTTGGATTGTTGTTGTTGTTCCTCCTGCAACCAAGTTCGGCTTCACCTCATCATTATTCACAATTGTCCATGCATTATGTCCCTCAAGCAAGGTCTGTAGCTTGAATTTCCAACCAAAGTAATTGGATCCATCCAACTTGTTATTTTCATTGAGGTAAGATTCTGCTAATTGATTATTCATCTTGAATGAATAAAAAACTTTAACCCCAGTGATTAAAAAAACAACCCCGGATCTTTAGAAAAAAAAAAAAAAAACACTGCCGAATGCCAGATCCAAAACAAAAATGAGCCCAGATCCCCATTTTTTTTGAAAAAAAGAGAGGAAGAATTGAAGTGATCCTTAAAAAAAAAAAACAATCGCCCCCTTTTATCAAATAAAGATCCCTTCCATGTTTTAAAAAAAACCTAGAACACCTTGATTATACCGATCACATAATAGGAATTTATGATTTTAGCAAATATTGCCAAATTTTAAGCAAAATCAAGAAACGAAAGTCAAAAAGGTTATATTCGTGAAGAAAACATGACAAGCATGGAGGGTTTGAAATTCAAGATCTGTGTGCTACTATTCATTGCTTGCTTTCGCTGCCCATTGACAGCTTCCAGTACTAAACAAAACTCCCATATATTTGGTTGCAGCGACCTGCTAGATTTGCCATCAGTTTTGGACGTATGTAGGGTATTCGTATGGTACCTCCTTTCTGTTTTATTCCTACCTGCGGCTCTCTACATTCGTACTTCTCTTGTGCAACCCTGCCTGCCTTCTCAGTGACTACTTTCAACCGACTATGTTCCGAGATGCCCTACCAATGTTCAAATTCCCACCAATCAGCAATGACTTACGGATTTCCCACTTCGACGTGAGTCACTAGCATGATCTCCTTGCTGGACCTCGCAGCCCTCATGTAACGTCCTGCGGTCATCGGGCGACCGGGCGCGCGCTCTCCTACCGAAAATCGACTAAGGCATGGAACAGTGCGAGGAGCGACCAAGGATGAGGCGCGATACTAATGTGCGCGCGGGCAGAATGGCGTTCCATTTATATGGCGAGTTGGGCGTGGCAAACGAAGGGCGAGCCGACTTGTAAAAGGGGCGTTGCATATCGTTTGAGCACGTCGGCTTGTGATTAATGAAGGCGTTGGTGGGTCGGCCGAGGGGAGGTCGCCACACACTTGAACGCGTATAAACACATGGACGAGTTGGTCATTCGATCAACCAACCTTCGCATTCATCCATCGCTCTAAGGAGAAGTGCGAAGTCGCATTGAAGCCGCAGCTTAAGGCGCAAAGGTGATGCGCCTGCCGAGCCGGGCAAGGTGACACGGTCGCACATTGTGTGGGCGGTTGGAGGTGTGGGTGGAGGGCGTACTAAGGCGCCTGCCCGCCGGTGGTTGTGAACGCAAGTTCGGTTGTGGGTCGTGCGGGTGTGCACGGGCGCGCCCGCCCGTTCGGGCAAAGTCTTGTGTATTGTTATTGTTGTATATTTGGGTAAGGCGAGGTGTGACCGCCGTGCGCTCTTGCACGGGCGGGCGCCCGACCTTGGTTATGAACGCCGGTTGAGCCCAGCTCCCGGTCATTGTACAAATTCTCATATACATAATAAAAGAAGTTCTCTTGCATATGAATTGTGTTCTTATTGCTGTTCTATCTTGTTATTAATGGTTTCCGCACATTAATAATATAATTCATGTTTATAATGAATGTTGAAGGCGTAGTTCGTAAAGTAGACTAACAATGGAAGATGTTAACTACTTAGGCGGTGCCGCACCTGGCCAATTTAAGGAAAAAAGAATTGGGGGCGTGATAGGTGGTATCAGAGCTGATTCAGGGTTGAAGAAGCTTAACGAAGTAGGTTCACATGGAGTGAAGCCGTTGCTGGATGAACACAGAGAACAGACAGGTATGTAGGGAAAAGTTATGGAGAAATTGTGGATGAACAATCTGGGTTTCGTGGACTTGATGGTTCATGGCAAGACCATTCAAGATCTGGTGGACATGGGGGCCACTCATAACTTCATGACGACACGGTTAGCAAAAGAGTTTGGACTGATGATCTTCCCATCGAATGTGGAAGTCAAGGTAGTGAACTCTAGAGCTAAAGTGGCGGGTTGGGTACACGAAGTGCCTGTACAGATAAAAGACTGGAAGGGTCAGTTGGACTTCACAGTGATGGAGATGAATGACTTTGATATGATACTCAGACAAGATTTCTTGAAGGGCAACAAGGCTATTGTTGTCCCCTTCTGTGATGAGGTGGTGTTGGTTGGACAGACACAAACTTGGACTTTGCCCACTCATAGGCAAAGGGGGGAAGTCAGGGTGCAACATGTTTCTGCACTGAATTTGGAGAAGGCTATGAAGGAATCAGATATGGAGACGTATGCGGTGATGTTCAAGGATGTCGAAGGTGATGGAGTGGGGACACCTATTCTAGCCAAGATTTCCGAGGTGCTGACCAAATATGTAGATTTGATGCCTGATGAGCTACCAAAGAAGTTTCCACCAAGGCGTGCAGTGGACCATAGCATTGAGCTTGAGCCAGGAAAGCAACCCCCGGCTAAAGCACCTTATCGGTTGTCAGGACCTGAGTTGGAGGAGTTGAAACGACAGTTAAAGGAGTTAATTGATGCAGGTTTCATCAGACCTTCAAGGTCCCCTTATGGAGCTCCGGTATTGTTCCAGCGGAAGAAGGATTCGAATGAGTTACGGATGTGCTATGATTATCGTTCATTGAACAAGCAGACGGTAAGGAACAGGTATCCTTTGCCATTGGCTGCTGATTGCTTTGATAAGCTTGCGAAAGCCGGAGTGTTTTCCAAGCTAGACTTGAGGCATGGGTATTATCAAGTGCGGATAGCTAAAGGAGACGAGAAGAAGACCGCGATAGTAACAAGGTATGGTAGCTTTGAGTTCCTTGTTATGCCATTCGGGTTGTGCAATGCTCCTGCTACGTTTTGCACTTTGATGAATGATGTCCTATGACCATACTTGGAATCGTTCATAGTAGTATACTTGGACGATATATTGGTGTTCAGTGACAACATGGAGGATCATAAGAAGCACTTGGCGATGGTGTTCGAGGCACTGAGGGCAAATTAGTTGTTCTTGAAGAAGTCTAAGTGTGTGTTCGCTCAGACCGAGATTTCGTTCCTTGGGCATATTGTTGGTCAAGGGTACATACGGATGGAGCCGAGCAGAGTGAAGGCGATTGAGGACTAGGTTGAATCGAAGAATTTCCATGAGATGAGGGTGTTCTTGGGCATGACCAACTACCAATGGAAGTTTGTAGAGGGGTACTCCAAGGTGACATCGACATTGATAGACTTTAAGTATTAGGGGGTTTACGCAGTGCATTATATTGACAGACTTATTGAAGAAAGAAAAGAGGTGGAGTTGGACGAGCAAATTTCAAGAGGCATTTGATGATTTGAAGAAGAGGATGGTTACAACACCGATACTGAAGTTGCCTGACTTCGAGAGACCGTTTGAGGTACAGATTGATGCTTCAAATTTTGCCATAGGAGGGGTTCTTATGCAGGATGGGCATCCGGTGGCGTACGAGAGTCGAAAGTTGCAGGATATAGAACGAAGGTATCCGGTCCATGAGAAGGAGATGACTGCAATCATTCATTGTCTTCATGTGTGGAGGCATTACCTGATTGGAAAGCCGTTTCTTGTCAAGACTGACAACGTTGCAGCAAGTTATTTTGCATCACAACCGAAGCTTTCTACGAAGCAAGCTCGTTGGTAGGTGTTACACTAAAAAATGTCACCATGACTACTTACAGTTAGTATGGCTCAAATCAACAGTCATACTACCCTTTTTAGGCAAGTCTTATGCCTCTGCTATCCATCTCAAACTCAAAGAAGAGAGAAAGTCTTGTAAAAAATGTGTTTATCTCTGGGGTCGCAGGTTCTCTCGAGCCTTACCTGCGGGGACGCTTACAATGTTCACAAAGTCTGCGTCTTTGGACGCTCTGTATGTCAAAGGACAGGTGCGTCCTTCTGTAAAAGGCAAAATGCGCAAGTTTCATCTTAAAAAAGTTACTTGTGGTTACTTCTAGAACTTTCTAGAGGTCGGTTTGATGAAATGGATGCGCCTCCAGTTGGTTCATGTATCTCTATTAAGGGGGAACTTATCCCATCAATAAGGGAGCTATCCCACCCAAAGAGGGGGATTATCCCATTGATGGTGGACCTGAATAACCTCTTTACAGCACTATAAATAAAGGCATTGAGCCAGAAGGAGGGGAGGTTGAAGCTATACATTTTCTTTGGGTAAATGCTGCAGGAATTAGGACTCCCATTTAGAACCTTGTGAGGAGAGATTGTCTTTACTTGATTCTACTTGGAAGTGGGTGAGCTTTGTCAAAGTAGAGGAAAACCCTTGATGGACCCTGGGAGGAACTTGCACAACACCAAGGCCAGGTTGTAAGAGTTTCTTTGTTTCGTTATTAATACAAACTGGTTTATTTTTCTCAATAGCTTGTGTTAATGAGTTATTTCATGTGTTCCTTGGTCTGCATGTTGAATATATGTTTTATTATATGAAATGCAAGTGCTTGGTAATTGTTTGATTGTTTGTGGTTGCAGGAATTGATGTGAAGGAGGAGCTCATCCGGATCGGCAAGGACGGACTACAACAACAGCATTTTGGAATAAGGTAAGCCTAAAAACTTGTAGTTTTCATGTTTTAAAAAGGTATATTTAGAGAAAGATCACTCCATTTTGTCTTGTTTGTCGCTAGAGAGTTTAGACTCCTAGGGAGGTCAGTTGTGCCCGCACAAACGACTTTTTCCGCCACGACAAATTGGCGACTCCACTGGGGAATCCATTAATGAGAAAGTCTTTTCCTTTGTGTGAACTTTGCTCTGAGAAAATCATTTTTATTTTCTGGTTTTTGACTGTGAGAATTAGTATTTGGGTGGCTTAGCTTTAGATTTAGTTAGATTTGGTTTTTCTTAACTTTTCCAGAGAGACGCACCCTCTGAGTTCTGCACAGTGCGTCTTTGGACGCGCTGTTGCCGTTTGCACAGAGCGGGCCCGCGCCTGTTATAACGGGTTGCCTGCGTCTTCCTGTAGAATTTAGGAAAATTCCATTTTTTGCTTTAATTGCTTTTAGATTTTGATTTTTCTTAGTGTTTTCTGCCCAGATCCTTTAGTACCCTGTCAAAAATTTTCACCTGAACTTGTTTTGTGAGCTTTGAGTGTTTTAGTGGATTTCAACGAAGTTTAGGCCTAGGGTTTGATTTTTGAATAGGTCCTGTAGTGACTTTGACGGTAGAAAGTTGTCCAACCTTAGATCTCTCTGGTTTGTCAGCCTTCTTAGAAGTCGGGCCTGTCGTAAAGTCTCCTTGTGTGAGCAGCTTGCCATTTAAGTTGTCTTTTGGGTCAAATTTCGAATTACTTGTTTATAAAGTGTTGATTTCCATTTTACAAAAGAACAAAAAGATTAGAGTTTTGTTTTGACTAGTTTTTGGTTCTGCAATAAGCTAGTCCTTGATTTGATTGTGATCAAGTAAAACACCTTAGAATAATCATTGTTGGCTTTGCCTCATTAGGATTAATTAGGGTAATTTCCTTTTGATTTGTTTTGTTTCTGAATGAATTTTCATAGATTTCATAGTTTGCAATTTATTTTTATTAAAATAGATTTATGTTTTTCGTTAAATAGGAAAATACAAAAACATCTTCTTTAAAAGTCTTGTTTCAAGTAGCTTTTTGTTTTTGAAAGAGAAAAAGAGTTTTTTCGTGCAAGTAAAGAGTGGTCATGTTTTTATGCTTGGAAAAGACAAACGAATTGTTTCTTTGATTGTCCTTAATTAAGAAGTTGCTTTTATAAAAAGTGCATTCTCTCAACTTTTTAGTTAAACAATTCATCGAAAAAGTAAAGTAGTGGGTAAATCATCCTAGGTGCATTTTGTAGTGGTTTCGAGTCGAGTCAACACACCACTGGTTTCACTTCCATCACCTTTTGACTTAAGAAACAACCTTAAAAGTAACACTTAAATTAAAATCAATCTAGTAATTTTTATTTTTCTAGGGCTCTGAAACACCAACATAGCTTAGGCTAGGGTCTTGGAGTAGGTGAGTACTTAACTCTCCAAGACTACAAAACCAAACGGATAGTTTATCTTGAGTAGAATAAATCCAATTGTTTCAATTGCATTCTGGGAAAGCTCCTCTTAAAGGAGAAGCACGAGCTCGTGTCCGAACCAGTGAGGGGATCATTCCCCCCTCGTTGGGAACGACGCCAGACAGTACGTATTACAAACGGTAAACCTCGGATTAACCATTGTCGAGGAGCCAGGGGTCACTTATCGGTAAACCTTGGATTACTGTCAAGGAGCCGGTAAGGGGATTGGAGCTTGTTACTCTGCCCTTGCGTGCTGTCGGAGTTTAGACTGTTCCCCCAGGTGTAATTGTTGTGATTGGTAACTTTAGTGACCATAATCTTTAGGGTTCTACCGAGGTGACGGTGGAGGAAAGGTCCCACTGTACCTGGAGCAGACGTCGGTTATACTCACTTGGATTTTCCGGGGGGTTCGCTTCACTTCGAGACGGTTAAAGTGGAGGAACTTGTGCCGGTCTATTCATTAAGCAGGTTGCCGGGGTAACTGTTCCACCCGCCATTTCTGTACTGAATCCAGCGAGGTTGGATTTCATCACCAACTAGCGCTTTTGGTCCGAAAGACTACTGTTTGTGTGTGGTTTGACGTTCTAGATTATTTAGGCGTGTGCTTCAAATTTGTTTTCTTCTTAGAAGACTTTAGGTGGTTTGATTTGAAATTTTTACTTTGTTTTCGTGTGTTGTAGTTAAAAATCTTTAATTGTGGCGGAATTACCGAGACAGTCCCGTAGACTTCGGGGCAAGTCTCCTGAGATTGTTACCGGAATAGATTTGTTAAGAAAACTCCGTAAATCGCGGGGTGAGCCTCCTGAAGACATTCCGGGTTAGTACGAAGGGTTAAAGGTCCTTGTAACTCCTCCTAGTGACAGTAGAGTAGGTTCACCTGAAGAAGGAGAATCTTCCTTGGTAGTCCATCCAGATTACCAAAGTTTAGAGACAGGTTATAATCCCAAAGCTGTTACAGTTTCCGAGCTTGCTGGTAGTTTTTCATCTGCCAGTGAAACAGGCGAAGAACCTGAAATATCTGAACCTGTTACTCCAACTTCTAGTGTTCCAGATTCACCAAGAATAGAAAGAATTATCACCGAAAATCTTCCTACTGGTTTGATTGCTATAGAAGAACTTGCTCCAGAGGAGGATATAGGTGTCTCTAACCTTGAAGGTCAACTTACTATTGATCTAAGGGAGCGTGAATCCATCTTTTACAGTCCTCCTAGAAGTACTACTTGGTACCTTTCGTTAACCAATTATTTGGACAACTCAGGGGTAGGTTTTTCTCCACCTCGTACTCCTTTTCCACCTAGAGGTATTTACACTCCTGTAAATATGACTGGTCAGTCGTCCGTGTTTACTCAAAGTCCTGAATCTTTTTTACACGGCGGTCCTTCTGTTCCCACTGGGTATCAATCTCTTTCTGGTACCTTTGCGGGGGCATCTCCTCAACCCGTTGATCGTGGGTTATTAATTGGAAACAGTGGTAATGTACCATTGAGTGTAGGAGACATTTACATGATGTCAGGTTCAGTTCCCGTTTCTCAACCTCAAGGTGGCCAATTACCGCCTGGGGGGCAACCGCAGTTAACGCCTGGGGGACAACCTCAAGGTACACAAATCGTGTCTGGGGGGCAACCTCAAAGTCAGTATGCACCTATGGTGCAATACGCGCCTCAAGGTCAACCCCAGCCTCAATATGTACCCCAGGGTCAACCTCAGTATCAATATCAACCTCAAGGATGGCAACCTCAAGGGTATCAACCCCAAAGTTATCAACCTCAAGGGTACCAACCTCAAGGTCAAGGTCAACCCCAGTATCAGTATTTACCTCAAGGTTATCAACCTCAAGGTCAATACTCGAGTCAAGGTTATCAACCGCCTCAAGGTCAGTCATATGTTCCGAGTATGGGAACTGCACCTTACAATTATCAATCCTACCCTCAACCAGGTTATGGATCTCAGTATCCTCAACCTGTTACGGGTCAATACCCTGGAATGTTAGTATGGGATCCATCACAGGGTCAACAGGTGTTACAGCCAAGTGTACAGATGGTTCCTCAAGCTGGACAACCCGTAGTTTCTGGTCCAACCCAGCAACCGCAACCTGTCCAGCCAAATGTTCAAACTTCTGTAACTTCGGTAGTTACTCAGCCGCCAATTGCACCTAGTACTCCATCCCAAACGGCTGTGCAACTACCGCTACATCTACCATACTTACTTCTGGAGTATCGACGGCTCCAGTTTCTACTGTCCCTGTTACCACACCTCAGACATCTTTACCGTTGTCTGGATCTACGATTCAAACCACGGTCCAGATGCCTATAGGTCAGCCTGGTATAAGTACGGTTGTTACTACTCAACCTCAATTTGTTCAACCTCCGTACCAGGGACAGTACCAACCTGGGCAAGCTGTCCAACAACCGGTTTACCAGTATCAACCGTATCCTGGGTACACTTATCAACAACCTCAACAACCCCAGTACGGTCCGGTTAATCCTGGTTTTCCAGGAGGATATAATATCCCAAATGCGACTCCTGTTCCTAGTTATCCTGGATATCCTCCTCCTGGGGCTGGTATTGTGACCCAGAGTTTTAGAGATCCTAACCGGCAGTTACCATTTATTGCAACTTTAGATTTACCCGACTTGACGCGCCTAACGAACGATCCAATTCAATATCTTCCGTTCTGGCCGCCAATGCCAAATAAGTTGCCCAGTGATATACCCAAGTTTGAAGGTAAGTCTGGAGAGGATCCGTCCAATCACGTGATGACTTACCACCTCTGGTGTGCTTCGAATTCTATCTCAGATGATTCCATCCGCTTACGTCTTTTTCAACGTACACTCATTGGTCTCGCGGCCAAGTGGTACATTGAGTTACCACGGGCCTCTTTTTACAACTTTAGCCAGTTAGCTACCTCGTTCTTAACTCACTTTCAGTTGCCGGTCAGATACGATAACGGCACGGAGTTATTAACTTCACTAAAACAATCGACGTCCACGTATATTTCTGATCACATTCATGAGTGGAGACGTCGTAGGAGGTTAGTGAAAGTTTTTATCCCGGACCAAATCTTAGCTGAATGGTTTGTCAAATCATTATTACCGAAGATTACTGAAGATGTAGCTAAGGCCGGAGTAGTTACTGAGGAGCAAGTCATTGCTCAGGCACAATACCTTGACTTAGTTTACACTCAGTCGGGTACATTACACGAGAAGATTCCGGATCTTCCAAAGTCGAATCAAATCGCTGCTGCTCCTTCGGGATCTCATGCCGCTGATGGTATGATTGGTATCGTGACTACGAAGAGCAAGAAGAAGTCTTCCAAGGCTTCAATACTCCAATTATCACTTTGCCTGATTCTCCGACAGGAGAGTCTTCTCCTCCTGAACTTACCGCCGATATTCACGCTGTAGAGTCATCTACGGCCAAATCAAAAAACGGTGGAAAGAAGAAAGGAAAGAAGAAGGCTAAAGCAGACAAGGCTCCAAAGGAGAAAACAGAAAAGTCGGAAACCAATGACGAAAAGCGCAAACCTCGATATCCTTGTCTTATTTGTGAAGAGGATCATTTTACGAGAGATTGCCCTCATCGGGCCGAGGTTGTGAAAATAGTCAAAGGTTCTCCCACTCCTGCTGTGTTAAAAAATCCATTTCCGGAGCAGGAGAATAAGATGATAGGTTCTTCTTCGAATGCCAGTGAAGAACCCATTTTGATGATGTCTCATGTGAGGATTGCGACTCGATCGCAAGATTATGGTAGTAAGAATCCTGTTGATGGTAAGGAAGCAGAATCTTCTCACTCTAACCCATCAACCTCAGCTCCTGGTTCCGATCCACTACAGATCGAAAAACCTAACCCAGACTTAGTGATTAAGCCGCCCGCCAAGGGTGTACTTCGAAGGTCTGCTTTCAATCCACATGCGAGAGCAGCCCAGAATTACAACATTGTTGAGGACTTAGCTGTTTCACCCTCAGCAATGTCGGCGTTAGAAGTGCTGCAATCATGCCCAGCACAACGAAAATTGCTTTTGTCGGCTATCGGAGCTGTTGATGTTCAGGATCCGAATCTAATGATCTTCGATCTAGAAAATAGTACACCGCGTCTCCCCCATCAAATGGCTTTCCAAATTCCAGTGATAGTAAAAAACAGGCCTATTCATCGGACTGTGATTGATGAGGGAGCTTCTACGTGTATTATGTCGATTCAATGTTGGAGATCGCTTGGTTCTCCTTCGTTGAACCAATCCCCCACCATCCTTAAGGCCTTTGATGGCCGTGGGTTCCGTCCGTTTGGTATTCTACAAGAATTGCCTATAGGGGTAGAAGGTAAAACCGTTAGTCTGGATGTGGAAGTGGTTGATGCCCCTCTAGACTACAACCTTCTTTTGGGTCGAAGTTGGTCATATGCTATGACAGCGGTCGTTTCATCGGTCTTCAGAGTAATTAAGTTTCCACATAACGGTAAGATCGTGACTATTGATCAGCTGACATACTTTTCATCCGACCCAGCCTCTTCAGAGAGTATCCAGCATGTCGGTAAGACGACAATCCCTTATAGGGACGTTGGTGTAGGTTTAGTTAAGGATTCCGGTTTACTGGGAACTTTTCCTCTCCCTCCACTCAACGTAGACCCTTCATTTGCAACAATTCATATGATTACATCAGAAAACATTATTTATGATGATCCTTGGATTGTCCCATCTGACTCTGAGATAGACTCATTCGGTGATGCTATGCCTTTGAGTCCATATGAAATTGCTTATGAAGCTCTCATGTCTTTTACCGACTCGCATTCAACCGAAATCGACCAAATGAATGTGGTCAGTGAAGAATCACTTTTCACCTCAACCTTAGAACGGATAGCGTTTCCCGAAGTCGTGTCATCTGACGAACAACTTCGCGAAATCCTAAGTGTAGATGATCTACCATGGGAGGATCTCCATCACAGATCTTCGTTTTTACCTAAGGATGATGCATTTGAAAATGATTTTTCATCTATCTTTACCGCTGAATATGTCAAAGACGCTCAGGATCCAACGAAACATTCTGATTCAGAGCTGAATTTAGGGAATATTTCTCGTACTATTCCCATTGATATTTCAGTGAAGCCCGGAATTGAGGAGAACATTCATATAGGTGCCGCATGTACTGAAGAAGAAATCCAAATTTACAAGGCCCTATTCCAAGAATTCCGCGATGTGTTTGCCTGGTCTTACGAGGAAATGCCGGGAATCGATCCTGCCATTGTTGTTCATGAAATAAAGACCTACCCGGATGCTAAACCCGTCCGGCAACGGTTGCGTCAGATTCACCCTCGAAAAGCGGCTGCGATTAAAGCAGAAGTCGAAAAGCTGTTGAAAGCAGGTTTCATTTATCCGATCCCGTTAACGGATTGGGTATCGAATATTGTTCCGGTTAACAAGAAACAAGGAACAATAAGAATCTGTATCGACTATAGGGATATAAATCGAGCTTGTCCAAAAGACAACTATCCTACGCCTTATATCGATCAAATTATTGATGATTGTGCCGGAAGTGAAATGTTTTCCTTCATGGATGGTTTTTCGGGCTATAATCAAATCAATATTCTACCTGCCGACCAACCAAAAACGGCATTCATTTGTCCATGGGGGACATTTGCTTATTGCAAATTACCTTTTGGGCTTAAGAATGCCGGGGCTACTTTTCAACGGGCGATGTCTTATGCATTTCATGACATCAAGCACATTGTGCAACCCTATCTCGATGATTTGCCTGCTCATTCTTTACATCGAGCTGATCACCTTGTCCACCTACGAGCAATCTTTATGAGGTGTAGGCATTATCGAATTCGGTTGAATCCCCACAAGTGTGTTTTCTGTATAGAAACAGGTCGATTGCTGGGA
Source organism: Pinus tabuliformis (assembly GCA_031772625.1). Lineage (NCBI taxonomy): Eukaryota > Viridiplantae > Streptophyta > Pinopsida > Pinales > Pinaceae > Pinus > Pinus tabuliformis. The sequence continues at coordinate 788,870,484 of CM062815.1, forward strand.
TTTGTTGTTTCAAAAGCCGGCATTCGCGTCGATCCCTCGAAAGTCGAGGCTATCATCAAATTGCCTCCTCCTTCGAGTTTGCGCCAACTCCAAAGTTTGCAAGGGAAAGCGAACTTTTTACGCCGATTCATCCCAAACTACGCCGAGGTCACTAAAGGTTTTACACGGTTGTTGAAACAGAACGCACAATTCTTTTGGGACGAGATTGCCCAACAATCTTTTGATGCACTTAAACACGCGTTGACCCATGCACCGTTGTTGCATCCTCCCAACTACAACCAGGACTACTTCTTATACCTCGCAGCTTCGCATTCCACCATTGGAATGGTGTTAGTTCAAGAAGATGAATTCGGAGCGGAGCATGTGATATATTATCTTAGTAGGACCTTGAATCCCACTGAGCTAAAATATTCGCATGTGGAGAAATTGGCCCTGGCAGCCGTTCAAGCTGTCCAGCGTTTTCGTCACTACATTCTTCTCCGTAAAACTACAGTTATTTCGGATTGCAACCCTATGATTTATATCTTGACAAAACAATTGCTAGGGGGCAAGTACTCTAAATGGATAGTTATCCTGCAAGAGTTCGACTTGGAGTTCGAGAAGTCCAAGTCTAAGAAATCCTTAGTTTTCGCGGAATTGATGTGTGATTTCCCTAGTGCTGACACAGAGACTGTGGCAGAAGAGTCCATTGCGGACGAATCTTTGTTTCTTATCAGTACTGTAGATCCGTGGTACGGGATATAATCATCTATCTCCAAACCCAAACCTTTCGGCCTGAAGCTTCCAAAGCGGAACGTCGAAAAATTCGGTTTCAATCCCAGCCATACAGAATTATTGGAGATACACTTTATCGCCGGGGGGCAGACTTAGTTTTTCGACGTTGTTTAACTCACGAAGAGGCTGAGAGAGTTTTGAATGATTGTCACTCGGGAGCATGTGGCGGTCATATGTCTGGGTATGCCACAGCTCAGAAGGTGTTGCGCGCTGGCTATTTCTGGCCGTCTATGTTTAAAGATTGTATCATTGCCGTCAGGAAATGCCACAACTGTCAAGTGTTTGATCGCAAGATGCGCGCTCCACCTGCTCCTCTCCATCCTATAATTGCCGCTGGTCCATTCGCCAAATGGGGTATCGACTTTATTACTTGTAACCCTCACTCGGCCGGGGGGCATGCGTATATCATCCTTGCAGTTGATTATTTTACTAAGTGGGCCGAGGCGATGCCTACATTCGACGCAAGCGGCAAAACAGCTGCAGTTTTCGTATTCAATCATATCATAACTAGGTTTGGTGTCCCACAAGCAATCATTACTGACCATGGGAGCCATTTTCGAAACATCATGATGACTGAGCTTACAAGCCAGCTTGGTTTGCGCCACGATAGCTCTACTCCTTATTATCCGCAAGCCAACGGTTTGGTTGAGTCTATCAACAAAGTTCTAGTTATCATGATCCGACGAACCATTGGTGTTCATCGGTCGAATTGGCACAACATGTTATTTTCAGCGCTATGGGCATACCGAACCTCAGTGAAAAATTCAACAGGGTTCACTCCTTTCCAGCTAGTTTATGGCTTGGAAGCTGTGTTACCCATTGAATGCGAAATCCCATCACTTCAAATGGCTGTCGAATTACTTCCAGCTACTTCCGAAGAGGAGAAACGTTTATTATACTTGGCTAAATTAGATGAGACTCGACGTGACGCTACATTGGCAATCGAGACTCACGCGAAACGAATGAAAGCTCAGTATGATAGAAATGTAACCCCTCGAAGTTTTTCGGAAGGAGACCTAGTGCTATTATATGATCAAGCTAACGATAAGCTAGGTGCTGGAAAATTCGTTCCCATGTGGCATGGACCCTACATTGTAAAGCGAAAGCTAGCAAAAGGGGCTTATGAGCTGGTTGATTTTGATGGGGACTCTTTGGGTAAACCCAGAAATGGACTTTACTTAAAGAGGTATTATGCTTAAATGGTGGATGGAGAAATCTTTAGATAGGTTAGATTTTCTTTCTAGCTAGCGTATTTGTTAGTTTAGTCAGTGTGCTTAGCTTAGAGAGTGTTTTTTCGTCATTATTCTGGCTTATCTTGGTTTTACTCTTGATATTGCAGATGTCGACGCCTCTCCAAACATACATTGGATTTGCTGATGGTGCTTGTCGTAGTACACGGAATATCTCTTCCGCAGCTTGGGTTATCTATTCGCCCTCTGACGAGTTAGTTTCTATGCATGGGGTAAGCCTCGGTCAAACAACGAATAACATTGCAGAATACAGTGCAGTGGTTGAATTATTATCCGAATCTATTTCATTTGGAATTCGACGTTTGATAGTGAGGTTAGATTCTGAACTTGTTGTATTACAGCTTAATAGAGTTTATGCCATTAGAAATCCTGTGTTATTAAGGTTGTTTTTGAGAGTGCGTCTCTTGGAACGTGAATTTGATTACATTGAATATCAGCATATTCCAAGGTCTTTAAATACATTAGCAGATGCAATTGCTTCTCGAATGTTGGACAGACATTTACGATAATCATGCAAGTAAATTTAAAAACATTTCATCACATATGTTAAACAAGATAAGCCGGTAATAGTGATATATATAGATAGGAGTGTGTCAAAAAATATATACATCGTCTTCGATCATAGGTTGAAAAACACCTTATGATCGGCAAAATGATAAGTACAAAAAGTCAAAATGTCACATGTGACTACAAAAGTGACTAGTCAATCACTGGTGGTGCTCTCTGTATGACACCACTGCACGGGCTACCTTACGCAAAAATCTCCTAAACGGTCCAGGGACCGCGACTACAAAACGCTGAAGTCTGATAGGAATGTCGTCCATAGTAGTCTCAGGTATATCTGCCGTGAGACGCTCTAGATCATGCTCCAACTCAGCTAGTACGTCTGCAGCCGCGTCCTGTGGGGCCGGTATCGGTGCAGCTGGATGTAGTCTATCAAAAGGCCGGAGGTTGGCTGGACGCTGTGGACCAACATCTGCATTTTGAAAATTTTTACTGTTAGTTTGAGACGATATATATGAAAAATAAAAAAATACATAATTAGAAAACTTGTGAAAAATAAAGTACCTCTGTCATCCCATTGTTCTCCCTGTGGAAGAACCATGTCCGGATCACCTCTAAAATCCACTCCGGCATACGGAAAGTCCTGTATCGAAAAAACTTGGTCCTCTAACCAGTGAAAGTAACTATCTGAGAATCGAACCACCGCCGCGCCCTCGTCAGGATGCCGGGCCATCACCGCAACCCATCGTATCAGCTTTGGCTCCCGAGGACCCAAGATATCAACAGTGAGTTGCTGAGGGATCAGCATTGGAACTCTCTCCAAGGCAAAGCTCACGACTAGAGGCCCATATCCAAAAGTTTTTAGTCGTCCGTTCTTTGCCTTGGTCAGTTGGCTCTTCATATGAGCCGACACAGCTTCACACCAGTTGAAAATGGTGCCTTGGTAACAGTCAATTGCCATCCGCATTTGGGATCCGGAAGCAATGTGTAAAGCGGCCGCGCCGCAAATTCTGGTAACCGTGAACGCTATGACTTTGAGTTCACGTAGAGTGATGTGTTTTATCTCTATGCCTTTCGAATGGTGAGCCCCAGGTGTGCACCACTCGTCGCGAAGACTATCAAGGGATTGGCCACCCGGCCTAGTCCCCGCAAGACTAAGTTGCTCACCTCTGTTCGGCAAGCCAGTGAGAAAGTATACATCCGAGGGCTCTATCTCGAGCTGGTGCCCTCCTATGTAAAAGCATTGTTCTTGAACGTTCCATCGCTCAACCAGCCATTCCAAGAATCTTACCTGGCCCCTCATGCCCGGTATGGTCCAGTATTTGTATAACCCGCATGCTCTTAGGGCATCCAGGGAAGGTTGATGATTTATTGCAACTTCATCATCCTCTACATGCTCTCGTTCTCTCCAATCTAACATGGTTAATACCCTGCACATCAAAAATAGCAATTAGAAATTGATTTGGGAATTTTTGGTAGTTTTTGAGAGAGTTGGGGTTTTGAAATGCGCACTTCTCGGAAGACGCACCCCGGCTTTGTAGCACAGGGCGCCCGGACGCGGCTTTCCTGAAGGTGGGCCGCGTCTTCCGACCATTTTCCCGTATGAGAAAAAGTCGGGGGACGCGGGTCATCCGTAGGGCACCCGCGTCCGCCGAGAGGCGCATTCCAAAACCAAAACCCCCCCAAAAAATGAAACTAAGACCTAAAAATTGATTCTAAACGGATAGAAATGCAGAGTAGGATGTGTAAAATACCTGGATGAGACGGCGTTCGATTCCGACGGTCAGATTTTCCGCAGCGACCACGGGAAGTTTCTTGTCAAAAGCTCCTTTTTCAACCTCCAAAGTCAAACGGTAAAAATGATATGGTAAAAGGTCTTTTTATAGGTTTTTTGGATGAATTAGTTCATTTTTTACCATGAAAAGATGTTTTTCGATGTATTTTTGCCTATTTTAAACAGGTATGAGTAATGTGTCGCTTTTGTGCAGGACAAAGGGATTTCAAGGGAAATTGTAATTTTTTCACAAATAAAATATCAGAGTCATCTTTTAAGCCCTTTTCTGACTCCTAAAAAATGAAAAGATCGCCGAGCGTTTCTTTTACACTCGTTAAAACAGAATTAAAAGACGGTCCCCTTTTAGCTCTTTTCTGACCGTAAAATCAGGAAAAGATTGCCGGGTTTTTGTCGTTTCAAACTCGATAAGGAAATAAAACGACGTGTCCTTGATCGCTTTTTACTTTTCAGGTCAACGACACTATTATGAAAGTACTCCTTGGTCGCAAGATCAAGCGGTTCCCCCAGGTATTATTTTATACTTTTTCGGGCTTGAGGGACACAAATATACGAAAAAGTTCAACGTGGAGTCTCCTTTAGTTTTTTCAGACTCTCTAAAATTGAAAAACGCCGAGTTTCTCCTATACTGGGCTCGTTAAACTTTTACAGTAGAGGACCTGTTCAATTACAAACAGGAACGAACCACTCCTTCCTAGGGTTCGAATTTAAACTAGGTTGGACTCGTCCGAAGGATGAGCTTATAATCAAGCATATGTTATCCTCCTCAAGCTTGTTAAAAATAAAGAGGTACTTGCCAGAAATGGTGGGGGAAAAGAGAGAAGAATGAACCTGTTTGTTACCTTTTGTCTCGAAAGAAACTTTATCACCGCTCTTGAACACGACACTGTCTCGTTCACCTGGGTTGGGAAATCTTTTACCTCACAAGTTGATCAAACCACTTTGAAAGTCTTTAACCGGGTTCCGGGGATTAACTTTGAGATATTCGTCACCAAGCCATCTGTCGTGTCGTTATGTGTTCAAGAGGTCTGCAAGCAAAAACTTTCATCTGCAAAATACTTGTCATCCATTTGATCATCCTTGAGTCAGTCCTTACGGCAACATTTCTTCAACTTGAACAATGATTTCGTGTTGCGGGCTTGCCTGCAACGGGTCGCTTTCTATCGACATCGACACATTATCTAGAAAGATGACTTAGGAATCGATAGTACCTTGAAGTCTGCATGCATCAATGGCAGGTTTCTCGCCTTTGACGTCAGTTTACATCATTGACTTTCGATCAAAGGATTCCGTGAAGTGTTCGACATCAAAACATCTATTCACATTTCACGGGTTGTGCTTGGTACTTTGAGAACCATTGACATTACTGGTGGTCTCTCTCACGCTTGTTAACAGTTTACATCATCGACTGGTAATCAAGTGGTTTCTAACATGTTCGACATCAAATCATTTAAATCACATGGCTAGAATCGTACCAATTCGGGAAGTAGAAGTGAAGACCCTGGATCTAGTTTCTACTATCCAGGCTGCGAGGAGTTTTGTATTCATTATCTATGTAGACTAATCATAAACAGATGGCTGCGTCCATACTGTGTCTACAAAAGTCTATAAAAATGATGTACTGCAAGATCATTCCTGTATCAGAATAGTTAGTCCATTAGTTAAAGTTTTGAATCTGAGTATGGGAATGCCTACCTCAGTGATGATATAATCTTATACATGTATTTTGTGTTGAAAATTGCAGGTTCCAACCAGGTCATCCACAAGACAATCCTTGAAATGATAAAGCGCTTCACCCTTCCTAGATATTACAAAACCCTAATCTATTCCAGGCTTCGCACTTTAGGGGGCAATCTGTTACACTAAAAAATGTCACCATGACTACTTACAGTTAGTATGGCTCAAATCAACAGTCATACTACCCTTTTTAGGCAAGTCTTATGCCTCTGCTATCCATCTCAAACTCAAAGAAGAGAGAAAGTCTTGTAAAAAATGTGTTTATCTCTGGGGTCGCAGGTTCTCTCGAGCCTTACCTGCGGGGACGCTTACAATGTTCACAAAGTCTGCGTCTTTGGACGCTCTGTATGTCAAAGGACAGGTGCGTCCTTCTGTAAAAGGCAAAATGCGCAAGTTTCATCTTAAAAAAGTTACTTGTGGTTACTTCTAGAACTTTCTAGAGGTCGGTTTGATGAAATGGATGCGCCTCCAGTTGGTTCATGTATCTCTATTAAGGGGGAACTTATCCCATCAATAAGGGAGTTATCCCACCCAAAGAGGGGGATTATCCCATTGATGGTGGACCTGAATAACCTCTTTACAGCACTATAAATAAAGGCATTGAGCCTGTTATGTACCTAGGGGGGATAATATGGGGTACCAAGGGGGGTACCCAAGGTAATAATGTAATAAGGGGATGGGCCATAGTAATAAATAAGGTGGTTAACCCATGTCATGTAAGGGACCACAAGTAGTTAATAATAATGTAATGGGCTCATGGTATTAGTAGATGGTATAAGGAAACCATGGTAATGGTACATGGTATTGTATGTATGAGGCCTATATAAAGGCTAGAGACCATCATCTTCAATAGTAGGACCATCATCTGTTCCTGTAAAATATAGATCCTTGCTAGAAGCCATGAAGAGGGTTTTGAAAAAAACTTGGCGAAAATTTGAAATTGTCACAGTTTCGTCAATATTGCTCAGAATCTCTATTATAACCTGTTTTTGGGAATGGAACAACCATTCTGCATCTACCCATGTGATAGAAATCCTGATTCAGACACTAGAATTTCAGATCTGCGCTGCTACTCTCCCGGCGTCACCCAAAATTTCTGCAAGAAGAGTTGATTTTAAATCAGCGATATCTCCCTCATCCGGACTCCGATTCGACTGATTTTTTTTTTTGAAATCATGTGTTTTTTCCCAAATATTCCAGATCTACCAGTAGATCTTGCAGATATGGCACCAAGACTTCTAGATCTGCGCCGCAAAACTCGCTGCCCTGAAAATTGTCTACAACCCTACTGATTTTTAGATCAGTGATATCTCCTTCATCCGGGCTCCGATTCAACTGATTTTTTTTTTGAATTTGGGTATTTTTTCACAAAGAATCCAGATATGCAATTAGATTTTGCAGATCTTCTACCAAGATGTCTAGATCTGCGCCGCAAAATCACTGCCCTGAAAATTGTCTGCAACCCCACTGATTTTTAGATCAGCGATATCTCCTTCATCCGGGCTCCGATTCAACTGATTTTTTTTTTGAAATCTGCTATTTTTGCACAAGGAATACAGATCTGCAATTAGTTTCTATATATCTTTCACCAAAATGCACAGATCTGACCTGCAACTCGCCGCCCTAAAAACCCTGCAAAAATGAAAAAAAAAATTCTCCACGGTTTTCCCAAGAAAGAGCTCTGATACCACTTGTTGTAGCTCCGATACCAATTGTTGTAGCTTTGATACCAATTGTTGTAGATCTAACCCGGAATATAAGAGAAATAACAAATATACCTGATAATAACAAGATCAAAATATAGATAAATGCTTCTTTATTAATCTCAAGACCCTTAAGGTAGGGCAACACCATACATTCACTCCTTAAGGAAGGAGAACACTCCACAAGCCATATGCCTGTTCATACAAGAATACTTCTCTTCATCTTCATATGTGGAGTCTCTAGCCTTTATATAGGCCTCATACATACAATACCATGTACCATTACCATGGTTTCCTTATACCATCTACTAATACCATGAGCCCATTACATTATTATTAACTACTTGTGGTCCCTTACATGACATGGGTTAACCACCTTATTTATTACTATGGCCCATCAACTCTTAGTGGGCATGCCGTGCAATTTGAAGATTTGATCCATGAAGGTTTGAGCAACCAAAGTAGGTGTGAATGGTTGGGGTAGAGCGCAGAAATGAGCATACTTCGATAGTCGGTCTACGACCACCATGATGACTGACTTGTTCCCCGACTTTGGAAGACCTGTAATGAAATCCATGGAGACCTCCATCCAAATTGATGCCGGAATGGGCAATGGTTGTAATGTGCCTGGTGTGTTGACTGTTTCTCCCTTGTGGCGTTGACAGACGTCACATTCTGCTACAAAAGTAAGGATGTTCAAGTGTATAAGGATTTGAAGATTTCTATGGATAAATATGTGTTGCATGGTGATTTTTATGCTTCAGAGATGGATAATATGGATGTTGTTTTGGGATATCCTTGGATGGAATCCGTGGGTACTATCAATATTAATGTGCAGAAGAAATTCCTGAAGCTATGGTATAAAAAGAAGAAAATTACATTACAGGATATTTCCATCCATAAACAGGTAGAGCACATGGAGGTTGAAGCAGAAGATGTTCAAGGGACTGACATATCAGATGATGAGCCGTTGATGATCGACAATCAAACACAAACAGAGGCTGCAGAAGACAAGGTTATAGGTGATGATACATCAGAGGAGGGCTCAGTGGTTGAAGTCATATTGAAAAAGAAGACACCACAACAGGCACCACAGCAGGGTGAAGTCAAGCAAAAGCCATCGTGGGTTAAAACTTCAACATATCATCACCCACATCACCCCGCAAGACAACCATCATGGAAACTAAGTAGTCATATGATGGATAGAAAGGAGAGACGATCCACCTACTACACATCAACACAGAAGAGCTGCCACGGTCAACTTCCATCTCAAGCAAGTGAGGCACCAGCGAGATCGAGGGTTCACCTTTCTCTTGGATGGCTAGATGCACGTGCATGGTATCAATGGACTACTCTTTTGAGTAGTTCTTATTATTTATGTTCTTCCCATGTTTCGGGGACGAAACATGTTTAAGGGGGGTGGAATGTTATGTACCTAGGGGGGATAATATGGGGTACCAAGGGGGGTACCCAAGGTAATAATGTAATAAGGGGATGGGCCATAGTAATAAATAAGGTGGTTAACCCATGTCATGTAAGGGACCACAAGTAGTTAATAATAATGTAATGGGCTCATGGTATTAGTAGATGGTATAAGGAAACCATGGTAATGGTACATGGTATTGTATGTATGAGGCCTATATAAAGGCTAGAGACTCCACATATGAAGATGAAGAGAAGTATTCTTGTATGAACAGGCATATGGCTTGTGGAGTGTTCTCCTTCCTTAAGGAGTGAATGTATGGTGTTGCCCTACCTTAAGGGTCTTGAGATTAATAAAGAAGCATTTATCTATATTTTGATCTTGTTATTATCGGGTATATTTGTTATTTCTCTTATATTTCGGGTTAGATCTACAACAATTGGTATCAAAGCTACAACAATTGGTATCGGAGCTACAACAGGTTTGAACCGGGCAACCTCTGTCCTTTCGTCCGGGTGACGGGCCATGACTGCAACCCATCGCATCATTTTGGGCTCTCGAGGAAGCCCAGCTCTAACAGTAAGATGCTGTGGGATCAACATAGGAACCCTCTCCAGGCCAAAACTCACGACCAAAGCCCCATAACCAAAGGTCTTTAGTCGTCCGCTCTTGGTCCTGGTCAGTTGGCCTTTCACATTGGCCAGCACATCTTTGCACCAGTTGAAGATGGTGCCTTGAAAGCAATCAACTGCCATACGCATCTGGGATCCGGTGGCAACATGTAATGCGGCAGCTCCGCAAAGTCTGGTGACAGTAAACGCAATCACCATGAACTCAGGATGGGATATGGTTTTTATGTCTATCCCTTTGTCTTTAGCTTGGCTGTTGCAGTACTCTAGCTGGAGGCTATCGACAGACTGGCCACCTGGCCTAGTCTCGTATAGAGTCAAGTCCTCGCCTCTCTTAGGCAAACCAATCAAGAAATAAATGTCTTCCGGCTCGATTTCGAGCCGGTGCCCGCCAATGAAGAAACACTAGTCCTGAATGCTCCACCTGTCAACCAGCCACTGTAAAAAATCTACCTGAGCCCTCATGCCAAGAATGGTCCAGAACTTGTACAGTCAGCATGCCCTCAAAGCATCAAGTGAAAGTTGATGATTCCATGCGGCGGTATCCACGTCCTCGTGCTCCCATTCGTGCCAATCTAGCATGATATATTCTCTGCATCAAGAATAAAGATTAATTAGATTGCTAGAAAAACTTTTGGTTGGTCCATTTTTGAGAAATTTTGGGTTCAAAACCCTTGCGGCGGGGTACGCACCCTCCACGTTAGACACAGTGCGTGGGTACGCACTTTGTCTACACGAAAGGTGCGGACCCCGAGCTTTTTCCCAATGGAGAAAAAGTCGGGGTCCGCGGGTCCGCAATGGTAAACCTGCGGACCCCCGCGCGCGGGTTTTGCGCCTAAAAACCCTCCCAAAAAACAAAATGAGGGGCTAAATCAAAAAACTAAACAGTTGAAAATGAAGAGTAAGATGATGTGGATTACCTGGAGAAGACGGCGCTCGATTCTAACGGTTGGATTTTCCACAATCTTCACGGGAAGTTTTCTAAGCAAAAGCACTATTTTCTCACCCAAACTCGAACGGTAAAAATGAATTGTCAAACCCCCTTTTTATAAGTTTTTTGAGTAAATGAATTCCAAATTTGTTTATGTTTTACTTTGAAAAGGTATTTTACGACATTTTTATCCATTTCAAACAGGTATGAGTAATGTTTGTGTCTTTGTACAGAATACAGGATTGTTCAGGCGAAATCTGTTATTTTCAACGAAAAAACAAGTAGAGTCATCTTTTAAGCCCTTTTCTGACTCCTAAAACATGAAAAGATTGCCGAGCGTTTCTTTTACACTCATTAAAACAGAATTAAAAGACGGTCTACTTACAGCTCTTTTCCGACCGTAAAAAACATGAAAAGATTGCCGGATTTTTGTTGTTTCAAATTCGATATTGGTTATAAAACGACGTGTCATTGATCGCTTTTTTACTTTTTCGGATCAGTGACACTAATAACGAAAAGTACTCCTTGGTCGTAAAAGATCAAGCGGTTCTCTCAAGTATTATTTTATACTTTTTCGGGCTTGGGAGACACAAATTTATGAAAATGGTCAACCCTGGGGTCTTCTTAAGTTTTTTCAGACTCTCTAAAATTGAAAAACACCAAGTTTCTCCTATACTGGACTCGTTAAAATTTCACAGTAAAGGACCTGTTCAATTACAAACAGGAACGAACCACTCCTTCTTAGGGTTCAAATTTAAACTAAGTTGGACTCATCCGAAGGATGAGATTATAATCAAGCAGATGTTATCCTCCTCAAGCTTGTAAAAAATAAAGAGGTACTTGCCAGAAATGGTGGGGAAAAAAGGAGGAAAATGCGTCTGTTTGTCATACTTTGTAACCACTCTTGAACACGACACTTTTATTCACCTGGGTTGGGAAATCCTTTTCCTAACAGTTGATCAAACCACATTGAAAGTCTTCAGCCAGTTTCTGGGTATTAACTTTGGGTCAATTGTCACCAAGCCATCTGTTGTGTCGTTATGTGTTCAAGAGGTCACTGCCAATAAGCCATTCATCTGCAAAATATCTGTCATCCATCTTGACCATCCCTAAGTCAGTCCTTGCAACTAAATTTCTTCAACTTGATCTATGATTTCGTGTTGTGGGCTTGCCTACGACGGATCGCTTTCTATCGACATCAGCACATTATCTAGAAAGATGATCTAGGAATCATCAGTACCTTGAAATCTGCATGCCTCAATGGCAGGTTTCTCGCCTTTGACGACAGTTTACATCATTGGCTTTCGATAGAAGGATTCCGTGACATGTTCGATATCAACACATCTACTCACATCTCATGGATTGTACTGGGTACTTTGAGAGCCATTGACATCACTGGTAGTTCCTCTCACACTTGTTAACAGTTTACATCATTGACTGGTAATCAAGTGGTTTCTACCATGTTCGACATCAACACATTTATTCGCATGGATAGAATCGTACTATTTCGGGATATAGAAATGAAGACCCTGGATCTAGTTTCCACCATCCAGGCTGCGAGGAATTTTGTATTCATTGTGTTGTGGACTATTCATAAACAGATGGCTGCGTCCATACTGTGTTCACACGAGTCTATACTTATGATGTTTTACAAGATCATTCCTGTATCAGACAATAGATAGGTTTTCTAGTTAGTTTTGATCTGAGTATGGGAATGCCTACCTCAGCGATGATATGATCTCATATATATATCTTGCATTGAATGTTTTTACAGGTTCCGACCGGGCTCTCCACAAGATAATCCTCGAAATGATAAAGTACTTCACTCTTCCTATATGATAAATGAAATCCTCATCTACTACAGACTTCGCACTTTAGGGGGCAATCTGTTACACAAAAATATCGTCACCAAGATTATTTGCAGTCAGTATGGGTCTATCATGACTTGTACTGTCCTCCTAAGCAAGTCTAAGACCTCATCTCTTCAAATCAAGCTTTGGAAGTGGGAGAAAGACATTAAAATTCAACGTAACTCTGGTTCCGCACTTTCTCCCATGGTTACCTGCGGTCCCGCACCTTCTGTGTACAAAAGCTACGTACCTACCCACTTTGTTCCTAACGGTGCAGGTGCGGACCCCTGTGAAAGTCAAAAGGCGCAATTTTTATCTTAAAAAACTCACTTTGGGTTAATTCTAGAGTTTTCTAGAAGGAATTTTGACGTGGATTGTTCGCTCTGAGGTGGTTCATGCATCCCAAAAGAGAAGGAGCTAATCCCTTGACTAAAGGAGCTATCCCTTTGAAGGAGGACCTAGTAACTTCCCTCCATTGCACTATAAATACAGGCATTGGGGTGAGGACTAGGGAGGTTAGAAGCTGAACATTTTGAGGGTAAATGCTGGTGAAATTGAGACTCTTTGGTTGAGCTTGAGAGGAGAGATCACATACCTCTTGGTTCCATTGGAGAGTGAGTGAAACTTGTCAAAGTAGAGGAGACATCTTGTTGGACCCTGGGAGGAGCTTGTACAGCGTCAAGGCAAAGGTTGTAAGGTTCTTCTTCTTTTGAATTAATACAATCAAACTCATTTTTCTCAACAAGTATCTTATGTTATTTGTTTCATGGACTCCTTGACTTTCATGTTGAATATGTTTTATGCAATTGGTTTTTCAGGTGCTATTTAATGTGTTTGCCTTGTTTGTGTTTGCAGATTTGCGAAAAGGAGCTCATTTGGATCAAAGGAGCGAGGGCATCCACAAGCTTGCGTTGGACCAAAGGTAGGCCCTAAAAACCTTTGTTTGCTATTGTTAATTAAAGCATATTTAGAGAAAGATAGTGTCTGGTTGGTCTGCTTGTCGTTAGGTCTTCTTTAGATTCTAGGAAGGGCCATCTTGTCCGCAAGATCGACCCATTCCGCACGACAGGCCATCATGGAGTTATTGCTCAATTTAATGCCATCCAGGATGTCGAACCCAATTCTCTGCCGATTCATCCTGAGATGCAACAGATTTTAAATAACCATCTGCTAGTCTTTGACAAGCCTCATGAGCTTCCACCCTCGCGAGGGGAACATGATCATAGCATCACCTTGGTTCTAGGGGCCCAACCACGAAATGTGCGCCGATACAGATATCCATTCACCCAAAAGAATGAAATAGAAAAAATAATCAAGGAACTTTTGGAAGCAGGTGTCATTCGTCCCAGCATTAGTCCTTATTCATCACCAGTGGTCATGGTGCTCAAGAAAGATGGGGTATGGCGGATGTTTCTAGACTTCAGGGCCCTCAATAAGTTGACAGTCAAAGATAAATTTCCCATCCCGGTTGTTAATGATTTGTTGGATGAACTCAATGGGGCTCAATTCTTCACTAAGTTGGATCTTCGCTCAGGCTACCACCAAATTCGCATGAAGAAAGTTGACATTCCAAAGACTGCTTTCAGAACTCATGAAGGCCATTATGAGTTCCTGGTCATGCCATTTGGTCTTTGTAATACCCCATCTACTTTTTAGAGCCTTATGAACCACCTTCTCAAACCATATCTCAGGAAATTTTTCCTTGTCTTCTTCGATGACATCCTCATTTATAGTTGCACTTGGGCCGCACATCTTCAGCTTGTAGATCTGCTCTTGCAACTGCTCCGCAAGCATAAATTATTTGTTAAGATGTCCAAATGTTCTTTTGGCATGGAATAAGTTGAGTATTTGGGCCACATTGTGGGGCGTGAAGGTGTCAAGGTGGACCCCAAAAAGATCCAGGCAATGCAGGATTGGCCTCAACCTAAGACCTTGAAGAGCCTGAGAGGATTTTTGGGTCTCACAGGTTATTATCGCAAATTTGTTCGCAATTATGGCCGCATTGCGAAGCCCCTCACTCAACTCCTCAAGAAAAATTCATTCTTCTGGAATGATGATGCACAACAGGCATTTACAGCTCTAAAAAATGCCATGTGTTCCACTCCAGTCTTAGCACTACCTAATTTCACCAAATCTTTTGTCATTGAATGTGATGCTTCGGGTACGGGTATTGGGGGAGTCTTAATGCAGGAAGGTCGACCCTTGGCCTTCACAAGCCAACAACTAAGTGGGAGGAATCTGGGAAAATCTACCTATGAGAAGGAAATGATGGCCATCTTACATGCAGTAGATACCTGGCAACCTTACTTACTGGGGCGACGTTTCCAAATCCGCACAGACCATCACAGTCTTAAATATTTTTTGGAGTAATGCCTATCCTCCCCACAACAAAATAAATGGCTCGCCAAAATGCTAGGATATGATTATGAGATCATTTCCAAGAAAGGGCGCACAAATAGTGTAGCAGATGCATTATCTCGCCAATTTGAGGAGGAAAGTACCCTGCTCACAATTTCCCTTCCCATTCCAGAATGGATTGAAGAGGCTCGCAGGGAATGGTTTTCACATCCCGGGCTCTCCCAACTCATTACTCAATTGCAGGCGGATCCAAATTCCACCAAGGGCTACTCGTGGCAGGATGAGATTCTTTGCTACAAGGACAAAGTCGTAATATCACCAACATCCACCCTCAAAAGCCGCATTTTGGCAGAATTGCACTCATCCCCCACTGCAGGATATTCAGGCTTTCAGAAGACATATGCTCGCACTAGAAGATCATTTTTTTGGACAGGCATGAAAAAGGACATCCTTACTTTTGTAGCAAAATGCGATGTCTGTCAACGCCACAAAGGGGAGACAGTCAAAGCACCAAGCACATTACAACCGTTGCCCATCCTGACATCTATATGGATGGAGGTTTCTATGGATTTCATTACAGGTCTTCCAAAGTCGGGAAACAAGTCAGTCATCATGGTGGTTGTGGACTGACTTTCTAAGTATGCTCATTTTTGCGCCCTACCCCACCCGTTTACACCGACTTTGGTCGCTCAATATTTCATGGATCAGATCTTCAAATTGCATGGCATGCCCACTTCTATTATGTGTGATCGTGACCCGATCTTCACAAGTAAATTTTGGCAGGAACTCTTCAAGCTACAAGGCACCCAACTAAAACTCAGTACTTCCTATCATCCACAAACGGATGGTGAAACTGAGGTTTTCAACAAATGTCTGGAAACCTAGCTTAGGTGTTTCACTTCAGAAAAGCAACATCTATGGGTACATTGGTTGCCTCTAGCTGAATGGTGGTATAATACCAACTATCATGCCACCACCAAAGTGACTCCCTATGAAGCAGTTTATGGTCAACTCCCTCCTTCCCCTACTTCTTATATCAAGGGGTGCTCCAAGGTACAAGTAGTGGATCAACTCCTACAAAACCGCACAACCATGCTCGCCCATCTTAGAGAGAATCTTCATCAAGCTCAAAACCGCATGAAGCAACAGGTAGATCAACATCACTCAGAGCACCAATTTCAAGAAGGAGATCAGGTATTTTTGAGGTTGCAACCATATAAGCAAACTTCACTCAAAGACAAGGGTTGTCATAAACTATCTCCAAAATTCTACGGACCATATCAAGTACTTTAGCGCATTGGAGAAGTGGCCTACAAGCTAGCTTTGCCACCCACTGCAAAAATCCATCCAGTTTTGCATGTCTCATGCCTCAAGAAAGTGATTGGGAACAATTGCTGAATTCAAACCAGTCTACCTAAATTGGATGAAGAAGGGTCAATCTGGCTCCAACCTGAACAGGTCCTAGACACACGAGAACGGCACCTGCGTGGCCGCATGATCAAGGAAGTCCTCGTCAAGTGGAAAGACACCTCTCCAGAAGATGCAACCTGGGAACCAACCACTATTCTTCAGCAGTTTCTGCAGCTTCAGCCTTGAGGACAAGGCTATTCTTAAGGGGGAGGGCATGTTAGGGTCCCACCCTAACCCCCTTATTCATGTAGTAAGATCGAGTCATAGTTATAGTTAAGTAAGGAGTCAATAAAGCCCATATTAATAATTGTAAGTGGTTAACCTGCAATTAATGACGGGACCACAGTTAGTTGCAAATGAGCCATGGTATTAGATAGATGGTATTAATAAGAACCATGGTATTGATCCATGGTATTGCATGTATGAGTCATATATAAAGGATAGAGACTCCCTGTGAGGAGCATCATGTCTTATTTTGTAATCGAGCTCTTCTTTATTGGAGGTTGCTCCCTCGAAGAGGTAAGTGAACATTGCTTTCTGAATAATAAAATATTTGCTGTTGTTTCTCACTATTCTAAGTTCTGGGTATATTTCTTCGCATATTCTGTATTCCAGTATCGTCTTGCAGGTTAAGAGCATAACAGTATGTTTTCCTGCTGCTCTTCAAACCGGTCAATAACCTTCTTAACCTCCAACTCACCTACAGTCCTCTTGAACATTTCTGACTCATTAAATATAACATCCCTGCTTCTAATAATTTTATGTTTGACTGGATCCCATAGAAGATAACCAAGATCTTCATCCACTTATCCCAAAAAAATGCATTTCATAGATTTATCATCTAGCTTAGTTCTATTTTCTTTGGGAATATGTACGAATGCTTCACATCCAAAGATTTTCAAGCGAGAATAATTCAAATTCTTACCAGTCCAAACTTCTTCAAGGATACCGCAATCCAACGCTGTAGTTGGAGATCTATTTATGAGGTAGCAAGCGATCTTGATTGCTGCAGCCCAAAAATTCTTCTCCAAACCGGAATTGGACAACATAATTCACACCTTTTCCATAATGGTGTGATTCATCCTTTCTGCGACACCATTTTGTTGAGGAGTACCAGGCACAATCTTCTCATGCTTTATGCCAAACCTGTTACAATATTCCTTAAATGCATTTGAGCAATATTCTCCACCATTATCTGTTCTTAAACACTTTAGCAATTTGTTAGTCTCTCTTTCAACAACAACATGGAATTTTTGAAATATTCCAAACACTTCACTTTTATTTTTCATAGGATATGCCCAAACTTTCCTGGATGCATCATCTATAAATGTTACAAAATATGATGCTCCTCCTAATGATTTGATGTTAATAGGCCCAAACACATCTGAGTGTGCTAATTATAACACATTTTTCCTTCTGTCATGGCCACCTCTAAGGAATGAAACCCTTCTTTGTCTACCATATATACAATGCTCACAAAGATCAAAACTGTAGGATTTCAAATCTGGCAATAAATGTTTACCAACAAGGATTTTTAAGCCCTTCTCGCTCATGTGACCCAAACGCTTATGCCACAGATATGCTAAATTTCCTTATTTTGTGACAGCAACCAAATCTAATTTTCCTATCAGTGTCTTCAACGTGTATAATGTCCTTGTCTTGGGTCCTTTGGCCACAACCAATGCACCTTTCCTAATTTTCCAACCTCCTTTTCCAAAGCTTGTCGAATAGCCTTCATCATCTAGTCGTCCCATAGAGATTAAACTCATGTGCATTTCTGGTACATGCTTGACCTGTTTCAACAGTATATCTTGTCCATCTTTCATCTTGATCTGGACATCTCCCACTCCTACAATACTGCAAAAATGATTATTCCCCAAATGCACTCTACCATAATCACTAGGATTATATGAAACAAAACTATCTTTGCATGGGGTTACATGGTGAGATGCCCCAGAGTCAAGGATCCAATCAAAGATACTGCTAGATGTATATACACATGCATCCTCTACTGAAACAGTAAACAACACATCACCATATGTGGCTACAAGAGTAGTCTCACCTTCATTTGTGCTTGATGACTTGTGATTTGTACTAGACGGTCTCTGATCCTTTTGTCCTTTCTTCCAGAATCAACATTCTTTCTTCATGTGCCCAGGTTTGCCACAATGAAAGCAGATGATCCTTCTTCTCCTTGATTTTGATCTGCCTCTCGATCTTGATTGCCCTTGCCAGCCTCGATCCATTCACCTACCACGATCAGCGAGAGCTAGAGCCTCTCCTCCCTGGTTTTCTGCAATTGACTTGCATCGCAGCTCCTCTTTCATTAAACTGATGCTAACATCATCAAACTTTAGGGTCCCTATAGTTGTTGAAATGCTCATAGATACAATTAAATTTTCCCAACTGTCTGGCATAGAACACATTAGCAAAATAGCTCTAATTTCATCATCTAAAATGTTTTTAACAGAGGCAAGCTAATTAGTAATAATATTAAATGCATTCAAGTGCTCAGCAACTGAAGCACCCTCCTTCATTTTGAGATTATAAAGCTTCTTCATCAAGAACACTTTGTTTGATGCTGTGTTCTTCTCATATAGATCATGGAGCTTCTTCCATAATCCTTCAGTTGTCTTTTCTCCAGACACATTGAAATAAACATTCTTTGCTAAATATTGGCGGATTGTTGCAATCGCCTTTCTATCTAGCTTATTCCACTCTTCATTTGTCATCAATGAGGGTTTCTTTGTTGTGCCCTCAATCAGAAAATACTAATCCTTTAAAATCAGTATATCCTCCATCTGTGATTTCCATAGGGCAAAACTAGCCCCGCTCAACTTTTCCATATCTATAACTGTTGTCTCCATTTTCAATCAGATTCGCGACCCAAAACACAAAAACTCCACTTAAAAATAAAACTTTAATTATTACTCTTTAAAATTTAGTAATAATGACCTTCCTTCTTTTAAAATACCCTTTTCAAAATTCCTGCTCCTTTTTAAAATATACTATTCAAAATTCCAATATATAATTATATATGTTTCATAATAAATATAAAAACATATAGAACGTTTTAACATTTTCACATTTCACGCATACATATGTTGGTTTGAGGAAAAAACTTAACGTATACGTGCAAGCTTGATGTAAAAAAAACTTACGAACACCACGTTTCAACTCCAAACTTCACGGATCTCCACTTTTCAAGCTCCAGCAACACGTTTCAACATAGGTCCACGACCTTGTTTTTCTTGCAGCAACTGTCTTTTAATTCCAGCGTCCCTCAGCTATTTCCTTGATAGATTCTTCAACAGCTCCAGGGGTAACAATCAACGTTTGAACAAACACTGCCAGAGCAAGGCGATGGCACTAAGTGGCTTACACGGTGGATATTCGAACCTTGCTCTGATACCAGCTGTTAAACCAGAGCAAACATAACACACAACAGATTTATACTCAGAGACTTAGATGGAAATAGAAGAGAATAATTCACAGAGACAGATAAATGGAGAAACAACAAGATTACTTAGTCAGAAACAACGGAATAGATAAAACAATCACTGGAGAACAAAAAATCACTTTGCATTACATAACAGGCTTGGGCCTTGGCTTGCTTGCCTTGGCAAGAGAAATTACAAATTTATAGAGGCAGAAGAAGGATCTAGATCCTATGTGTGATTCACATGGAGATCTGGAATGATCTAGAAACCATTGGCGGTGTAGGAGGATCTAGAATCCCGCATGTGATTCTAGAGACTAATGGCGGTGTAGAAGGATCTAGAATCCTGGAGATCTAGAACAATCTAATCTAGAATCCTCCGTGAATTTGGCTTCACACTTAACATGTTGTAAAAGCAAGGTTGGCCAGACGGATTTCGTATTCAGAAGTTTTTAGAGTTTTTGGATTCACACAGTCATCGGAAGTGCTTCCCACTAGAGGAAAATGAAACCAAGGAGTAGTCTGCCATTTTTGCAGGGCATGATATTTAAGACTTGTTTTTTCATGAGAAAAAAACGAAAACATTTTCATTAATATGATATGTTTTTACATAAGCATTTATTTTTCATGAGAAAAAAACAAAAACATTTTCATTAATATGATATGTTTTTACATAAGCATAAGACGAGAGACATGGCTTGTGCCTAGTGGAACCAAAAAGAGTTCCGAGGGGAGAACTGTATTGATTAGAAAATCTCAAAGGTGCCTTGACTTTGATGTGCTCTTTCCACGATCAATGCAAAATGCATGAGTCCAAGTAGGAGTGACAGAGCCTGCTTAGAAAGGGAATCTGCTTCAGAGTTTTGTTCTTTGAAGATGTGTTGAAAAGTCATTTCAGAGAAGAGGGTCTTCAGATCTAAAATATGCAACATCCAGTTATGTAGTGATGGAACTTGTAAAGAAAACATGTCTTTGGATCCATTGAATGGTTGATAGGGAGTCCCCGACAACCAATATTCTATCGATGCTGAGCCATTGAGCTACCTGCAAAGCACCACATAAAGCCAACATTTCAATGCTAGAGTTGTCTCCTAAGCATCCAAACCACCTGAATCGGTAGGAGAGAGTAAGATCAATATGTAGGGAGACACCACAACCACAGTGTCCTCCAACTGAGGCCCCATTGAAGTAACAAATCAGGAAGATGTTGGCCAAATCAACAAAAATAACATTTTGGGAGGATTCCTTAGGGGTCCAAGGTCCAATCTCTTGAAAATGAGCAACAATGCGGAGGGATGCCAACATTGCATCTGGGGAGGTTCTTTCAAAGATATACTAGTTCCTGAAGAGCGAAATGCCCCAAAAGACATAGAGGGGTACAACCCAAAAAGCTTTATGATGTTGTTTCCATGAGCAAATCAATGCAGAGATGTAAGAATGATCAACATCAAACTGAAATCCCAAGAGAGAGGTCACTTGATTCGATATGTCCCTAGCAAAGGGACGAAGAGTGAATAGATGGAAACAATCCTCCAATGCAGTCTTACAGAGCGAACATCTGCTAGGTCTGAAAAATCCTTTCCTCGGGAGAGTGTCCCAGGTTAAAATAAGATTGTGTAATATAAGCTAAGAAAAACATAAAATCTTGAGAGGAGCCTCCCAACTCCACAAGTGTGCAGTAATATCGGCAAAAGGAAGGGGTTGTAAACAGGATGTAATGTGATCATATGCCTCAGTCATGTTCTGCCACCAAATAAATGTCTGCCCCAAACAAGTCTATCCAGATGAGGGATCAACACAATGTTGGCCTGATAGAGGTTGCCATGATATGCTTCCCATTCGTCTTCCAAGTACGTTGGGATCCCAATGTGCCAAGCATGAGGCCATATGGGGGAGGGCAGTGGCAATTGAGGACCCCGCCCAATACTGGCCAGGTTGAAGTATCCCCGCTGATTGAGGAAATTTATGATAGGAATCGAGAGAAGATGGCATCTAGGCATGCCTTTAACGACGTCCATCCCACTCAAATCCTTTGTCCATCTCCAACAACCCAATGCATATTACTACACAACCACGATATTACAATCCTTAGGCTCCGCCACACTATAGATATACAAGACTTCGATGAGGCACCTACTTGGATCCAGTCCTCCAAATCTCTTTGTTGGATATATTTTTCCATCATGATGTTTTTCCAGAGGCCTTGCTCCCCAAATATGTGCCATAGATTTGTTGTCAAAAGAGCTAGGTTGAAGCTTTTAAAATTCAATAAGCTCCAACCACCTTTATTTATAGGTTTGGAGATAAGATTAAGTCCAACAAGGGGGATCTTTCTTTTGGGGCTGGACCCAGACTACATAAAATTTGTCACAATAGATTCAATTTTTCTTTATTATAGCTTAGGGAACGTGCAATATGTGCATCCAATATGCTGGGATACCTTGGAAAAACTGTTCAAATCATGATTACCTTGCCCCCCATAGTGAGCTATCTCTGGTCCCATCTGAGTAACATCTTCTCCAATTTGGTTGTAAGCCAATCTGAGTCTGAGATCTTGTAATTACTCGGCTTTAAGTGACATCCCAAATATTTGAAACCATAGGACATTGCTTGGATCTTCACATCAAACATAGATGCATTGTTATTTAACTCGACTGTGTTTCCCTCATCAGATATGAGCTCTGTTTTTTCTTTATTAATTTGAATGCCAGAGGCTTTGTGAAATTTCTGGAATATCTTGTGGAAGGATTCCCATTCTATTATATTTGTTTCCCCTGCACATAGAATGTCATCCACAAATAATAGGTGTGATATCTAGCAATTTCTGGTGATCCCACATCCTTTTATTGCACCAGATTCCTTCATAATGTTGATTCCTCTGTTAAAGGCATGCATGCCGAGGATAAATAACAGTGGAGACAATGCACATCCTTGTCTTAGCCGTTTATAGATTTTGAAGAATTTAGCGTAATCCCCATCAATGAGAACTGCCATAGATGTCGATGATATGCATGCCATTATCCATCTAACATGCCTGTGCTAAAATCCAATTTTGTATAGAATCATAGATAGGAATTCCCAATCCACGCAATCGTATGCCCAATTAAGATCGATTTTCATTAGGCACAATTTTTGTTTCCTTGTTTTGATCGAGTGAATGATTTAAGACTTGCTTAGGCTAAGGAGCTAAGAACGACTAATTGAAAGAAAATTCAAAGGAGAAATTATGTGTTTTCAATTTGATAAGGGATGAATTTTAGTAGTTTTAATTACCTACCTCAGGATGATGGCAAGCCCCAATATGATATCTCGAGCAATAGTGAAAATCACATGCATGATGATGATGAGCCCAAAATTTTTGTTGGAAAGTGAGAGGAGAAAATATAAAATTTCACACACAAATAATATGAGTTGATGCTCTTCTATTGATCACACAAACTTGACTTGATTACAATAAATCCAATAAGGGGTATTTGTAATTTTTAACTCACGACTCAACTGATGATAACTTCAACATGAAAACACATACTAAATTTAACCTTTCCAAATATAAATTGAACTCGAACTTCTAATATTGGACTTGAATTAACTCACTTCAACCGCTCACTTCATGCATCACATGTTCAAGAGAGTAATTACAATTTCCAACACTCCCCCTTAATTACGAATGTATGACTCAACATAATTCAAACGTGACTTGAACATGACTCAATTATGCTTGTTAGGCTTACAATAGAAACTTGACTCAATCATCACTTAAACATGCCTATTTGTCTAAGTCTCAGCTAGGATTACAATGACTCAAAATGTAGTGCCCTGCTCTAGTTGACTGACAACGATATGACATTAACATTTATTTAGCCCTAAGGCCCACACTTTATTCTTTGAGGGCCTTAGGGTGAGGATCCAGACACATGACTCTATTATTAGTGGTTGTGATATTAATGGTTGTGATGTTTATGTATGTTCTCCATTGATATTATGATGAAGATAGCATTAATGGTTATGTATGCTATCTATTGGTATTATGATGATTGTAACATTAATGGTTATGCATGTTCTCTATTGATATTATGATAATTGTAGCATTAATGGTTATGTTTGGTCTCTATTGAATTTATGATGATGATAGAAGTAAAGGATATGTATTCTCTCTATTGATATCATGATGATGATAGATTTGATGGATAGGTATGTTTTCCATTGATGCTATGATGTTGATAGCTTTGATTGATATGTATGTTTTCATTGATGTTATGATGATGATAGCCATGATGGATGTGTCCCCTATGTTACCTACTTGCATTAGTTCTGGTTCACAATGAACAATGATGCGAGTGACTAGGTGATGTTGATGATGCTATTAGGACAATTACTAACATTGAGAAACCTTGTTACTGATGATTATTGAGTATGGCAGGAAACCACCAGAGGCACTTTCATATAACGAGTTGACGACACTTGGTTTGATGAAAATTTATATTGTTTTATCTTTGAAATTATAAGTCAATTTTGAAACTTTCTATATATGTTTATCTATATTCTGATGATATGTTAATGGTTGTAGGCACAGATTAGTTGCTTGGCCGAATGACTCACATATGGGTGATGAGGTTGTATAATTAAATGGAACTGCATGGGAGGGGTGGGGCAGTGTCCCTAATCTCACCCACTAGAACTCCCTTCGTGACTTGGGATGGAAAGGTTGAAACACTTTCACCTTGAAGATCATGATGCCATGAGAGAAGGTCCCAAAGTTGGGTCGCTCATGAGGATTTTACTGAGGGGCATGCATCAAAGTGGATTCCTTGATCCCCAACACCATTAGTCTCACTATAGCAGGAAACATAAGAGATGATAGTGATTTATGTCATTGCACCTATACTTTCCCCTCATAGCCACTGAATGCTTGAAGGGCAAGTGGCATGGCACCCTTGGAACTTCAAGGGAATTTCTTGAAGGGCATGACCAACTTGACATCCTTGGCATCACAAATAAACTGTTAGGCATGACACCCTTGGAACTTCAAGTGAAATTCTTGAAAGGCACGACAAAACTTGGCATCCTTGGAGTCATTAAAAATAATACATTAATAAATATAATCAAGATATGAAAAACCATGAAAATTCACATAAAGGGTAAATGATGTTAGAAACTAAGGAAATTAAATCAAGAATAAAACTTGGGTTAAGAGGATCATAGGAAGAAATAAAATATTTTACCTTAAAAACTCTACCCTTCCCACGTTGGAAAATATTAGGGAGATAATGTAATTTAATTAGGTCAAAAGGGGAAAAAGGGGCATAAATGTAAGGATAAATATTAATCTTAAAATAGTTAAATCTAATTAAGAGAAGATTATGGTGAATTAAAATAAGATTAATAAATTAAATTTTAGAGAAATTTAGAGAACCTCCATGTGGCAACAACCAACATAAGAATATCCAATCTTGACTTATCAATTGACTTTAGTAATGAACACAAATTAAGGAGTAAAAAGGGGGATCAAGGGACAACTAGAAGAAGAAATAGGAATCTTGTTGAGGTGAGGAAAAATATTATTTTTAAATTAAATTTAAGTAAATAATTTTGGAGATCCTTGATGAGATAATGACACGGGTGGGCGAATAATCAAAATATTGGATTAACAAAAATAATTAATTATGCATGAAATGCCAAGTGTCACCTATGAGGACTCCTATAAAAGAAAGGGCAGGCCATGGGAGAATGGATTTTTCTTTACCTTATTGTTAGATGGATGAGACTATGTCAGAGTAGTGACTATGAGATATAGTGAGTTTGGTGAGGTAGAGGAATTTAGAGAGGGGACTCTTGAGCCAAAGAGTGCTCTCCTCTACCAGCTAATACATTCTTTCGTTGTACAATCCCATTGCAGCTTGAGGGTCCGCGAGGAAGGAGAGTACCCAAGGAGTAGGCTGGGAGGTCAACCGGTGGGTCACTGCATTCAGATTAAGCACGTCAACATTCACACTTGGAGGCGACCAAAAACAAAGGAGGGAAAACAATGACAAGTCAAGTTTGAATCTCATAGCCTGGTGAACGGTACCTATGTTGTTATAATATTTTTTTGTATGACTTCATTATGGTTTTAGTTAATAATGTGTAAATTTGATGATATGTTCAATGAAGTGAAAATTAGAAATTTTTTATATAATGCTCAATAAATTTTGAGTTCCCAATGCTATTTTCTTATGATTTTATTTTTAGTTTGTTTAAAAAAAAATATGGCTGGTCCTTACACAATTTTTACCATTTTGCATTTGCTTTTGCGTTTCTTTCAAATTTTATATCCTCAAAACTACATCATTCTATGTTGCACTTTCTTATTGTAGGCTCCATATTTATTCACCTCTTGTTGCTACAATTTTTCTTTGACTTGTCTTTTATTTGTTCTGAGTATATCTTTTACAACTTCTTCTTCAAAGATTCGTTCAACCATGGACTGTTGCCACAACTCTTTGTCTTCAAATTGTGTTCTTCGATGTGCTTCTTGTGCTTCATATTCCTCATCTTCTTTCTACCATATTTTTTTATAGTAGAATGTAATCTTTTCTTGACTCCATTGCTAAAAGGTTTTCTCAATGCTTTTTTCTTCATCTTCAGAAACATCCATGTCCTTTCCTCCATGTTTTTATTCATCTTCTCTTTAAGTTGGATTGCTATCCTATTTACTTGCACATTCAAAATCAATGTTAAAAACATATTCATTATGCTCTATAGTGGGAGATTTCTCCTCTTCCTCTTCCTTATTTGTGTTATCTTCTGATTCTTAACAAACCTCTGTTGTTGCAAACATGTTGTCATCCACTTAGCTTTCAAACACAAGTGGGCTTATCTCACCAAATAAAAACATATTAATGTGTTCTTTCTGTTGCATCATGTGCAACCATCCATCACTAGTTAATGGTTCTTAATAAAATTTAACATCAACATAATTTTCATCAACTCTATTGTGTGGTATTTGAGCATGCATTTCTCATTAACATTTTTAACTTCACCAAATTCATCAGTTGTGGCTAGATTCACCAATTCACACCTCACTTTGTAGCCATCATCCACATGTGTTTCATCACAGTGGGATTCACCATTATCTGCACCATCCACATGAATATGTTTTTGCTCTACTTCACATACAAAGGATTCAACATCTCTCTCTGTAATCTTTGTTGCATATTCTTCATCCATTTACATATTTACATAATGGGTTTCACTTTTATAGTCTTCACGACCATCATCCACCTTTGAGTGGGATTCTCCAAGCTCTATTGTCTTCCGAGAGTCTTGTTCATCAACTCTCAGATTTGTGGCCGACTTCTCTTCTTCAGTAGACTATGGCACATCTTGTTGTTGCATGTCACTTTCCTTTTTGCCAAACTCTGCTTCTAGGATCTTTCATGCTTCCTTGGAAGTTGTAGCTTTATGACCCATGATTGTTGTATTTCTTCTGTCTTATGGTTGTTTGATTTATTGCACGAGGTTTCTCTCCATATCACCCTCGGAAAAAAATATGATTTTTAATATCTGCTCCGTAAGGCACAATATTCACTAGATTCACATACAGAGATAGATTTTTGTGAACCCAAAACACTGTCATACTTAACAAAACAGAAAAATTTGCAGACCAATTCACCTTTGCAAAACCCAAAACATGTTTTTTCCAAAAACACGACTTTTTTAATCTCTTAAAATACTTTCAATAAAAACTTTATCTCCAACCTTTCAAACCTTTAAATTTTTCTTTTTAATAAAATTCATCATCACAAATAATTTTTTTATTGTTCATAAAATATAAAAGCCTTTTTCTTTAAACTAAGGTCATATAAATAACTTTTCCTATATAAATTTTAAAAAAATCCTTCTTATTGATGTTTCAACATATATTAAAAAAAAAAATTAGACTTTTTAGCAAAACCTTCGTAAACATATCGTTTTTTTGTTTTTTTCTTCCAAGAAACAGACACATTAACAGAATCAACGACAAGCTTCCACTCAATGGCAGCCAATGGTGGCTTACGGTTAGCGAGGTCAACCTTCAGTCTCTCGATGTGGTGGTAGTTCTATTGGCTTCTTACGAACTCTAAATAAATAGTGAAATCAAAGATAGAGGAGTAAAGGTACAAAATTGATGGAATTGGGAAGACTCTCCAAGAGAGCTTGATCACTTCACAAATATGAAAATTTATACATCCTTGCTGCCATAGAAACTACAACAACTATCATTATTTCTTCAACTACACCTATCGACTGTCGCCGCTTGTTGCCAACTAGTCGTAGGTACAAGTGTTGGGCAGTGTGATTATTCTAGCAAACCTCCCCTTAATCACGATGACCTAAATTTTAAAGTTCTCGTTGGTCTCAGTCTCAGCCTTAGCTAAGGCTTACACAACACAACTCTCTTCAGTGGACACAGTGTTGCTGACATTCCTAGCTGCCAACACTCCACTGGATATTCTTTGTGATCTACGCCACACTGACATCCCGGTCTTCATTAGTGGACATTCGGTTGTAGACACTCCTATCTACGAACACTCCATTGGATACTCTCTACACCACACAGGCTTCAAGGTCAACACACCCTTATTCAATAGACACTCGGTTGCATACACTCTTGCCTGCCAACACTCCCTTGGATATACGCCACACAGGCATCACGATCAATATAATCTTCATCAGAAGACACTCGGTTGCAGACACTATTATCTTCCAACACTCCATTGGATCTATGCCACACGGGAATCACAATTGTCATCAGTGGACACTCAGTTGCAGACACTCCTATCTATGAACACTCCATTGGATACTCTCTATCCCACACAGGTGTCATGGGCAACAAAACCCTCTTCAGTGAACACTGCACTGGAAACATCTCTCTCCAACAGCGTCAAAATAGGGTAGAATCCACTTTACCTTCACCACTATCAATCCCTCCTCTGGCTCTTCACACCACAAAGCCCACAACTCTGTAGAACATCGAGCTTAAACACTCCTACTCACCCTTATGCTATCTTCTGGACAACATTGGACCTCACACAGCCCCACAGGCTCTGGTATTGAATCTCAGCACACAAGGTGGCCTTTTAACAATGTTCTTCTTAATCGCACTCTGTCCCATGGTCTACGCTGGTTGCTTCTCCAGACAACCTTTTAACAATGCTCTTCTTAACTGCGCTCTATCCCATGGTCTACATTGGATGCTTCTCCACACATCTCCTCTATGCTTCTTATCAAGCCATCGTTATCTAATAATTCCACACTACATGAGCTACAAAGCCCATTTCGGCCTTCATAAAAATTCTTGAAGCTTGGTTTTCCCAACATACAACTCCACACGCGTTTTTCTAGACTTCAGATGGAGCAACTCTCTAGGTGATCTATTCACATAAATCGTCCTCCAGGAAACAACAACTTCTTTAAAGCCAGGGTTTTCGTTTGTGTTACCACTAATCCTTGCCGCGTCCAAGTATTTGGCATTGTAGAAATTCCTCCAAGAGGCATCATAAGGGGGGAAAAATCAAGCTACGACGACATTCGTAAGACTTGACCAAGATTACACCATGCTGGTCTGACTACTACTCTAGTTGTCGCTCAGGGTGGAAAAATTAGCCTTTTCCTTGGCGCCCTTAGAATCCTGGCTGCATTATCATAAACCTTCACGACTTCTTACATGAGTGCTGCCACATTGTTATGCTCCAATGCTTGTACCTTTGGTTAGATCTCTTGATATAGCGGGGCTTGTCGTCATTTCAGTCTGCCATGGTTTTGCTTTGTTCGTGGTCATGTCCATTGAGGCGAACATCTTTGGTGGCCACGTCAACCCAGTCATTAAGTTTGGGCTGGTCCTCAGTGGCGAGATCACCATTCTCAAAGGCATCTTCACTAGATCGCTCAGCTCATTGGAGCGATCATTGCTAGCTTGTTGCTTAAGTTCGTCACTGCTGCCCTGACGACTCTGATTCACAGTGTAGTGGTGGGCATGAAATCCGACGAGGGAGTCCTGATCACCTTCGCTCTGGTCTACACTATCTACACCACCATGATGAACCCTAAGAAGGTGTTGTAGCAGCTACAACCACCCTCTAAATTTTTTCCTTAGCCCATTTTGGAGCCTCCCTACTGACCTTGCACAACATCTTGTCTTGCTTCATCAAGTACACAAGCTTCAGTGTTTTTCTTGCACAAAGGCAACCTGTCAATCACAGCTCGATGCATTTCGCTCACAGGCTGATCACCCGAACTTGGTACAATTGCAGGCTGAGCAGCTCCCCCAAGAAATTTCTCAATTCTGGAGGGAAACCAACCTTCCCTCCAGAAATTGCACAATCCTGGCTAGCAGCCTGTTGGGCTCTAGAATTGCATAATTCTGTGAGTCAACACTCCCAACAGGAATTGCAAAATTTTCCCCAACAGGGTTGCTCAGCCCAGAATTTGCGCAAATCTGGGCAACAGTCAGCTGCTTTGCCCAAAAATTGCACAAATATTGTGGGCAGTTAGCCCAGCTCCTAGCCAAAAATGCGCATTTCCTTCAAGCAAATGAGCAACTTCTTTCATGTGAAACTGAGTTGACAGGGTCCCTCCTAAGGCAACATGCAAAGGAATCCGTTGTTTTAGGGATCTATGTTTAGCAAGTGGAGGTTACATGCAAGGATCATTTCATAAACCTCCCACTAAATGTCGATTTCCCTAGATTTGTGGCATGTGCATCACAGCCTCGATGTTATCGAAACTCATCAACCGAACACTGCATAGCTCATTCCTCACATCAACCCTACATCTCTCACATCCCACATCACATCTAGGAGCAGTCGTCACATTCAGCTCAGTTGTTTTGGGGTAAACCCGCTTCCCATGCCTTGTGTTGCATTTCTACCGCTTTTTGTGTTTTCTCTTGTATGAGTACTGTTTGCTTGATTTATTTAAATGCTTGCTATCATTTACATGTATATTAGCTTGTCCTAGCACCATTTTAGTTTTTGTCAACATCTCACTGCTATCACATGCATGAAACTATTTTTTGCGAACGGTCGCTGATTCAGCGACTCGCCAAACCCACATGCATGTTGTTCCATTTTCTGAATTTGTCATTCAGCATTTGCATGCATGATCATTCACTTATGCTTACACTCAACATCAATATGAATTTGCATTCAAATTCACGTTCAGTTGCCCGTCGGTGAGTCTGGCCAACCCTGGCCCGGACTCTGCCTCACTAGACAACATTGCGCAATCATGAGAGGGAAGGCTTTGCCTTCCTCTCCATAAATGCACATTTATGCCCAGCAGTTGTTCCCCAACCCTACTTTGCGCAACCCTGAGGGACAATGACTGCTGGCAAATAAATTTGCACAATGCAGCCACTGAGCCTGCAGCCATTTCTAGCTGAGATTGCACAATGCGCAAATCCAGTAGTCAAAAGCCATACTGGACTGTGCATTGCTTAGTTCCAGCAGTCAGTCAGTTTCCCAACAACCCAAATTGTGCCTCATGCAGTCTTGGCAATCATTCTCCCAACCTCCCGACCGAAATTGTGCAACCTTCATGATCAGTCACATAGGTATGTTGCAACTCAATTCTCAAGTTCAGTTTGGTTTTCGACTGACAAATTGCTTACCATGAGTGTTGTCATGTCTCCAGGTATTGCAGGTTTTCATCTACCTCTCAGAATTGCAGGTACAATGGTCTCCAAGAGGGCAAAGCTGAAGACACAGTTTAGAGCATGCTTGGAGATGCAGTCGATCAAATGTCTATGAGCTTGCCTACTCACGAAGATATCAAGTTGTTCATAGACAAGAACATCAATATATCACTAATAATGAAAGAAACTTTGGAGACTCACACTATGAGGTGACAGCGTGACATGAAGATTGTGCGAAGAGAGAGAATGGAACAAAGAACGAGGTTCATGTGTTGAAGCAGCAACTCAGGAAGAACATGAAGCTACACAGATAGATGAATGAGTTGCAACAAGAATAGGAACAACAGTGGGTGCAACATGCACTCACGGATGAAACTTCCCCCGTACAAGTTAAAGATCCATTCCAACAGCTGACACAAAGTAGACATGGTGAGTAGTGTTCTTGATCACATGCAAGAGATTCACTAGCATGCATGTCATTGTGTGCACGCATGCAATCCAACCCATTCAACACACTCACCAAGGCAAAGACAAAAAGCAAGTCCAACTGGAGCTAAACATGTACTTCGACAAGTTGATGCGCATGACCACCAATACACACTTGAAGATCAGAACGGAAACTATGCATCAATGTGTTGTCAATTCAGTCGCATTCAAGAATACCATGTACATGTTAGCAAATGAGTTGGATGAAGGAGCCGAACCAATGCTCCGCTTGCAACGGAGGCAAGAGTTCGCTTCAGCAAGATGTCACCATGAGGTGCATGCACACCATCATGGATGACCAAGCTTGGCATCAGCTCACCACATTCACCATCACAAGCATGACAAAGAGTTGGTCTCATCACAGTGGAACGAGTGTCAGTGATGTCTTGCTCAAGCCATGTTGTTTCACATGAGTACAAGTGCATTGTAATGATGAATCATGTCAAGTGTAAGTCAAGTGTCAATAGTTGGATGTAACAGTCAAAGAGTAGGTGAAGAGTCACAAGAGTAGTTGAACTGTCACAAAGGGGAATGTCAAGGATCACCCCACCCTTTTCTATAAATAGCCCCTCATAACTCATTGTATAAGCTTTTGGTCAGCCAAGCTTCTGATAAGAATATCTTGGAAAGAGCTTGGACAATATTGTAAAGCGCCATGGCTTCTCCACTGCACGGATCTAGTTCATCTTTTTGGAGGAGCAGGCAGATGTGTCTATAACGTTCCATTGTTGGGGCTAGCAAGTTTACATTGATGTATTGTATGATTGGAACTTACACTTCTTTATATAATAAGAGCCATCATGTTTTCATGCATATGTTGTTATTGTAGTTCGAATGTTTCGATTGCTCTAGAAATGTATGTTGTTTAACTTAGGTAGTTGTGTATGAACACTTCTGTATGCAATTATATGAACCTTGTTGCAGATGTGTTGTTGGTTTAACCATCACTTTGGATTGCCGGACTGACCTGCTTTCCAGCTTGTGATGCATCTTTGCTCATGTGTTCCCTTCCCAGCTAAGTACACTTATAGGTTGCCAAGGGGCACACTCACCTCAACCCACCTGTGCTAAAAACCTCTCATACACCTTCCCTTACTCACTGTAGCAGTTACACCCTTGCTACTGATAGAGTTATTTTACTTGCCTCTGTGCGACATCGCGGTCAAGGCAATACCATACGACTCACTGTTGGGAATCCTACACCAAACAGTCTGAGGTATAATTGGGACTTCTTACCAGGGAGATCCCCTTGACATCTTGACGGGTCCAGCACCGTCAACCTTTCTGGCACTAGAAGGAGGGACTGATGACAAGCTGTGTTCTCTCATCCAGTTTTGAACCTTTGCATACCTTTCATGGATTCTTTCACTCTTCTTCCTCCATGATGTTTTTCGAATCGTGAATATGTCTCTATCACGAGGGAGTTTTTCGATTTCTTGTCCACTTAAACGTATGATGGTGAAGGCGAAGTGGCCTGGCTTCAGTAGTTACATGACTTTCTTTCCATGCTTCATGAGGAAGATTGGTGTTCTGACGAACAAGCCAACTTGCTGCTTGCTCACACATTTCTTGAATCTCCATGTCATTGGTTGCTCAGCCTAAC
This sequence comes from Pinus tabuliformis, assembly GCA_031772625.1. NCBI lineage: Eukaryota > Viridiplantae > Streptophyta > Pinopsida > Pinales > Pinaceae > Pinus > Pinus tabuliformis. The sequence goes on from CM062815.1 coordinate 788,904,026, forward strand.
GGCTGGTAGTGTGCACTCACCTGAGAAATTTTGTGATCTCATTGAAGACACTTTCTATCATTTTGATCCAGACCATCTTGATCGAAAGATGTTACAACTATGGAAGGCTCTACATGAATCGGTTATTTATTTTTGGTAGCAGTTCCATGACTTGCAGTTTCAAGCACTGAGGAGCCAGATGAAATTTGCCTACCTTTGGGACTGGTTCGAGTATTTCCTTAAGAAATCTTCCCATTCCAAGAATAAGCTTGAGATCAAGCATCGCTCAACATTCTTCATTGATGAAGCTGCGCAATCTCATGTGGATACGGTCACTATCTCGACTGAGTGTCCGCATTCCTATCATTCAATAGCCCCACCATTGCCTAGTGATGTTGAAGATCATGCTCACACACCTGTTCAATTTTCACATCCTCTCAACATCACTTCACTCAATTTTATTTGAACCCAATGATCAACTGTGCTTTTGACTTCTGCGTACTAAACTCCCTTGTTAGCACATCTTGGATAGCCGTGATTCTAGCATTTGGATGATCACTTGAGTGCTTAATGTACCAGGTCAGTGCGCGATCCTGCAAAGTGCAAACCAACGTGGCTTTCTTGATAGTATCATATGTCACTCCCTATTCTTCCCAGATAACTTTTACAATGAACCAAAACTGGTTTGGCTCTTCATTTCCCACTCCCTTGAACACAGGCAACTTTATCAAGCTCGCCATATGGTGGTGGAGGTGGTACGAGTGAAGATGGTGGTGATGATGGCGAAACTGGCGGTGGTGTGGGTGAGGGTGGTATGCGCAAAATCCTTTGCCTAATCAAATTAATCGCATTGCATGGAGATACCTTCGCGAGCCCTTCCTCGTCCCTTCGCGGAGGTGAAATCAAGTGGCAAGTTTCTAGTTCCACACTTCCTTTGTTTTTGTAAATTTTCCCACTTTGCATAGCCTCGAACATCAATGTAACCGCATAATCTGTTTTACACACAATAACATCTTAATCCAAGTGTTCAGAGACTTAACGTACTTACCTCGCAGTCCTTTGAGAAAGTGTTGCTCTGGTTCATTGTAGTTCACTGAAGTGTCTATCACGAACTCAATAATGAATCCTCCTATAATTCGATCGAGCCAGTGATCAATAGTGTGCACGATATTATCCTTTGATGCTTCCAATCTACGTACTAGTTCAGGGGTCCACACAATAGGAATGTCAAGCTCGTACCTCCCTTAGCTATTTGCTAGCTTCATGATCCACTCATACAGCTTTGTAGGGAACGACGCAAAGAAAATTTCATGGATCTCTGTGTATAAGTAGCAGTGTGACCACTCTTCTTTTGTCAGTCGCGGATTCCTATTCTCCTATGTTGCGAACTCGTGAATTCTCCTATTAATCCAACGTTCGATTTCCTTCTTAGTTGGATTCCAGTGATGCGACATCAAACATCTCTATGAAGATTCCGGTCTCGGCAACGAAACCATTTGTTGGCTTGTAGGGGCCTAACCTAGGTTCGGAGTTAGTTAGCCAAACAAATCCCTATACCACTGGCCCTTTCAGCAACAGTCCGTGGAACGTGGACTGAGGTCTCACCCGAAGTAGTATGGGGGGAATGCTGGAACCAGGTTTCCGCACCCTTGAGATGTCTGAGGGTTTGATTTAATCCAACTGTAAATACTTTCACGCGGGTTGCTTCATGCGCTTCTCTGGCCTGCGAGACCTTTGTGGCCCTATTATATTCGTCTTCACGCAGCCATAACTAGGGGCTGCGGGGTTTCCACACTGATAGAGCAACGATCTGCACTATTTCCCCCAGTCACACCGCGAATCTTACTTATCTTTTTATAACAATTAGTTATCTTCGCGTAATTAAATACTTTATATTATATTCACTTATTCAACACGTTCACGCAGCAAATAAATAGTAAAATTGTAATTTATACCCAATATACTTCAATGCATAAAATAGGAAAAGATACATAGAAATATTGTAGAACTTCTCTTTATTAATGCTTCAATCATTATAGACTCAACCTGCCCTGTGCACTCATCTATAGGGGTCCGCGCACTCAACTGCAAACTACTAGGCCTCTGCGCACTCAGCTATAGAGCCTTCTCCTACTCTATGACCCAAATATTCGACTCTACACTTCAACTAAGACTCAACTCTTCGTCATTCATTCTCTCCATACCTCGTCTCTTTTACAACATAGAGCCTCGATCTATTTATACAATGCCATGGTTCGTAGATCATGGGTAGATCTCTCAAGCCGACATTACCTTACAAAAGTAAGGGTGGACAACCCTATGACTCAATTACAACTTCGTGCTCTGCGCCCATAATTCATGGAGTCTTTACATCGGACTTAGTCAAAACTTGGGCTTTAAGCCCCAAAACATGCCTTGGGGGGGATTCCATGCCCAACAAACATCAAGATATCACAAAAATAAACATCATGAACAACAACTGAAGGCAACATACCGAATGTAGCGAATGCAGTGAATGCAGTGAATGCAACGAACACAACAAATGCAGCGAATGCAACAAATGCAAGAGGAAGGTTGTTGACAACACAGAGGTGGAACAAAATTGCAAGATCAAGCAGATCAATTTATAATGAAAGAAACTCTGGAGACTCAGGCTATGAGGTGATGGTGCAACCTGAAAGTCGTGCCAAGATAGAGAATGGAACAAAGAAGGAGGTTCATGTGCTGAAGCAGCAACTCAGGAAGAACATGAAGCTGCACAAATAGACGAATGAGTTGCAATAATAATAGCAACAACAGTGGGTGCAACATGCACTCACGGATGAAACTTCACCCATACAAGTTAAAGATCCATCCCAACAACTGACATGGAGTAGACATGGTGAGCAGTGTTCTTGATCGCATGCAAGAGATTCACCAGAATGCATGTCATTGTGCGCACGCAAGCAATCGAACCCATTCAACACACTCACCAAGGCGAAGACAAGAAGCAAGTCCAAATGGAGCTGAACATGTACTTCGACAAGTTAATGCGCATGACCACCAGTACACACTTGAAAATCAGAATGGACACTATGCATCAATGTGTTTTCGGTTCAGCCGCACCCAAGAAGACCATGCACATGTTAGCAGATGAGTTGGATGAGGGAGCCAAACCAATGTACCAGTTGCAACGGAGGCAAGAGTTCGCTTAAGCAAGATATCACCATGAGGTGTATGCACACCATCACGGATGACCAAGATTGGCATCAACTCACCACTTTCACCATCACAAGCATAACAAAGAGTTGGTCTCATCCTAGTGGACCAAGTGTCAGTGATGTTTTTCTCAAGCCATGTCGTCTCACATGAGTACAAGTGCATTGTAACGTTGAGTCATGTCAAGTGTAAGTCAAGCGTCAATAGTTGGATGTAATAGTGATAGAGTAGGTGAAGAGTCACGAGGGTAGTTGAATTGTCACAAAAGGGAATGTCAAGGGTCACCCCACCCTTTTCTATAAATAGTCTCTCATAGCTCATTGTATAGGCTTTTGGTTAGCTAAGCTTCTCATAAGACTATCTTGGAAAGAGCTTGGACAGTATTGTAAAGCGCCATGGCTTCTCCACTACACGGATCTAGTTCATCTCTTTGGAGGAGCAGGCGGATGTGGCTATCACGTTCCATTGTTGGGGCTAGCAAGTTTACATGGATGTATTGTATGATTGGAACTTACACTTCTTTATATAATAAGAGCCATCACATTTTCATGTATATGTTGTTATTGTAGTTGGACTGTTCCGGTTGCTCTAGAAATGTATCTTGTTTAACTTAGGTAACTGTGTATGAACACTTTTGTATGCAATTATATGAACCTTGTTGTAGATGTGCTGTTGGTTTAACCATCACTTTGGATTGCTGGACTGACCTGCTTTCCAGCTTGTGATGCATCTTCGCTCATGTGTTCCCTTCCAAACTGAGCACACTTATAGGCTGCCAAGGGGCGCACTCATCTCAACCCACTTATGTTAGAAACCTCTCATACACCTTCCTTGACTCACTGCAACAGTCACACCCTTTCTACTAAGAGAGTTATCTTACTTGCCTCTGTGCGACATTGCGGTCAAGGCATTACCATACGACCCACTGCTGGGGCTCCTACATCAAACGGTTTGAGGTCTAATTGGCACTTCTTACCGAGTAGACCCCTTGACATGTTGACGGGTCCAACACCATCAACATAAGGGCTCCCTGGGCACCATTGCACCCATTGCCATCAGATTCATAGTGGGCGCCAACATCCTGGCCACTGGCCCCTTCTCTAGTGGCTCCATGAATCTCGCTTGCTCTTTCGGCCCTACTGTTGTCAATGACTACTTAAGCGGAAATTGGGTTTACTAGGTTTGCCCTCTGATCGGAGGTGGCCTTGCAGGCATCATCTATGGTGGGGTCTTCATCGACTCCCACTCTCTGCTCGCCTTCGCCACCTGACGCCCGATCTCTTTCTTGACCTCCTCATTTGCATAATCCCATTTAGAAACGTCCACCACTAGAATCTGTAGACCTTCATCTTCAACTCCTCCTTTCAAATTGAAAACGCACTCGGTAGGCCTCTCCTCCACCAGCGTCAAGTACTTGGCAGGAATGGTGGCAACTCCATGTTATTCCACCCTCAACAAACAATCTACTCTGACGCCTCCACCTTCAGCTTCTCTTCTCACACCCCATGCACGTCTACTTAAACCAATACAAAAATTTGTTTTCCTTTTCCAGAATTGTGGCTTCACTCAATCAACATTCTCACAATGCTCAATGCACAACGATCTTCAATCTTCTGACTCAACATCGTCCAAACGTAGGCCAGAGAGCTCCTCCGTGCCACCGCTCAGACTTAACCATCGCTCCATTTTAACCACCGCTTTAGAGCTTACTCTTCTTGACCAACACCCATTGCTTTCCACACGTAGATAACTCCACTTGTGTCGATCTCGACTCGACACGACTGGCTAACACGCTGGCAGAGTGGCTCTTCAGGTTTTCAATACACAACACCTCTATTCCTATGCAACATCACAACAAGCTACCCAACCCAATCCTTAGGTAACCATTTTCTCGACACAGGTCAGAAATCGTCCTGGAAGACCACGCACAGAACCAGGACAATTGAAGAAGGTGCAGGGGAGCCCTGAGGCGGGCGGCCAGAGGCCATGGTGGATTCGAATAGCCTTCTCACGCCAGGAGGATCCAACGCTACTACTCCTACTAGGCCAACAACGCCTCAAGCACCTGAGACTCCTAAACCTGATGATCAACTGCATGACTGGTCATGTTCTGCGCGAAATCGCAGACTTGCCCGAGCTCCAAACATTGATGATCTAGAACAAATCTTTTGCCAACACACTACCGTAGAAGCTCAACACGAACCATAAGCTATCCATTATAGGAGCCCACTCTGGTGCGCCCTTAACAATGAGACACTCCCTATCTCTACGATGCGTCCCCACCTCGATGGCACCAACAACGATCAAGATCCGGAGGCATCTCATCAACCCCTCCAAATTTTCTTTATTCGGCTCAACAAGCCTATAAGTGATATCATTTTCCTCACTGTCCACAATCGAAACTCGCTCAACACCATTGAGCTTACTCGAACCAACTCCAGTACCAGTTGATGGAACTCGGAAAACTCTCCAAGAAAGCTTGATCATTTCATTCACAATCATGAAAATTTATACATCCTTGCTACTGTAGAAACTACAACAACTGTCATTATTTCTTCAACTATTACTGCCCCCTGCTACTGTCGACTAACCATCATGGGTATAGGCGTCGGTCAGCATAATTATTTTAACAAAAATTTCATGCACAAATATTTAATATGAGATACATAAATAATTGATATGATATGAGGTGCGGCTCTTTTATTGATTTACAAATTTGGCACAGTTTTACATAAATTTAACTTGATTATATTGAACCCTTTATTGATTATACAAATTTAACTGGATTACATTAAACCCAATAAAAAATAATTGTCTATTCAACATATAAACACATACTAAATTTAATATTTCCAAATATAAACTAAGCTCGAACTTCTACTCTACTCCACTCAACGGCTCACTTAGGCATCACATACACATTGAAATAATTACAATTTCCAACCATTATTCCCACCTCCAATTGAAGGTGAGGCTCAGGGCCAGCCAGCATATGCAGGCATTAGTGAGGATTATCGAGTAGAAGGTTGTTACCATAGTTACCAAATTTGCTTGAACTGGGTAAAAAAATACGAAAATCCGTGGATTTGATACGAATATCAAAATTCGTGGATTTGATACAAATATCGTATTATTCGTCAAAATCGATTCGTGGACGATTGTTCATTCAATAAGAGAAGATGCTAACGACGGCACTAGTATGGTGTTCACGCATAACGCATAAGGAATTAACATTAAAAATCATAGTGAAATGGGAAACTAAAAATGAGAAATTTAGTAGTTTAAAAATCATAGTGAAATGGGAAATTTAATAGTCTAAAATCATAGTGAAATGGAAAAGTTTAAAAATTATAGTGAAATAGGAAAGTTTACTGATTTACCCCCTAAGAGTTAAGAAAACAAGTAAAGAAAGAATATGTTACACTGAAGAATTTGTGAGGTAATTTTAAAAGGAGTGATTGATTTTCTAGGTTATTATATATTTTTTTAGATATGTTTATATTTATTATTATGAATATTTTAGATAAATAATTATTTAAATTAAGAAAGTATTTTAAATTTAAGTTTTAAAAGATATAAAAGTTTGAAGTGAAGTGTGATTTTTAATTCAAAAAAAACTCAGGAAAAAATGACTAAAAGATATTGTTGTCATAAAAATGAAAAGATTAAGATGTAGAGTGTCGAATTAAAAATTTTTGATTCGAAAACTATGGTTGCCACCAATTGTAAAATCATGGTATCGTCCATACTAGTTTTTATTCTTATTATTTTGTTAGTCTTTTCGCTGCAAGTTTATGCTACATGGTTTTGGAGGTGGTTTGGTCGATTTTCCTACCCGAATCGATGGAGATCATGTGGGGTCGCAATCTGCGGTATTAGAGACACTACCCATCTTTGTAAATAAATCAAATTTTTTTACAGATGGGCTGCAGTGTGTAGTGTGTCGGTGTGAATTCAAGCAGAATGACCAAGGTCAGCTTCTACCCAATTGCAGGAACGATTTTCATGTCGATTGTATTGACATGTGGTTTCATTCTCATTCCACATGTGCCCTTTGCAAAACCGATGTTGAACCCCAGAAACCAATTTTGGAATGTATTAGATGTTGGAAATAATTGTCAGACATATTTTTGCAGGTTATGTCTTTGTTTGAAGATGGAAGAACTGAAGGTAGGCGCGAACCATTCTGAAATGCAGCAAGGAATTTAAAGCAATTAATGTACTTTGGTAAATAGATATGGGCAAGCATTCATTCAGCGATTATTTCCCACACTCTAGAAACACCATTGCAATTCTGATCACACTCAACAACAACATCATATTAATTATTTTTTCTCTGTCATGAATTAAATATAAAATTGTATGTTGAGTTAAATATGAATATAAAAATTCATTTTCACAAGTTAGAGAGTAAGACAGTTGGAGAGAAAGAGAGTCCAAGTCTCTGAGGAGAAAATGGTGGAGCAAATTTTGATGTTTTAGAATTCAATACTAAGTTTTTATTGTGTTGCTCCAAACTTATCTTGTTTTAATCTCAGTTTTTGCCATGAGTGAATTTTGCATCTTTGAGTCTCTATAATAGCTCCGCGAAATTCAAGTCCGCAAATATTGTGTTTTTAAGTCTCTGTATAGCTTCGCGAAGAGTCATAGACCTCCGCGAAATTACCTCTGCAGTGCGCGAAGCTAACTGCGCGAAAGTAGCTTCGTAAAAATCATAACCCTTTGCCCCTTTGCGAAAATTTTCTTCAATTTTTATAACATGGTACCAGAGTGGGTTAAATATTGTTAGTGTAAAAACAAGTGTTTTTACTAGCAGTAAGAATTGTTTTGAAAGTAGATTGGTTTTAGCATATTTTCCAGCAGGTAGAAAGTTTTTTTTAATGCTCAGAAATGACAACATCAAGCACAAGCTTGACTAATCCTCAAATACCTCAGTTTAATGGTAAAAATTATGATTATTGGGCTATTACAATGAAGGCCTTGTTTTATTATCAAGACATTTGGGATTTGGTGGAGAATGGTTTTCAAGAACCAGAAGATGCCGCAGCATACAATGTCTTATCTCAACAAGAAAGAGTTTTGTTAAGGGACAACAGGAAGAAGGATTCAAAATCCCTATTTTATATTTTCCAAGAAGTTCATGGAAGCATTTTCCAAGGGTTGCAGCGACAATGAAGTCCAAGAAAGTATGGGACACCCTCCAGATAGCCTACCAAGGCATGGCAAAAGTCAAGACAGAAAAGCTGAAAATGTTGAGAAGAGATTTTGAAACACTTTGTATGAAAGAGTCTGAGAATGTAGCCTCATTTTTTACACATGTAAGTGGGTTGGTTACTCAAATCAGGTCTCATGGTGAGACACTTGAGGAAAGAAGAATAGTTGAGAAAGTTTTGATAAATTTGCCAGCGAGGTTTGATGTCATTATTGTCGCCATATAGGAGACAAAGGATCTCTCACATTTCTAAGTGGATGAACTTAATGCATCACTGATTTCTCATGAACATAGACTGAATAGAGCACCTAACTCCTCATTGGAGCATGCATTCAAGACACTAGTATCATTTGGTCAAGGTCGAGGCAGAGGAAGATCATCTGCTAGAGGAAGAGGAAGAAGCCCACACAGAGGTAGAAGAAGCAGCCTTTCAAGCTCAAATGGAAGAGGCAGCAATCAAAATCCAAGTCAAGACCCAAGCCAAAATCAAGAATAAGGTCAGAGGTATGATAAATCTCAAGTTCAATGCCATCATTGTAAGAGGTATGGTCATTATGCAATTGAATGTAGAAAGAAGCAATATGAAATTAGTAACAAACCAAGTGTAAATTTCACAAGAGAAAATGAGAACCATGATAGCATGTTTTTAGCTTGTGATGTAGCACAAGAAAAACAAAGTGATATATGGTATCTAGATTCAGGTTGTAGCAACTACATGTCAGGAAACATAGAAATGTTTTCTAATCCAAATGAAAATGTGAAATCTAAAGTGACATTAGTGACTAATAGCAAAGTCTCTGTCATGGGAAAATGAAGAGTTAATATCCTAACAAAGAAGGGGGAGAAGAAATACATCTTAGATGTTTACTTTGTCCCCGGTCTAAAGCATAACCTCATGGGCATGGGACAACCCATGAAAAAGGGCTACAATGTCTTCTTTAATAATGATGTATGCACAATTTTGCATAGGCCTCCAAGAAGACAGCTGATTGCAAAGGTTCAGGTGACAAACAACAGAGTGTTTCCCTTAAAAATAATATCGGATTTCAATGAACTCACAAGAAGTTGCATGGAAAGAAGCAACTGTCATACAAGTAAACTTTCAAGCAAAGGTAAAAGATGAAAATTGGTTATGGCATTTGAGATTTGGACACCTTAACTTTGGGGGTTTGAATTTTCTGCATAGGAAAGGCATGGTGAAGGTTTTACCACTCATAGAAAAACCAAACAACATATGTGAAGGATGTATCTTGGGCAAGCAACATAGAGAGACATTTCCAGTAGGAAAGTCATTAAGGGCAAAGGCACCTTTGGAGATTGTCCACTCAGACTTATGTGGACCAATGTAGACACCATCAATTGGTGGCAGCCACTATGTATTGACCTTCATAGATGACTACACAAGGAAGACATGGGTCTTTCTCTTAAAATAGAAAAGTGAAGTGTTTGAACACTTTCGACAATACAAGGCTCTTGTTGAGAAGCAAAGCGGACATTACATCAAAGTCCTTAGGACTGAAAGAGGTGGAGAATACATCTCAAATGACTTCCTTCGATTTTGTGGGGAACATGGAATTCACAAGCAATTTACAACAAGATATACACCGCAGAAAAATGGTGTGGCAAAAAGAAAAAATAGGACAATTATGGAAATGGCAAGGAGTATGTTAAAGGAAAAGCATTTTCCAAATGACTATTGGGCTAAAGTTGTCGTTTGTGCAGCATATATCTTGAATAAATGTCCAACCAAAAGCTTCCAGAACATAGTTCCTGAAGAGGCATGGAGTGGAAGAGAGCGTTGTGCACTTACATGAGAGCTTTTGGATGTGTGTCTTATGAACATGTCTCAGATGAATTGAGGAAGAAGTTAGGCAGCGAGGGGGAGAAATGTATATTTGTTGGATACACTGATGAATCCAAGGCATACAAACACCACAATCCATTAACTAATAAGGTCATAATCAGCAGAGATGTGCAGTTCATAGAAGAGGAAGCATGGGATGGAAGTTTAGAGAAGACAGTCAATGTCAAAGCATGCATGCCACATGAGGACAAAGAGGAATTAACAGCAACAAGTAATTCTTCAATAGTGACTCCCTCTACACCTATTCAAGCGCAACAAAGCAGGCAGAAAACAACACCATCAACAAATAATAGGACAGTTTCGCGCAACCAAGCAAGTGCTTCTACAAGCACACTACGAAGCATGACACCAAGTGACATGTCAAGCCCATCTTCAGCAAGCACAAGAAGGCCAAAATTCAAAAATTTAAATGAAATTTATGAACAAGATGAAGTTGATAGTAGCGCAGGTCTGAATTCCTTATTTGCATTATTTTATCATGTAGATGACCCAATCCATTTTGAGGATGGAGTCAAAGAAGAAAAATTGGTTGCGGCAATGGAGGAAGAAATAGAAGCAATAGAGAGAAATGAAAAATGGGAGTTAGTGAACCTTACGAAAGGAAAACACGTCATTGGAGTGAAGTGGGTCTATAAGACCAAAAGCAACATTGAGGGAACTATTGAAAGGCACAAAGCAAGGCTAGTTGTCAAAAGATACAAGAAGCAACATGGAAGATATTACGCGGAGACGTTCATGCCAGTTGCATAGTTGTGGCGATTTCCGTGCAACACAAATGGAGAGTGTATCAAATGGACGTGAAATCAACGTTCTTGAACGGAGTGCTGAAAGAAGAAGTGTATGTCGTGCAACCGCCTGGTTATGAGATTGAAGGTCAAGAGGACAAAGTATATCGGTTGAGGAAAGCTCTTTATAGGTTGAAGCAAACACCGCACGCATGGTACAACATGATAGATGCTTACTTGTTGGGCAATGGTTTCGACAAATGTGACAGTGAACCTACTCTTTACATCAAAGAGAGTGAAAGTAAGATTGTCATTGTCATCTTATATGTAGATGATTTGATTTTTACAGGCAGTGATGATTTCCTCATTGCTGATTTCAAACAAGTCATGAAGAATGAACTTGAAATCACTGACTGGGGATTGTTAAGATATTTTTTGGGCATAGAAGTGAAGCAAACAAAAAATGACATTTTTATCTCTCAAGCAAAGTATGTGGCAAAAATTTTGGAGGTTTAAAATGTAGAACAACAAGTCCGCACCAACTCCAACTATCATAGGGTTGAAGTTGAGCAAAGAAGATTGCAACAACAATATCAATTCGACCTTATACAAAAGCATGATAGGTAGCTTGATGTATTTGACCGCCACTAGGCTTGATATAATGTATGCAGTGAGTTTGGTGTCAAGGTTCATGGAGATACCCAATGAAACACACTGGAAAGCAACGAAAAGGATTCTAAGGTATGTCAATGGGACAAAACAGTATGGCGTTTTGTACACAGCGACAAGTGATTTCACGTTGGTTGGTTACACTGATGATGATTGGGCAGGTAGTGTTAATGATAGAAAGAGCATGTCAGGATATGTTTTTCATTTGGGTTACGGAGCCATTTCATGGGCCTCCAAGAATCAGCGAATAATGTCACTGTCAACAACAGAAGCTGAATATATCCCAGCAACAACAACAGCGTGTTAGACAGTTTGGATGAGAAGGATGTTGAGGGATCTTCGTCATGACCAAGAGGGAGCGATAACTATTTTCTACGACAACACCTCAACAATAGCATTGTCAAAGAATTCTGTTTTCCACAAGAAGACGAAGCATATTGATGCTAAATATCATTTTATTAGAGAGTTGATTAACAATGATGAAATTGTGTTGTAGCACTGCAGGTCAGAAGAACAAATTGCTTACATCTTCACAAAGCCATTGGCATGTGAAAGTTTTGTTTATCTTAGAAATTGTTTGGGAATTGTCAATGGTGGCAATTGTGATTAAGGGGGAGTGATGAAAATAATAACCCAACCACCGCAATAAACAGCGTGACAGCTACTATACTTATCAGACATATTTTTGCAGGTTGTGTCTCTGTTTGAAGATGGAAGCACTGAAGCCATGTGCAAACCATTCCGAAACGCAACAAGAAATTTAAAGTAATTAACGTACTTTGGTAAATAAATATGGACAAGCATTCATTCAGCAACTATTGCCCACACTCCAAAAACACGTGTGCGATTTTTGTTTTTACTCGGTGAATGAGCTGCAGCGTCATGTGAATGTATTTTCATGTTTTAGAATTCAATTCTAGGTTTTTATTGTGTTGCTCCAACCTTATCTTGTTTTTCTCTCACTTTTTTTCATGAGTGAATTTTGCATCTTTGAATCTCTGTAATAGCTCCGCGAAATTCAGGGCCGTGAATATTATGTTTTTAAGTCTCTGTATAGCTTGGCGAAGAGTCATAGACCTTCACGAAATTACTTCCGCTGGTGCACGAAGCTAGCTGCGCAAAAGTAGCTTCGCGAAAATCATAACCCTCTCACCCTTGGCGAAATTTTTCTTCGATTTTTCTAACATTAGCATAGAGCAAGTTTAGCTTACAATTCCAGAGAAAATTCCTTCAAGAACCCCTCGTAATCACAATTTGGAGCAAACGCTGACTGCAAGTTCTGAAAAAGACTATAATCAGCAAAACCCAACAAATATATTCTATTGGGATAGGCAAAAGCAAATGAATGCAGAGATGAATGAGGGAACCTTGGGAGGAAGAAGAGCATTAATAATGCCTCATACTGGCATTGAAATACCCAAGCGGCCCCATAGCTTTTCGTTTTGCAGCCAAGCCCATCAACTTTGCTCGCCAAATGGTTCTTAATCATCTTCAAGATCTCCTGTTAGTCTCGTTTTTTCGCTTACAAGAATGTTGAGCAAACACAGAGAGAATTAAGATCTTTCCAATAGATCATCCTGGTGAATGCAATGTCGAAAATGATGGTCGGGCGCAGGGCCAATAGAGTGTGACAGCGATATATTGTAGTATAGAGATAAACAAATAGGTTACCGATATAACACTGTATATTGAATCCCCGTCAGTAGTCGAACAGGTCCGTGTTTTACAGTCATATGTGCATTTGGTCTTATTTGCCAGGTACATGACAGGTCTATTGTTCAATACTCACTAAAATCTTTGGTTTTATTTGCCAGGTACAAAGAGAGGTCTACGGTTCAATACTCACTAGAACAGTGTAGGGAGTGATCCATTCCTCACTCACTAAAATCTTTGTTCTTATTTTCCAGGTACATAAGAGGTCTCCGATTTAATACTCACTATAAATCGGTAGTGTAGGGAATGATCTATTCCTCAGGTATAAGTAATCTAAAATACGACATTAGTTTAATTTTTCTACCATTCTTGGTTATACTTGCAGTGAATAAAAAATACAACATTACACTATTTTTTTCTACCATTCTTGATTATTAGCTGCTGGAGTGAGATTATTTCAAATGCATACGCTGGAAGTGTTAACAAAAGAGATATGAAATATTTTCCTGTGGCACCACATGTTTATCAGAAAATATATTATATGTTGATTTGCTTTTTTAATTTATTTAAATGAATATTTTAACTTTTTTCTAAGGATAAATGACATTGAAAAGACTATTTTTATATGCGAAAGTTATTTTAATTATAAACAAATACTTTTACAACAGCGATATCTTTAAATATTTAAAAAGGTGACGAAAAGGCAAGGATCTAAACGCTGGCTTAACAGTAAAACGAAATTGGAACGAGAAAGAAGTACAGTGCATTAAACTTAACAAAGAAAAAAACGATATTAAATTATAACTTCATATTATATGATTAACTAAATAAATCCAAGTACCCACTTCTTTATGTTTTTTTTCCTTGAATCAGGCACCAATTAATTAGCTGATCCCATTTCTTTCCCTGGCGAATGTTATTACAGGGCCTAGTTTAATTAAGGCTATTTTTTGGGCTTCTATTCAGTAAGATTGTAATGTTTTGTAATTTAAATTCTAAATTTTACTTTTGTATATAAAAATAAATTTAATGTGTTAAAAAAAATTGTCGGAGGCATTTGAATGTTGAATATGTAACACCTTAAAATTACAATTTTGTCAATTTCTAACCTTAGAAAAAATCTATTAAAAAGACAAAAAAATATCACCCTGTTAGACTACTGAGTTAGACTTGCTGAATAGGAGATTGTCAATTTCTAACCTTAAAAAAATCTATTAAAAAAACAAAAAATATCACCCCGTTTAGACTAAATAGGAGAAAAAGGTAATTTCATGAGGACTTTTGCCTCCTACATCTGTATGTTGAACCCCTTGAGGTAAGCGACTGACTGAATCCTGGAGCCAGGTGTCTCCTAACTTCCGTTTTGGGATATCGAACCGGGGACACCACACCCTGATTCATATTTTTTTGTCGTGCACCATAAACAAATCCTTCGTTTGAATATATTTGTTATAGTTTTATGATATCTGCTTCAGTTATGGTATTACCCATTTAATTTTTATTTTGATTATATATTAATTTGTTTTTATTAAAAATATATTTTTCTTATCTAAAATTTTAGATTGGGAATTTAATGTATGTTATTTATTATTATTATTTAAATTTATTTATTTGTAATGTTCTTAGTTGAAGTTTTAGTGTGAGTGATGTTTAGTAACTTTTATTTTTTATTAGTTATTATTATTATTTTTATTTAAGTTTTATTTCCTTTTTATTTAATTTTTTTATTTTGATTTTGTTCTATTATTTTCATAGTTTTTCTCCATAAATTCAATTTAATATTACAAATTTAAAAGACTAAAAGATAATTAAAAAAACTTTTCCAATATTTTCTTTTTAATTTTAATTTTCAGTTTTATTACTTTGAGTTATAATTTCTTTGCCTTTTTCTATGGGTTTTTTTCTCTCTATTTTCAACTCCATTTGCATCACTCATAGTTATGTTTTCCTTGTAAATTTTTGATTTCATTTTATTTTTTCTTTCACATTTCTATAATTTTCTTAGAGTAGTTTACAGAGGCCACAAATTTGCTTGGAAAATAATGGAAATTGTGGCAAAAATTTTGGAAAATCTAGATTACTGTTAAATTTCAGGATTTTGGGTGCCCAAGGAGTTTTTGATGGTGTTGAATCCATTTCCACCATAAAAAAAAAAATTTAAACAGTCTTATGTTTATATTTTTTGGAAAAAATAGTAGAATTTTAATGAAAAATAACTTTTCAGACATATTTGTAGCCTCTATAGACAACACCAATTTTATTTCCCAAGAAACAACTATTTATCTTTCCTGTTTTTTATTCAACTGGAAGTGCTACCATGCATCCTCCCTTTCTTGGCAGAAATGTTCGCTACTGTTTCATTTTCCCTTTTTTGTTTAGTTTCCATTTCCGCCTATGCTTTGTTGGTTTCTTAAAATCTCGAGGTTTACAACACAATTGGCCACAATGAAATGAAACTAAATTTTCTTACACCTGTCTTTTAATGTTGATCTAAGACAATAACAAAAAACCTTATCAGTAATCACAACATAGAAATTTTATTAACTTGTTTCGAATTTAAATACTAAATTTTAATTTAACATTTTTTATTCCATTTATTGTTAACCAATTTCTCCACATAATATGAAGAGTATTTTTATATCATTTCAGGGAGTAGGATAAACTCAGTTAACAATTTTTTTTCTTTGAAAAAAACTACCTCAATGTTATCTATGGAATCATTTATGAATTTTTTTGATGATTTTACTAGCGATTTTGTTTTCTACAAAACATGACAATACCATATGCAACTCATTTTAATTTTCTTGCAATGTAAGGATAAACATTTTCTTTCATTTGTGTTTGTTTAGAAAGTATAAAGCTATGAATCTTTTCTTTTTAATATTTGTAGGATTGTGATGGCAATTGAACTTGCGAAGTAAGCCTATGGTTTATTTTCACTTGTGTTCATTTAGTAAGCATAGATACTCTTTTTCATTTATATTTTTTCAATTCTAAATTTTCACTATTGTTTGACGAGCATACACTTTTGTTTATATTAATTTCTAGGTTTATTTTTAAATATCATTATTTATTTATGTAGTTGAGCATATTGGTATTTTATTTTCTAATTCATTTCACTCAATAAAAGTTGTTCACAATTGATCATATTGATATCTCATTTTCTACTCTATTTCACCTATCAAAATCTATTTTTTGTATACAATGTTTTTCATTTAATATTATAGTATATGATAAGTATGTGTTGCAAAAATTATAATTTTTTTTATAGTTAAAGTTAGTATATTAGAATTAAATAATGGAAATTATAATTTGAGAGATAACAATACAAGTTTTGTTCAATATCCCTTCTATTCACTACTATAGACACAATTACGTCTATCTCTATATAAATTCCCATGTTTCCTAGATTTCACATCTCATTTAATTGAAACTAAGTTTATGCATATCAATTTGAACCAAACACTCCCAAAGAAATAAAGTTATAAAGCTTCATTATAGCCAATGAAGTAGGGTGCTCACAAAAAACACCATTTTATCTATTTTTCTATCAAGGCTTTAACTGATCAGCTTGTAGTCTGTCAACAGTCCAAGCTCCAATTTAAATATATTTAAAATAAGTGGCAGGTACTAGCTACTACGTAGCACGTTATATTCAGATGGGAAATATGATATCCATTAACCTAAAACATAAAAGATCGTGTATTAAATTAGAGTAAAACCACTCAAAACTGGCGATTTGATTAAACACAATTTATGAAGTGTTAAATTTTTAATCTACCAAATAAAATAGATTAATATTTTCAACGACGAATAACCTTTTGATAGAAATGTTTAAATATAATTTCAAACCAATCAACACAAACTTATATTATTCCAAATACATTTAATGTTATATGAAGTAAGTTTAGATTCTTAGATCAAACTAAGCTTCAAGGTTATAGATGTGTTCTTTTAACAAACAATATGTTGTAGATATGAACAATAATTTCAAAGCTAACCAACGATATTTCCCATTATGTTGTAGTTGTGAATAAGGGCCATGGAATCCTTTTACCATCAGAATGAATTGGTTGAGTGTGACTACTCCTTCCATTGAGATTTGAAAAAAAAAACATGTTCTTATTTCATTTGGGTTGATTTGGAATAAGTAAACAAAATATTATATTTCAAATCAAATGAAACTTTTATTACCAAAATCATTCCAAGAAGAAGCATCATACACAGAATATTAGTTTCTTCTCCGTTACATTAATCCATTTATCAACAAATGTATTTGCATTAGCCCTAGGCATGAGAATTATGCTCGTATGCATAAAATGAAAAATTATTCCTAGAAAATGATGCAGGAGCATCTAGCTCAGCAATTTCATTATATTCTAGTTAACTTAAGGGGTTCTGTGTTTTCAAGGAAGTTGGATTTCTATGTATCAAATTAATGTAATTATTAATGTTTTGAGTGATTGGAATAGGAGTTAATTAGATATTTTGAAGATATTTGTAAATGCTCTCAAATGTAGGAGAACATGAGTGATGATGAGTGATTAGTGAGGATTGAGAGATTTGGAAATCAATTGTAAATCTTAGATTATAAATTGGTTTCATGGTTTGTGGAACTAGAGAGGATTCTTAGGGATTAGTGGAGTCAAAATTGGACTTAGAAGATATTCAGAATTTAGTTCAGCAGATTAAGGATCTGAACTAGAATTGTTAACAAAACCTTTTGTATAAATGTAATGCTAAAAGGCATAGAAGAGAGTTAGTTAGTTAGAGTGAAAATTAGAGTTCAAAGATTAGATAGGTTTGACTGTAAGCCTATGGGCAGGAAAGGAAAAGGTCATTGATTAGAAAATCAGGCCCGAGAGAGAGATTCATTATGTAAAGAATTATTTATAAAGACAGAGAATTCGATTTCTGAGTTGTGTGGTGTGTATTGATTAATGGAATTATAAACTATGTGTGGATTAGAGTAATTCTGCATAATATAGGTTTGCAGGTGTGTAGAATAAGAGAAGAAGTGCAAAGAAGAGTGTACAAGTTTACACATAGACAGTACTAGAGAAAACTTTCAATGTTACAACGAAGGTATAAATGCAAGGTTTCCTAAGACCAAAGAATTTATGAAGGAAGTGTAAAGGTGCAATAAAGTGGAGATTGAGATCAGAACAAGTGAAGACCGTAAGGCGAGAACAAATACACAGGCAGAAAGCCGAATGGGCCATTGCACAATAAGAAACAAAGAAACGTAACAATACACAGGAAATGTTGGATCAGTCAGATCAACAGACGAAATTGTGTGAGATAGACGGCTAGGATTATGTCACGCAAAATAAAGTCAAGATGAATGGCGGAGATTAAAACCACGTGTTAGTTGAATAGTGGCACGGTCTTCATAGGCGATAAGCAGTATCTCATGTGCCCTCAAAGTGGTAAACAATATTCTATATTTTCACGCGATTAGCGTAAGTGGTTGACACGTAGCACACGATGGAAAAATGAAACCACTTTTCTCGCGTGCTCTCGACTTAATATCGGTCGTGCAAGTATTTGCGCGAGATTGCGCGATATCCGTTCGATTGGATGGGTCACATCGATGGTGGAGATTGTCCGGACTAGTTGACAAGCGGACGACGTGATCCCTGTTCGATTGGGAGAGACAGATTAACGGTGGAGATTTGAAGCACAGGTTGAGCATCGATATATGTGTAAAAGTTTGTGGAATGGTCGAAAGATAAGGTTTTAAGTGTGGGTTATGAAATATTTCTATTATATGGAAATTATAATAGAAGTAAGCGGGATTAATATATTATGGTTTAAGTTTGAGTTTTAACCAAAGTTTAAAGACCAGGGTATGGTTGATAAGTGCCGAAGGTGAAAATAACCTAAAGTCGAAACCTATGGGATAGTTAAATGAATGTTTCCGCATAGAGTTTATTTAAGGAGCCTTTAACCTTGATTTAAGAGAATTTTCCCGATGTATGGAATTAAAATTCCTAGGACATAGTAGATCATGCAGTTTTATTTGCATACTGTGGGTATATGCGGCTTAGGAAGCATCAATTTGGTATCAAAGCAGAACAAGGAAATTCTGTGTGTAAGAATTCTTTGAGAAAACTTAGAACAAAGTTATGTTTTGAAGGTGTGTATGTATGCAAGACGAGATCAGATTTTACATCTGATAAATAGTAGGCACATAGAGATAAAGTGTAGTAGAATTTGTAGATGCAAAGGAAACATAGAACAATCCATTCAAAGTTCAGGTGAATGGTAAAACAAGATCATGCAGAGGTCTTGAAGGTAGCGACATAAGAAGGTAAGAAGATTGCAGCAACCTAGAGCAAGGGGTGCTCAATTAGTTCCAGAGGAGAGAACCAGAGAGATGCCAAAAGACTGAGCTCATAGGAGAGAAGCTTAGTGAGGTATCATGTAGCAAGGGGGATTTTTGTTGCAGCTCACAGAAAGATCATAAAGGAAATTCCACAAAGGATGTGGGTAGAATTGCTAAGGGATGAAGAAAGTTGGTAAGAATTTATGAGTGAAAGAAGAGGTGGCTAGAACCTAGTATTTCATTGTGATTGAAATACAGGAGGACATTTGTGTTCTTAAAAGGTGCAGATGAGTTGAAGCCTAAAAGGAGCAAAGAGAAGTGCTCAAAGAGGTTCGAGAGAATATAGAACTAAGTGCTTGCCAAAAGACCAAGTACAGAGGAGAGCTTGGTGAGGTAAGTGGCAGCATGGAGGACTTGTTGTTGCAGAGGATTTAATGCATCTCATAGTAAGTGAGTGAGGAACTCATGAAAATAGAGAAGGAGATGACTACTAATAGTCATAACAGAGATAACAAAGGTTTTTAGGAATACCACAACAAAAGAAAAGTGAAGAAGGAGGATGCTAAGGAAAATGGCAAGATAATGAGTCAAGAGGAGCTTGACAAGGAGATTATGGAGTTAAAATAACAATTCAATGTATTAAGGATGCTACTAGAGAAAAACCAAAGACAAGGTTGGGTCTTGACGAAAAAGGTAGTGAAGTGGTCTAAGTTACAGAGAAGGCTACAATAGAGGCAAGTGAAGTGGCTGGTGGAAAAACTCAGAGAAGCTGAGGTGGAAATGGAAGTTTCCATTTGTGAAGTAGAACAGGGCAAAGTTTTGGGTGAAGATGAATACTGGTGATCTGTGGAAGATCTTATGAATTATTCTAAGAATTCAAGACAGCAAGGAGAGATGATGATTGAAGCATCAAGTGAGACCACAAGGTCTCATGATTTTAAAACTGATAATTTTTGTATGATTGTAGGTATTGCAGGAGAAAAGAAACTTTGTGAAGATGTCTTCAGAATGGATGAAGATCTTGAAATAAAAGGTGACAAAGAAAATTTCACAGAAGAGGAAGAATTTGATTGGTTACAGAAGAAAGAGTCTATGGATGAGTTACTTAATGAGAGAAGACAACCACTTAAAGCTGTCATAGAGATGGAAGATCAGGATCTTATTCTGATGAAGAACAAAGGAATATTGTCTTAGAGAGGTAATCTAATGAATTTGATTAATGTTATTGATGAAGAACAAACGCAGGAGAATATTAATGCAGATGATGGGGCAAGGATAGCTCTTGAAGAAGATTTACAGAGAGACATCAAGGCAAAGTGTATTGAAGAAGAAGGGGAGGTAGATTTGTCTCAAGACAAAGAAAAGACAATCACAGAATTGAAGAAAGAAGAAGACTATGCAAAAGATTTAGCAAAGGGAGAAAGGACCTCTGAGATTTGTCAATAACAAAGGAAGATATGGAAAATTGTGTGAAATTTCCAAATTCTACTCCAATTGAAATTATTGAGTTATATAGAAAATTAGACTTTCAAAGAAGGAAGTTGGAAAAGAAAAGGATGTATACTCAGGATAAATTATTGAAAAAGGAAGACAAAGAAATTGTCGTGAAAGACAATCATAAGGAAAAGAGAATGGTAATAAAAATTCAGCAAATTAACATTACAGAAGCAAGAGTTCATTATTGTGAACCAAAACAGACAGATATCATTGAAACAGATGATATGAAGCAGAGTTTAAATCAACATATTAATGTGTTGACAAAGGAATTGAAGGAAAACTCAGAGAAGCATACTGAGATGTTACCAGAAAGGGAAAAGGTAATGAGGCCTTATATTTTTAATTCTAATAATTGTTTTATGATTACAAGATTTGATGAAAATGAGACAGACATGTTTCAAGTTGAAGAGTCATTTTTAGAACTGAAGAAGACTGGAAGTTGCTAGGTCGGACATGCTGATGAGGAAAAAGAAAAGCATGAAGATACCGTGCTTGGAGAAGTTAAACTGATTGTCAGAATTAGTCAAGGAAGTGAAGGACAATTACTGAGGGTTGTCAAAGAAGAGGAAGGAAAATATGTTGGAATTGATGAACAACATAATGATGTATTTGAGGGGAATCAAGTACAAAGGAAATTGGAGGACAATTTATTTTTTGAAAGTAAATTTCCAGATATTGAATAGAGGTTGTTTGGAAAATCACAAGAGGGTAAGGATGAAAGGGAGGTAGTAAGAATCCAACAACTTCAAAGAGAATACAATAAACACTAGTTTGAAGATGAGTGGAAAAAGTACAACAACAAATGGCAAAGTAATTATCATCCAAAATATAAATTGGACATTGAGATTGAAAGAATAATAAGATTGATGATGAAGGTGCCTCAGAAGAAAGCAACAATAAGTAGGCCAAGCAACAACAAGAGAAAGACATCAACAAACTGTGAAAGTATAGGTAGTGGGGCAAAGCAACATAAAGTGTGGAAACCTGCAAAACAACAACAAACAACAACAACAACCAAAGACAAATTACAGAACAAAGTATGGGATCCATGAGGACAAAGGTCGGAAGCACATGATCAGGAGATCATGATTATTTTAACCTTGGGAGTCTGATGTAGGAGCATCCAGCTTAGCAATTTCATTATATTCTAGTTAACTTAGGGGGTCTTGTGTTTTCAAGGAAGTTGGATTCCTGTATCAAATTAATTTAATTATTAATGTTTTGAGTGATTGGAATAGGAGTTAATTATATATTTTGAGGATATTTGTAAATACTCTCGAATGTAGGAGAACATGAGTAATGATGAGTGATTAGTGAGGATTGAGAGATTTGGAAATCAATTGTAAATCTCATATTAGAAATTGGTTTCATGGTTTGTGGAACTAGAGAGGATTCTTAGGGATTAGTGGAGTCAAAAGTGGATTTAGAGGATATTCAGGATTTAGTTTAGCAGATTAAGGATCTAAACCAAAATTGGTTAACAGAACCTGTTGTATAAATGTAAGCCTAAAAGGCATAGAAGAGAGTTAGTTAGTTAGAGTGAGAATTAGAGTTCAGAGATTAGATAGGATTGATTGTAAGCCTATGGGCAGGAAAGGAAAAGGCCACTGATTAGAAAATCAGGCCACAGAGAGAGATTCATTATGTAAAGAATTATTTATAAAGACAAAGAATTCGATTTCTGAGTTGTGTGGTGTGTATTGATTAATGAAATTATAAACTGTGTGTGGATTAGAGTAATTCCGCGTAAAATAGGTTCGCAGGTGTGCAAAATCAGAGAATAAGTGTATAGAAGAGTGTACGGGTTTACACACAGACAACACTAGAGAAAAATTTCAATGTTACAGCGAAGGTATAAATGCAAGGTTTCCTAAGACTTAAGGATTTATGAAGGAAGTGTAAAGGCGCAATAAAGTGGAGATCAAGATCAGAACAGGTGAAGACTGTAAGTCGAGAACAAATACATAGTGTTAACACCCAGGTTGTTCCCTATGACTCCCAAGGGAATACGGCCGGGGTAACCACTAACCAAGCTTTGGATTATAGGTCCTAGCCTACCTGTAATCAAAGAGGGCTCTCTCTTTAAGTTTTAGCTCTGTTTTTGTGAAGATTTAGGCTAGTTATAAGTTCCAGTTTTTTGTTTGAAGTTCTGGTTGTGAACTGTTGTTGTGAGAAG
This sequence comes from Pinus tabuliformis, assembly GCA_031772625.1. Taxonomy (NCBI): domain Eukaryota; kingdom Viridiplantae; phylum Streptophyta; class Pinopsida; order Pinales; family Pinaceae; genus Pinus; species Pinus tabuliformis. Next base: position 788,927,327 of record CM062815.1, read on the forward strand.
GGCATGAATGTTTGGAAAATGTTAGTCCATTGGGCATTTGGAGTCAGAAATCTGAGACAGTCCTGGTACCTGTGATGGAGAAAGTTTTACTGCAAGGCTAGACGACTATTCTTAATATAATTTCTGATTAGTGAGTGAAACAATGGGAGATGGAATTACAGACAGTGTGGTAACAATTTGAGCAGCAATTTCTACTTAGTAGCATACATGAATTACTAAATAGGAACTGTGAAAGATTCAGGTTCTATTGGAGCAGTTAAGAATTCCAATTAAACAGCTGAGCCTGTAGAAAACATTTATAGTAAAGAAAGATTGAAATCAGGGTGTCTCCATGGACAAATCCCGAGCTATTCTTTTTCTTTCTTCCTAGATTTAGAGCAACATATGAGAGATATGAGTTAAACAGATGACAAAACATTAACAGAGATAGAGAAGACTTATTGTATTAAGACATAACACTAGAATCCTATAGCATTCAATGGTTCCAAGACAGCATGCATCAGTAAGACCAAATTTCTGTAAACTCCAAGCTTTCTTTGTATTATTCCTCCAGAGATTACAGTCGAGATCTCCTTTTTTAACAAGAAAAAACAACCCTGAATCAACTGCGTGGGGGAGATTTTATACAAAAAATATCAAGTAAAATATCTAGAACGAAAGTTATTGAGCAATAACTGTCTCTACCAACTTTGTACAGTGAAGTTATTACAAAAATAAAAGCCTGTAGTAAAGGCATATAACAGCTGTTTGCTGTTTGTCAGTTGATGATGACTTTTGGGCCCAAGGGCCGGCTGCGTTAATTCTTGGATGGTTCCTGCTGATGACGGCTGCTGTAGATGACACGTTGAGGCCCTGATGCCTTTGGGATGCCCACCTGCAATTGTTGACTTGTGGCTGCTGATCTGTGACTTCTTTATTCATTCTCTGCTTGTTGTAGAAAGCATTTGATTAATTTATTTTATCAAATCATAGAAAAATCCTTATCATATCTGTCCACCATTGATCAGTGGGCAACTGATGCCTTTGCATTTTATGGAGTGTCTCATCTGCATCTGTATATTTGTAGTAATTAGGGGGGGCTGCAAACAGATGATTGATTTCATGTTCTATATAAAACAGATTTTCTAGTTTATCATACAGCTCTTGTCCTGTGGTCGGCCCAGTTTCTTCCGAAGTGCTAGATGAGGGAGTCAACTGATTAGTGATGTAGTTGTTGACTCTTTTTGCATATTGCTCATGAGAAGATAGCCTTCCTGCGCTATTTAGCAACATGGGGAGTCCCCTGTCATATAATGCCGTGATCTTGGCACCAAAAGTATTTACCTCTCCTTGAATATCCTGACACTTTCTTTCTAGAGCCTGAACATAGTTTCTGAGGGTGAGTACCCTTTTGATCATCAAAATTGTATCAGTTCTATCTCTGATACCCAAGTTTGCTAACTGTATGCCAGTTCTGTTGTTCAACACATTGATCATTCTAGTAGCAATATCTGGCATACTTCCTAGAGCAGCTCTGGCTTTTTGATTTTCTGTATAAGCCTTGCCCAGCAAATCCATTTGCTCATGGATGGTCTCTATATATTGCCATTGGTCTGTGATTGATTGACCAATCTTTGCCCATATTATTTTCTTGAGTTCTGTTATTGCTTTGCCCATGGACATGTCTTTCTCTAGCTCTTTGATTTTTCTTTCCAAGGTCCTTACTTCCCTTGTCTTTTCTGCCACCTATTGCTTAGATTTATCATGTTTCTCATTAAGTGTGGCTAATTTCTCCTTGGCTTCATTCAGCTCTGCCATCTGGGCTTCTAGGACTTTAATTTCATTCATCAATTTCTGCATATCAAGGCTTGGAGCCTGTTCTGATGTTGGTGCTGGTGTTGATGTTGATGGAGCTGTCTCAACTGTCTGCTCTGTAGGAGGAGTGACAATTTGAGGGGGTTCCTCAAGGTTGATTACTTGTGGAGGGAGCTGAGATGTTTGGCCTCCTTCTTTCTGCTGTAGGGCTTCCTGCAATGCAGCCTCTGTCTCTATTAATTTTTCTTCATTCTGCACCAACTGTTTGTGCAGTGTTACCAGCAATGTTGCTGTATCCTGGTCCTTCCTCTGCTGAGCAACCTCTTCTGTTTGGGGGTGAAAGGTTGTTGGGATCTTTATCATCTTCCTTACAGCTGCAATGTCTGCATCTCTTTCTTTTAGCAGTGCCTGCACAGCTTTGGGGTCCTTTGGGTCATGCCCAAGCTCTATAATTATTTCCTCCAGACACCTGATCCTGTTGTCTTTAGCCTGGGAGGATGCCTTTTCTAACTCCAATTGTGCAGTTGTATTATTCAAAGAATTCTGCAATCTATAATTTGTTAATGTATTATCTGCTAGGGTAGCATACACCATCTCACCCGTCTGTTTATGCAATTCAATTTGATCCATTGGGTGGATTTCCTTGGACAATATTTCCAAGTTTGTTCTTATATAATCAGCTGCAGACGGTGGCTGCAGCGCTGTGGGCTTGAAATGGCTCATTATCATTTTTCCCTCTTGCACATCATATGCAGACATCAACCTCTGCTGGTTTGTAGGAGCCATTTTCAACAAGTGGTTGTATAGCTGTAACCTCAATGGCTCATTTCTGGTCTTGATGTCTATGAATTGTTTCTTTATGCTAGACTCACCCTTTCTTTGTTGCCCTGAGGAGCTGACCTCTCCTCCAAGTGTTCTTTGCTGCTCTTGCTGTAATGAGCCAGCTGATACCTCTGTGCTGGGGGGACCCATCTGTGTTTGACCAAAAGGCATCTCCTCCTCTGAGAAAGGATCGAGCCTTTGTCTCTTTTCCCCTTGCTGTGATGTTGCGGTGCTAAGGGGAGTCTGTTCCTCTCTATCTCTCTTCTTGCCCCTCTCTTCATTTGTAGGGGTTTGGAGCACCGAAGTCTCCACTGTAACATTCTGCACTGAGGCCTCCTTTTCTTGTGTTTGCTCATCATTAGGACCAGGAGCCTCTGCCATTTCTTCCTGCTGTTCAGGATGATTTTCAGGCTGTTCTTCTTGGGCTGACTTCTGTTCCGTTTCCTTTCCTTTATCCTTGGCTGAAGTCTCTGCTGTGATTGGGGCTTGGACTGTCTTTTGTGGAGCTGTAGATGATGAGGCAGCTGCTCCCACTTGAGTGCCTGGAAGAGAAAATACCTGTGAACAAAGCTCTAAGTCAGCCAACTTTTGGAGATTTCTTATTCCTCTTTGAGCTAGTTCTTCTTGTGTAGTAGCTTCTTCTAAGGTGCCTTCCCTCCATTCTAGTTGATTTGCATATTTTTCTATGTGAGGCAACCTTACGTGACCATAACTGGCCAGCCTATATCTGATCCTTCTTAAGCTTATGAAATGAGTGGGGTCGTATGGTTTCCAAAGGAAACTGGTCTGTAAGCCAAGGCTTTCTAGCATTCTATCTGCCTCTTGCCAACCTTCCTCCCTTTTATTGTAAATGAAGTGGCCTAATTGATTTCTAACTTTAAGCTGTGCTTTCTTGCCCCTGCTTGAAAAATGGAGTACATCAACATTCCCAAATTGCCTGAAATACTCGAGGGCAAACAATCTCATAGGCACATATCTGGGCAATCTGTATGGGGGCAACTCACACCCATATTTTCTAATAACTGTGTGGTTTTGGTAAAAATACCAATCCCCAATGCTATATACCTTGGACAACTGAAGAATCCTCTGCATCTCATCAGTTAGTCTTGGAGGAGGTGAGCTCAGAAGCAGAGACATGGCTGGGTGGATGAAGAGGTCTATAAACTCACAATAAGTGTATGGGGAATAAGATCTATAGTGGAAAGCAGAGGACCAATAGACCACTGACCTTGGATTGCCTTGTGCATCCACTCTTTTCACAGGAAAAGGAAATTTCTCATTCTGATAGTACAGGATTAAATGGTAGATATAGGAGGTGTATCTGAACACCCTTTCTCTTGCCAAGTCTATCAATTGCTCATGTATTTTATTGGAGATGTAAGTGGCATAGTCATAACAGATTGGGGGCTTACCAGGGGAAAACATGGCCATCATCACCAGCACAGTTTCATCAACAAATTCTATTGAATTATAGCTCAGTATGGGACTAATCATGTCTGCAAGGTCTCTGCCCAATTGATTCAGGTATACATGATGAATGGGAGGGTACTTCATGGTCTCAGAGTTTGAATCAATGAACAACTGATTTATCTCAGTGATTTGAGCATCTATCAGTTTAGCTCCTTGTTTTATCAGCTCCAATAGTGACAAAGGAACTAATTTCTTATCAGTCTTGAAGTTCAGCATCTCTCTGATGGCTGCAGGGGTGACATAAAAAACAATTGAGCCTGAAGGGTCAAGCACAGCCCTCTGAGTGGGGTCATAGCAGTCAGCACATCGGTGGATTAGGTCAGGGAACTGGTTGACCTGAGGGAGCTTGAAGATGGGGAGGAAAGAGTCCCAAATGCCCAATATATCCATTCCACTATCATGCTTGAGTTTCAATTCATTTAGCAAGTGAATATGATACTTGCTATGCATTAGCATTTCCTCTGATATTTGGTAATCTTGATCTGCTAATGGTTTCCACTCCAACTCTCTCTGAGGGGCATTCAATGGAGCAACATTTAGGGCAACAGGTGCTACTGGTGTATCCATGTTTTACCAGTGAATTTGGTTTGAATTTCGACTATTTCTGGAAGAAATACCGTCCTGCGCGGTAGGTTAGGTAATTTGCTGAATTACAACCTGTTTCAGAGCAACAGGGGTGTAATTGGGCACAATTAGCCGGTTTAAAACAGGAATTAACTTACTTTCAAGGTGTAGCAGGCCTATTTCTCAGGTGAAAATGGTCAATTTCCTGGTTTTTAATCAATGCAGGACGTAACAGAGTGCGCAGTCGGAGAATTGGTAAATACCTGGTGTTATAACGATGGAGGAGCTTGGTTGCAGTCAAATGCTGAGCGGCAGCAGCTCTGGAATGGTCTTGGTAGGTTGGCGGCAGCAAAGGACGTGAAAATACATGCAGGAGGCAGAGCACAAAACGTTGAAAAAGTGCGCAAAAATGGCAAAATTCGGCCAAATATGGGCTTTTTGGCGTTGGCGCGAAAATTTGGATGACGTCAGCATGACGTCATCAGGTGGGGTCAGGGTCGGGTGACGTCAGCATGACGTCATCGGCTGACGTGGCGGCCAGTGAGTGGTCCACGGGGACTGCATAGGTGGCGTAACAGCTCGGAGCGATGTCGGGCGGGGGTGCTGATGCAGCGGTGAGGTGGCGTGACGTTGGCATGAGCGGTCAACGGAAAACCGGAAGTGGTAAGCGGTATGATATCGGACCGCTATTCATACGGAAGCGAGATTGTCAAAGGCTGGTCCGATCCGGTAATATGGTGATGCATGCCCCCGTGTGTACGTCAGCAGACGTCAATTTTCGGAAGCTAACGGCAGTACATCGGGGCCGCTCCGAAATTGATAAGGGCCGTCGGATGGGAAAGCCCAGATCCGACGGCTGGCGAGAGGCAGAGTTGGCCGAACGATACAGAAGGGCGGGGATAATAAAATAATCTTATTTTCTGAAATATGCGCCCGGCGGAACATTGGAAAAGTGGGTTTTGCGGGTTTTTTAATAGTGTTACGGGTTAAAAAGGGGTCGTTTGGGTTTTTCAAAGGTTTATTTACAAAATAAAGTGGGTATATCATTTCAGAGAGTTGTGGAGGGAAAAATGGGTAAGGCTTAGGTTATTAGACTGACCAGAGGTCAATTTAATCCCTGTTTTTGGGCATATGGCTATAATTGCCAGGGGGAGGGAATATTTATACAATGCTTGGGGTTTATACACCATAGTGTTTATAATAGTAGGGGAAAAGGGGAACATAGGGGATTTAGATAATAAGAAGTTAGGAGTTAATATGAGTGGAGGAGGTGGATAAGGGGGAAAAACCACTAAGTTTATATGAAATCAACTTAGTTCAGGAAGTAGATCAAAATGAAAAGAATTTTACACAAGAAATGTGGCTTTTAAAGAAACAAGAACCAATACAAGACTTTGACTTCTTCCATGAACATAGGTAGTATTGGGATGTTAGTAATGAGTATAATGGGGGGTAATCAGGGAATTAGACATGCTTCATTGTACTGTTGCAAAACTGATGAATAAGAGACCTGCACTGGCACCATGTTTTTCCTTTGCTTGAGCCAGTGACAAAGGAACTATGCTTCTGCAACCCCATCTACCTACCCATCTACTGCCTAGCATTTTTTGTTACTCCAAGGAGGGTGCACTTAGACTTGCAAACCCTTATGTGCTTTTTCTTTTCCTTTGGTTTTTTTCTTTTGATTTTTCTATCTAAGGCTAGCCTTATTGCTTCCAAGGCCCCAGATTAAACAGTTGGGAACCTTCATTCTCTACCTAACTACTTTATCTGCCAAGATTGAACTGTTTGGACAGATTTCTTTCTCTAATCTACAACAGAAAATTGAAACATGGCATGATCCAGATCAGGCTATTGGACCATCCATCCAAATTCAGTTAACATCAAGCTATGTACACATATTGCATTCCCTTGGAAATATGGGATCTTTGCATCACCAAAGCAGAGCATATTTGGAACTTTCTTTGCCAATCATGAAATATGAAACCTATTGGTATAGGTAGCTAACAGTGGCTCCACTTGGGGATGGTTTTTCTTCTTGAAAGACCAAGAACAGCAGGTCAGGATGCCTTGGCCCTTGACTTCTTTTTACCAAAACTTGGAGTTTTCCTCCTTGAAATCTCAAAATTGTGCCCTTCCCATCTTGGTAGATCTCTGAACTTATTTGTCTTCTGCTGATAACTTACAAAACTGGGAAAGCTACCTTTTATACATGTAAACAGAAAGGAATATATACACCCTATAATGTACAAGGGAAAGTCAAACTGTACACATGGGAAGTAGTCAAAATAGTGCTTCAACATCCGGCCATTCACAGGGCCTTCATCTAAGTCAGTTTCATCCAGATTTTTTAGGAAGTAAGTGTTGTTTCCTTGCACTGCTTGGATAACAAATGGTCCTCTCCAAAGAGAATCAAATTTTCCATGTTTTCCTTTATCTTCCCTTCTTGAATCCCACTTGAGGACTTTGTCACCCATGTTGAAATCTTCAGCCTTAGTTCTTCTATCAAAAGCTTTCTTTAACTTTTCTTGTAAAACTTGAACTCTGCCATACACTTGGTCTTTAGTTTGCTGCAAACATATTATTTGATTGATCCTTCTTTGCATGTCATTGGGCTCAGCTTGACTTGCTTGAAGTAGTTTCATAACGGGAACCCCTAATGATGAAGGAAATTTGGTTTCTAATCCATAGACTAACTCATATGGTCTGACCCCAATGGATCTCTTGGTTGTTAGTCTATCTGCCCATAAGGCATTCACAAGCTTCTTATGCCAATTCTTCTTATTTTCTTTCAACACCTTCTTTATGATGTTTACAAGGCTCTTATTTGATGATTCAGCTAGGCCATTTCCTTGAGGGTAGTATGCAGTGGAATGGCCCAAAGTAATATGAAATTTGTGGCAGAAGTTCACCATCTTCTTGGATCTAAAAGCAGCAGCATTGTCTGTTATTATCTTGTTGGGGCAACCAAATCTAGACAATATGTTATTCTCCAAAAACTGAATGATAGTTGAATCATTGGCCTGTCTACATGGGATGGCCTCAATCCATTTGGTGAAGTAGTCTGTGGCTGTGAGGATCCATCTATGTTGGCCTGAGGATGAAGGATGAATTTCCCCAATGAAGTCCAGGCCCCATTGTTGAAAAGGTCTCTCTGTTGCAATAGGCCTCAAAGGAAGTGGCAGTAACTTTCTCTTTCCCTCAAACATTTGACACTTATGGCATGAAGTAGTAAATTTTTTGACATCAGAGAACAGGGTAGACCAATAGTAACCTGCTCTTAGTATCTTGTCCACAATGGACTTCCAGTACAAATGTCCACCACAATCACTTGCATGAAATTCTTTCATAACATTATCAGTCTCTTTCTCAATCAAGCAGTTTAACAATATACCCTCATGTTTTTTCCAAAGCAAATTGCCATCCATGACACAAAATTTTGAAGCTTTCATTTTTAGGAATCTAGATTTGGTTCTGGACAATCCTGGGGGAGCACACAGGTTTTGCAATACATAACATATATCAGAATACCAAGAGGATTGTTCAAAGGCTACATTGATCTTTGGAGTCGCCAACTCCGGTTCGTTGTCCAGTTGGTTAATGTCCAAGGCTTGAAAATTTGTTTCAGACATTAATTTAGCCAAACCTTGGCCTTTTATCAGTTTTGTAGGTCTCATCTCAATGTCAAATTCTAAGATGCTTGCAATCCATTTTCCTCTTCTACCCTCTAAATTTTCTTGAGTGAGTATGTCTTTCACAATGGGACTTGGTACATAAGCTATAACATGGGAGTATAAGATGTAGATCCTAAAGTCTTTGATGGCTTTGACCAAAGCATAAGCTTGTTTTTCCATGATCTGATATTTCAGAGGTGCATCTCTAAGAGCTCTACTAAAGAAAGCAATAGGTTTCTCATTTCCTTGGTCATCTTTCTGCAACAAGACAGCAGCAATGGTATGCTGGGAGGCAAAAGAGAAAATGATAAACTCTTTTTCAAATTGAGGATTTGTTAAGACTGGAGTTTGGGTAAGGGCCAATTTGATACCTTCAAAAGCTTGATTTGCTTCTACTGTCCACTTTACTTATGAATCCTTTTTTAGCATGTTGTTTAATAATCTGATTAATTCTGCTAAGTTTGGGATAAACCTCCTTAAAAAGTTGATCTTTCCTAAGAAGGCTTGTAATTCTTTGATGTTTCTTGGATGGGGCACTTGCAAGATGGCCTGTATTCTGTCTGGGTCAATTCTAATGCCATCCTTAGAAATAATGTGACCTAACAATTTACCTTCTTCCAAACCAAATAGAGACTTCTTAGGATTTAAGGAAATCCCATATTTTCTACATGTTATGAATATCTGTCTCAAGTGTTTCAGATGTTCTTGGTTAGATCTTGAGAAAGGAGTGAGGTCATCTAAGTAAATGACAAGAAAGTCATGGATCTCTTTAGCAAAGGCAATGTCCATTGCTCTTTGAAATGTAGCTCCTGCATTTTTCAATCCAAAAGGCATTTTAACATATTTGAAAGTTCCCCATGGGGTTGTGAATGCTGTTTTATCTTGATCACCAGGGTGGACTAGGATCTGATTGAAGCCTGAGAATCCATCAAGTAATGATATTCTTTAAGCCCCCACCACTCTTTGGAGAATGTGATCCATTTTAGGTAAGGGATAATTGTCTTTAAGGGATACTTGGTTTAAATTCCTTAGATCAACGCAAAGCCTAATCTCACCGGTTTTCTTTCTTGTGGGTACCAAATTTGAAATCCAGTCTGAGAACCTGATTGGGGCTATGATACCAGCTTTAAACATTTTTTGTACCTCTTTTTCAATTGAAGGGAGAAGCATAGGATTGATCCTTCTCATTTTTTGCTTGAATGGCTTTTGATTAGGCTTGAGAGGGATGGTGTGTTGGATAACAGAGGTGTCATAGGATTTCAGATCCTCATAACTCCATGCAAACACATCTTGGAACTCTTTAAAGAGGTCAATGTATTTAGGCTTCTGGTCAGGAGGTAAAGATGCAGACAATTTTATTATTTTGGGTTTTTCAGGAGTCCCAATGTTGCATTCTTCAATGGCAGCATTGAGGGGCTGCATTTTCGGTTTTCTAGGGACATCATTTGAATAAAAAATGTCCTCCAATGGAGTTAGGCCTGTTGGCAGAAAGTTATCCTTTAGCTCTATGATTTCAGCCTCTGCACCAGCTATTTCATCCAAATGCAGTTGTTCAAGTTCTTGCAATTGTTGCTTGTCAAAGCTTGTTTAACAAAGAATTTGACTTGCTGTTTTGGGTGATATAGCTATTTGGTCCTGTTCACTCAATGGTTGCATGTCTTTCACCGAATCCACATCAATGTTCAAACCTGAAAATTCGTGCTGCAAGGTTAAGAAATTATTTATCTGTGTGTCATCCTCAAATACTTGCCAGTCTTTAACATTGTTTGGGACAGAAGGTCTGTGTTTTATCTCGGCTGTAAAACAATGGTTAGGTTCAAAAGGCAATTTTCATGTACTAGCAAATGTGGCTAAACTGTGTGCATGAAGATTGTGGGCTCTAGCTATCTTGGTTATCTAAAATTCAATGAAAGTTTTAAGCATTTCAATAGCAGCAGACCTTTATGACCTTAGTCTTTTGTCATTGGTGACAAAATTGCCTTTTACTTGTTGGATAATAAGGTCTAAATCTCCCATGATTGAAAGTTTTGTGGCCTCTAATGATTTTACCAGTTTGAGGCCTAGCAAAAGAGCCTCATATTCTGCCATATTGTTGGTACATCTGAAATTAAGCCTATAGGCCCGACCTTGTGCATAATTGCTTTGTTTGTTATGAATCCACACTCCAGCTCCTGCCCCTAATTTGTTGACTGATCCATCAAACTCAAGGAACCATAAGATCTCCTGTTTTAAGGGATTTTCAACATTCTTTTTATAATTTGGGATTATAAGTTGGAGTTCTTGTTTTTCATCTGGTTTATCTTTTAGGAGTGACTCATCAATTGCTTTCTCAATTTTGATCTCTTGAGGACTTGGTTGCTCACTCATGCATATTTTGTTCAAGTGTGACCGATTTATTATCACTCTCAGGACTTGTATCATTATTGAACAGAATAAAGGAATCCATATCTGAATGGACTGCATAAATGGGGAAATTTTGAGGCTTTTCTTCACTGCTCACCATGTATTTCATAAGTGACTCTCTATATAGCCTCTTGGGCTGACCAAAGACTGAGATGGTGGCATATGACATGTCTAACTGCAGGGAACCTTGGATTTTAGCCCCCCATGATCTTGATAACATCATTCCATATTTGGGTAGGATATCAACAACTACAACATCCATTAAGATTGTTTTGTTTGGATACTGGAAAAGGGATACACATAGATCTTTTATCAAACCTAAACACTTAACTTGGCTGGAGTCAAATGAAAATAGGTCCTTATATGGTCTTGTAATGTCTAGGTTAAGTCTCTCCATTACTGATTTAGGCATAAGGTTATGAGAGGCGCCTGAATCAAACATTGCATTGTGTAATATCTTATCATGAACATGCAAGTTGACATAAAAAGGTAAGATCCCTGTAACTGTTGTTTTTCCATCAACCTCTGGACCGAAAAGTAGTTCTAGGGTATCATCCAACACATTGACATCATCTTTATTATGGGTAAGTTGAAGGGACTTTTTGATTTGTTGTTTGTAAATGTCATGCTTGGCTAGCTCTGAAAGAGGAATGGCTATCTTCAATTTGCCAATTTCAGCTTCTAAGTCAAAGTGTTTTTCAGATTGGACCTTGGTATTGTGGTTGACAACCCTTTCCTTGTTATACGAATTTTCTTCTTGGTTTTCACTCTGATCTTGAGGCTTGTCCTTTTTACTCATCTTTTGGGAAGTAATGCTTGGGTTAGGCTGCAAGGGTGATGTAGCCATTGATTTTTGATTTGGGGAAGATGCCTAAGTTATTTCTTCAACTGTTACTTCATTTGTAATTGAATTAGTTTTGTCAATTGGCCCTGTGACAATGGTTTCCTTAGGCCGTGGAGTGTCCTTTGTTTTCTCAGGCTGTGTCACGTTTATAGTTCTGCTCCTTAGCTTGTATTGCTTATGAACTTCATAAACAGCTGTGTCATAGCCTTGTTTAAAGTCAAATGACTCACCTGAATTGGTTTGGAATTGCTTAATGTCATCATCCTTATGATCTTCTTGACTCAGAAAAACTTGTTGATCATCATTCAGGCCCATTAGGTTAATGTGGGTGTCATCTATTTGTTCATTAGAAGTGGATGCTTCTGTATAATTTTCTTGGAACGGAGGTCTAATCTCTGGTTCAGAATTTGCTTTACCAACATTAGGATTTTGGTTTCTTCTGAAATTTGGATTCCTAATAGGATTATTCTGTGGTGCTTCCCATGATGACTTCCTCTCAACTGATTCTACTCTGTCACCTAATCTCTGCATACCAGTGATTATTGCATCCAGTTTTTGATCCCAGCCTGAAGGATCTTCTTTAAAGGTAGTCTTTCTCTTAGTTCTTGTCCTATTTCTCTTAGCTATTAGGTTAGCTTCTACACTTACTGCTATATCTTGCATTTCAGCTAAAGTTCGGGGAGCCCTTTCCCTTAATTGATATGCCATATCTGAATCAAACCCATCAGGAAAGGTATATAGGGCCAGATCCGGTGGGGGTCTAAGATTTTGGGGAATAGCATTGTAGACATTATTAAATCGAGCACAGTAGTCCAGGACAGTTTCTTGTGGACCTCTTTTAATAGTATTGTATTCCGATAAAATATGAAGTGGATCCTTCTTCTTCTCCCATCTGTTGATAAATGTTTGATAGAGGGCTTCAGGGTCAGCTATTGAGTTTGCTGTAAGTGACCTAAACCATGTTCTTACATCTCCTGTTAAGCTTTGCACAAAAAATTTCATTCTAACCCCATCATCATCTATTTCGTAGTTTTCAAAGTAGTCCTGCATTTTCTTAGTATGTTGAAGGGCTGGATAAGAGCCAGTACCATCAAAGTATGAGATCTTGCTTTGGTACTCTTGAGGCATAGGAGCTGGATTGGCTGGTAACTGAATAAAGATTGACTGAGGCAGCTTTTATATACTCCTGCAAATGCAAAGCAGAGGCAGTTTCTAAGGCTATCTGGCCGTCACTAAGGCTTTATCTACAACATTAAGAATCAGATAGGAGGTTGCAAAGTTTATCCAGCTCCCCAGCGGAGTCGCCATTTATGTTAACACCCAGGTTGTTCCCTATGACTCCCAAGGGAATACGGCCGGGGTAACCACTAACCAAGCTTTGGATTATAGGTCCTAGCCTACCTGTAATCAGAGAGGGCTCTCTCTTTAAGTTTTAGCTCTGTTTTTGTGAAGATTTAGGCTAGTTATAAGTTCCAGTTTTTTGTTTGAAGTTCTGGTTGTGAACTGTTGTTGTGAGAAGGGCATGAATGTTTGGAAGATGTTAGTCCATTGGGCATTTGGAGTCAGAAATCTGAGACAGTCCTGGTACCTGTGATGGAGAAATTTTTACTGCAAGGCTAGATGACTATTCTTAATATAATTTCTGATTAGTGAGTGAAACAGTGGGAGATGGAATTACAGACAGTGTGGTAACAATTTGAGCAGCAATTTCTACTTAGTAGCATACATGAATTACTAAATAGGAACTGTGAAAGATTCAGGTTCTATTGGAGCAGTTAAGAATTCCAATTAAACAGCTGAGCCTGTAGAAAACATTTATAGTAAAGAAAGATTGAAATCAGGGTGTCTCCATGGACAAATCCTGAGCTATTCTTTTTCTTTCTTCCTAAATTTAGAGCAACATATGAGAGATATGAGTTAAACAGATGACAAAACATTAACAGAGATAGAGAAAACTTATTGTATTAAGACATAGCACTAGAATCCTGTAGCATTCAATGGTTCCAAGACAGCATGCATCAGTAAGACCAAATTTCTGTAAACTCCAAGCTTTCTTTGTATTATTCCTCCAGAGATTACAGCCGAGTTCTCCTTTTTTAACAAGAAACAACAACCCTGAATCAACTGCGTGGGGGAGATTTTATACAAAAATATCAAGTAAAATATCTAGAACGAAAGTTATTGAGCAATAACTGTCTCTACCAACTTTGTACAGTGAAGTTATTACAAAAATAAAAGCCTGTAGTAAAGGCATATAACAGCTGTTTGTTGTTTGTCAGTTGATGATGACTTTTGGGCCCAAGGGCCGGCTGCGTTAATTCTTGGATGGCTCCTGCTGATGATGGCTGCTGTAGATGACACGTTGAGGCCCTGATGCCTTTGGGATGCCCACCTGCAATTGTTGACTTGTGGCTGCTGATCTGTGACTTCTTTATTCATTCTCTGGTTGCTGTAGGACGCATTTGATTAATTTATTTTATCAAATCACAGCAAAATCCTTATCATATTTGTCCACCATTGATCAGTGGGCAACTGATGCCTTTGCATTTTATGGAGTGTCTCATCTGCATCTGTATATTTGTAGTAACTAGGGGGGGCTGCAAACAGATGATTGATTTCATGTTCTATATAAAACAGATTTTCTAGTTTATCATACAACTCTTGTCCTGTGGTCGGCCCAGTTTCTTCCGAAGTGCTAGATGAGGGAGTCAACTGATCAGTGATGTAGTTGTTGACTCTTTTTGCATATTTCTCATGAGAAGATAGCCTTCCTGCGCTGTTTAGCAACATGGGGAGTCCCCTGTCATATAATGCCGTGATCTTGGCACCAAAAGTATTTACCTCTGCTTGAATATCCTGACACTTTCTTTCTAGAGCCTGAACATAGTTTCTGAGGGTGAGTACCCTTTTGATCATCAAAATTGTATCAGTTCTATCTCTGATACCCAAGTTTGCTAACTGTATGCCAGTTCTGTTGTTCAACACATTGATCATTCTAGTAGCTATATCTGGCATACTTCCTAGAGCAGCTCTGGCTTTTTGATTTTCTGTATAAGCCTTGCCCAGCAAATCCATTTGCTCATGGATGGTCTCTATATATTGCCATTGGTCTGTGATTGATTGACCAATCTTTGCCCATATTATTTTCTTGAGTTCTGTTATTGCTTTGCCCATGGCCATGTCTTTCTCTAGCTCTTTGATTTTTCTTTCCAAGGTCCTTACTTCCGTTGTCTTTTCTGCCACCTGTTGCTTAGATTTATCATGTTTCTCATTAAGTGTGGCTAATTTCTCCTTGGCTTCATTCAACTCTGCCATCTGGGCTTCTAGGACTTTAATTTCATTCATCAACTTCTGCATATCAAGGCTTGGAGCCTGTTCTGATGTTGGTGTTGGCGTTGATGTTGATGGAGCTGTCTCAACTGTCTGCTCTGTAGGAGGAGTGAGAATTTGAGGGGGTTCCTCAAGGTTGATTACTTGTGGAGGGAGCTGAGATGTTTGGCCTCCTTCTTTCTGCTGTAGGGCTGCCTGCAATGCAGCCTCTGTCTCTATTAATTTTTCTTCAGTCTGCACCAACTGTTTGTGCAGTGTTACCAGCAATGTTGCTGTATCCTGGTCCTTCCTCTGCTGAGCAACCTCTTCTGTTTGGGGGTGAAAGGTTGCTGGGATCTTTATCATCTTCCTTAGAGCTGCAATGTCTGCATCTCTTTCTTTTAGCAGTGCCTGCACAGCTTTGGGGTCCTTTGGGTCATGCCCGAGCTCTATAATTATTTCCTCCAGAGACCTGATCCTGTTGTCTTTAGCCTGGGAGGATGCCTTTTCTAACTCCAATTGTGCAGTGGTATTATTCAAAGAATTCTGCAATCTATAATTTGTCAATGTATTATCTGCTAGGGTAGCATACACCATCTCACCCGTCTGTTTATGCAATTCAATTTGATCCATTGGGTGGATTTCCTTGGACAAGATTTCCAAGTTTGTTCTTATATAATCAGCTGCAGACTGTGGCTGCAGCGCTGTGGGCTTGAAATGGCTCATTATCATTTTTCCCTCTTGCACATCATATGCAGACATCAACCTTTGTTGGTTTGTAGGAGCCATTTTCAACAAGTGGTTGTATAGCTGTAACCTCAATGGCTCATTTCTGGTCTTGATGTCTATGAATTGTTTCTTTATGCTAGACTCACCCTTTCTTTGTTGCCCTGAGGAGCTGACCTCTCCTCCAAGTGTTCTTTGCTGCTCTTGCTGTAATGAGCTAGCTGATACCTCTGTGCTGGGGGGACCCATCTGTGTTTGACCAAAAGGCATCTCCTCCTCTGAGAAAGGATCGAGCCTTTGTCTCTTTTCCCCTTGCTATGATGTTGCGGTGCTAAGGGGAGTCTGTTCCTCTCTATCTCTCTTCTTGCCCCTCTCTTCATTTGTAGGGGTTTGGAGCACCGAAGTCTCCACTGTAAGATTCTGCACTGAGGCCTCCTTTTCTTGCGTTTGCTCATCATTAGGACCAGGAGCCTCTGCCATTTCTTCCTGCTGTTCAGGATGATTTTCAGGCTGTTCTTCTTGGGCTGATTTCTGTTCTGTTTCCTTGCCTTTATCCTTGGCTGAAGTCTCTGCTGTGATTGGGGCTTGGACTGTCTTTTGTGGAGCTGTAGATGATGAGGCAGCTGCTCCCACTTGAGTGCCTGGAAGAGAAAATACCTGTGAACAAAGCTCTAAGTCAGCCAACTTTTGGAGATTTCTTATTCCTCTTTGAGCTAGTTCTTCTTGTGTAGTAGCTTCTTCTAAGGTGCCTTCCCTCCATTCTAGTTGATTTGCATATTTTTCTATGCGAGGCAACCTTACGTGACCATAACTGGCCAGCCTATATCTGATCCTTCTTAAGCTTATGAAATGAGTGGGGTCGTATGGTTTCCAAAGGAAACTGGTCTGTAAGCCAAGGTTTTCTAGCATTCTATCTGCCTCTTGCCAACCTTCCTCCCTTTTATTGTAAATGAAGTGGCCTAATTGGTTTCTAACTTTAAGCTGTGCTTTCTTGCCCCTGCTTGAAAAATGGAGTACATCAGCATTCCCAAATTGCTTGAAATACTCGAGGGCAAACAATCTCATAGGCACATATCTGGGCAATCTGTCTGGGGGAAACTCACACCCATATATTCTAATAACTGTGTGGTTTTGGTAAAAATACCAATCCCCAATGCTGTATACCTTGGACAACTAAAGAATCCTTTGCATCTCATCAGTTAGTCTTAGAGGAGGTGAGCTCAGAAGCAGAGACATGGCTGGGTGGATGAAGAGGTCTATAAACTCACAATAAGTGTATGGGGAATAAGATCTATAGTGGAAAGCAGAGGACCAATAGACCACTGACCTTGGATTGCCTTGTGCATCCACTCTTTTCACAGGAAAAGGAAATTTCTCATGCTGATAGTACAGGATTAAATGGTAGATATAGGAGGTGTATCTAAACACCCTTTCTCTTGCCAAGTCTATCAATTGCTCATGTATTTTATTGGAGATGTAAGTGGCATAGTCATAACAGATTGGGGGCTTACCAGGGGAAAACATGGCCATCATCACCAGCACAGTTTCATCAACAAATTCTATTGAATTATAGCTCAGTATGGGACTAATCATGTCTGCAAGGTCTCTGCCCAATTGATTCAGGTATACATGATGAATGGGAGGGTACTTCATGGTCTCAGAGTTTGAATCAATGAACAACTGATTTATCTTAGTGATTTGAGCATCTGTCAGTTTAGCTCCTTGTTTTATCAGATCCAATAGTGACAAAGGAACTAATTTCTTATCAGTCTTGAAGTTCAGCATCTCTCTGATGGCTACAGGGGTGACATAAAAAACAATTGAGCCTGAAGGGTCAAGCACAGCCCTCTGAGTGGGGTCATAGCAGTCAGCACATCGGTGGATTAGGTCAGGGAACTGGTTGACCTGAGGGAGCTTGAAGATGGGGAGGAAAGAGTCCCAAATGCCCAATATATCCATTCCACTATCATGCTTGAGTTTCAATTCATTTAGCAAGTGAATATGATACTTGCTATGCATTAGCATTTCCTCTGATATTTGGTAATCTTGATCTGCTAATGGTTTCCACTCCAACTCTCTCTGAGGGGCATTCAATGGAGCAACATTCAGGGCAACAGGTGCTACTGGTGTATCCTTGTTTTACTAGTGAATTTGGTTTGAATTTCGACTATTTCTGGAAGAAATACCGTCCTGCGCGGTAGGTTAGGTAATTTGCTGAATTACAGCCTGTTTCAGAGCAACAGGGGTGTAATTGGGCACAATTGGTCGGTTTAAAACAGGAATTAACTTAGTTTCAAGGTGTAGCATGCCTATTTCTCAGGTGAAAATGGTCAATTTCCTGGTTTTTAATCAATGCAGGGCGTAACAGAGTGCGCAGTTGGAGAATTGGTAAATACCTGGTGTTATAGCAATGGAGGAGTTTGGTTGCAGTCAAATGCCGAGCGGCAGCAGGTCTGGAATGGTCTTGGTAGGTTGGCGGCAGCAAAGGACGTGAAAATACATGCAGGAGGTAGAGCACAAAACGTTGAAAAAGTGCGCAAAAATGGCAAAATTCGGCCAAATATGGGCTTTTTGGCGTTAGCGCGAAAATTTGGATGACGTCATTAGGTGGGGTCAGGGTCGGGTGACGTCAGCATGACGTCATCGGTTGATGTGGCGGCCTGTGAGTGGTCCATGGGGACTGCATAGGTGGCGTGACAGCTCGGAGTGATGTCGGGCGGGGGTGCTGATGCGGCGGTGAGGTGGTGTGACGTTGGCATGACCGGTCAGCGGAAAACCGGAAGTGGTAAGCGGTATGATATCAGACCGCTATTCATACGGAAGCGGGATTGTCAGAGGCTGGTCTGATCCGGTAATATGGTGATGTGTGCCCCCGTGTGTACGTCAGCGGACGTCAATTTTCGAAAGCTAACGGCAGTACATCGGGGCCGCTCCGAAATTGATAAGGGCCGTCGGATGGGAAAGCCCAGATTCGACGGCTGGCGAGAGGCAGAGTTGGCCGAACGATACAGAAGGGCGGGGATAATAAAATAATCTTATTTTCTGAAATATGCGCCCGGCGGAACATTGGAAAAGTGGGTTTTGCGGGTTTTTTAACAGTGTTACGGGTTAAAAAGGGGTCGTTTGGGTTTTTCAAAGGTTTATTTACAAAATAAAGTGGGTATATCATTTCAGAGAGTTGTGGAGGGAAAAAGGGGTAGGGCTTAGGTTATTAGACTGACCAGAGGTCAATTTAATCCCTGTTTTTGGGCATATGGCTATAATTGCCAGGGGGAGGGAATATTTATACATTGCTTGGGGTTTATACACCATAGTGTTTATAATAGTAGGGGAAAAGGGGAACATAGGGGATTTAGATAATAAGAAGTTAGGAGTTAATATGAGTGGAGGAGGTGGATAAGGGGGAAAAACCACTAAGTTTATATGAAATCAACTTAGTTCAGGAAGTAGATCAAAATGAAAAGAATTTTACACAAGAAATGTGGCTTTTAAAGAAACAAGAACCAACACAAGACTTTGACTTCTTCCATGAACATAGGTAGTATTGGGATGTTAGTAATGAGTATAATGGGGGGTAATCAGGGAGTTAGACATGCTTCATTGTACTGTTGCAAAACTGCTGAATAAGAGACCTGCACTGGCACCATGTTTTTCCTTTGCTTGAGCCAGTGACAAAGGAACTATGCTTCTGCAACCCCATCTACCTACCCATCTACTGCCTAGCATTTTTTGTTACTCCAAGGAGGGTGCACTTAGACTTGCAAACCCTTATGTGCCTTTTCTTTTCCTTTGGCTTTTTTCTTTTGATTTTTCTATCTAAGGCTAGCCTTATTGCTTCCAAGGCCCCAGATTAAACAGTTGGGAACCTTCATTCTCTACCTAACTACTTTATCTGCCAAGATTGAACTGTTTGGACAGATTTCTTTCTCTAATCTACAACAGAAAATTGAAACATGGCATGATCCAGATTAGGCTGTTGGACCATCCATCCAAATTCAGTTAACATCAAGCTATGTACACATATTGCATTCCCTTGGAAATATGGGATCTTTGCATCACCAAAGCAGAGCATATTTGGAACTTTCTTTGCCAATCATGAAATATGAAACCTATTGGTATAGGTAGCTAACACATAGGAAGAAAGCCAAATGGGCCATTGCATAGTAAGAAACAAAAGAACGTAACAGTACACAGGAACCATTGGATCAGTCAGATCAATGGACGAGATTGTGTGAGATAGACGGCTAGGATTAAGTCGCGCAAAATAAAGTCAAGATGAATGGCGAAGATTAAAACCACCTGTTAGTTGAATAGTGGCGCAGTCTTCATAGGCGGTAAGCAGTATCTCACGCTCCCTCAAAGCGGTAAACGATGTTCTATAATTTCACACGATTAGCCTAAGTGGTTGACACATAGCACACGATGGAAAAGGAAAGCCACTTTTCTCACGCGCTCTCGACCTAATATCAGTCATGCAAATATCTGTGCAATATTGTGCAATAGCCGTTTGATTGGATGGGTCACATCGACGATGGAGATTGTCCAGACTAGTTGATGAGCGGACGACGCGATATTCGTTGGATCGGGAGAGACAAATCAACGGTGGAGATTTGAAGTGCAGGTTGAGTGTCGATATACGTGCAAAGGTTTGTGGAATGGTGAAAAGGTAAGGTTTTAAGTGTGGGTTATGAAATATTTCTATTATATGGAAATTATAATAGAAATAAGCGGGATTAATGTATTATGGTTTAAGTTTGAGTTTTAACCAAAGTCTAAAGACCAGGGTATGGTTGATAAGTGTCGGAGGTGAAAATAACCCAAAGTCGAAACCTATGGGATAGTTAAATGAATGTTTCCGCATACAGTTTATTTAAGGAGCCTTAAACCTTGATTTAAGAGAATTTTCCCTAAGTATGGAATTAAAATTCCTGGGACATAGTAGATCATGAAATTTTATTTGCATACTGTGGGTATATGCGGCTTAGGGTGCATCAGAAAAGAAAATATAGCTATACATCTATATCGACTTGGTTTTCACTAAGATTGAAGGAAAATTATTGGGCGATACTGATCTCCTGAATTATTCTTGATACCCCTCTAATATCTTCCATCATCATCAAAGCCTATCTTCAGATCTTGTTATTTCTCTGCTTCTAACAAACAATTTGAGCTTCAAGGACTCAAACAATGGCATTTTGTATGTATTTTGGCCATAGGTCTTTCAATTCTGGTTGTGTGGTAATCCATTCCCTCATTATCAATGCTATGACACAAATTGCTATGCAAAGACTCTACATCTTGTGAACCACAACTGTTTCTTCGCGTGCTAAACCTTGACATACTGAGATCAACATTACTACCATTTGCTCCTCAATAAAATGACCCAAAAATGTTGTCATTGGAAACATGGAAGATGTTCAATTCGACTAGGCTTATATTTAAATATTTGTTGTTAATTTCAGTTTTTCCTCTATCCATCAGAGGATCTATAACAATTTCACATATATTTAAATATTCGTTTTCAATTTCAGTTTTTCCTCTATCCATCCAATGATCTATAACAATTTCAGATCTCGAGGGACTCCCCCTCTACCAAAGAGGAGCAAAAAAGTTTAATTAAAAACCATACTATTGAGACATTTCCACATTTCCTAACATATAATACTTCTTCTATGGAGTCAATTTGAAGGCATTTCTTTATTTTCCATGTCCATTTCTATTATGCCAACTAGCATGATAAATGCGGGCTTCATTTTATTTCAGACTATGCATCATGTTTATGATGTATTTCACCTGTGGTCTCATAACCAAGATGATGTTGAAGATCATTTTAATTTTTTTTCTTCTTTTTGCCTAATATAATGGAATGTGAATGACAAGTAGAAAATGATAGTGTCGAAGTCATTGACTTTACAACTCAGGTTTTTTTTCTTTGAACTATGACACTGTATAAAAAGAATTAACCAATCTTGGCACTAAATAGAAAAAAAATTTGTATGAATGTTGGTTAATATACATTGAATGGTAAAGCAAGAAAAGATGGAATCCTTATCTTACAATTCTGAATTTGGTGTCAAAATACCTTTCCCATGTTGTTTTGATTTTATTATGGAGACTATTCTTTCCGCCTTTGTTTCTATATATGCCAAAGTAAGCTACGTTGATTACTCTTTCAGAGACGTTTATAAGTGGTAATCTTTAGACTTGAACAACCTGCACAAGGCTACCCCGGGAAACAGATCTAGGAATGTCTTCCAAAATCCGACTCCTTTTCTAGGCTAGCTGCTCATAATAAAATATTAACTGAGGATGCATTTTCTCAGAGATTCTTCCTAGGTCCTTCAAGATGTTATCTGTGCCTTAATGTTGAGGAGTCAACAAACCATAGAATTTCGAGTTTGCAAGATTCTAGATTCTTCGCAAGTCTAAGATGCGAAAATCACTCGGCTCATGCTCAGCCGTAGACACTTCTATCATTTGCTGCCATAGATTACCCTATCTGGAGTCAAGTGGAAGGCAATTTTTTAATTTTCCATGTCCATTGCTACCAGGTAAATTAGCATGATAAATGTAGGCTTCATTTTATTTCAATAAATGCATCATGTTTTCGATGCGTTTCTCCCGTGGTCTGAGAACCAAGATGTTGTTTAATATTACTTGATTTTTTTTCTTCTTCTGCTTAATATAATAGAATGTAAATGGCAAGTACGAATTGATAATGTCACAATAATATACTTTACACCTAAACTTTATTTGTTGCTTTCAGCTCACTTTTTTAAAAGCATTAACCTATCTTGGTATTAAATAAAAAAGGCCTCATATGAATGATGGTTAACATACATTGAATGGTAAAGCAAGAAAGAATGGAATTCTTTACCTTACATTTCTAGGTTTTTTTGTTTTGTTTTGTTTTTGTCAAAATACCTTTCCTTGTTTTGAGTTGATTATGGAGACATTATTTTTGTCTTTGGTTAGCTAACTCTTTTTTTGGTTATTTGCTTAGCATAAATTTTTAACTCGAGATGCTTTGTCTCAGAGAAGTTTTGCAGGCCCTTCAAGATGCAATGTGTGCTTTAATGCTAAGGAGTCAGCAAATCATTTGCATCTCCACTATGATTTTCCTAGGGAGTTTTGGTCTTGGTCCTTCTCAATGTTTGATCTTAAACATGTAAAGATAGACCAACTGTAGGACTTACTATTATGGCTAAAAATGTCGAGGACTCAATTCAAATTTGGAAAACTCGATATGGAGTATTGGTCCTACAATCATTACCTGGAATATATGGTTCGAAAGGCACAAAAGGATATTTAGCGTGTACTTCAGAGAGAACCATTACTAGAGTAGAAGCCCATATGACTTATATCCTAGCCTCCAAAAGAAGGTCCTTCTAGCCCATGATATTTTTGGGTTTCTTGCAATTGTCTTCTATGAAATATTTTCACAAACTTGTCAAATACCGGGAACACATGATGTATATTTTAAAATATGAAGAACATTGTTGACACAATATTGTTGTTATTATGCAAGATAGAGAGATCTAGCAGTTCACCAAAAGGGTTATTGGCTTGATTAAGGCCAAAGGGAAATTGCTAATGTTTGAAGAAAGCTAACTATAATTGGGGTTGCATCTTACAAATATTTAACTTCAATTCACACTAAGAATTTTAAAATTGGGCCATCATTTTTTCGAAATGTTGTAATTCAATATCCAGTAAGAAATAGTTTGTGCTAAACATGAACCTTGGTAAGTTTTGTCTCAAATGACTATTAAAATAGCTACAACTATGCATAAACTAAAAGGAACCAACAACGATATATTACCTATACAGATACCATAAGATTTATTGATGCATGAAACATAAGAGAATGAATGGGCCCAAAATGATGGATAATGTTGTGACTTTATTATTCACTCTTCTGCAACGAGAATAACTAACCTGCATAATTTTGTATTAGAAAATCAGAGAGATGCACAAGAATAAAATCAAATCTCAATGATCAAATTGTTTGGACAACCAATACATTATATAGGCACACATAGACAGCTTCTAGGACAATCTAGATCCAAATATTTCGGATCACCAACTCACAACACAAACTATGAAGACACAACTCATGATAGATAGACTCAAACACTAACTACGAGAATACAACTCATCAACTCTATTTGGACATATCATTTCTACATTATTCCAACATCCCCCCTTAATGGAGAAATGGATTTTCAGCAATGCCTAGTTGTTGTCTACATATTTCAAAGTTCATCTTTCCAAGAGGCTTGGTAAAGATGTCAATTACATTCTCACTTGTATTGCAATAGAATAAATGAATCTCATTTGATTGTATCTTTTCTATTACAAAATGATGCTGAACTTCAATATGTTTAGTTCTTGCATGATAAATTGGATTATTTTCTAGCTTCATGGAAATCTGGTTGTCACATTTGATGCTTGTTGGTCCTCTTTGTTTTTCTCTGATATCTTCAAGAATCCTCCTTAACCAAATAGATTCAAAACTTGCATTGGTCAAAGATTTGTATTCAACTTCTGTGGATGACAAACAAACAATTGGTTGTTTCTTACTACTCCATGATACGACCCCCGATCCTAAATTGAATTCATATACATAGGTTGATCTTCTATCATCAGGATTTCCAGCCCAATCTGAATCAAAAAAACGTGCCAACTCAACATCAGATTCATTAGTATAAAAAATACCAAAATAAAGTGTTCCCTTGAGATATCGAAGGACTTTCTTTGCTGCTTTCTAATGGCTTTCACAAGGCTTAGCCATAAATTGACTAAGGATGCTCACAGAATATGCTATATCTGGCCTGGTAGTGGTGAGGTAGTTCAAACTTCCCACCAATTGACGATACAAAGTTCTATTCACTTCTTTAGATCCATCATCATTATACAACTTGGAATTCTATTCCAAAGGAGTAGACACTCGTTTGCATTCAAACATATGAAATATTTAAAGGATTGTCTTTGCATATTTTCTTTGTGTGATGATTGTCTTACCAAATTCCCTCCAAATTTCAAAACCGAAACAATAATGCAATTCACCAAGATCCTTAATTTCAGATACCTAAGAAAACTGAATTTTAATTTCTTCAATCAACCTGAGTGCACTGCCTGTTATGATAAGATCATCAACATACAAAGATATCAAGGCAATCTTCCCATCTTCATCTCTCTTGATGTAAAAGTTAGGATCACTTTTGCTTCTCACAAAACCTTTGTCATAAAAGAATGAATCAATTTTCACATACCAAGATCTTGGTGCTTGTTTCAAACCATATAAAGCTTTCTTTAACCTGCAAATAAGATGCTCATGTCCCTGCTTTAAAAACCTTCAGGATGAACCAAATAAACTTCTTATTTTAATTCACCATTGAAGAAAGTAGATTTCACATCTAAATGATGCATTTTCCAATTTTGTTTTGTAGCTAATGCAATCATTATTCTAATTGTATTCAATTTAGATACGAGCACAAAAGTATCTTCATAATCAATGCCTTCTTTTTGTGAATAGCCTTTTGCACCCAATCTAGCTTTATACTTATCAATACTACCATCAATATTAAGCTTTGGTTTGAACAACCATTTGCATCCTATGGGGACTTTATCTTTAGGCAATTTTGTTAATTCCCATGTCTCATTCTTCATTATAGAGTTGTATTCCTCATTCATTAAATCTATCCATTTTTTATATTATTTAGCTTCTTCATAACTTGAGGGTTCTACAACATTCATTACATGAGACATTGATGCATAATATTTATACCCTATAGGTGGATGAATTTAACATGATGACCTCCTTAGAGTTTTACTCCTTTCATCCTTCTTACTGCTTTATGGAGTCTCTTATTCTCTTCTTGGAGTGTCATGACTGCTAGATGATTCCTGCTCTTGAACCTGTACCTGTTCCTGTTCCTGTTGTTGTACCTGTTCATGTTCCCATTCAAAACTTGCTTCTATTTTGAGATAATCATCAATATCATGCCATACACCTGAGTTATTCATTTTATCATCTTCATCGACATTTTCATGAAACACCACATCCCTACTTGCAAGAAATCTATGTGAAGTAGGATCAAACAACTTGTATGGTTTTTTATCATCACAATAGCCAATGAATGTACACTTAATTGTTTTTTTCATCAAGTTTTCTCTTTTCATCTTTTAGAATATGTGCAAATTCCTTGCATCCAAAAACTCTTAAATGATTTAGTTTTGGTTTATATCCATAAAATGCTCCAAAAGGTGTTTTTTGATCTAAAATTTCGGTTGGACTCCTATTTTTCAATTAAATAGCGGTATTAATGGCTCCATCCCAAAAACCATTAGAGATATTTTTACCTTGAAGCATGCATTGTGCACATTCCACTAATGTTCTATTTTTCCTCTTAGCAACTCCATTTTGCTGAGGTGTATGAGGCACTGTAAATTGCTGTAGAATCCCATGACTTTTGCAATATTGATTAAAATATCTTGATTTGTATTCTTCCCCCTGATCCAATCTGAGAATTTTGATGTATTTCCTAGTTTGTTTTTCCACCATGTTTTTGAATTCCTTAAAGTATTCAAAAACATCACTTTTCTTTATTGTGAAATAGACCCAAGTGTATCTAGATATATCATCAACAAAAATAAGAAAGTACAATTCTCCTCCAAGAGATCTAGTTTGCATAGTTCCACATACATCAGTATAAATTAATTCAAGTATTTCTCTTTACCTATTTTCTTCATGTATGGGAAACCCCTCTCTATGTTCCTTGCCAAGTGCACATGCTTCACATTCAACATGATTATTCTTCATAACAGGAAGACCTTCAACCATTGTTTTTCTTTTAAGTAACATTAAATCATTGTGATTTAAATGTCCATATCTTTGATGCCATAACTTTTTTGTTGATATTGCTATAGATGCCAATGCTTGATGCCATGTCTTGGTCACATTCAGCTTATACAAGCCTCCAACTCTGGTACCTATGGCAATAACCTTGTAGTGATCCTGGATATCTTTAACAACACACTGTGATTTGACAAATTCCACCTTTAGATATTGATCAACAATAGTAGAAACATAAATTAAATTCTTTTTTATACCAGGAACATACATCACATCATGGATCTGTCTCTCTTTTCCATTAGGCAACATCACACCTATTATTCCATACCCTTGAACTTGAAGGGATTTGTTATCTCCTAGATAAACACATGTTCCATCAATGTTCTCATGATATTCATAAAACCAATCCTTATTACAAGACATATGGAGTGATGCACCAAAATCAATGAACCAAGCATTCACATCATTAGTCTCAGCAGACAATGCAGCATCAGAAACAAACAATTTGAGATTTTTAAATCCATCATTGATTGAGATGTCTTTTTCCACAAAATTCCCATTATGCCTTCTGTTTCTCTGTTTAGACTCATTATATTTCCTTTTATAACAATCTTTAGCATGATGTCCAGGTTTTCCACAATAATAACAATCATCATTTCTTTTATCATGAATTGGAAATTTAGATTGTGACATACCTTTTTGCTTTTCTTGAAACTTTTGTCCTTTGCTTTTGTCCCATGGCTTGTGTTTGTATGGCTGCTTACCCTTGGCTACCAATGCCAAATCTGAATTGTTTGAGCCCAAATTGAAGTTCTTCATCCTCTCTTCCTCTTGTAGAAGAATGCTTGTTAGTTCATCAAAAGTAGGAGGCTTCTCTCTAGTTGAAATACTTGAAACAAAAATTTGATAATCTTGCACTAAGCCATTTAATGTGATCGTGACCAAGTCTGTATTGGACACCTTTTCGCCAATGTCTCCTAACTTATCACTTAGCACTTTGACATGGGAAATGAAATTGCTTATACTTTCATTGGCCTCCATTTTAATTGACAAAAGTTTGGTCTTCAATAATAAAATACGGCTAGTATTACATGTTTCATACAAGATTTTGAGAACATCCCATGTTTATTTGGATGTTTAATAATCCCTAATATGAGGAATGATGTTGTCCTTAACTGACATTCGTAGAAACACCTTTTCTTTTGTTTCCCTTTTTTCCCAATCTGGAATAGTTGCAGCAACAATGGATTTGGGCTCCACCCCACTCACTATGGGCCACAAATTATTTCCCTCTAAAACTGTTAATACCTTGAATTTCCAATTTGCATAATTTCCTCCATCAAGCCTTGTGGATTCATTAAAATAAGTTTCAACCATAAAATTTGACATAATAACAAAAGAAATTTGTCCCCAATCAACAAAATGCACCCAAATCCACCAGATCTACACCCAAATTCACCATATCTACATCCAAATTCACCAGATCCAAAACCAAATGCACAAGATCTAAAAAAAACAAGACTTAATCTTTCTTCCAATAAAAAAATAAAGCCAAAATTACTTCTTATTTCTCCTTTTTTTACCAAACCCTGTTTCCAAAACTTTAATTTCCTTTTTTAATCAAATACACCCAATTTTTAACTTTCACCCAAAATAAAATATTTAACTCCTTATATCTGGTAAATTCTTTTTCACCATAAAAAAAAAGTTTTAATCCCTTATTTCTCCATTAAAAAACCTTCACGTTTACAAACAAAATTTCCTTATGAAAACTTTATACACAATGTGACTTAAAAAATAGTGAATTGGTTCAAGGTGAAAAGTGAACTCTTCAACGATGACAAACACTAGCTTTTCAAAAAACAAGAATTACTTATGGCATGCTTCACTTTATTATTCCATGTTTCATCTGAAGAAAAATGTTGAACGCTCCGTTTTGTTTGACCGACGAGTTCCCAAATGTGTCTACTGTCGATCTGTGCACACCTGCCTGGAACCGAACTATTATAGGGAACCTGTGACAAGGCCTGAGAATACCTCCCACATAAAGATTCAGATTGCACACAACAGTTGCAGATAGCCAACGAGAACCGAAGCTTGATTGTACACAACGGATGCAGACAACCAACACTTCAACGATTTTTCTCAACCAAAAAACATAAAAAGCTTGGGAGCAACACTGTAACAACAAGATTTCACAAGTTCTCATAGCCCTCACAAATCTGAGCCCTATTTCTCTCAGATCTGAAGTCTTACTAGATCTCCCTCTCTGGCTCTGATATCATATTAGAAAATCAGAGAGATGCACAAGAATGAAATCAAATCTCATTGATCAAACTGCTTGGAC
Organism: Pinus tabuliformis; assembly: GCA_031772625.1. Classification (NCBI taxonomy): domain Eukaryota; kingdom Viridiplantae; phylum Streptophyta; class Pinopsida; order Pinales; family Pinaceae; genus Pinus; species Pinus tabuliformis. The sequence goes on from CM062815.1 coordinate 788,956,138, forward strand.
AACCAGTACATTATATAGGCACACATAGACAACTTCTAGGACAATCTAGATCCAAATAATTTGGATCACCATCTCACAACACAAACTACAAAGACACAAATCATGACAGATAGACTCAAAAACTAACTACGAGAATACAACTCATCAATTCTATCTGGACATATCATTTCTACATTATTCCAACATTTTGCACACCAATGTGACTATGTACCCTAATTGAAACAAAAAGTCAAAACAAGCAACACCAAGATACCATGTAAATGCCATCAATTCCCACGAAATGCCACTAAAGCATGAAGTTTGCTTTAAATATACATTAAATACCTGCATGAAATGACATATGACCAAAATCAGCTACAAAAATCCACGCATCCATGGCAAGAAAAGGCCCAAAAACTCCACTGTGAAACACTAGAGAAAGAATGGAAAGCTTATCACATTACCCAAATGAATATCAATGATTGAAAAACCCACAATTGTAGCTTGCTCAGCACATGGAAACCACCTTCAATACAATATTAAATTAGTATAAAATTGTACCTATCATAAACAGAGTAGAGTCGAATTAAAGGCGAAGGGTTCGAGCCTCATAAAAGACGACAAGGATAAGTAATGAACAACAACATTAACATCAAATAAATGAGTTACCTCGCAAATATTTTTAATTTAGACAACACTAACAATAATAGGAAATCATCAAGAAAAACCACTCTCAAGAAGACCGAGACGACCAATAAAACCATAACAGAAATATTTGAGAACCATGCTCCAGATGCAAGCACATGGAGGAATTAGGATGGACGATAGAAAATAGGAAGAGGGTGATGTACATTTGTTCAATGTAGTAATGCTGATAATTAAGGTTGGACCAAACCCACGACCGATAACTTGTCGTTTGAGACCACCTTGTACACCACCTTAGCTCGTTGATAATGTCATCCCATAGGCACTGCCTGGGATCCAAACCCCAAAGAAAACATCTGTAGTAGTAGAGAAAATCAAGGTCAAGACAAAATCACTATTAATTAAAATATAAAAAACATTTTTTTTAAAGAAAGTATACAATTTTGCTAAAAAAAAAAAATATTAGCTTGAAAATTGGGTAGAAATTTTTGAAACGGTAGGATTTTGGGTGCCTTGGGATTTTTTTTATTGTGTCGAATATATTAAAAAAAAAAACACTCCCACACTGGGATTTCTGAAAAAAAAAACTCACCAAAAATTCGATTTAAACACTCTTACATTTGGATTTCGTGAAAAAAATTTAACAAAAAATTTGATATAACTACCACAGATTTCCTAAAGAAAAAATCACTTGAAATTGTGGCACTATTAGACAACTTGGAAGGTTTATAAACATTGCATCATTGGGATGACATTCTTAATAATTTTATTGCACAGAGTAATATGATCAATTATATAAAAATAACTATATTTTTTAATTCGTCGATAGTAGTATATATTTCAACCTCTGGTGGATGTCGATCATAGGGATTTCATTTTTATTTATTTTCAAGGGCCAAGATCAATTGTTGCCCAGATATTATTCATATAATAGATTGATCTACAGTTGTGATGAGAGGGAGTGCAAAGAGTCATGGAAACATTGTGGTGAAGGATCAAAGCATTGTCTAAAACGAAAGCGTACACATCGTAGTGATCATGGTGTCTGAAGAGTGAACACTCCGTTGCAAATTGAAGAAATTCAATACCCATGAGAAGAACAAAGTTTTAAGTATTAAAGACAATAATGCTTTTTGGTATTTCTTAGCTCAGTTTCTTTCTGTATTGCTCGATTGGTTGTGTACTGTTTGACTGAGATTGTTTGGATTTGTAATTCAAGTGGAGGGACATCTTTTTTCTGCAAAGATGTGTGTGTTTGCATCAAATTTCACTGTGAGATATATACAAAAAGACCAGGCCACTGCATGTAGACATAGAACAATATGAGTGGTAAGATGTTTCTGGTGCTTCGATATATGTACACAACATTTGAGATGTATTCCTAATATGATGTGGGTTTCACGGTGAAGAAGGTATCGAACATTGAAATTGCAAACAAATGTAACTTTAATTTCAACTTTCACAAGTGGAAAACAATGCTTTTGCAATAAGCTTTGTTGATTCTTCTTTTATTTAAAAAAAAATTGCTTTTCGCCTGCAATAATATGGATAAAGAATGTGTGGTTGTCTCAGCTCATTATATTGATCGCATAAAATTGATCTCAATATTAGTAAACATGTGAATTCTATAACTGATCATTCCACTGTTATGCTTGCAGTGACAGGATGTAAAAACGTGTTGGCAATCTTGTGGAATTTCTAGTGGATCTTTTGATAGAATTTGGGGCGGTCTGTCTGCTATCGACTAAGAGAATGCATAACTGTATATTTTGATATAGAATTTGGTGTGAACTATTTTGAATATTTAGCTTTGTTTCACATCTAATGTCCTGTAAAAATAAATAAAAAGAATTAAGGTTTGTTAAATGAATATGTAATTCGGTAGCCTGATTCTTTAGGAGATTACATGTTAACTAGAAATTACTAACAGGAGAATGAAATTGAATTTCTTTCTCTGTCATTGGATAGAAGTTTCAGAGAAGCAGTGTAAATAGGGTACGAAGTAGGAAAATTTTGTTAAATGGATGCAGACCAACAACAATATATTTGCATGGAGGTTTGATCGGATCATTGGACACTAGAAATATTGCTTGCATGGAAATTGATAAACACAATATTTTAACCATAGTTAGAGCTAAAGTCAGTGGAGTTGTTAGAAGTTGGGATGGTATTGCATACACGTTAGTTGTAGGGTTGACCCCGACCTCGACCTACAATGCAGTGTGCATAGGGGGTATGTTAGGAGTGGGAAAGTCAAGCAAGAGGAAAGTAAGAGAAAGTGATTGATGGCACGAAAATTAATAAAAATAATATTGTATTGGTAGTCGAAAGTTGGAATGGTATTGCATACAAGTTAGTTGGAGGGGGGACCCTAACCGTGATGTACAACATCATTGACATAGTCGTAATGTTTTTGTTTATTTATTTAATTTTTTCGGTAATTTATTTTCGAAGGATTATTAGTTAAAATGATGCTTTAAAAGAATATTTATTTTTTATTTGTTTGTTTGTTTGTTTGTTTTGTTTAGGAATGTAATTTTTTTTAAATTGTCTTAAAATAATGTTATTATTATTATTATTTAATAATTGTTTGAGAAGGATATTTTTCACATGTTTAATATGATAATTTTCATGCTTAATAAAATAAGTATTTTTTTTAAAGATTTTATCCTTTGCAATGTAATGTACAATATTTTGTTTGCTTTCACAAAAGTTGTTGATTTTCTCATGGATCCAAGTGTTTGGAACTTTTTTCCATTTGAGATTCTTGAGCTTATATTTCATTGGCTTCCTTTATCAGTGTTGATAAAATTTCGGTTGGTTTGTAAAGAATGGAGTATTCTATTGGAAAACCCAAATTTTCTTGCTTCTTGCAATCGATGTGCCAAAGAGAATTTGGATTTATTTCTTTTCCGGCTAGTATCAAGGAGAGCTACTTTGTTGGACCTTATTTTAATGACAAAGGAAAAATATCTCCAATGGTTTTTCCTTTTAATTTGCACTCTGGATAAAAAATTCAATGTACAGTTGGATTGATGATTGTGTTCTAGGCGCCTGGAAGTTCTTTGATTTCTAAGAATTATTTCATAGTAAATCCTTTTACAAAGACCTTTAGAAGTCTTGGAACTCTTACTATTGGAGACTAGGGATTCTCCTCTTTGTTGGAGAAATTCAGTCTGTGGAAATATGATTGATTTGTGTTGAAACATGTGTGAAAAAACATGGAATCACATTTTTTTATTTGCATGATTGTATACATGGTTTGGATAAGGCTGAAACCTCCTTTTGGTGGTGTAACGCCCCCAAAGGAGGCTATCTTTCACAAAGGAAGTTTTTTCTGGATATATATAGACAATGATTATGATGATTACCCTTTGTATGGATACACTATCCATTGGTTGGATGTTATAAGAAACGAGTGGGCTTTTTTGTTTGTTCATATCGCTGACATATGAAGTATGTCATTCGAATTGTATGAGAACTAGTTGGTTTTTATTTTAAATAACAGTTCAATGTTTGTTTAATTGCTAAAAGAGATATAATTTTTTTATTTATCCAAGCTTCAAATGGATCAAGCTTAGAATATTTTAAAGATGACTAGGGGTTCAAATGGAGATTGCTTCATACTATCTTAATGGATATAAATAGTAAATTCCCAGGCTACATACCTTTTTATGTAGTTCAAGGAAAAGTACTTATGTTGGGTTGTATGGACTAGAAAACTAAATCTATATGATTTGGTGATTGGATTATGCACAACGATAATTGGTGATGGTGTCTCCCTCTTAGAAGGATCTGGGTTCCGTGTGTACTCATTTGAATGTTTCAATGATGTTATTGAAAATGAAAATGTTTTCTCACTTTTTCCAAATACAGATTCTATTTTTGATATACCATTACTGCCTATGAATATCATGATTTAGCCTTCGAGGCTTCAAGAAGTTTTTTTGTAGACATTGTTGCATATGTCATGTTTATTTAATCTTTGCAGAGATATTTTGGAGATCACTGTAATGTGAATATGGATTGTTTAATGAAAAACTTTCCATGTCAAATTTTCATATTTTTGTTGGAGATTATTTGCATTGGTTCGCGATTTTGCAGATTGAACAAAGCACTTAAATGTGAATTTTTGCTATGTGTCTGTGGATTGTATAGAGTGTTTTGCTATTTCTTATGTGAAACTACACAAAGGATGGTTCTTTTTGTATTTGTAATATGAAAGGTTGATTGTTAGTATTTAAACTTATTTAGCATTGAAATTTAATTGATGTATAAAGCCAGTGAGCATAAAGAATTGAATTTGTGAAGATGTAACAAGAGATGCAAGATTTAAAATAGAAATTTCAAATAAGCAGTCTAAACAGTGTGTGAAGAAAAAATTGTAAAATAGAAAGAAGAAATAAGGAAACCTGCTAAATATTGTTTAAACCCTCGGGACAAGCAACAATACATCCGAATGAAAAGCGCTATTTTTCGATTAAAGCGACGAGGCGTTTGAATCGACTCCATGCAAAAATGGAGGTGAGGTTGGATGATCAGAGTTCGAGGAAGGTTTTATTGAAACATAAGGGATTAAAATATGGGAGTTAATTGAAAAGAAAATAAATAAATGTAAGAGAAAATTATGGTTCACATGCAAACCAATAAACAAATTATTTTGTTCATAGTCGAGGATGAAGTGAGTTGGATAGTTGGAAGTCGGGATGGTGTTAAATTGAAGTTTCAGCCAATGGTGACCCCGAGCCGGATGTGATGATTAGTCGGGGTAAGGTGGGTGTCTGTAGTCTCGAAGTTGCGTGTGAAGAATGTTGTCTTATCTTGTTCGAGAATGGAGATGAAGCCCGTTGTAGTGAGATTGTCAGAAGGTTGAGTTCAAGAGTTATGCTGTTATCAAATACATAGGTCTGACGTTTGACTAACATATTTTAGTGTTTTTCTTTTTGACTTTTTATGTGATTAAATATAATTTTTTTTTACTTTTTATGTCATTAAATAGACTTTTATGTCATAAAATTTACATTTTTTATACTTTTTGTAAACAATTTTATTTTGAAAAAAAAATAATTTACAAAAAGAAAGAATTAGGACTTTTTAATGAAAATATAGTCATGTGAATATGAATTTGGACTATATGATTAAAACTATCACTGTAATACGAATTTGGAATGTTTAATGAAAAATTTCACCGTTTAACTATTACTGTAATGCGAATTTGGACTGTTCAATGAAAACATAGCCATGCCAATTTTTCATTTTTTTTGTTGGATATTACTTGCATTGATCTACTATTTTGTAGATCGAACAATGCACTTCAATGTGAATTTTTGTTATGTATTTGTGGATTGTATAGAGTCTTATGCTATTTCTTATTTGAGACCATGCAAATGGTGGTTCTTTTGTATTGCAATATTTGAATTATTGTTTATATATATGTATATCTTTGTAATATAGAAGGTTGATTGTTAGTATTTAAAGTTATTTAGTATTGGAATTTACTTCATGTATATAGTCAGTGAGTATAAACACTTCAAGTTGTTGAATATGTAACATCATATGCAAGATTGAAAAGGGAAATTATAAAAGAATTGAAATTTGATGTAGCAATGTTAAGTGAAGGAACAAACAAGTGTACTTCCAAAAGTGCTTGGTCGCTTCGTTCATGTGAGAGAGTGAATGAATATCACTGGAAATGGTATCAACAGAATAAGGATGGAGTAAATGAGCACAGAAGAGACGTGTATCCACAAAAGAAAAAAGATTCAATACACCATCAACATGATGAATTCAATAATCGTAAGTATGGGAATATGAGTAGTATCATGGGAAGAAAATTTGCTTGAAATTTTCATTTACATGGATTTTGAAGATGTTGAAATTTTGTTACTGAACCAAATTGTTATAGCTATAGTGTTCTTTGACAACATTATGTTTACAAAGAAATTGTTTGTACAAGTGAGAACCAAGAGTTCTTTGCAAACAACGCAAGAAATGGAGTATTGGAACATGGGCACAATGAAGCCAATGAACACTTTGCAGCATGCAATTTATTTGGTGATAACAATATGCTTGGTGACATGGTCAAGAATTTTGGTCATTATAGTGGCAATGTGGGGTGGGCCATTCATAACAAATATATACTGAATATCATCAATCCTCCAGAATCTATTTGTGCTCAATCTCTTGGAACAAAAAAGCTATTTGATGTATTTTTTGGTTTGATAGGATTTTGACATTTGAATGGAATATATTAATTATTGCACGTTTTTCTTGTTACATTTCTTTGGGCCGAACAATGTTCCAAGGAATATTGGTCCAGAAAGACAGGTAGAAGGAACACACGCTTCATCCATTCCTCAAGTTCAACCTCGACCATTTAACTGCCAAACTTCATTAAATCATGAGAGCAACGAACTCTTTAACTATAATTTTCAACACTTGGGTGTTTCTTGAAAAGAACATTTCATTGAAATGTTTGTTTGCCTAGCTGTTGTGCATTTCATTATTTTCCATGTTTTTGAAAATATTGTTGGTATTAATATTTTTTGGGAACATTTTGTTCACATAAAGAGATTTCATAGAAGTGGAAACAATCAGTGCTACATAAATGGTGGAAGCGATGTAATTATGCAAAAAAGAGACAATGATATGATTTAGTGATTTGCGACACCTGATGTTTTTGCTGATAGTAATATGCTTGCTGGGATGGTTAAAAATTTGCAACATTCAGTTGCGAATGTTGGAAAAAGCATTTTTGGGAGCAAGTGTGCATAAAATATTTTTATTGGTAAATAATATATGCATATATCCTCTCGTCTGACAAAACGAGTGCTGCAAGTGCATTTATTTTTGTGAGATTTGTGCATTTGAATATAATTTTGTAATTCCTCATTGCATATTTTATTTTTCTATTTTTTGTGGAGCAATATTCGAGTTAATAGTGGTGGAGAAATAAATTCACAACCAACGAAACCTTTATCGGTTAGTCAAGTTCAGCTTCGATGGTGCAATTGACAAGAAAATGTACGTGTTTTGTTTGTTAAACTTACTACAAACTTCAAAAAGTTAACTTGGAATTTTTTATAAGTTTCATTTTGACATTATGATTTATAATTTATATAAGCAGAATGAATCCAAATGAAATTAATATAGAAGAATTGATTCCTATAATTTTATGGAAACAAATGTTCAACCTAATGCTCCAATATGGAAAGTTGTTTCACATCATCCTCAATTTGGATTTTTGTTTTGCAGAGAAAATGAAAGTGGTCGCCATCATTTTAGCAGAGAGATGATTGAGGTGCATAAAAACTTTCGGTGCATGATTGATAACTTGTTTTTTGTGGAAATGTGCCAAGTCTATAATGAATCTTATCCTAGTATACAAGTTGTGAGATGGCATGAATAGACCATCTGTGAAATATGTAATAATGAGAGAGGTGCTCATCGTTTCTCTCGCTTTAATAACATGGATCCCGGTGAATAACCTGAGGTTCTAAGAGTTTTGACGTAGGTTAAAGAAATTTTAATAACACGAGAAAATCCAATATTGCAAGTGACACATGCTCATGGTGGGAAGTATAAATATAGTGGGCATACGATTAGTTTTCCACAAGATATATATTTTATTGTAAATAAGCTTCCATGACATGTAGAACAACTCGATTTTCTGATTGTCAGAATACGTGGTGCTGAGTCGAAATATTATGAATTTTATGTCAAGAGACAACTTGTGATGGATGCATTGGTTTACAAAGTTCAAATGGATAAACATTATAGGGATGTTGAAATCGATATGGATTTCGTTTCTTCTCTCCTAGAATGACTGTTTAGTAGGCTACAATATGTAGATAGTGATCTGGGTGAAACAAGGAGAGATGACAAGGACATTGAAATGTTGGGGGTTGTTTGTTTGCACTGTCATCCATCATCGTTTCTTTATCGCATGCCTAACGAATCCAGAGAAGTGGAACATATAAGAATATTCATTGAAAACACATATTCTAGAAGTGATGAACCAGTGGAATGACCAGATATTGGCACCTCTCATCAACTAATATAACACTGAAGGGTTGCTAGACATGGAATTTCCAACTTTGTTTCCCACTGGTGATGTTGATTGGTTGCATCCATATATTTGTAATGTTGAAATGCATGAATATGGTTTACATATACTTAGGTATTGTGATCAAAGATTTGGAAGCCATCCTTGGTTTCAATATTTCCTATTGAATACGATTATTCACCATCATAGCTAGGGAACAACTTCTTTCTTTTTAAAAAATAATACCCATGAATGTGCACCTACAACTGTTCAAGAGTTGTGTAAATGGCTTAGGGATTTTCTTGACAATAAATTGGCTAAGAAATCCATGCATTTTGGGTGTTGTCTTAGGTGTACAAGGGAATATTGGAGAAAGTGTCATTTTGAACTCACTGACATGATGATGTAATTGGGTTTCCCAACTTTTTTTTAAGTTAAGTGTGGATGACAATAAGTGGCATGCCTTTCCTTGTCTTATGCCTTCAAACACACACTGACATCTACAAAATGAACATGTGAAAAAAAATTAAAATTTTATTCATTACCCACATATAGTTGGGATGTACATGCACCAAATATTTAATATGTTTTGTGGGTTGGTTCTTGAGAAATATCTTAGAGCTAAATACTTATGTATAGGTTCACGCTGGTTTATTTTCTTGTATTTTTTATGTATTTGGAATGATGCGTTTATTCTTTTGGTTGGTTTTTATATGCTAAATACAAGTTTTTTTTCTGGCAGGTATGAGTGGTAGCACAGGGGTTCAATGCACATCCATTGTTTCCTATGGCTACGAGGAGCTGTGAATATGGAAACACTATACAGGTCCAACCTTTTGAATGTTCATGAAGCTAAGTGTTGGGTAGTGGAGGTCCCACGTAACGGTTTTGGGATAGAAAGCTTAGAAATTAGGAGTAAATTATTGTAGAAACTCCAAAGTATGCGGAGCGCGAAATGTAAAAGGTCGAGTCAAAGGGTTGTCCGCCCAATAAATAATGTAAACTAATAGGGAATAAGTCGGTTCGTGGACCATAGATAGGTATAATAGAGCGCGGCTCTATGGGGGGAAGGCAGTTCTTGGTTGAGTATGATTTTGGAGATCGAATATGTAATGGGTGGCTGAGACGGGTAGTTTAAAAGCATCTGTAAGTCCGAGTCGGGGGTTTGGGTAGAGGATAGAGGCTCTGTAGATGTGTGTAGAGACCTGGAAGAGTCCGCAACTATGTATGCAAACCCCTGCACCTAAGTGCGCAGGGCAAATCTGGATGTAAGGGTGACAAGTGGAAATAAAGATAAGTTTCTTCCAAATTCTGTGGTAATCCTGAACTATCGCAACTTTGTTTTTTTATGGTTACCGTAACTGTTTTGATCTGTGCGTGTATGCTTATTGAGTACTTGAGAATCGGGTTTAATCTTAATATGCGAACTAAATGAAAGTAATAAATGTTTTCTTAAACACCTCTCTAAGTAGATCTAGGTTATAATACTTAATCAAATAAATTAAATCTATAATCAGTGCGGTAAGAAAAAGCTAAGATTATCTGGATCTACGCAGATCTAGCGCAGCATGAGGCTTAGGACGGTGCGCGAACCTATCAGACCACATCTAGACATCCCAAGGGTGCAAAAACCTGGTTCCAGCACCCTCCCCTGCTACCTCAGGTGAGACCTCAGTTTATGCTTCGCGAGCTATTGCCGAAAGGGTCGGTAGCTGTAGGATTTACTTGGCTAAATAATTCTTCAAAACCTGGGTCAGGCCCATATAAGCCAACAAATGGTTCCATTGCCAGGACCGAGATCTGCCTAAGGGGTGTCTGGTGTGAAACGCGAAGAGAAAAATGTTGAAGGATCGAAGGGATCAGGGACGGTAATATATCAAGGGTAACTATGGTAATCATGATTCAATTGATGGTATTCAAGGGAGTAGGAGGCGAAGATCCGGAGCAATTCTGGTTTGTGCTAATATCCGTATGGAACACGTAGCAAATTACGGATGAAAATATCAGGAAAGCTACCTTAGTTAGTGCACTGCAGGACCGAGCACTGACATGGTACATGAAGTATTCAAGCAGTAACCCAACAGCAGGGGTAGCGGAAATCCAGACCGAATTAAAAAAGGAATTTAGCCAGCCGAAGTCAGGAAAACAGTCGGTCGTAGGATTCAAAGAGATTGTAATGATGCCGGGTGAAACTTCGTGGGATTTGGATCAAAGGTTGAAAAGCGCTATCCGCGAGGCCAACATGACACTGACAGATGAGCAGCACTGCGCTTGGTTCGTCGCATCATTAACGCCATATCTAAAGTCAACTTTGTTACAACAAAAGATCTCAACCCAAGCTGAAGCACTGGAGGCAGCAATGCGGCTGCACGAAACCCTGATACCAGACCCAGGGTTGGGAGTTCAGCAAATTCAAGCGCAGGTCCAAAATTTATGCTTGGAAATGCAGAAGTTAAAACAAGAACAGACACCGCGCTGAGAGGTCTGGGAGTAAGTATGGTGTTGAGGTGTAAGAGCTAGGGACACGATAAAGATTACTGTCCGGTCTTGGTGAATTTTGTGGTAACAGGGGGACCAACACCATTGCAACCAGAGGCATAGGCAGGGCCGAGCACAATCACCCCGCTCTGGTGCACAATTTGTCAGGTGGGAGGAAAGAACAACACTAATAATTGTCATTTATTACCAAAATACAACCAGACCACCCAGCAGCTCTTTTGCAACTTTTGTAGATTAGAGGGCCACAAAGAGAGGGATTGTCGTAGCTATCAAATGTTGATGGATCAATCATCTGCCTATAGAATGCAGATGGAGGTGTGAAGTCAGGATCCAGCCACGGCGATTGTGCACGGTGGGTTCCAAGGGTGCAGTCGAGGACAGGGCGGAATGGCCCCAGTAAGGGGTCGCGAGTAGTTAATCTATTACAACTGTGGAGGACCAGGACATTATGCGCGAGATTGTACCAACCCAACCAGAATTTCGTGTAGCTATTGTGAGCAATTCAATCATGAGCTTCTAGACTGTCCTTCGTTGATAGCACAGATTTGGGAAAAGAGGGCAGCGCAACCAACAACGACCCAGAATGTGCAGATGATGAGGTTTGAACCCCACGAGGAAGATCCCAAGGTCAACATGGTGCTGAGGAGTGGCACGGCCACAAGAGCGGATGGACAGAACCCAAGAGGCGATAAGGGGACATATCGGGAAGCTCAAGGGAGCTTTGCAGAGGTCTCTACCCCAGGTAATAGGGATCAGCCCGAGACGGACAAGGATCCCTCGATGATAACTACCTTTTTAGAGACATGTATAAAATTGCTTCGTGACAATAGGGTGGTTAAAGGATTACTGGAGTTGATAAATAGGTGCGCAGGGTGGAATGAGCCTCATGTCATTCGAAAGTTGGGAAGACATGCATCGCAGACTAGAAGGGAAATGCGGTTAATAGTACAGATCAATGATTATGAGATGGAGCAGGTCATTTTGGATCTGGGCTCAGATGCCAACGTATTGCCGAAACAGACATGGGAGTACATGGGTAAGCCTACACTACAATGGTCCCCTATCCAATTGCGGATGGAAAATCAATAGAAAGTGCTACCCATGGGAAGGCTGCAAGGAGTGACGGTAGACCTTGATGGCACCAATATCCGCATGGATTTTGAAGTTATTGAGCTCATGGATGAAAATACGCCCTATCTTGTGTTGTTAGGAATAGATTGGGCCATCGACATGAACGGAGTTATTAATCTAAAGAAGAGGACAATGATATTTGAAACAAAGGCGCTCCACATCGTTATTCTGCTAGATCCGGCTGAAGGACTGCGCTACCTCGAACCGGTGCACAGCAATGACGATGAAGATTGTAGTTACAGAATGACTGCCCAGGGGTGAGGATGGGTCAAGACATTGGAGGATAGCAGAATATCACGAGGGGATGGAGAATCTGGCGCTGATGATTCAGATGAGGAAGACGAGCGGTGGCACAATCGGTTGAACGGAGTAACCACGCTACACTGCAACATGGTGACAAAATCGTTGTACTGTGTAAAGGCCCAGGATCATGAATTTCCAAAGTATGATGGGTTGACGATGGTAGATGAATTGCTGACCAAATTTGAAATCGCAGTACCAGAGCACCAACAGTTTGACGCGATGAAATGGGCACTACGTGTGATGCCTGCGTGATGGTGGGGCACACATGAAGGAACGTTCGAAGATTGGCGTGCCTACAGGCATATGATGAAGATCAGATTTGGGAAGCCAGAAGTACGCATAATAGAGAAATACGATGGACGTGATGACCTACGCATGCACCTTACCAGATGGACCAAAGCATATGGAGAGGAACCTCAGCCATAATGGGTGCACTTATTTTATCACACCCTGGATGTTATTCCCAGAAATTGGTATATTGAAGCAGAGCTCCGGCACAACACAAGCGAGTGGGATATCTTGCATGAAGGGTTCTTAGTGACATTCCTCTTTGAAGATCAATGGATGGATCCTGTAGATGAAGTGCTCCAGCTGGTAAAGACCACCATTTTCAAGACTGTGCAGAGGAACCTGCATAGTCCGACTGGTCGCGGCAGCTGAGCCAGGCCCTTGTGTGCTATAATGTTGAGGTAGAAGATGATGAGGATGATCCACAAAACGTCAATATTTCAGAATTAGAGGGAAGCCACGAGGTGCGCGGACCCAAAATCCAAGATCATGATATGATGGTGTCGTTGAAAAAAAACAAATCAATATAGGAACTGAAGAAGAACCGAAGTATGCAACGCTTGGGGACTATTGGGACGATGCAATAGTAGAAAAGGTCGTCGAATTGCTCTGCGAATATCGAGACTTGTTTCCAACAAAGATCACGGAACTAAAAGGGATCCTAGGGGACTTCAGAGTGATGAAGATAACATTGAAGCCATATGAGAAACCAGTTAAGTAAAAGCCCTACCGATTGAATCCAAAATATAAAGCAAAGTTACGCGAAGAACTGGACAAGATGCTGGCAGCAGGAATCATTGAGCCTGTCGAGGAGTCCGATTGGGTAAGTCCAATGGTTGTGTAGGAAAAGAAACAGAAGGGCGAGATTCAGATTTGCGTGGATCTCAAGAATCTCAATGATGCGTGTGTGAACGACCCATTTCCAACACCATGTACAGATGAGTTACTGGAAAATGTGGGGGGGGGGCAAGAAGCCTACTCGTTCACAGATGGTTTCTCAGGATACCACCAGATCAAGATCGCACCAGAAGATAGGAGTAAAATGACGTTTGCCACCGAATGGGATTTCTTTTAGTACACAGTGATGCCCTTTGGTCTGAAGAAAGTGTCGGCGATATTTTCATGAATAGTGGTAGCAACATTCAAAGGATTTATACACAAGTTTTTAGAGGTCTATCTGGATGACTGGACTAGTCAAGAAACATGTAGCAAGCTTACGATTAATGCTGGATACTTGTCGACGACACCAGATAGCGCTGAATCTTAAGAAGTGTGCTTTGCTTGTCCCGTTCGGGAACCTACTGGGCCATGTGGTTTGTAAGCAAGGTTTGATGGTGGATCCAACAAAGATCGCTGTCATACTCAATCTGCAAGTGCCGCGGAGTGTCAAACAATTACGCGCCACTCTGGGTCACACAGGCTACTATCGAAAGTTCATCAAAAGTTACGTCCAGATCACAACTCCGATGGAACAATTACTGAAGAAGGATGCTACTTATTGCTGGAATGAGGAATGCAACAAAATCCTGGAGACACTTAGGGAAAAGATGGCTTCAGCCCCCATATTAGTCTCTCCGAAATTCATGTGCATGTTGATGTGTCATGTATCGCACTAGGGGCGGTACTTACTCAACCAGGAGTGGAGGGACTGGACCATCCGATTGCATTCACAAGTCGTCGGTTGTCAAAAGCTGAAAAGAATTACTCCACCACTGAGCGCGAGGGATTAGCGATGGTATACGCGCTTCAAAAATTCTGCCATTATCTACTAGGAGGTCACTTTAAGATGTATACCGATCACTTGGCATTAAAATACCTAGTGAACAAGCCTGTGTTGGGGGGGCGTATCTGTCGATGGTTGTTGTTATTCCAGGAGTATGACTTTGAGATTGTCGTCATGCCTGGACATCTAAATTCAGGCCCAAATCACCTATCCCGAATTGAGACCAGTGAAGAACCCACAAATCTAGAAGATGGACTTTCGGATGCTCAACTATATGCGGTGCGCATAGTGGATGGTCATTTTGAAGATATAATCCATTTCTTAACAATAGGGACCACACCACAGGGATACTCCATTCAACTGGCTAAACTTAATGGAGACCCCTTCCCAGGTCAAGTGAATGGTAGTTGCTTGAAGCTCTACACAGGCGGGTCAACTGCCTGACTAACCATTCGAGGAACAATCTCACTGCTCCAACCAGTTGAAAGAGAGCGCGAGACGATAAAGCAGTCTGGAGGAAGGCGCGAGTACCAAGACACGCGTCAAGCTAGATCAACGATAAGTTCACGGTCGCCCGATCAGAACTGCGTGGCTACGAAGAAAGGTGACCATTTTTGTCAGTATTCATGACATGATGTCTGCATTATGTCCAAAGGGAGCAGGCGGCAGGTAATTAAGAATGGATGTACGAGTCAGATATGGCATGAGCCACCATAGATTTTACACGAAGACGCTAGGACAGGCGGGAATCAGTGAATTTGAAATTCGCATGGCTTATAAATCACCGAGGGGCATCCACCGAGTGACATACACTCCTGGAAAACAATCATTGGGTATCGATATGGGGCTGTTCATTCTCTCTACACAAGGAGTATGCCCGAGGGTTGTGATATGGCTGCTGGAAAAGCAGGACTCTCTAAGGGGTATGGTGGTGATAGCTGTGGGCATCCTGCAGATGGCAGCTTCAATGGTGGGGGATGTATTGGAAAAAGGGAAACACGAAGCAGAATTGGTTTGAATGCCGTCACTTCGCTCGGGGGTTGGTCGACGAACTACAACAGAAAAACGAAAGGATCGATAGACATGCAGATACTAAGTCAGCTTTGTTGTCTCTTCAAAATTTGGATCTTATGGACAACAGCAAGGGTCTTGCAAAATTGCAACACAGGTTGCAACAGACAGTGCTAAGAGAAGATATGAAGGTCAGCAGTGACTGCGATGGTACCATGGGGTCCCGTAGGTGGCTTCCTCGCTCACACTAGAATCATATTAGGGCATGTTCTGTGTTAACTGAGCAGAGTAGAATGAGCATTATCGGTTACAGGAAGTGGGAGAAACAATGAAGCCGGAGCCGGAAGAAGCATTGCAGGAGGCAATAAAGGAGCAGTAGGACGATGAGTGTCACTCAAAGGGAGGCGAATCGCGAAGCCAAGGCAGAGAATCTTGCCACGCCGGCGAGTGACTTGGGACGAGTCACGATGATTGTGTTGGGGGACTGTTGGGTAGTGGAGGTCTCACGTAACGGTTTTGGGACAGAAAGCCTAGAAATTAGGAGTAAATTATTGTAAAAACTCTGAAGTATGCAGAGCGCGAAATGTAAAAGGTCGAGTCAAAGGGTTGTTCACCCAAGAAATAATGTAAACTAATAGGGAGTAAGTCGGTCCGTGGACCATAGATAGGTATAAATAGAGCGCGGCTCTACGTGGGGAAGGCAGTTCTTGGTTGAGTATGATTTTGGAGATCGGATATGTAATGGGTGTTTGAGAAGGGCAAATTTAAAAGCGTCTGTAAGTCTGAGTTAGGGGTTTGGGTAGAGGATAGAGGCTCTGTAGCTGTGTGTGAAGAGGCCTAGAAGAGTTTGCAGTTATGTGCACAGACCCCTGCAGCTGAGTGCATAGGGCAGATCTGGATGTAAGGGTGACAAGTGGAAATAAAGATAAGTTTCTTCCGAATTTTGTGGTAATCCTGAACTATCACAACTCTGTTTTTTATGGTTACTAAAACGGTTTTGATCTGCGCGCTTATGCTTATTGAGTACTTGAGAATCGGGTTCAATTTTAATATGCGAACTAAATGAAAGTAATAAATGTTTGGTTAAAGACCTCTCTAAGTAGATCTGGGTAATAATACTTAATCAAATAAATTAGATCTATAATCAGTGCAGTAAGAAAAAGCTAATATTATCTGGATCTGTGTGGATCTAACGCAGCGTGAGGCTATAGGACGGTGCGCGAACCTCTCAGAACACATCTAGACATCCTAAGGGTGCAGAAACCTGGTTCCAGAACCCTCCCCTACTATATTGAGTGAGACCTCAGTCCATGCATCACGGGTTGTTTCCAAAAGGGCCGGTTGCTGCGGGATTTTCTTGGATAAATAATTCTTCCGAACCTGGGTCAGGCCCATATAAGCCAACACTAAGTGCTACTTTGACAAATATGCAACAACCTGGAATCCATGCGACATCCACCATTGAAATTTCATGGTTCCTCGAAGTGTTAATGATGACCCATGCCTTTTGAAAACCTCATAAATTTTTTCATGCAATCCTTATGAAGATTGTGTGCATTTGGTGAAAAGTGTGCAAAGACAAACAAAATCGAGTGTTGATTCCTATTTGTGGAAAAATTGGTTTATCATTTCATGTCGTTACGATGCTCCATGAGAGGTTTGTGCTGAGTCTACAATGTATATAGATGAAAAAGGGAGAAATAAATATGAAGCAACATGGAATGATGACCATTTAAATGTTCACAATGTTGATCTTCTGACAATGTGGTGAGAAAATGTTGATTTTCAAGAAGTTGTTTCTTGACATGAAGTATTTAAATATATTGCAAAATATGAATCGGAGGGAGAAAGAAGATTTGAAAGTTATCATGAAATGCTGACAAGGGTTGCAAGTGCAGGTGGATCTGATGCTCCTACATTATCTGCATATAGAAGGTTTCTTGCAGAAACACTTGTTGAGCGTGACATTGGAACACGGGGAACCTACCATTTGTTACTAAAGTTACCTCTTATTGTGTACAGTTTCAATTTTTTTCCCTTGAACATTGGAATGAAAGTATTCCAAAAAATGTCATTGCAATTTGACGAAATTTCATGTGAGAATTTTTTTTTTATCTTTATCAAAATTTCCCCCATTTTCTACAACAATTGTGTTTTATAGAAATAACAATATCATGGAGTTATGATGCTAAGCATAGGCAGGATTTGTTGGACACCTAATCCTCTAAGGGTTAGTGTGGAAGCTGAATAGACTAAGGAAGTCCAAGAGACGTTGGGATGTGGAACCCAATGGTCACACCATGTACTATAAATGTATATCATTTGTTAATAATAAATGAACTCTCATGTTTATCATTCATCTTCTGTTGTTGCCATCTGTGTGTTTAACATGGTATTAGAGCAGGCCTATTCCTACCCTTCATAATTACTTTGAGCCATCTGTTCTATGGCCTTTCTGTGCAGGCCAGTTCTGCATTTCATGAATGGTTTATCAGCCATATTTTAGCTATATTCTCTGCGCACAATTCCCCAAATAGAAAATTTCTGACATACCTCATGCTAACGCTTCCACTGGTCTGACATACCTGCTCCTGTCGCTGCTAGATACCTGCTCCTGCTACAGAAAATTGTGCATTGAGACTGTTATACGAGCCATTGTGTTGTTTGTACACTGCTTCTCTGTCTACGCTCAAATATTCACAGTCACGCCATCATTACGCATTGTTTTGTTCTGTTGAACCCTTTAAATACTGTATCGAAATTTATTTTCTTCATATGTTGTTAACTCCGCAGTTTATATGCTCCCAACTGTGTTAAACAATACAATTGATGGCCAGTGTTAATACCATTCCATTGAATATTGCCATACCAGTCCTCGCCTCCTCCCATACGCTGTTGAATGCTATTATATCTACGTTGTTGAATGGTATAATGTTGCATGTGTTGGACGTTGTCCATTACCATTGATACACAGTTTATATTAAGGTTGCTAGATTCTTTCCACGAATGTGTATAGCTATGGTTGATGCAAGTTGACTCAATGAAAATTTCTCCTCCGCACTGAATTTGCAGCCTATTGCAGCTAATTCTTGGTGATGTATTGCCTACAACCTTGTTTTGGGAGACTTGAAGATTTCTTACTGTCTCTCGCTGCTCAACCCTCGGCCCTCCACACTGCGTTGCTGCTCCAATTGATACGCTGTGGGGAACCATTAAAGATCTACGCAAGACCAAACGTTACATCCTTTGCTGCAATTAGACTGTTGGATCGTCAAAATTCTATCTAAGGAGTGGAAAGATGCATTTGAAGGAATGCACACAAAGGTTGTCTAGGATTGACACAATGTGGAGCAAGCACTGAATCGACTCATTTGATTCAAAATCTAGTTTTGCTGGTAAAATTGTTCTGCACTAAACATTTTGAGATTTCTTGCTATATACAATATTTGGAATGGTATATATTAAATTGAACATTGAGAATTAAAAGTGGCGTTGATTCATCTTCATTTGACTCAACTGCTCTTCCAATTGAATTTTATATGTGCATTGAAACAAGTGTAATATTGGGCGTTGAATGGAGTATGTTGTTGAAACAATGAGTTCAATCTTTATGATGGCTAGAGGGTCGATATAGCATCCCAAATGCTACACAATGAGCAACCAATTGTTGTGGGTCAAATCTTATTGCGCAAAGATTTTGGTTGTGCATACACAGTCCAGTAAATAGAAAAATATCAACCTATTTTCTGTTGATTTTTTTAGACTTGTCTCTAAGGGCTCCGTGTTAAGCTGCTGAAGAGAAGCGAGGATCTACACTGCAATGAAATCCTTGTAATAAGTTCACTTGCTAAGGAACCATTATCACTATCCTATCGTTAATACTGCCCTCGCAACCCATCGTCGTGAAGGCCAAGCTTAGAAGATCAAGGAGGCAGTTTGGGACAGATGTCTCCCCCATAATCACCGGAAATATGTTTCATTCCTTTTCACCTTCCCATATTTTAATTGAAAATACATTTCTCATTAGCTGCTCCCAGTGCATACCAACATTGTTGTTAGCGAATGAAATACTGGACTGAGCTTCAGCAACATACCAACATTGTTGTTAGCGAATGAAATACTGGATTGAGCTTTAGCAGATTGATGTACTGGAAGTTATTATAGAATGTTATATTGACTTCTCATCATCTTAGAGATGGATGGTTTCTTCAGTATCTTTATCCAGCACTCATCAATTCAACATATATATCTCACACAGTTCTAAAAGATACATTGATCACTATATCACAGAAAGAGAAGGTGAATGTTATAGTTTTGTATCTGTAGTGTGTTTGGAATGGTTTGTAATGGCCATTGCAGTGCACATGGAAGGATGAATATTAATTTGCTGGTTAAGGATATAGCCCTCAATAATTGTGGGATGGATTTCATGTAAAATATATAGAATAAACGGCCTTGATTGAAAGAATAATCAAGAAACATGTCAGCGGAACTGTACAATATCATTCATATGAAGTTCATATTGTTGAACCCAGGCCATATCTGTTTTGACAACTCTATATAAAGTGAAATAGTGAATAACACAACAGTTTCTCCACCAGATCTCGATCATCATGACCAAGAGTTACAGCATGTGGGTTTTCGATATTTGAACTAATTTGGAGATTGGAGACTATTGAGAGCTTCTTTGTCTTGGCATTGTATTAGAGTTTGGATTGCGTTGAGGTCCCCATTATTTTACTATTTTTTTGAGGTTAAAAAAATGGCTCCAATTGGTGCAATATTAGAGTCACTGGACAATCTAATACTCTCTACTATGGATAATACAATCAAAATCAGCAAGGATTTTCTCACCGATATTCACAGTTGTTTACAAGATGTACATGAAAAGATTGAATTTTTACAGCTTGAATCTCAACTACAGTAGGAAGAATTACAGCAGTGGAGTCATCATTATGAACCTGTTTTTGTTCAGAACATTGAAACAGTCTCCCATAAGCAGCAAGTTCATTAAGATCCAGTGCCCAATAAAGCAGCAGTTGTACATGTAGATGCAAAAATTCAGTCTGGACTTCCCAAATCGGTCATTAGACCTTGG
This sequence comes from Pinus tabuliformis, assembly GCA_031772625.1. NCBI lineage: Eukaryota > Viridiplantae > Streptophyta > Pinopsida > Pinales > Pinaceae > Pinus > Pinus tabuliformis. The sequence continues at coordinate 788,976,859 of CM062815.1, forward strand.
GAAGAGCTTGTCCACAACAAGCACAAAACTGGTCTTGGATATGACAAGGACATGTCCTTTCATATTCTAGACTACTCCAAACCAATATAATTTCAAAGTGCCGGATTTCTTTAGGACGGTTCATCTTCACCTGCTCCTCATGACAGTTCACCTTCAGCAGTTTCAAATTCTGGTTCTCTTCCACAGCAGCCAGAACAGATTGTGAAATGCCAACACTGTGACCGAGTTGGCCATTTGAAAGATCATTTTTTTGATCTTCATCCATGTACTCACTGTCATAAAACCAGTCATTCTTCAAACAGATGCTTTAGAAACAAACCTCCTGCAAGAAAAAAGATTCATCTTGGATGGATCACTTCTTGGAAATTGGCATCAACAGCCAAGAAGATATTCCAGTCACATGTCAGAACTTTTTCTATAGTATTGAATAGTCTTGCAGTTGATTTTTCTCCATCATCTCACCTTGTATCTGACAAGGGGGGAAATGATGGTCATCTACAAGCTTCAAAGCCACATCAAGCGAGCCTAATCCACAACCTACCATACCAGATTCAGAGTTGTAGCAAGAGACAAAGACGCCCCTGAGCATGCCTTCAATTGATAATCTGGGACACTTCCTCTAGCAGAAGACTTCAGCTTCTTGCTAGTTTCGGAAGAATTCCAAGAATAGAATTGGGGACACTTCCTCTAGCAGAAGACTTCACCTTCTTACCAGTTTTGAAAGAGTTCCAGGAATTGCATTAAGAATTCCAGAGTTTTTGGTCATCCTTAAACCATCACAGTTTGAGACTTCCCTTTTCAGGTTGAAGTTATCCCTTTTATGCGGGGTGAGACCTCCCTTTCATGGTTGAAGGTTTCCCTCTTCAAAACATCATGAACACTTCATCTAGTAGAAGACTTGAGCTTCATGCCAGAATTGGAAGAGTTCCAGGAACTGCACTAAGCGTTCCAGTGTTGGTGGTCATCCTTAAACCACCGCCCTTTATAGCAACATTTCAGAGAGCACATTCAGCCTAGTGTTGCCATGCATTTTTGCACATTTTGTATTACAACTCTCTTCTTGGACTCATCCATAACCCTTTGGATTAAGGGGGGTAATGTTGGACACCTTATCCTCTAAGGGTTAGTGTGGAAGCTGAATAGACTAAGGAAGTCCAAGAGACGTTGGGATGTGGAACCCAACGGTCACACCATGTTAATAATAAATGAACTCTCATGTTTATCATTCATCTTCTATTGCTGCCATGTGTGTGTTAAACAGGATCCAGGGAGACCACGAAATGTGCATGCTATTACTCGTGTGTGGCCGCGATTTTATGCTATTCTGAATGAGGAGTTAGAAGAGTTTGAAACATTTTGCTGAACTGGGTTGCTTTTGTATAAGACATATCATGACATTGCTTTAGATATAGGACTTTCAAGTGAAACTATCATTGAGAAATGGAGGAATCTAAGATATCATGCATCGCATGTTGATCAAGGTCCTTTTCAAAATGACAGTAATGAAGAGGATGTCAAGTCCCTTGTTCATGAAGATAATGTTGATTGAGATTCTAAAGAGTGGCAGGTTCTTTCCTAGATTATTCCTCCAAACAATGTTAACATTTCTGATCTTGACAATATTAACAGAAGGGATTACAATATTCATTATAATTGGCAGGAAACGATGATGCAAAATGAAATTGTCGAACATGATATTAATTTTATAAAATATGCCTAGTATGCGGGTGTTATTAATGGTGACTCAATTGGGGAGACAATAGTGCCACCTTTCTCTTTATTCGAGAAATAACGAGTTTCTTTTGAAATCGTTTTATGCCACTTTGTTGATGTTGGAAGAAATGATCCTTTGAAAATGATTATTCAAGGAATAAATGTAACCGACAAGTCTTCTATTATTGACTGTATTTCTCATGCTATTTCTACTTCTGCAACAAATAGTATAATTCCATTGTTGTTTCTCGCTCCTATTGGCTACTAAATAGGAAAGCACTAGCAATCTTTCAAGAAGAAATGGGGCATATTCTTTATGTTCTGATTGGTGGAATAAGATTTATATGTCTAAGGTTTTTTATACATATAGATTCATGCTTGCAAGAAGCGTTTCCACACAAAAAGGATTCTCCTTTTGTGGCAGGTCGATGATTCTTGTGGGTGACCTTGGGAAACTTCCTCCTATCAAGGATAAAGCTTTTTGTGCAGCAAGAATAATAAGAAAGCGTTCTGGGAAAGCTTCAATATTGTTGTGACTTTTGATAAAATCTTCAGGCAACAAGGAGATGATCCTAGCCAAGTGTCTTTTCACAATCTTTTAACTAATATCAGAAATGCAGACCCTTTTCTACATGATTGGGATATTCTCATGTCACGTATTGATAGTTGCCTATTTCCAGAGGAAAATAGTTTATTTGATTCTTTGATTCACTTGTTTGTAATGAATAATTTGGTCAACCTACACAATAAGAAGATGTTAAAAGCATTGAATTGTCCAATTGTGAGGTGTGTTGTAGAGCATACTAGAAGAACAAAAATAGTTGACAATGATGATGATGTGTTGGAGCATGAAATGTTGTTATGTCGTGGAGATCATGTCATGTTGACATGTAATTTGTGGGTTGAAGATCGCATGATTAATAATGCACTTGGATATGTCGAATATATCTTCTATATGACGAGTTCGAAGTTTCCTTAACTTCCAATGTTCACTACATTTATTTTTTAGAAGTACACATGTCTTCCATTTGATATAAATTGTCTAAGAATTGTGCCTATAACACCTATTATTAGAGGGAATCTTAAACAAATGCCTTTAAAAAAGTTGTGGGCCTTAAGTATACACAAATCACAGGGGATGACTTTGCAATGAGCTACTGTAGATAAAGGAGATAAAGAGAGACAAAGTTTGACATTTACAACTATCTCAGAGTGAAATCGTTGGATGGTTTACATATTTAACCACCTTTTTCTTTTCAACAGTTTTCTAAAATGGAAAAAAGTGCATATGTCACACTTGGGAAAAAAAGGGGAGGAATGATTAAAGTCCATATCATTGTAACATATTTATTTTCTTTAACTACAATATTTTATTTAAATTATATTTGCATGTAATGCCAGAAATAAATTGCTTGGAAAAAAAATTATTGAAAAGGAGAACAATTAATTGCCTTTTCATTTGAATATCAGGGTTTACAAGCAAATAGATATGTAATAACACAACATATAATAATTTTCTTTAAGAAAGTAAATAAAGTTCAAGATATCCTAAGAAGTGTTGAACAAAATATCCTTTCATACAACCAACGATAGACATGAATAAAGATAATAATTGAGTACGAAATACATTCATTAAGAAATTAAATTGATGACAACAAATATAGGTGATAGCTCAATATGCATTCAACTGATAGTCTTTTTCTACAAAAATCCTTCAATTCAAAATTTGAATGGGAAATAAAAATATCGTTCCAAAAACATATTTTCATGTGATGTCAAAAATAGGTTACTTGAAAAGAACTTATGTTGAAAACATAAATGATTAAGTGTAGCATAGTTTGAATATCAGGCTTCACTACGAAATAGATATTCAATCAGAGAATATGAAACAATTTTCTTTGACAGAGAAAATAAATTGCAAGATATAATAAGAAGTGTTGAGAAAAAATATCTTTTTATGCAACCGGAGATAAACATTAATAAAGTTAACAATTGAGTAGAAAATATATCCGTTAAGAAATTAAAGTGATGGCATCAAATCAATATGGTAGCTCAATCCACATTGAACTCTGACTTTTGTTCTACAAAAAGTTTTCAATTCAAAATTTCATTTGGAAATACAAATCTTGTTCCAAAAATAGATTTGCATGTAATGCGAGAAATAAATTACTTGAAAAGAACTTGTATTCAAAATGAGGGTAATTAACTGCACTGTAGTTTGAATATGAGGCTTCACTATGAAATAGATATGCAATCACAGAACATATAACAATTTTCTTTGACTGGGAAAAAAGTTCAACATATCATGAGAAGTGTTTTAACAGAATATCCTAATATTCAAACATAGATAAACATGAATAAAGTTAAGAATTGAGTATCATATACATGCATTAAGAGCGATGACATGAAATCAATGTCATAGCTCAATACACATTCAACTTTGAGTTTTCTTCTGCAAAATGATTTGACTTAAAAAAATGATTGGGGAAAGTCTTGTTGCAAAAATATGTTTGCATGTAATTCCAGAAATAAATAACTTGAAAAGTAGCTATGTTGAAATTAAGAGAAATCAAGTGCACTATAGTTTCAATATCACGTTTCATTGTCAAATAGATATGCAACCACATAATAGAAATCAATTTTCTTTGACAAAGAAAATAAAGTGTGACATATCCAAAGACTGTTTAAGAGAATGTGTTAATATTAAGACAAATATAAAAATGAATAAAGTTAAGAATTCTGTACCAAATACATCCATTAAGAAGATGAAATTTATAACAGGGAATCAACGCCATAGCTCAATATGCATTCAACTCGGAGTTTTGTTTAAAAAAAACAATTGGCTTGAAAAATTACTTGGCAAATACAAGTGTTGTTTGAAAAATATATTTTCATGTAAACCTAGAAATAAACAACTTGAAAAGAACCTACGTTGAAAACGAGATCAGTTTAGTTTACTCTAGTTTCAATATCAGGCTTCACTATCAAATAGATATGCAATGACAGGAAAAATAGTAAATTGCTTTGAGAAAGAAAATAAAGTGTAACATATCGCAATAATTGTTGAGCACAATATGCTAATATTCATCTAGAGATAAACATGAGTAAAGTTAAGAATTGATTAGAAAATACATCCATTAAGAAATTAAAGGGATCAGAGGAAATGAATGTGGTAGCAAAACATGCATTGAACTCTCAATTTTCATCTTCAAAAGGATTTGACTTCCAAAAATAGTTTAGAAAATAAAAATCTTTGGCTTCATCGAGATATGGACCCTTAATCAAACATAAGAGTTCATATAAATAGTAATGCAAATAATGAAAGTTTGTTCAATTGTCTGAAATCAGAAAATATGTAAAATTTCTCTGCAAAAAAAATAATTTTTGCTCTAAAATTTTAATCCTTGTTTAAAGGATTTTCTCCAAGGAAATATGGCATGTTGTTCAAGCTTCCTCATCCTCATCAGAGTCTTCTTTATCCATCTTGAGGAAATGTGGTGTATTTGTTTGGATATAGTTAGCCCAATCTGAGTACAACTAAGAAATTTCTGAGAAGTGGATAGGATGAAAATGAGTGATATTGACTTGGCACATAGATATCAAATTTTGAACAGCTCTTTTCTTTTTCTATATTTGATTCTAAATTTAGAAATCATCTTGATTTTCTCACAGGGAAAGTACAAAAATCTCTGAAAGTTTTGTTGATTCCAGGTTTTAAAGTTTTTTATGACTTTATGGTCATCTATGGCATTGTCTTTGAGACGGTGTTCCATTGACCTGGAATTTTCTTATTTTAATGGTTTGGATCCTGATAAATCAAATTCCAATATAAAATGTATTTCCATATCCCATATTAATAGACAATGTTCGGTGGTCCTTTTGATGCATTCTTTGATTTATTTGGCCTCAAATTGTCATTGAATGAAAGAAGAAAACATTAGTCATTTATCCATTTTGAATACTTTGGAAATGCTAACAGCTTGGAGATGTGTTTCCCGTTCAAGAATTGATGTGAGTTTTTCTTTAATGTATTTTTATTATTCAACTAAAGATTCAATTCTCTCTTCAAGATCCAAATTATCTTGATAAAATATGCAAATTTTATCCATTTGTTTATAAAATTGAACTTGGTCTTTCTTTAATATTTTGTTAACTTGTATTTCTTGCGCTTAAAACCCTTCAGACTATTTTCCACTTCATGAATTTGAATTGATTGAGGCTTAAGAGTTTCAATTTTGTCCTTCATTTCTTTGGTCGTGGTTTCAATGTTGTTGACACATTCTTCCTTCAATATTATATTTTGGTGTTCATGTGTATTTTGGATTTCTAGATATCTATAGAGTGTTTCATTTTCAATTAATTCAATTCATTTTGGAATTGATTTTGTAGGTTGTCTTTCAATGACGAACCCACCTACAAGCGCCGCGGAAGGGTTTTTCTAACTTTATTCACTAAATGCTTTACTTTTATCTATTTCAATTTCCAGACGCTTGGTCTTCTACAAATTGTTCTTGTAGGGTGTGGAAATTTCACCAAAATGGTGTTGGTTATAATTGAGAAAGGATCCTATAGTGTGAGAGGATTATTCATCTTTTTCGACAAAATTTCATGTTGCTTTCCAACTGAATTATGAAATGGTTTCGAAACTTTCAAACTTTCTTTTATTCATTCTTCTCACAACTAACTTAGTTTGAGCATTAAAGTAATACTCAATCAAGGACGGAACACTTTTAGGACTAGTTTCAACATCAATGATAGATGTCATGAAAAGTCTATGGAAAAGAAATCTCAGTACTTTTCTCTTGCTCCACAAGAAACACTTTTTCTCTTCTAGAGAAAATGGTCAATGTTGAATGAGGGGTGATGGTAATTTTCTCATCTTTATTTGTATCGATCTACATATATTTGACTTCCTCATCAATTTTCTTGGACAAAATATGTGCCTGGCTGATGTCATCTAGACCATTAATAATAATGATATTATTGGCAGAGGAACTCTATTTTTCTGTTACATGTTCTTTCTCTGGTCTCTCTTGTTTTTGACCTTTGACTTTTGTGTCCCTTTGACACTCTTGGTCTATCTCATTATCTGACTATTTTTCTTTAATAATGCTTTGTTTGGTCGTGTTTGTCTCTTGATCTGTAAAACAAATATTAGGAACATTTTCAACTTGGGATTCTTCTATTTTTGGAGAAGAGGAAAGAGGGTCTGAAATAATGTGATTGAAATTGTATTTTAGAATCTCAGGAGATTTTACCTCTTCAATTATAGTATTAGTACAAAGACTCTTTTGTTTAAGGAGGTCCTCATAAATATTTTTCTCTAAAATCTTGCAGTTTAAGTTTATCCTCCCTACTCAACAACTATCCTCTTTCACAAGCTTGCAGAAAATTACCAATATTATTGAAAATCTCATCAAAAATAGGCTTCTTATGTGTGAAGGTTTTGATGTAGCTGGCAAACTTATAATGGTGATTAATGATTCTTCAAGGATAATAATCATAAAGGGTCAATGAATAAAACCAAACGTTGTGGAGTTCTTCTACCTCCTTATATGCATGTCCTCGATCCTTGAGGAAAATGTTTCCAAAGTTAATTGGGAATTTTGGCCAGATATTGTTATGTTATTTTCTCATTTTCCATGCTTGTCCATTTAAGAAGGTTTGATTGGATACCTCTATTAAAGAAATCCTCTTTGTAATATATCTACAGAGAAGATAAGGGAAGCTTCACTTCCATAGACTCTGATATATGTGAATAATTCTTCCACAAACTAGTCTCCTATTTCTTCTAACGCCTCTTTAAGGCCTTCACTAACCCTAGGAGAGTTTTCTCCAAACATAATCTCATGGAAAGGGATCATCATGTAATTACAAATGTCATAAAAATGGAATTTGAAGTTACTTTCCCACAAAATAGGGGGATAATTCTGAATAATCACTTGCTTATCAACTATGTAATTGCATTTCCTCAAAGGAAATAGAACAAAAGAAATTATAATATCCACAATATAGGCTGACATTGAAAAGATTTTATCATATCCTAGAGGAGAGAAAATGGAAAAATTAAGGGCGTCTTTTATATTATGAGAAAGAATATTAGCCTAATTGAAACACTTTGAATCATTGAGTAAGTTGTGTATTAAAGCCATCCATTGTAATTTGCAATGCTCAAGGTCTTTCTTTCCATATCAACAAGAGAATATTTTGATGAGGAACCTAACAGGTCTTTTGAAAATGGCAACAGGGTATTCTTTTGATGATTCAATTTTGAACCCTTCTCTATATTCTCGTAATTAATGTTTGACAACTTTATCATAATTCCCTTCACACTTCTTGAATATTATGTTGTTGAAATTATATAGAAACTGAGTGTTTAAGAAAACTTCAGGAGGAATAAGCTTGTAAATTGTTAAAATTATTTGTTGTTTCCAAGAGGTTATAAAATTTATGTTGTAGTCTACTATAGTGTGGGTAGGAAAATCCATATGTCGCATAACCAATGCAATCATGTGATAATAAAGAAAAAAGTTTCACTAGCAACAACTCTGTACAGTTCCATACCTCTAATTTTTTCAAACTGACAGCTTTTATCCTGAGTTAAAGTTTTTGAATTTAGCCAACTTCTATTCTCAAAGAAATTATAAATTTCTTCCCACTTCATCATACCTGCAATCTTGGTTTTAGAGGTGGTGTCGAAATGAGAGTTGGGTTGACATTGCAATCTTCTAGTTTTGGATTTTTGACTCCCTTTAGGCGCTCCTTAATTTGTTGAATACCCTGCTTTGACGTCGTAGATTTAGCTTTCTTACCCTAAGAATGAATTAAAAATAATTCAACTTTCTATAAGAAATATCAAATTTACTAGTGGAATTCTCTACGAGAGTGCATGCTTACCAGAAATTAGAAGTGTTGCAATGAATTTGATCTTGTTTGTTTATAAGCAGAGATAAGTTTCAGAGAACAAGTGTAAATAGGGTATGAATAATAGATTGCAAAATAGAAAGCGGAAATAAAGAAAATTGCTAAATTTTGTTTAAACCCTCGGGACATATAACAATAAATTCACATGAAAGGTGTTAATTATTCATAAAACTGACCATATGTTTCAACCACTTCCATGCAAAAATCGAGTGAGGTTTCATGGTCAGAGTTCAGGGAGTGTTTTATTGAAACATGATAGATTTCCATTTGGGAGTCAATTTATAAAAACTAAAGAAAGCTAAAAGAAAATTATGGTTTCCACACAAACCAATAAAATATTTTATACCTAGTCGCAGCGGAACCTAGTCAGGTAGTCAAAAGTTTTTATGGTGTTAAATTCAAGTTTCTTCCAGTAGTCAACCCTTACGTGCAATGTAGTCAGGTTAAGATGGACGTCATCAGTTGAGAGGTCAGGTATGAAGAACGTTGTTTAATTTTTTTCAAGCATGGAGCCTGAGCTAGTTGTGGTCGGGAGTCAGAAGATCGGTAACCTGAGAAATGTTTTTATGAAATACATAGGTTCGACCCATGACTTAAATATTTTAATTTTAATTTTAATTTTTTTGAGTTTTTATGTTGAACCATGGTTGAATGTTCATTGTGAGAAAAATTGTCTTCATAGAAATCCATCATGCTCAACCATGGTCGAGCTTGCTCAGACATCACATACGTTAAAGTTTATATATGTTTGGTTAATAATATCACTCCCTTGGTTTTATTAATCTAAGGGTTGATATTCATAGGGTTTAATATTATTCACAAGGTTTATAATAATATTTGTAGGGTTTAATATTATTCACAATGTTAATAACATTAATTCTATATGTTTAATATGAATCCCTTGGGTTTATTGGTCCCTTGGGATTATCAATCCCTTGGGTTTATAATATTAATAGTTTGTTGGGTTCATTAATCCCTTAGGTTTATAATATTAATCCCTTGGGTATATTAATATTATTATTGTAAATAAATGTCATTACAAAAATGTTTCAATAATAATATTAATCTCATAGGTTTAGTAAATTAATCTCTTCGGTTATTTTATCTTTATTATTATTATTATTATTTGATATTTATTAATATATTAATTATTATATAAGATTATTTTTATTATTATATATTTATCAATATCAATATTAAATCCATACAATTAATGCCTATCAGTGTTTTTCAACCACATTTACTAATGTGGTTGTGCATCTGATTGATATACGCCTATTAGAGTATATCAACCACATTTATTTAAATAATATGGTTATGCTAGTTCATCTATAGGTATATATATTTCAACCTCCATTAGGTCTCGAGAATTTCATTTATTTTTATTTATTAAAGGTCAAGATCGATTGTTTCCCGAATATTCTTCATTTAATAACTTGATCCATGGATGTGATGAGAGGGAGTGTAAAGAGTCGTGGAAATGTCGCGGTGAAGGATCAAATCACCATCTGAAACTAAAGGGTACTCATTGTGGATATAATTTCATCTGAAGAGCGAAGGCCATATTGCAAATTGAAGAACGCCATTTTGCAAAATGAAGCATTTCAATACCCAAGAGAAGAATGACATTGTAAAGATTAAATAAAACATCGCTTTTTGGTATTTCTTAGCTCAGTTTCATTCTATATTGTTTGACTGGTTTTGTATTGTTCGACTCAGATTGTTTGGATTTGTAATTCAAGCATATGGACATATTTTTTCCACAACGATGTGTGTGTTTGCATCAACTTTCATCGTGAGATATACCAAAAAATACTAGGCCACTGCGTGCAGACATAAAAATATATGGGTGGCAATATGTTTCTGGTCCTTCAATATTTGTACAAATAATTTGAGGTATCTTCCTATTATGAGGTGGGTTTAACGGTGAGGAAGGTATCAAACGTTGAAGTTGCAAACAAATGTAACTTTTATTTCAACTTTTGCTAGTGGAAAACGGTTCTTTTACGATAAGCTTTCTTGATTCTTCTTTTGTTCTAGTTCTAATTCTAAGAATGAGGAGGAACATGCATAGCACATGGTAGTAGTGTTAAAATTGTTAAGGGAGATTCATTTATATGGAAAGCTTAGTGTTGAAGTCTGAAATTTTCCTCTTTTTAAGAAACCTTTGCCTTCCTTTCTATCCTTTTCCATAATAATTTTGTTGCAATTTCAAGCTAAAAGGTCATCCTAGATATGCTCAAATATCTAAAAAGGTATTTATCATCAATGATTTATAAACTCTTGTTTCTTAGTGAAATTTAATTTAAACACTCCTACAACTGCCGAATCTCATTCATTCTTTAACTATCTCCATGGTTAGATAGGTCCTAGTGCACCAAAGGATGAATAAAAGGTACTAGCAGATGCAAATGGTCAGCATATTGATATCCACCTATCTTGGTGATCTAGCAAGTTACATGGTTTTGGATATCTTGAATTCAAACAAAAAGTCATCTCTAGTTATGGCACTCCAACAATAAGCATATTTGAAGGCAGCTCGTGGTAGGATTAAGTGAGCATGGAAATGATTGAGCAACCTTCGAAGACAATGTGTTTGATAAACTCCCTCATGATTTTCTCTTTCAGTAGCAAATCATGAGAAGAACAAATTTCATCTTAATTTTACATATTATCTATTAGATTAGTTAAGTTACCTCTTGGCTTAAGATTCTTGAAACAATTATTCAATAAAGATGTATAAAAATCCTAGAGGTGAAGCTAGAGAGAGTAGTTATCATTGTTAATTACTACAATCTCTTTATGTTAAATACCTTTTTGATTAATATAAAAACATTGTTTCCAAATAAATTCGTGGTTAAGTGATTTAATATCCTATTGCAAACTTACACTCAACATGAGGGCCCCTTAGATATTTGTAAGAGTAGATTAGCTTTTGATTTTGCTTATTGTAGTTTGCTTGATAAATAGTTTTCTTCCATTGTAATCTATCAATTCATTTTGTCTATTAATTCCTAGTTTAATTTTTTATTTCCGTAGTTCATTTCATAGTTCAGTCAATTTTGCTAAGCATTTTCTTGAATGATAAATGGAGAAGTATTGGAGTAACACTATTCACACTAGTAATCAATGAAGTTACAATTTGATTCTATATCTTGTTGAGTAATTCAATCTTAGATTTACTTATTTTCTGCAATTGGATTTATAATTTCTTTCATGCAACTAAACTTAGAATTTACTTTCTACAAGTAGACTTAGAATTTGTTTCCTCCGAGTAAAATTAGAATTTATTTCCAGCAAGTAGAACTAGAATTTCTTTCCCATAATTAGAATTTATTTTCTCCAATAATACTTAAAAGTTCCTTTCTACATTTGGAGTTTTTGATTTTGAATTCATAGATTAAAGTTTTAGTTCAAGTCCCAATCTTTTTCTTTGAATTAATTTTAATGGAGAGAACATGTGCGTGACAACACTTTGATTCAATCTAACATTCATTAATATTTAGATCAGTTTCATCTTTTAAAAACCAAAAATAGAACTCCTAGCATATATTGTTCACATACACTTCATAAGTACACGAACCTTGATTGACAATTAATGGAGTAATTTAACATCAATTAAATTACCCAACAGTTTGGCGTTGTTGTTGGGGAAGTGTATATAGGATTTCATTTTTCATTTGTTTTTATATCATCTTAGATGCATTCAATTAGATACATGATAAAAGAATGATAAAAGTCATTTAGAATGCATGAATACAGAAAGGGATTGTAGGGGTATATTTGTAAGTAGAAGTAGAGCGCAAAGTTCAATTCCTACATCACCACTCACTCCCACTAGAACACGTAGTGCCACACCATATAACAATACTCACATTCCATCCATAGCAGGTAGACACACACTTCTTGAGGTACATAGATTTGAAATCCAACCTAGATACTCACCAACTTATTCCACTGAAGCTTTAGTTGATGTTGGCTTGATGGGGCATGACCCAAGTTCAACATTAGTTGTGCGAACCAACAAAACCCTAAAATTTTGGCCCTTTCGGAAACAACCCGCGTAGCGCAAGCTACAGTATTACCCAAAGTAGTATTGCGAGATGACAGAACTTAGCTTCTAAATCCAGAGGCTTGTGTGATAGGTTCCTGCGGCTCCTAGGGCTTAGCTCTATCTTCGCGAACCCTAACCCTTCCGAAACAGATAATTACAATAATTCACTTAAACAACATCTATACCTTCACGAAGGTCATGCAACATTCATAACATGTATAAATTATACTGATCTACCACTTTCGTGCATAAGATAAGAATTCATTCATATAATTTGCAATACAGAGCGAAAATACAGAAAACTATAGAAGTAAAAATAAATACACAGATGCACAATTATTGGATCAAAGCTATCTTTATTAGATGCATTCGTTCAAGTAAATACTCTTTTTCCCCACGCATTCAGCTGCAGGGGCCTGTGCACTCAGCTTGTGGACTTACCAAGCTCTCTGCATACTCAACTGTAGGAGCCTTCCCCTTCGCCTAAGCACAAGAATAGATTTTCCTACCTTAGCTTACTTGCCAAAACAATGATATTCTATCATATGATATATCTTAGACTAACTATGAATCTTCTATTTATATCCTTTTCGTTTACAATACCATGGTCCATGGACCATGGGCGGGTCTCAAAACCTTCCTAACACCTAACCACCTAAGGGACTAAAGTCCCTTTGACTCTTACTATCTTCACGCTCCTCTTCCACAAATCGCAGAGACTTTACATCTTTACAAAAAGGAAATACAAAATTGAACCCCAGGGACCCCATCCCAATAGGCCCCCAACACAATTTGGTGACTCATCCTCAAGTCACTCAATTAGCGCTTCAATCTTTGTTGGAGTTCTCAGAACTCCAACCTCAAAACCTACATATCAGCTATGCCCTATGTAGCTCCCTGCTATACTTCCTCGACCAAGTTCTCTGTAGTGGGGCCTTCCACCACGAGGCCCATGGTCCTTTGAGTTTGCTGCATGGCCTTAAGCTTGCTATGCACTGATAGAGTTAGCTGGTTGGCCTCATCTTTCCAAGGATGCGTTCTTTCCATAAGAATGACCTCTTTCCAGCGCATTTTTTCAATCTCATTCTAAAGCTGCTTCCCTTCCTGTAATTTTGTGAACCACTCAAATGATGCCAAAGTTTGCACAATTGATCTAAGCTCATCAAAATGTCACTATTTTTCTCTAAGGTCAGCACTAATCTTCTGCAGAATGGGCTCCTCCTACAGAGACGTACATAGCTCCATGGCCAGCTCAAGCAATTATGTGCAGTATTTTACTGCTGAATCTAGTGTGGCCATTCCTTCCTTTATAGTAGCTCTGCACTGCTCTCAAACCTTTGGTGGAGTCGTCAGCTGCAACTTTAATTGCTGCTCTGAAATTTTTAGTTGTAACTCAAATTGGACTCAGTCGATTTCATCTTTGGACTCCTTAACCGCTGCAACAAACTTCTAGATCTTTTGTTTTGACTCTGCATCAACTGCTATGTTAAGCTCAGGTAATGTATTACATGCCTGTGTAATCACTGCTTCTAAGTGATGGTTGCGCGTAAAAATTTCTTCCTTCTCCTCCAGTGCCTGCAACTTTTCTTCGAAGATCTGTTGGTTATTTGTCTTGACTTCATTAATCACTAGCAGCACACGTTTCTCCATAACCCTAAGCTCATTCAATATGCCTTGCTGCAACTTGTGTAGGGTTTGGATAGGGAGTGTCGCAAGGTTGATGCCCAAATCCTTGAGCTATGAAAGCTGGACATTGGCCTCTTCTGAGTGGGTGCATAGGGCCCCTTCTGGAAACTGAATCACATAGAGATCCAAAGTTCGATTCGTGTCCAATATTGTCGCACTCGCTTGATGCAGGCTCACCTAAATCCTGCTCGCTTGACCTATGCTCACTTACAGTCGACCTGTGTGGAGTTGTAGATCATGAAGATTCTTCTGTACATTTCCCAGCGCCTGTTGGTATTGCTTCTCAAACTAGGTCCAGAGTTCTGTTGTAGTGTCCTAGACCTTGTCACTAATTTCATTTAATTCCCCTTCAGTAAGGACTAACGGATACAAATAGGAGAATTTGGTTGACTTTTTCTTCTTTCGCAGCCCTGAGGTTGTCTGCTTCGTTCTTTTCCTAACCACAAAGTGGGTTCCCTACAACGCACCCCTACCCCCTTCTACATATGACCCTTCTTGGGCTTGAGTGTGCTGAGATTCATACTCCTCTACCTCGATTGTGGTTTCCTGGGCCACCCGTTCTTTATCACCAGTTTCCATAGCAACAAATTCCTTCTGCTGCGTAGCTTTCTCCCAAGTTGCAGCTTGTTGGGCCTCCTTCTGTGTTTATGCTACTGAGGTCTATGCAATGGTACCTTTTGTAGCCTTGCTCATTCCTGCGCTTGGATTTGATGGGTAAAGTCACTCCTTGGCCATTTATTGACAATTTCTTGGACATCCGCCTCACCAACAAGATAAGGAAACTTATGCCATATCTTCTTTGGATCCTTTCACGCACGAATATAGACAGTATGGAAGTCAGCCTTGAAGTTGGTGTAGGGCTCCAATTGATCATGTAAGGTAAGTTTCATCCTCGACCTTTAGTTGATTACTATGCAAAGATCAATCTCTACTAGTACCCAGAACATCTTGGTCTCTGTGACCTATTCTGCGTCTTTTGTTGCCTAGAGCAAAGCAAACTTCGCTGCCTCCGGATGTTCTAGTTCTTGAGGAGGAAACTAGTTGTCCTTCAACATCCTCCATGCTACTAAGATGATTAAAAGTAACAACCAGGGATAATGAAATGCCTTGCCCTCATCCTGAGCCTCGCGAAAATTATCCAAGAACTCCTTGCATAGGTACTGAGCCCAATTATACTGGATGCCTTTAGCACATTGCACAACCAAGGAGATCACGAGTATTAGAACCTCATCCATGCGACACTTCTGCATGATCTTACATGCCAATATCTGCGCGGAAAACTACACCGCGGGATCTGAAATGGAGCGGATGGAATATCCACCCGACATTTTAACCAATCCAAACTCGCTCTTCATCTAATTTGTGAGTTTTTTTTCCTTCTTTTTTCCTCCAAATGCTTTTGCTAGATCCATACCTTGATAGGGCAGCAAGGTGATCTGATGGATCAACATATCAGTAATTGTGATTAGCTATGCCAGCCAGAGACACCCATCGAGCACCAAAGTGAGTATCTGTCGAACGCATACAGTGGTAATGATGGTGTGACTAAAGTGTGACACCCATAGCATGTTCAGGAGGCCCGCTTTCTCAACACCCGTGATCCACTTCATAGGTTCCAATCGTGTCACCCCGGTTTCTTCATAATAGATTTTTGATAGGTATTTGTCCAGTGCAAGCTGGGGAAACTTCTCATGATCTCCCAAATCCCAATCCTCCAACTTGAGCATTAGAATGTGGCCCAACAACGTGCCCTCAAACACCACCTTCTCCAGTAGCAGTGGTGCCAAGACCATAAATTTGGCATTTTTCGGGTCCTTAGGCACCTTAGCAGTGCCCTTTCACGATGGGATGTACTTCGGGAGCCACGTTATAGGCTCATCCTCCTTGGCATCCATCTCCTCGATGCCTCTGCGCAGTTCCTCTTCATCCAAATCAAGGAGCTCATGTGGTTATTACGCTCTGTCCATCTTCCCTTTGTGGCGGATTTCTGTGGGAATGTTTCGCGGTGATTTCCTCACTAGAACCTGTCGTGGTTTCCTATATTTCTTGTTAGCTGTAGAGGGCTTAGGCTTAGGAGACCTAGGCATCATAGTCAAAATTCCCGTAGGAACAGAGGGTGTTGCTTCAACTGAGGGTACTACTTTAGAGGGTGTTGCTTCTGTTGCAGGAGGGGGGGTTGCAATCATGTTTGCTATAAAATCCTTACAAAAATCTTCGGGGATGTTAGCCAATCCCGGTCGTGAGAAGAGTTCTTCCTAATCTGGTTCAGATATGCAGTTAAGCTCTCCCCGCAACATAAGGCAAAAAATCTTAAAATAGATTCTCAGGATGCAAAGTGTTCTAAGTTGAGGTCACATGCCATATTTATAGGTGAATTCAAATTTGAATCCAACTGTTCCCCCCAAATTTCTAACATTAATGCATCCTTGGTGGAAATTTTCCAAATATTTTCCCCATAAGTACGCCTTCCCCACACCTCCTAATGGAATTTTTTCCATCCAATCATCTACAGTGAGTCCAACGACTAACTTTTGACCAGGTTACATGACAACAGCCTTTGTGGCGCAACCACCTTTGTGCAACTCCCTTATTTTCTTCCATCGCACAGCCCTCGAACTTCGTCCTTCTAATTTTTGGGTAGTGTAGTTTATAGTCTCGTACTTCCTTGTAGCTGCCTAGAGTACTAAGACTATCCCGCCATCATATAGTCATGGCAAAGGGGCAGGATCACCCTTATAGAACTTCAATCACCTTCCATTGACTTTGCCTGGAAACAATTCTCCATTCAGATTCACGAGCTGAACTGCACCACCATCTGTAATTTCTTTTACCACATAGGGTCACAACCAATGCATTTGAAACATACGAGGAAATTTCATGAATTTAATGTCATATAGTAATACCAAATCATTAACCTGAAAGGTGCGATGCTTTATATGTCAATCAAGCCATGAATTTTCGTGCTCCTTTTGTACCTATTGGTGGAATCATACTAAGAACCAATCCTCCTCCAATTCCATTAGTTGTGGGAGATGTTCCTTCATAGTGTCGCGATCAACCATATCAGTCAGTGATGGAATCCATAGACTTGGCACAATATATTCCATGGGCATCACAACCTCCTACCCATAGACCAACCTGAAAGGGTTTTGGCCTGTCATCTTTTTACAAGTGGTTTTTTATGTCCACGGGACTACTAGTATGCACACATCCCAGTTATTCTGCTTCGCGTGCAACCCTTTGTTAAAGTGCTTTCCAAGATTTTGTTGAAGGCTTCAACCGTACCATTAGCTTGGGGGTGAAGGGCATACTTTTTTGATGATAGACCTTGAATTATTCAAGCATCGTGGAAATTGTTTCGTTTAAGAAGTGTGTGCCCCTATCACTCATTAATATCTTAGGGCAGCCAAATCAGGACAGGATATACTAAAAAAAAAAACTTCACAGTGGTAGCTGCGCTATAGTCCTTTACTAGTTGCGCTTCTGCCCATCGCATCAAGTATTCAGTTACTGTTATAATATATCGAGATCCCTTCTTTTTCCTTGGTGGCTGGATCAGACCCATAAAATCAATCACCCATTTATCAAACACCTGCAGAGTTATCAGTCGGTTTAAGGGAAATTTGTCCCTTCACGATGGTCTCCCCTTCCGTTGGCATGCATCGCACACCCTAGAACAGTCCTTTGCATCCTTATGTACCATTGGCCATGAAAGTCTTGCCTGCGTGATCTTCTGCGCGATTGATCTTCCTGCATAGTGGCTTCTCACTACTCCTCCATGTGCTTCTGTGCGATTTCTCTTCCTGCATAGTGGTCTCTCGCTACTCCTCCATGTGCTTCTGCAAGGATGCTTAGTCGTTCAAACTATGGGACATATCGGCGTAGTATCTCATTGGAGCTGATTTTCTATAGGTGTCCAGCGATCACAGAAAATTAGTCACGCGAACCACCAACTCCTTCTTCTACTATGTAGAATATCCCTCTAGGGTTGTGCCAGTTGTTAAAAACTAGATTATATCAACAAAGTGATCGTCTGCGACATGAATAGTAAAGAGTTACGCATCAGACAACCCTTCTTCTAAACTGGAAGGTTGTTCACTAGTCTCAATCCAGGAGAGATGATCAAGACCAGTATTGAATCATCTGGGCTTCACAATCACTTCAAAATCATACTACTGAAAGAGAAACAACCATCTACAAATCCCCTCCCCCAACACAAGCTTATTGACTAGGTATTTTAGAGCAGAAGGCTCTGTATACATATTGAAGTGTGCACCTAACAGATAGTGCTGGAAATTTTGTAGCGCGTACACCATAGCCAGTCCTTCATGCTCTGTAGTCAAGTAGTTATTCTTCACTTTTGACAATTTCCTACTTGCAAACGCGATAGGATGATCAATATCGAATTCACCTTGTTAGGTCAACACCACACCTAACACAATACAAGATGTGTCCACATGAAAATGAAACTCCTTATTCCAATCTACTATTTTCTCCTTTAAAATGTCTAAACTGTGTTGGCACTCTTCAGTCGAGCAGAATGTCACGTCCTTCTTCAATAGTTTCTCCATTGGCGAAGTGATTTTTGCATATTCATTGATAAACTTTCTATAATACCCCTTATGGCCCAGTGTCATGCGTAGCTATTTTACATTCTTAAGGGCCTCCAGATTGATAATAAAAATGATCTTTGTAGGATCTACCATTAATCCCTGCTTGCAAACCACATGACCTAGCAATATTCAATAAGGAACTTAAAATATGCATTTTTTCAGATTTAGGGAGATTTGATGTCTGCGATAGGTATCCAACATAAGGCACAGACTTGCAACATGGCACTTTACCAGCCCAAATACAGTCCAATCATCAAAGTATACTTCTAAGAACTTGTGGATGAATTCCTTAAAATATGCAATTACCACCCGTGAGAAGATCGCAGGTGCATTCTTCAATCCAAATGGCATTACCATGTATTGAAAACATCCCCATTCCATTGCGAAGGTGGTCTTGCTGCGATCCTTCGATGCGATATTGATCTAATGGTACCCTAAGAACCCATCAGTGAATGAGTAGGCTTCCTTCCCTCCAACATTCTCTAGGACTTCATCTATAAATGGCGTTGGAAATGGGTCATGGACGCATGCATCATTGAGCTTCCTCAGATCTACACATATCCATATTTCATCTTGTTGCTTCTTTTCCTAGACTTACCTAGTGTGAATCCTCCACAAGCTCAATGATCCCAGCTTCTAGAATTTTGTCCAACTCTTTTCACACCTTTTCCTTATATTTTGGATTCAAACGGTAGGGTCAATATTTTACAGTCTTCGTGTTTGGCTTCAAAGTAATCTTCATGACACCCAAGTCCCCTAATATCCCCTTCAAATATGAGAACTTGGTGGGAAACAAGTCCTGGTACTCACGCAACAGTTCTACGACCTTATCAACTATATCCTCATCCCAATAGCCTCCTATCTTTGCAAACTTCGGCTGCGTGTCCAATCTAATGTTTACCTATCTAGACTTCAAAGGATTTGCTATGTCAGGGATTACTTCTTTGGGTCCTTCAACCTCACGCTATCCCTTAGACTCCAAAATGTCAGTATTTCTAGGGTCATCTTCTTCTTCTTCTGCGGTCACGTTATAGCATTCCAGCGCATGGAACAACTGCATATTCTAGTCTGGTTGAACCCATTCTACTGGTTCCTAAGGCATTCTAAAGATTGCAACCTTAATTTCTTGGAGCACTTCATCAAGAGACTCAAAGCCATCCTCAAATCTAAAGGTCAACAAGGAACTTTCCTTTAGGATATCCCACTCAGTCGTTCCATGGCATAGCTCAATTTCTAGGTACCAATTCATCAGAATGATATCTAAAGTGTGACAAAATAGGTGCACCCATTTAGGTAGAGGTTTCTCTCCCCATGCTTTAGTTCATCACGCCATATTGCTGCTTGAACCTCAGTGTCATCATTCTCCGGTATTCCTTCCAGTCAGCAAAGTTGTCCTTGTGCATACCCCACCAGTGGGAAGGAATAGTGCGCAGTGACAGATCTAATGCTTGGAACCGATGCTCTTGTGGCACCTCCCTTTCAAACTTATTCAAAAACAAATTAACATCATCTAAACCATCATAATGAGGTAGATTCCGTACATCCGTGGATACGCAGTGAAGCCGTTTTGTTAACATGTTGCAGCGCAGTGAGGAGAATTCTTGTAATATGTTCTGCCAATGCTCAAGCTCTTTTTCAAAATCTGAGGTGCAGGATCTATCTCTATCCCATGAAATTCATCCATCTGTTGTAGGATTGATCCAATCCTCATCACATGCAATGATCTTATATATCTGATCTACATCATCTTCTTCTTCATAATCACATAATGGTTCCGTGTATTGCGCACCTTCAGTTGGATCTAAGGGAACAATTACTCGGAGTGCCTTCCTCTCAAATGTCATTCTACATTTCTTAATATTAATAACCGCATCCATGTTTAAGGCAAAATCGATGCGCAATAGCGCAAGATAAGGATTTCTATCATCCACTATCTCAATCACTTCAAAATCGGCCAAGGTGCTTGCTCCTTCAATATCCACCGTAACCCCATACAGGCACCCCATAGGAATGATCTTTTGTTTATTTTCCATGCGTAGCTGGATAGGAGACCACTACAATGTAGGTCTTCCCATTCTTTCCCAAGTTTGTTTTGGTAGCACATTCGCATCAGATCCTAGATCGAGAATTACTTGATCCATTTTGTATTCTCCAATCTATGCAGTTAGCCTCATTTCATGACCTATTTGTTTCTTTATTTTTCCCACTTTTCATACAATGTGTTGTTCTGGAGGAGTCTTGACCTTACCTGTACAGTTATCAATTAACTCTTGGAGCCCTTCTACTACCTTTCTATCTCATAACAACTTCATACAAGTCTTCAGAAAGGTAGCTAATAGCGAAGGATCTACGTCCTGTGCTTCATTGTTTCCGCTAGACTTCTCCTGACTTCCTGAGGTAGAGGCTTCAGCGTAGCTCCTTTTAGATTCAATAAAAGTTTCCTTAGCTCAACTTAGGTCAGATCCAACTTCCTTCTCAGCAGCCTTAAGTACCCACCCTTTAGTCTCTGAATTCTTTCCTTTATCTTGCCCAGTGAGAATACGACTTCACATCACTATATTAATGATAGGCTCTTCTTCGCGAGGCTCCACCCTCATCATCTGAATATTCTGTGTCGGTGTTTGAAACTTTTTATCTTACATTTTGGCTATTAGTATTGGAAAATCTTCTATAACATGATCAAATTGCCAGCAATATTGATAGGAGGGATGTGCTGGGTTCTGACAGTCATGCACAAGATGACCTGCTTCACCACAATTATAAAAAATGACTTGTCTGTGACCCCTTCCAGCCCCTCCTCCTCATCCTCTTCCTCGACTCTAGAATCATCCACATGTTTCACACACACCCTGATCCCGAGGTTGATATTTCATCTCTATTCTATACATAGGGGTCTGCTCCATCATCAGTTCGTAGCTTCGACAATTGCGCTCATCATGCCCAACTGATTTACAGAAAGTACAAAATAATTGTTGTGGTGTTTGTACAAAATTTTGTATGAGATGACAATTGTCAGTTGCGTGCTTCCTATCTATCTAATAGATAGCGCACCACAAGGCTACCCCATGTTTGGTCCAACGATTTTTTCTAGTTTTAGAGGGACATAACTTCCCCCAATGAGGTAGTTATAATAAACAGGACAATGGTCCTTGTCATGACCTTGACCTTTACACTTTAGGCACCAAACTTCTGTGCGCACCTCGGGCTAGACTTCCTTTCCATTCTTAAGGCTCTACAATTCCATGTGAAAGCTTTCCATCTGTGATTGAATCTGTTTTACCCCTATATTCGTATCCTGCACTAGTGAAGCTTCTAATCTCATGGTGATCTCTACTACTTCTTCTTATGTTCCTATTTTCTGCTGCGACAATGGTAATATGAGATGCGGTAGGAGCTTAGCAATATACCAGTCTCTATGCTGAGTATCAGTAATGGTCATATTAGCCTGCTAAATCAGACATTTTAATCTTTGATCAAAGTCGCACGCAGACTCATTTACCCTCCACTAAATCTCCTTGAGCTCTGTTATAGACTGGGCCTAATATTTGGGCTTCTTGAACTCACTACTCAACGCTTGCTGGGTCTCTAGCATAGTCACATTGGGATTATCTGTGAAAAACTTGATGTACCAACTCAGCATTCTATTCTGTAGCATTGTGACTAGCTACGCTTTCTTTGTATTGTCATCAATGATCTATTTTCTTTCCATACAACATTTGCAACAAACCAAAATTGTTCAGGGTCTTCAGTTCCCACACTCTTAAACACACACATCTTCATTGTATTTTCCATATTAAATGATGGAGGGGGAGGTGGAGGTGGAGACGAAGGTGGAGGTGGAGGTGGAGTGGATGGATGAGGTATTCCTGTGATACCCTGGCTTACTATCTGCAGTGCACTTCACAGTGTTCGCATAATAGTACCTTCGTCATCACTATCAGATGATCCTAACAGTGGGTTGTATTCAGACCCTGATTCTTTGTTCCTTCTGAATGTTATCCCTCTTCACGTAGTCCCAAACAATAATTTAAAGGCATAACCCGCCTTTCACATAATAGAATCTTAATTCAGGTCTTTAGAGATTTCAGGTACTTACCTCATGGTCCCTTGAAGAACCTGCAATGTGCTTCACTATAGCTAGCGGACGTATTGATCACGAACTCAGTGATGAATCCTCCTAGAATAAAATTGATCCAGTGGTCAATGAGCCATGTGATGTTATTTTTTGAAGCCTCCAAGAGCTTCACCAATTCAGGGGTCCACACAATAGGGCCATCAAGCCTCCACATACCCTGACTATCCGCTAATTTGGACAACCACTCATGCAATTCACAAGGGAAAGAGCAGAAGAATATTTCGAGTTCGTCTGTGAATAGGTATCTATTAAGCCACTCTTCCTTCAACAATTGGGGATTTATTTTCTCCTGGGCTGCAAATGCATGCAACTTTCAATCGATCCACTTTTCAATCTCTTTCTTAGGGGGGAACCACTTATCACACATTCCTCAGCAATATCCCAGTCCTGGCAACAAAACCATTTGTTGGCTTGATAGGGCCTGACCCAGGTTCAACGTTAGCTATGCCAACCAACAAAACCCTAAATTTCTAGCACTTTCAGCAACAACCCGCCTAGCGCAGGCTGCAGTCTCACCTGAACCAGTATTGGGGGATGACAAAACTAGGTATTTGCATCCAGAGGCTTATGTGATAGGTTCCTGAGGCTGCTAGGGCTTAGCTCTATCTTTGCGAATCCTAACCCTTCTGAAACAGATAATTACAGTAATTCACTTAAAAAAAATCTATACCTTCGCGAAGGTCATTCAACATTCATAACATGTATAAATTATACTGATCAATCACTTTCACACAAAATATAAGCATTCATTCACATAATTTGCAATAGAGAGCGAAAATAAAAAAACTGCAGAAGTAAAAATAGTTACACAGATGCACAATTATTGGATCAAATTTGTCTTTATTAGATGCATTCGTTCAAGTACAGACTTTTTTTCCCTACGCGCTCAGTGGTAGGGGCCCGTGCACTCACCTTGCAAACTTACCAAGGTCTCCGCACACTTAGTTGTAGGAGCCTTCCCCTTCGCCTAAGTACAAGAAAAAACTTTCCTTCCTTAGCTTACTTTCCCAAACAATGATATTCTATCTTATGATATATCTTAGACTCACTATGACTCTTCTATTTATAGCCTTTTTTTTTACAATACCATGGTCCATGGACCATGGGCGGGTCTCAAAACCTTCCTAACACCTAACCACCTAAGGGACTAAACTCCATTTGACTCTTACTATCTTCATGTTCTGCTTCCATAAATCGTGGAAACTTTACATCTTTAGAAAAATGAAATACAAAATTGAACCTCAGGGACCCCATCCCAACAGTTGAATAACCAACATCCCCAACAGAAGGAGTAATATTTATCTACTCAAGAACATAAGAACTCTTAGGACAAGATCTAGAAGTTCCTAGTGACGAACACAAATTTTATTATAATATTCCATTAGTGTTGGAGTGAGATGAAGAAATAGATAATCCTATCATTGAACCTTATATTAGCTCTGAAGAATCTACAATGGGCATGGAAGGGGAAGTAGAAGTACACAATGTACATGGTGGACCTAGGATTGGAGGTGGAAGAGGTAGAGGAGGAAATATAGGAGGTGGTGGAGGATGAGGTGATAGAGAAGGTAGAGTAGAACTATATCCTTATGGATTCCATATCTTTGATGAAGACCACAACCATAATGAAGAATATATCACCTTCCTTTCTTCCTAATTTTCATGGTTTTAGAATTGAGGATCCAGAAACATTTATTTTTTATTTTGAAGTATTATGTAGATCACTGATATGAACTTAAACAGGAATGCAACAACTTATAGATATAATCATAAACACAGAGATGCATTATAAAAACACTTCATTTCATTAATAGAAAATTTTTGAACTATGTTTACAAACATAATGGAAATAAGATAGCTCAGGCGATGGTATCTTATCTTTGAGAAGAGATATGGCACATACATGCCTCTAAACTATGTTACAATTAGGCTGAACAAACTATTTATGATTGGAAAACATGAGGAAACCCTAAACAGCTAAAACCTTAACCCCGGGGGATGTAACACCAAGAGTTTGTGGGCCCCATTGGGGTTAGTTGGGCAGCCAACTTCCAAGGGTCGTAACATGGTCATATTATCTCCATTTGGCGTGTATGATACCTTGTTGGAAAGGTCTCACTAAGTAATACAAATTTCACTATAGGCCCTTGCCTATGACTACGAGCCTTTCGCGGACCCCAAAAAAATGATGTTTAGGGGGTCAAAACTGCTCCTGAAGTTCAAGGCCCAAAAAACTGCTAAAAATAGTAAATGTTGAAATGGAAAAAGAAACAAATGAAACTGACTGGTTGGTCTATGCGAAATATGTGGGTGGCCACTAGTATCCACCTGGATCATTCCTCCCCCCTTAGGAAGTGATGGTCCTCATTGCATGCAAAGCCTCCATGAGGTAAGGAAATTTCTGTTGAACCTGGTCCCTGGTGAACCACTTGCCCTGGTGAAGGAGTTGGCCTCCTTTGACAACTCAATATAATTGTATTCTCTATTGGTTAGTGTTCTTAATCTGTGTATCCATGATCTGATTAGTTGTGGTTTGTTCCATGCAGTCCATGTTGAGCTCTGTTAGTGTGAGTTTTTCTGAAATTTTAGATGTGTTGAACAATGGTGGAAAGTATGGCCGAAGGCAATCTACATTGAACACTAGGCGAAAACCAAGGAATGGTGGGATGCTGAGCTCAAAGGCATTGTCACTAACGCCCTTGGTGATGGTGTATGGCCTATATCGAAGCGGGTGAAGCTTGCGGTGGGGTTCAACAAGACACTCCTTCTACAAATGTAAACAAACTTTGTTGCCCACCTGGAACTTGTGAGACACTCGATGTTGATCATGGCGCTGCTTGTACTTAGCATTGGCTCTCTCCAATATATCCTGCACCTATTGGTGGATGTGTTGAATGTGCTCAAAGAAGCTGTTAGCCCTTTCAACTTCAAACTAAACATGAGCCGAATCTACCTAAGTGGTTGCAAATGGTATGGCCACATCAATGGGGCATAATTGCTGAAATCCCAGCCCTACCTAGAAGGGGTTGTGGCATGTTGAGTTGTGGAGAGATCTGTTATAGCTATATTGGACATATGGGAGATTTTCATCCCATGTGCATGGATGCTTTGAGTTGTACATGTGCAGAATGTGTATGATCATCCTATTGATAACTTCTATTTGGACATCAGTTTGGGGATGGAAAGTCATGGACTTCGTAAGTTTTGTATCCAACATCGACCAGAGACTTGACCAAAATGCACTCAGGAATATGTTGTCCTGATCTGAGACAATTAAATGTTGGATCCGAAATTGTACCCACACTCACTTAAAGAAGAGCTTAGAAGTGGCCTATGCTATGATACTCTTCTTGTAGGTCGCCATGATGGCCATATTATAGAATCTGTCGACGACCACGAAAAATAAATCATTGTCATGCTTAGTAGAAGGAAGGCCCAACATGTAATCCATGGAGACAGATTCCCAAGGCTGGCTCGGAGTAGGTAGAGGAGTATACAGGACTTCCTTCTTGATGGTTGGTTTAGCAATGGCGTAGGCAGTGTAGGATCTAATGTACTTCCCAACATCTTGACAAAGTTTCAGCCAATAAAATTACTTCTGCAATACCACCACTATTTTATCTACTCCAAAATGTCCAATGAACTGACTGTAGTGCACCTACCAAATCATCTTGGAAAGCTCACTTAAAGGAACACAGATTTGTCCCACGTGGCATAATAGTGCATCCTGAAGTTGGAAATTTGCAACTTGCTTCCCTTCCAAGAGTGTATGGTATATGTTGTCAAATTCTGGATCACTCTTTTAAAGATGCGGCCACCTCGATGTCTTGTGCCCACAGGAGTCATGCATAGTTATCAGCGCCATGACTGGTGGTTAGCTGAGGCAATCAACAACATTATTGGTGCTTCCATTCTTATACTTAATGTTCAAATGGAACTATTGTATAAAGGTGGACCATTTCTTATGGCGATCGTTCTGCAACTTCCCTTGTGTTTGTGTGAACTGTAGAGGTTGGTGGTCTATGTGGATGACCATTTACTTCCCCAGAATGTAATGCTTCCATTGACGACAGACCTGCATAATGGAATACATTTCTTTGTAGTAAGTGGGGTACTTTCAGACTGTGTCTAAAAGTTTCTCACTGTGGTAAGCCATGGGATGCCCATGCTAAGTAAGAACCACACCAATATCATAGTCAGAGGCATCTATCTCAATCTCAAATGGTTGTTGTAGGTATGGTAATGTGAGCACTGGTGAAAAACATAGGTGATTATTCAACTCAAAGAACATTTTTTGTTGGGTTTCCAGCCAATTTTTTTTTCTTTTGCTCCATCCTTGGTGACTTGACTTAAAGGCCAAGTGATATGAGAGAACCACAACACGAACCTATCATAGAAATTGGCAAGACCCAAAATTATGCGGAGCTCTGTTAGAGTGGTTGGGGATGGCTAATCTCGAATGACTTGTATATTGGATGGGTCCACATGTACACCCTTCTCATCAATGATGTATCCTAGATATTGGACCTATGTCAGGCCAGAGGTGCATTTCTCCAAGTTAGCACACAGCTTGTGTTGTCGCAGGTTTTGAAGGACCTGTCGCATATGGTGGAGGTTCTCTTCCCAACTCTAGATGAAGATAAAAATGTCATCTAATACACCACCATGAATGCATTGGTGAAGGGTCGCAAGATGTCATCCATTAGTCTCATCAAGGTTGCAAGCACGTTCGTAAATCCGAACGGCATGACCAACCATTCAAAAAGGCCCTCCTTGGATTTGAAGTTAGTCTTCCACATATCAGAAGGTTCAATAGGCACTTGGTGATAACCTGACATCAAGTCAATATTGCTAAAATATTTGGGCCCTTTTAGCTGGTCTAGAAGGTCATCAGTATATGGGATTGGGTACCTACTCCGAATAGTGATCTTGTTCAACACCTGATAGTCAATACAGAGCCTCCAGGTCCCATAATTCTTCTACACCAATACAATCGAACTCCCACAAGGTGATGATCTTGGCCTAATGTGCCCTTTCTGAAATAGTTCCTGAATCTACCTCTTGATCTCATTATTATCTAGAATAGAGAATCAATAGATCAGTCCATTGGGAAGTGGCATGCCCAGGGTCAGATCAATGGAGTGCTTAACCTGACAGTGAATAGGTACCCCTATGGGTAAGGTGAAAATATCCCTTTATTCCTCCACGACTTTGTCCATCTGTTGTATCTGTGCAGAGGATCCCTACCTGGAAGCCATGGCCACAACCTTCTTCTTGCCTTGGGGGCGAATCATAAGGGGAAAAATTCTTGGTCTCGGTAATGATCTTACTACATTGCTTTGCAGTGATCAAAGAGATGGTGGTAGGCAGGGCTACCTTCGGTATCCTGTACAACTTATTAGCCAAAGTAATAATCATAGAGTGAGGTTTAGACTCATATACAACATGTCGCTTCCACAAATATGGTTGTCCTAACAATACATCACAAACTTCAAGAGGAGCAATGTCACACAGTACCTCATCTGTGAAGAGCTTGATGTTGTAGGGAAGGCGACACTACTAGATCACGCGAAGATATCGTCCTTGGTGAAGCCACCTGATGGTGTACGGTTGTGAATGTGTTGTAGTCTTTAGGCCCAATGGCTTCACGACCTCTGCTGAAATGAAGCTATTTTGGCTCTAGCTGTCGACAATGAACTCCAGCGGAGAACCCTTCACCCACATCTATGAGTGGAAGAGGCATTCCCCCTCCTCCAGATATTCAGGCTTAATCTTCTGTATTTTGGTGGTGGCCACAGTGGCACTAAGCTCCAAATCAATGATTTACTTCACTTTGTCAGTTATGTTATCGGGTTATGATTCAGATTTAGAACCTGCGTCTGATTCAGAAGCCTTCAGCTCGGTCACCAGTGAATTCTTGGCCCGACACTCACTTGTACTATGAGTGGAGCTCTTATGGAACTCACACAATTTTCCTGTGTCCTTCTTCATCTTTATGGTTTTTTACTTTGCTTGTGGCTTCGGTGGGCTATCCTAGGTAGCCCCGCTTTGGCTTTGTCCTTTGTTCTATGGTTTGGGGGTGCCTTTTCCTTGATTTGGATTTGTAGATCCAAAGTCTCGCTTCTTCTATTTAAACTTATACTCAATCTTGGCAATGTACCAATACAACATGCCGAGCGAGGAAATGTCCAAGAAATCCATCTCATCCTGGATGTACTTGTGTAGACAGTCATAGTACTTGCGCTCCAAATGTCGCTCATTATCCTTGATACCCAGCTTCATGAGAAGGATATGGAAAATATTTTCGAACTCTAGCACATCTTGGTCCCTTCCCTGCTGTAGAGTGGTCCACTTTATGTATTTGTCTTCATATCTCCTGACAAGATAATATTGTTCCTTGATGGCGTCTCGAAAAGAATTCCAAGTGGATGTGATTGAAAACAATGAGGGTTCACTCTTGTCCTTTTGTTCACAGTAAGTTTCCCACCAGTCCTTGATGTGCGGTATGGCTTTGAGAAGTGTAAAAGCAATATTTTCCTTATTGGAAAAGTCATGAACTGGAAAATATCATTCCAACAAACTTAATCATTTCTCTATGGTGTCTGCATCTATCAGGTGTTCGAATATGCGAATATCGAAGTTAACTTGTAACTTAAAAGGAGTGGCGCCTCTAGAGTAGCTGCTAGATGAAGATGCATCGCCTATGGGTAGCCATCAAAGGATCTGGGCAAAGTTATCCATCATCGCGCCCCTCTATCGCTCGAGGGCTTCCACGAGCAACATTTTAAAAGGATCTCCTGTCCCCTCATATTTATTTTCTTTTGCCATGGGAGATCGTCAAGTTTTACAAGACTGATATTGCAATGGTTTAACCAGATCAAGCCCTAACTCCTTATACCCTGACCTCATTGAGGACATGAAAAGAAAAACAGAGAAAAATCATATCGCTCTGATACTTGATGAGCCTAGGTATTGCAACAAAAATGTTGCAGCTGCTAAGGCTACCGACTTTAATTATCAACCCGGGGTTCGTACAAATTTAAGAGGTATCGGCACTATATGTGCAGAATACAATGTGTCCTTTATTTGCTGTCAAGATGTAATGGAGTGGATGTACTGAAACCAAATCCTAAACTAATTGTGAAAAATGAAAAGCTTGAAATGGAAACCTTAAGCTATTATAAGAAATAAAGTACAAGGAAAGAAAATTCTAATTACATAAAGATCATGAACTAAATGTAAAATATACCTAAATTCATCCTATTTATCACATGTGATGATTTAAAATAACTAAGCATGGAGTCTAATCTAGGGAGCATTAACTGCTATATGCATGTGTGAATATAAGATAACTCTTTTTTTTTTTATCTTTTTGTTTTATAAATGCAAATGCTAATCGTCACTTGTTCTTTGGTAGGGGAGACATGTATGGAGGAAGAGGTTTAAAATGGTCTTGATGACATGGAGGTCAAGGAGAGGCCTAATCCCAACTTCAATAATGATTTTTCTCAATTCCATCTCAAAACAGGCCGCTACAGGATTTTCTACAGGATGTAATAGTTCTCCTACAAGATCCCATGTTCTACTACAAGATGTTACAAATTTATTATACAAAATTATAATTTATCGAATGACCAAGTAAATGAAATCAAAATTGGATGGGACAATTTTTTTTATTGAATAGGATGTATTAGGTCTCAATTCCAAGTGGAATCACTCAAAAATGCCTCTGTTAGCCTATGAAAAAAAATAGCAGAAAATTACTAGTCTAAAAATCAGAAATTTGAGAACTAGTGAGCTAGTAAATCCATCAAATGCCTAACCTAATCAAGAGCAAATGAAATGGGGTGAATTTTGCTATGAAATATAATGTTTTTTTTATCTAATACAATTGGAATCAACTTGATTAAATCTCATTAGCATGCTCTAAACAATAGAAGAAATTTATTGCTAGTTGCCACAAAGGAGTTCCAAAAATCTAGATTTGGGAATAAGAAGACTAATCCAAGTAGCTAAACGATTACTATGACCTTCCAAATATTTTCCAAGAATGAAATTCTATTTGTGATCCTACAAAAGAACTTACATCAACCTTTTAACCCAATCCTACAATAGAAATCATTAATATTAAATGTAGAAATAAAAACAAGAGATGCATGTCAATAAGAAGTGAAAAAAAGGAAAGAAAATGATACAAAAGGGCTTTGAGGCTCCTGGGATGGCCAAGCCTAAGGAAACTCAAATACGTATGTAGGAGAATAGGATTTAGAAGCTGAACATGACACCGATCTTCATTATTTTCATCAATACAATTACATCCCTGCAAGAAAATACAATGGAAGCTGCAGAAATACGAGTTCTCTCCACAATAACACTAATGAAAAAAACCTCTAGAGGTAAATTCAACTTGTTACCTATGCAAAATGATTAGGAATCATTCCCCATGAAAGGAGGAAGCTTTCCCCACCAAAATACCTTGATTAGTGGATCTTGTTCCCAATACTAGGAATCTGCATTAAATGGCATGGAACACATTCCTAGATTTTCTCAATCAATGGAGTTCCACAATATGTGCCATAATTCCATAATATCTTGTTGATTTATTATTTAATATTGATCCTCTTGTAGTATGGAGCAATTCCCTAAATTATCTCCTCCTCCAAATCTTCATAATATGCCCAATATTCTCATAATATTCCAAAAAAATAAATAATATTAGGCACAAATATGCAATTATTCATAAACATTCATAATG
This sequence comes from Pinus tabuliformis, assembly GCA_031772625.1. Taxonomy (NCBI): domain Eukaryota; kingdom Viridiplantae; phylum Streptophyta; class Pinopsida; order Pinales; family Pinaceae; genus Pinus; species Pinus tabuliformis. Next base: position 789,008,739 of record CM062815.1, read on the forward strand.
AATATATTAAAGTTAAAAATACATTATCTAATGCAAAAATAGAGGTTTAATGTGCTGAAGGATGGTCATATGCCTTAATTTATGTTTAGTTTAGAGGCATGGGCCTTAATTTATGTATAATTTAGAGGCCCATCATACCCCCTCCTGAAAGTGTTGCTCATCCTCTTAGCAACTTAGTGACCTCATTGTGCCTCATTCATGGCCCTAGTGGCCTCTCTCTTGTGCACCCATTAATCCTTTATCTTAAGAATCTTGGATGTAATTTATGTAAGGACAAGCCCAAAAATCTATTTGTGCATAGAAAAATCATTGTTTCTTGAGACCATTAGCTTGCCTTCTTCTCCTTATTCAAGATGGTTTCTTGAATATTTTTCAGTTTGGTAAGGTATTCCACATCCTTATCAACCTTCTGCTACCTTGTTCCACCATTTGGACACTTATGAAACCTTCAAAATGCTTTTATATAAGAACTATGACATCTTGTAGTAATTCCTGTCAAAACTACAAGAAACCCTTTTTGAGCATAAATGATAGTCCGAGCCTAGGCAGACCATCAACTTGACTCCCATGCCTTTCTCTCATTTATATAACATCTTTTATGCCTTGGAAAAAAGCTAGAAAGAGATTAGAGACCTCTTGGAAAGTCTCTTTTCATCACTGCAGTTTGAGTTCTGTTTTGATGGTGGATGCCCCATTTCCTTTTGCTGCCTTATTCTTCTCTCTTGTTTCCTAGATGGTTGCTTAATGGACTTGGAGTTCTCTATTTTAATTAGGTCTCTCTTAGGCAATTTCATTTTGGGTTTTAGCACAATTTTTTCTTTCTTCCTTCTTGTAGCAACATTATGCCTTCCTGTAGTAGTCATTCCTTCTTTCTTCAAAGTCTTATAGTTGTATGGGAGTGATGAGAAATGATGTAGGTTTGTGAAAATGGAGAGGATGTTCTGTTTTTTTTTTCAAGAAATTTTAGGGTGAGATAGGGTTTGTTCTTGAAATTATGAAATGGGATGGATGAATGATGGATAGATAGTGAATATGAAGTGGATGGAGGGCTTAGAGTGTTGTGGTGACTTAGCCTTTGTAGAAATTTCTTCTTTTAACTGTTGTCCTCATTCCTTGAAATCATCACCCTTCATAATTTGACTTTTCAACATTGCATGAGTGAAGGAGTGAGCTACAATTAACTAGTTGAAGGTGACTGAGACTGTTGACCCATCCTTAGCTTATAAAACCCGATCTGAAAATGGGGCACTTAGGCTCCTTGTCTAAGTTACAGGAACCTCTCCCACTTCCAAAGCTTTAAATATTCCCAAGTCTTATTGATTAACCAATGTGGAAATGATAATATACTTGAAATTATAGGTGTATGCTGATATGTAAATAAATACTAATGCAACAATAAAACAAAACACATAGAACAACAATTTAATTAGGAGTTCACCCAAAACTCTTGGGCTACATTTCCGTGAGCTCTAGTCAACTCAACTAGGCTCTCTGGGATTATGGTATAAGTCCTTTTTACAAGCTCTTGGCTCAACTCCTGCTGTTTTACACAGAAACAGTGGGTTTAGACACCATTTTATCCCCTGGCTCTCGAAGCTCTCGACTTTTTGGCTCTCAGCTCTCGCTCTGGCTCTTGGCTCTAGCTCTTGGCTCTGGCTCTTGGCTCTGGCTCGGACTCTAGCTCTTCGGCTCTAGCTTCTTTGGCTCAACTATCAGTTTACAGCCCTCTGGCATTCCACTTGAACTCCAAGTGACTCCCTTGGTTGTGTGTGCTTCGGCTTTTTCCTTCTACACTGCTTTGCTTCTATGCTGCTGCTCTCAATTGAGCTCTTTCAGACCTCTGCGCTGCCTGCTTTGGCCTCGCTTTTTGCTTATGCTCGGTTTCAGCAACACTCCAACAACAACCGCCTTCTATCTCTGACATTCATGGCTTTTAAGCCAACTAGCGTTGTTCGTTCGTTTCCTCTTCTTGGGCTCTCCAGCTCCAGACCTTTGTCCACTCAAATCCCCCTCTAAGTATTAGCAATCATTACTAAATGCTTTCAGGGATGGTGGCCACTTGTTCCATAATGGAATGGATCATCGGGCCTTTGAAATCCCCGAAATAGCCATTCTCTGTTTACACAGAGAAATACATTCAAACATAGCAAAATCTGCCAAAGCACAGTTCATCGAACTTCAAATATTATGGATTCCACCTTATTTTCCATCAAGTCTGCCTTTATCTCACTTATCGCATCTCCACCATTGATCTGGAAGATCTAGATCCAATGGATGTGATTCATTTCAAGTGGCCCATGCATATGGGAGTTAACCATCTGAAAAGAGTGGTTTTCTCTCTCCAAGGCTTGGACACGTTGTAGCGAATGTATGGGCTCGGGTGGAGCCTAGCCAAAACCTCTTACCACCTTCGGTCCTCTCGAAATCCTGCTTGTTTCGAACTTGAAATAATATGCAGTGGAATTTATAAACCCCTTCGGGCCCGGTTTCATCGCATCGACACTTTCCCTTTGCTTTTTTGTTTATTTAACGAAAAGGCAAAAATACATAGAAAAGTGTCATTTTACAGAACTCAAAATATATGGAATATCATTTATAACTCTATCGGGTCCGGCTATCGCATCGCATATATATGGAATATCTTTTATAACTCTATCGGGTCATCTCTCAGGGATTGACAACAAATTTCTAACTATAATATGCTCAAGAGTAGAGGTCAAGGATATTGCATACTTGTACCTACCTAATGGTTGTTGGACAGACATGAATGCTACTGCGGAGTTGATGTTGTTGTACTTCTCATGACTTGAGTACATCTTCTTGACTACCTTTTTATTTTTTGTTGATGGGTTGTCTTCTTGTTGATGTGTAGGTGATGGCTTCCTCTATTGTTGTTGAGCTCTGGAGGAGTTTCATTGTGCCTGTAGTTATGCTTCTCCTCTTTCAATCATGGTGCTAAAGGTTAGGCCTAGAGCTCATTGTTACTTTTAAATAGGCTGCTATAGTTGCCCTTTTGTTTTTGAATGTTGTGTCCTTTCTCTGTTGGAGGGTAAATAGGTATTGGAATGAGTGGAAGGTGTGGCCATAGAGTGACATGGTCATGATGGGTGTTGGCTGAGATGTGGTGAAGTCAATGTCCTTTTTTCCTATCCCAAAATAGGCATGCATCATAATTTTTCCATCGGACTGCCTTTCTTGTATATTTTTAGAACTTCTTATAGTACTACAGGAAACTCCTGTAGTAATTCATGACAACCTCTTGTAGCACACTTGTTTTGTCCATATCTCCCAAACGGTAGAATGGATTGACTTGAAACGTTCTGGGAATGTTTCCATCATCATTATGCACCTCCCCATAAAAAACGTTTGGTCAATGGATGCCCAGATTGCGGGAAAAACTAAAAATGGCTGAAGGTGATTGAGGTCGATTTATTGGAAACCGTGCACAAGAATTTGCTGAAATTTCTTGGGCATGTTACCATCATCCATATGCATCTCCCCATGAAACAAATTTTTAGATAGATGCATATTTTTCAAGTTTGGCAAAAAAAAATTTCTACTCTATGTATTTTTGTTTCCTGTAGTAAAACAAAGCCTTCTTGTAGTTTTTTAGGACACCAAGCACATGGAATGGGAAAAGCTTGAGAATGATGGGTGGATGGTGGAAATATATGAGGGTGATGGATTGGCATGGCCTTGGCCTTGTTGGAGCATTTGAGAAAATGAGGAGAAAGTCAAAATTTGACTTCTTTTGACTAGGTTTGACCTATTTTTGTCTTTCTTTGGTGACAACTTGCTTTTGTCTATTTTTTCTTTCTTTGGTGACATCTTGTTTTTGTTCCTAGTAGGTGTTGGAGAGCACCTACATTCAACAATGAGATACATGGAGCAACGATTTTTTTCCTTTTTTATTTTTTTTCTAGGCCTACTAACTGCCTCAATGAGGTTTTCAACTAGTAGGTCTGCCTGGGTGCCTCAAAGGAGGTTTTCACCGATATTTTCCTTTTCCTCCTTTTTCTCTTTTTTTTTTTCCCAACCCATTGACTGCCTTATGGAGGTTTTCAATCAATGAGCGAATATGAGGTGCCTCAAAGGAGGTTTTCACCTGAGAATTTTATTTTTTCTCTTATTTTGCATTTTTTGTTTTCTACCGGCCTACCATAATTTAAAAACAAAATCACTTTCAAGAATAAGAATACTTCAAATGGAGTCATGTCCACATCAAGATGACAGGCAAAATGATGTTTAGGCTTGAAATGTATGCTTTGACATGCACCTGGATTTCAGAGAAAAAATGATTTGACTTTGAAAGGATCAAGTATAGTTGAAGAAGAGAGTGATGCTCCATCTTATTGATTTTCTGGAACCAAACCTCAATATAACTTTGATGTCCTTGGTTTTCTTGCTTATATGGATCATTCTTCATGTCTTCTTCTACCATGACCTTCAAATCTTCCTCTTTTTTCTGATTGTTCTCTTGAATACATGGAGGATTTGATGGTAACCATGAGGGAGCTCTCTTGATCTCTCATTTTGATGTCTGCTCTTCATCAAGTGAAGCTCGTGATTAAGTGGTCTTCTCATTTGAATCTTCTTCTTTTGGATGTGGTCCTTCAATGATATCAAGATAATCTATTTTTTGCAATACTCTTCCTAAGCTATGGTGAATACCATTGATCTCAAGAGGAGATGTTTGGAAGTGTTGTACCTCAGCATTGTAAGTGGGCTAAGCTACTTCAATGTGTGAGTTTTGAAATGGCGGTACATGGAATTGAGTGGGAGTGGATATTTGAGATGGATGTGGTTGGGGTTGTGGTTGTTGTGGACATGAATGGTAGGGATAACATGGAGTTGGGTATGGAGGATATTGAGTAAAATATGGAGGATATTGTGGATGGCTCCCATAAGTTCCTTTCCAACCTTGTGGCCAAGATTGGTTTTGGGGTTGAGATGGGTAATGTTGCCAAGGAAAGGGTGTGTTCCAATTACTTTGAGGTGGATGTGCATAATCTTGAAATTGTGAATTGTTCCTTCAAACTTGGTAATGAGGGGCAATATTTGACATCATGTGATTCTGCAACACAAATATCAACATCTTCTTTTTGCTCATTTTGTATTCTTAACATTTCTATTTGTTTGGTTAGATTGCTAAGAATTTCTATTTTAAAATCATCAAACAAATTTCCAAGTTTAGCTTGACTTACTGATCTTGATGTTGATTTACCTACTCTTGCCCTTCCTCTTGATATGTGTTTTCATGTTTCACAAATTTCTTCAAATGATAATTGGTATACATCACCTCTACTCATGAGATCAAGGAGATTAATCCACTCATCCCTAATTGTTCTAAGTAAGAGGGTTTTTAGTGTGTCGGATCCTAAATGATGTAGTTTTTCCCTCTTAACATTATACATGAACCTTTCTATTAGATCCTCTAGATTCTCATCTTCTTTTTTATTCATTCTAAAGATTTCTTCTTTAAGATCATGATCTTTGTATTTTTCTAGAAATATATTTTGCATATCATTCCATGATCTGATTGAATTAGTCCCTAAACTCATGAACCATTTAAGAGCTCTATCATTCAATGTTGCCAGAAACAACCTTAGTTTTTGAGTTTTTAATAAGTAACCATAAGATGTACAAACATTTTTAAATTCAAAGAGAAAGGTTTCCAGATCCTCTGACCTTAGACCATTAAATTTTGGAAGAAAAGATGGAGGGATGTTCTTCATGTGCACATTGATATCAGTATCTTGAATGGGGAATCCGAGAGGATCTTCCTCATTGTTATCTTCTCCATCCATTTCTTCTACATTATTTTCCATCTCTTCTTCTTCTTCTACCTACAAAAGTGGATGGTGATATGGCTCTTACTACACCATCTGATCAAATGGGGGGGTGGGTTGGTGTTGGAGAATTTTTTTGTTTTTGTTTTTATGATTGAATGAAAACTATAATGCAATGCAATTTTATACTTTTGAAATTAAATATGCCTAATGCAAATATCTTTTTTTTTTTGAAAAAAGTAAAAACAAATGAATCAACTAGAGAAGTAAACAATGCATACTTTGACACATCCCCGACAATAGTGCCAAAAAGTGATGAGCCTCTATATTGCAAGAAGAATCTCGCAACTCCCAAGGCTACCGACTTTAATTATCAACCCAGGGTTCATACAAACTTAAGAGGTATAGAAAATATATGTGCAACATACAATGTGTCATTTCTTTTCTATCAAGATGCAATGGAGTGCATGTACTGAAACCAAATCCTAAACTAATTGCAGAAAATGAAATGCTCGAAATGGAAACCTTAACCTATTGCAAGAAATAAAGTACAAGGAAAGAAACATATTCTAATTACATAAAGATCATGAGCTAAATGTAAAAGAAACCTAACTTAACCCTATTTATCACATCTGATGGTTTAAAATAACTGAGCATGGAGTCTGATATAGGGAGTATTAACTGCTATGTGCATGTGTGAATATAAGAAGTTTTTTTTTTATCTTTTTGTTTTATAAATGCAAATGTTAATCCTCACTTGTTCTTTGGCAGGGGAGACAGGTATGGATGAAGAGGGTTAAAATGGTCTTGATGGCATGGAGGTCAAATAGAGGCCTAATCCCATCTCGAATGATGATTTTTCTCAATTCAGGCTTCTAACAGGCTGCTACAGGATGTACTAGTTCTCCTACAAGATCCTCTATTTTACTATAGGATGTTACATATTTAGTATACGAAATTATAATTCATTGAATGACCAAGTAAATCAAATACAAATTGGATGGGACAATTTTTTTTATTGACTAGGATGTCTTAGGTCTCCATTCCAAGTGGAATCACTCAAAAAGACCTCTGTTAACCCATGCTAAAAAATAACAATAAATTACTAGTCTAAAAATCAGAAATTTGAGAACTAGTGAACTAGTAAATGCATGCCTAACCTAATCAAGTGAAAATGCAATGGAGTAAATTTTGTTATCAAATATAATGTTTTTTTTAATCTAATACAAGAGGAATAAACTTTATTAAAACTCGTTAGCATGCTCTAAAAAATAACAGAAATTTACTGCTAGTTGCCACAAAAGAGTTCCAGAAATTTAGATTTGGGAATAAGAAGACTAATCCAAGTAGCTCAATGATTACTATGACCTTCCGTATCTTTTACAAGGATGAAATTATGCTTTTGATCATGCAAAAGAACTTACATCAACCATTTAAACCAATCCTACAACAAGAAATCATTAATACTAAATGCAGAAATAGAAAGAAATAAAAACAAGATATGCATGTGAATAAGAAGTGAAAAGAAGGAAAGAAAATGATACAAAAGAGATTTGAGGCTCTTGGGATGGCCAAGCCCAAGGAGACTTAGATACCTATGGAGGATAATAAGATTTAGAAGCTTATCATGACACCAATATTCATTATTGTCATCAATACAATTACATCCCTGCAAGAAAATACAATGGAGCTGCAAAAATCTGAGTTCTCTCCACAAGAACACTAATGAAAATCTCCCTCTAGAGGAAAATTTGACTTGGTACTTATAAAAAATGATTAAAAATAATTCCCCATAAAAGGATGAATATATCCCTACCAAAATCCCTTGATTACTGGATCTGGTTCCCAATATTAAGAATCTGCATTAAATCACAGGGAACACATTCCTAGATTTTCTCAATCATTGGAGTTCCACAATCTGTACCATAATTCCATAATATCTTGTTGTTTTATTATTTAATATTGATCCTCCTGCAGTAGGGATCAAGTCCCTAAATTATCTCCTCCTCCAAATTTTCATAATCTGCACAATATTCTCATAATATTTCACAAAAACAAATAATATTAGGCACAAATATACAATTATTCATAAACATTCCTAATGAATATATTAAAGTTAAAAATACATTATCTGATGCAAAAAGAGATGTTTAATGTGTTGAAGGATGGTCATAGGCCTTAATTTATGTTTAATTTAGAGGCATGGGCCTTAATTTATGTCTAATTTAGAGGCCCATCAATACCACTGATCCAAAGTTAAACAAGAACGCAAAAACTTACAGATATAATCATAAACACAGAGATGCAACAGAAGAACACTTCATTTCATTAATAGAAAAGTATTGAACTATTCTTACAAATAGAATGGAAATAAGATAGCTCTGGTGATGGTAGCTTATCTTTGAGAAGAGATCTGGTAGCGACATGCCTCTGAACTGTGTTACAATGAGGCTCAATGACCTATTTATGTTGATTTGGGGTAGCATCAGATGTGCTCTAGCCATGAAAACTGGTGGAGAGGCTAAGGCACATGAGATCTCGAATACTTAGAAAGGGTTTAGGCAGATTCTAAACAGTTTTGGCGATACTAAAATAATTAGTATTTTTAATGGAGTCCCTAAGTCTAAACTTAGGGAAAATAAAATATTAATGTGAATTAATATAAAACTATGTTAGAATGGTCCAAAAGTCATGGATAAAGCCAAATATAATCTTAGTCATTGATTAGGGACTTAATCTCAGCAATTGATTTTTCAACAAGAAAAGTATAAGAGGAGGCTTGAGGGTCACTTGGAGAACACACCAAGAGATCAAGATTTCGACTTTCTAGGGTTGGGTTTGCTAAGAAAGTTGAGAGAGTGATCAGAGTTGTAGCTGAGAGGCAGTGAATACAGAATCAGAGAGGCAGAGATAGCACTGGGAGGATCAGCGTACTAGCTAGAGAGAGGGACGTAGAAGCAGCCAAGGGTTCACGTAGAGCCAACCAGAGCTCATGTAGAGCCAGCCAGGAGCTGCGCAGTGCCTCAGAGGGCCAGCGTGGGTGACACATAGGGCCAAAGTGATGATGCAGTACCTCCAGAGGCTGACGCAGGCTAAGCTAGAGTGACGTTGGGCTAACGTTGGGCTAGAGAGAGGCTAACACAGTCCCTAGAGGCTGATGCTGGGGTTTTGTGAGCAGAGTGGAGCTGTGGAACTGTTGGAGTGTTTATCGGGGTTTTAGCCAGAATATCTACTTCTGAGTAGACAGGTGCTACTACCGAGATTTTTCTTTGTTGGATGAGCCAGATTTGGCACCCATATTGTATTATGAAACTGCTCAATAAATCAAACCCTCAGATAGCTGCTCTGATTTTCCCGCATTGGGTTTTACTGGGGACATTAGTCCAAAAACAACGGTGTCACTTGTGTGCTTGTTTCTATTTCCTTTAGTGGATGATCGTAATGTGTTGAGCATGTACTTGTATTTATTTCCAGTATGTACATGGTAAATAACTTGTTAATTAACAGAAAAATTAGGTAGGAATAAATCAATAAAGTACATGACGGGTTTCCAATGTGTCAGACTTAGAAATTCCAACATGGTATCGGAGCGTGGTTGTAGATCATAGGAGAACTGAGGACATCAGCCGAACAGAGCAGCAGCAACAGAAAAAAACTATCCCGAGTGACATAAATTGTTCCTAGCAGAGTAACAACAAGGAAGGGGTGACGCAGTGCCTGCGTCATTAAGATTGAGCTAGGAAGAGGTAGCGTAGAAGTTGATGGAGGCAAAGGTAGGCTCGTGCAGAGGCTTTGAGGGGTGATGCAGTGAGGAGGCTGATTTGCCGGTGCCAGGATTGTGCAGAGCCTACGAGCTCTAACCTTCAGTTTTCTGGGGTTTAGGAGGCTATGGGTAAGTTGCAGAGTGGAGCTAGCGGGGTACTGTAGTCAGAACAATACTTAACAAGACATGACCAAGGTAGAGGGAGTTGTTTCCAAGGTGGATTTCTAGCCAAGGAATCCAGATCAGTGTTGCAGTTACACAGACGATTGGAGAGGGGTATCTCGACATTAGCAGAAGGGTTTCCAGGAGGGAAATCGAGGCTTAGAGGATTCATACTGAGAACTTCCAAGAGGGAAGTAGAGGAGCAGTGAAATGGCACTACACAGAGTAAGAGACAAGGACATATTGGATGGAGCTTCAAACTTCATAGTCTGGAAGGCCATAATATTATCTGTACTAGACAGGAATCATGTCAAGCACTTCGCCTTGAGGATGATAGCTATCCCAATTGACCCGACTGAAAACGATAGGTATGAGGATGCAATGGCGAGGGCTAAGAGTATCATCCTTGACAAGGTCAAGGATCATATAGTACGACATATTACCGAGAAGAATACGACACAAGAGATGTGGGAGGTCCTAACCAAGTTGTATCAACATACTTCTATGCAGAGGAAGATGCTACTAGAAAATCAGTTGCGATCATACCAGATGAAAAAAGGAGAATAGATCAACCCATTCCTTGATCGATTGAAGGAGATCTGGGATCAACTGACTTCTAGAGGGGCAACGCCACATCTTGAATTGATGGTGAGAACATCCCTGAATGCAGTCTCAGAAGACTGGGAGGTGTTTGTCTAGAGCATATTGTGCAAGGCAACCCTTCCATATTGGGAGGACATGTGGGCTGCTCTTTGCTAAGAAGAGATCAGAAGACTGAGCAAGGCGGGAAGTAGTGGCAAGGGGATCAGAATCAAGATGGAGGAGGAAGAAGATATTGCCCGAGCATTTGAGGGAAATCAAGAGAAACGAAAGAAGAAGGACCTCTCCAAGGTCAATGCTTCCACTATGGGGAGTTGGGTCATTATGCAACCCAGTGTCCAAGGAAGAAGAGTAAGGGAGATGCCTCCAAGACCAAGGCCAGTAAGGGCAAAGAAGGAAGTGGAGACAGACGATGATTGTGCAATGAGTGCTCATGTGCCACTTCAGAAGAAGTGGCAAGAAATTGAGCTATTGTTAGGAGGACTACAGGTGATGAGGGGAAGGATCCTCGAGGTACCCAGCCTCTTATATTAGACCTTACTATGGGGGCCTCAAAGAGGAGTAACAGTACTGGCTATGTCAGTAGAGATGGATGCAGATGGAGCGATAGAGGGAGCTGCAGTGCAGGATTTCTAGGATAGCACGAGGCTAGAAGGCTGCAATAGTGCGAAAGGCATGGGATTGTTGCACTAGTGTAGGATGGCACAGAGAGTTGTGCAATGGTGCAAGATGCATGGAGTTGTTGTAGCAGTGCAGAGGTCAGAGAGGGAGTACTTGTCAATGACAGAGGAAGTTTCAGCATCAAGAGTGTTTCTAGCCTGACGGAGATGTCAGAGTTAGGAAATCAGTTACTTACTTCTTAGTAACTGAGTTGTAGTGTAGTAGTTAGCAGTGGTAGTTCTATGGGCAACACGATGCAACATGATGATAGGGGTTGCAGTGAAGATGCAACAATGGTAGTGGTAGGGCCATGGACAGCAACACAGATGCAGAGGGAGTAGCAGTACGGATGCAAAAGTGGCAGAGGTAGGGCCATGGGTAGCAATACAGGATGCAACAGTGCAAATGATGGCAAGCAAGCCTAGCATCAGCACAGGAACCGATGCCAGATGATCAGGGTGATATTTAGTGAGGAGTTTTGCTAGAGCACAATCCTTGCTAAGAGGGAGTTTTTATTTGGGGTAGCATCGAATGTGATCTAGCCACGAAAATTGGTGGAGAGGCCAAGGCACATGAGATATCCAATACCCAAAAAGGGTTTGGGCAGATTCTAAACAGTTTGGGAGATGCTGAAATAATTAATATTTTTAATGCAGTCCCTAAGTCTAAACTTAGGGAAAATAAAATATTAATGTGAATTAATATAAAATTGTGTTAGAATGGTCCAAAAGTCATGGATCAAGCCAGATATAATCTTAGCCATTGATTAAGGACTTAATCTTGGCTGTTGATTTGTCAACAAGAAAAGTATAAGAGGAGGCTTGAGGGTCACTTGGAGAACACACCAAGAGATCAAGATTTTGACTTTCTGGGGCTAGGTTTGCTGAGAAAGTTGAGAGAGTGATCAAAGTTGTAGCTAAGGGGCACTGAATATAGAAGAAGAGAGGCATAGATAGCACCGGGAGGATCAGCACAGTAGCCAGAGAGAGGGATGCAGAAGCAACTAAGGGTTCATGCAGAGCTAGCCAGGAGTTGCGCAGTGCCTCAAAGGGCCAGCGTGGGTGACGCAGAGGGCCAAAGGGCTGACGCAATTCATCCAGAGGTTGATGCAGGCCAAGCCATAGTGACGATGGGCTAACGCTGGGCTAGAGAGAGGTTGATGCAGTCCCTAGAGGATGACGCTAGGGTTTCATGGGCAGAGTGGTGTTGTGGAACTACCGAGTGTTTATCTAGGGTTTCAACCGATTATCTGCTTCCAAGTAGAGAGGTTCTACTTCCAAGATTTTTCTCTATTGGGTGAGCTGGATTTGGCATCCAGATTGTATTCTGAAACTGCTTAATAAATCAAACCCTCAGATAGTTCCGTAAATTTTCCCGCATTGGGTTTTTCCGAGGACATTAGTCCAAAAACAATAGTTTCACTTGTGTGCTTATTTCTGTTTCCTTCAGTTGATGATCTGTAATGTTTTGATCATGTACTTGTATTTATTTCCAGTATTTACATGGTAAATAATTTGTTAATTAACAAAACAAGTAGGCAGGAATAAATCAGTAAAGTACATGAAGGTTTTCCAACGTGTCAGACTTAGAAATTCCAAAAATTTATTATTTGAAAACATGAGAAAACCCTAAACAACCAAAACCCTAACCTAAGAGATGTAACCACAAGATTGTGGGTCCCGTTGGGGTTAGTTGGGCAACCAACTTCTGGGGTAGTAACTTGGTCATGTTATCTCCATTTGTCATGTACGATACCTTGTTGGAAATTTCTCGCCGAGTACTACATGTTTTACTACAGGCCCCTACCTATGGATGTGTGCCTACTGTGGACCCAAAAAAAACACCGTTTAGGGGTCAAAACGGCTCTGGAAGTTTCGGACCCGAAAAACTGCTAAAAATAGTAAATGCTGAAATGAACAAGGAAACATATGAAACTGACTAGGAGGTCTATGTGGGCCACCAATATCCACCTGGATCAATCCCGTGCTTATTTTTTTTATACTCAAAAATTGAAATTATTTCCATCTACATTAAAAGATGGAGCACTTAAATGATTCATGGGAATAGAGAGACATAGTATTAGAAAATGGGAGGAAATTAATTAGGTGTTCCTAGAAAAATACAAAGGATATTGTATGCCTCATAACCTTAAGGATGAACTCTTTAAGATGATGCAAAATGAGGATGAGAACCTTTAAGACTTAGTTGAAATGTTTGCTTATAGTGTTAAAAGGGCTAGGATGCATGAATTAGATGAAGAAACATTACAAGCTCTTTTGCTAAAATCTACAAGATATTAGTTGATTAACCTTCCCAACATAATAGGAAAATGAGATCTTTTTCAACTTTCATTTGATGAAATCTATGATTTGTGTAAACATATTTCAAGAGGCAATGCTAGAAATTGTAAGAATCCAAGAGATCCAGTCATGTCAAGAGTTAGTAAATCTGCAACTAGAACAACGAGTAGAACCAAAATAGGTAATTTTCTTGATAACTTCAAAATATATATTTTGGGGAATATTAGTGAACAACTAGATGCTCTCAAAATACAAAACAAGCAAAAAGTTTAGAATGTTGCATTATCTATTTTTTTCATAGGTGTAGGAAGAAACATGATTTGAGAGAATGTCCTCTTGATAGTCTAGAAATATGTGTCATATGTGTTGAAAATCATGATACAAGGGAATGTCCCTCAATACATGGTATTAAATTTGTCTTTCAGGATGAACCTGAAAAAGGCTAAGAAAATTCACTTTGCTTTGTTGCTAAAATACCATGGCAAGCCTAATAGCCAAATGTGAAACAAGGCTTCAACACTCAATACAAACCATATGTACAATCATAGAATAATTGGACTGCACCTATTCCTTGGCAACGTAGGCCTCCTCAACCTCAAAATCCATCCTGGGGATAAGGTCAACATAATTCTTATGGAAGAAATCCTCAATTTCCTCAGTTTCGACAATCTTATCCCATATTTCCACCTCAATACTATCCTCCTCAACCAAACCAACCCCCTGAATTTTAGGCCTAACCAACAAATCAACAAATTTCATTCCCATCTACTCCATTTCCTCAAAAATATAATCAACTACCTGCTCCTCCCAAATCCAAATAATAAAAATCAACAAGGCATCTATAATATAGAAGGTAAAAACTCTCAAGCTTGTATGATAGCCCCATTAGGTATAAATAATGTTCAACTTAGATGTGGTAGGGTTTTGCAAAAGAAGTCACCACCAGTTGTCATCTAAAAATATAAAGAAGATGAATCTCTTGAAAAAGAAACACTTCTTGATCAAGAAAAGACTCCTCCAAAGGAAGATGTTCCTATACATTTGAGGGATGACCAAATAAATCCAACTCCTACGGTTCCTCTAGTAGAACAACCTTCTATTTCCTTAAAAGATCCACCTTTTCTTGAAAGGCTCAAAATTGATAAACAAATAGAAAGGCAAATTGCCTTACCATAATACGATATATTAGATAAACTAAAGAATATTTGCATAAAAAATTATTTTCTTCAAGCTATAATGGAAATAAAAATAGTTGAAAAAAACTTTGAGGAGTTATGCATTAGGAAACCAAGAAGGAAACAAAAAGATATCAAGAAAATCCAATTGGTAGGAAAATTTTCTGATATTATGATGGGCAAACCAATAGTTTAAAAATATAAAGGGCTAGGTAGATTGTAAAACTTCACACCAATGGTATCGATATTCCAAACACCTTGATTTAGGAGAAACCATAAATATCATGAGAAAACAAACTATGGATCAATTGAAGCTTCCCAATCTTCAATATACCCCTACATTAATACAATTACTAGATAGATCTTTTATCAAACCTGAAGGTATATTGGAAGATGTATCTGTTTCTTTTTCTTCGGAATATCTTATTGATTTCATGATTTTAACTCCCAAGAATAATTTAGGAGGCCATCCATTAATCCTTGGTAGACCTTGGCTAGCTCCAATTGATGCACTCATAAGTTGTAGATCTAGTGATGTATATTTCTGATAGAAACTCTACAAAGAAATTCACATTGTATCCACCCGCAAAAACAATAACTAAGGTATGAGGTGAAGCATGGATAGATGATGATAATGAAGACTTTGACGATATTCATCTAGTATTTACTCTTTCCCAAATATATGAAGAAGATCAATTAATAAAATTAATGAATAATAATAATTCTTCTTCATATTGTGCATAAGATCAATGTTTTCAGGAACAATGTAATACTGAATATCTATAATATCATCAAATGGCTTTGCATTCTATGGAAAAGTTTGGCAATTATTTATAGAAATATTTCCATGGAAAACACTAAACATTACTAATAACTTGGAATAATTTCAAAAAAGAGAATTGATAAATATGCTACAGAAACATTACTCTCCATATGTATGGGAGTATAGTGATATGAAAGGAAAATGCCAAACCAATTAGTCAACCTCAGAGAAGGATGAATCCTAATTTGAGAAAAATTGTTGAGGAATCACAAAAGTTGCTTAATGTGAATTTCATCTATCCAATATCATGTAGTAAATGGGTGTCACCTTTGGTGATTGTTCCAAAGAAGAATGGAAAATGGAGAGTGTGCATTGATTATAGGGAATTGAACAAAGCTACTTTGAAAGATCATTTCCCACTACATTTTATAGATCAAGTATTAGATACCTTAGTAGGGAAGAAATATTTTTCATTTCTTAACAATTTTAGTGAGTATAACCAAATCTAATTGGCACTAGAAGATCAAAATAAAATAACCTTTACATGTCCATGGGGAACATATGCCTACAAAGTACTTCCTTTTGGATTATGTAATGCACCTGCAACATTTCAATGAGTAGTTTTGGGTATATGTTCTGATCTAATCCATGATTGTGTGGAAGTTTACATGAATGACTTTACTATGTATGGAAATACTTTTGAAGAAGGTCTTGAAAAATTAGAAAAAAATCTCATTAGATGTAACGAAGAAAATATTTCATTAAGTCATGAGAATTTCTAGGTCACCATATTTCAGGTGATGGAATCAAAGTGGATACATCTAAGGTAGAAGTAATTTCTAAAATTTCAATTCCTGTTTGTCAAAGAGATGTTATAAATTTTCTTGGTTTCACAGGTTATTATAGGAGACTCATAGAAAATTTCACAAAAATAACCTCTCCATTTTTCAAACTCCTTACAAAAGTTTGTGAATTTGTTTGGAATTCTAACTGCCATAAAGCATTTCAAACATTGAAGCAAAAAATAACTAAAGCATCAATTTTAAGACGACCTAACTGGTCTCTCCTTTTAACACTTCAATTGATGCTTCAGATACAACCTTAGGAGATTGTTGGGACAAAAATATCTAACTCCTTATGCTATTTATTATACAAGCAAAAATTCAACTCCTGCAGAGTTAAATTATACTGTAACCGTAAAGGAGTTTTTAGTTGTTGTGCATTCCATTAATAAGTTTCTTCATTATATCACCAGTTATGAAACTTTCATTCATACTGATGATTTTGTTATTAGATATCTAATGAACAAACCAATTACTAATGGTATAATTACAATATGGTTGTTATTATTTTATGAATTCAACATTACTATTCTTGATAGACCTTGAAAAGAAAAAACAGTTGCTTATTTTCTTTCTAAAATGTAGAAGAATAGTAATGATGTTCTTGTAAAGGATAATTTTCCCGATGAATATCTTTTTGTAGTATATACTAAAACACCTTGGTTTGAAAATATTGCTAATTATTTAGCCATAGGGAAGTTATCCCCAAAATTATAAACCAAAGAGAAGTAGAGAGTTATCAAACTGACTGCACCTTATTCTTGGATAGATGGAAAATTATACAAAGTTGGACCTAATTTTATCATTTGAAGATGTGTTCGGGAAGATGAAATACCATAAATATTGAAATATTTACATGACGAGCCATCTGGAGGAGAATTTGCTAATAGAAGAATGACTTACAGGATCTTCTTTTGGGATATTATTGGCCTTCTCTTTTCAAGTATGCCAGGGAATATGTCAAAATATGTGATAGTTGTCAAAGAATGGGAATGCCTATTCTGCCAGATGAAATACCTCTACAACCACATGTACTTGTAGAGCCTTTTGAAAAGTTGGTTCTAGATTTTGTTAGACCTATCAATCCTGCATCTAAATAGAAAAGGTATATAACTGTTTGTATGGATTATGTTACAAAATGGGTAGAAACTAAAGGACTTCCATTTGCAATTGAAAATGTTGTAGTTACAATTCTTTTTGAGGATATTTTTACTCGTTTTGTTGTTCCAAGAGAAATTGTGATAGATCAAGGTACTCAATTCACATCCAAGTTGGTGCAGAAGATAATGTAGCAATATAATATCAAGCATAGGAAGTCCACTCCATATCATCCATAAGCCAATGGAAAGGTGGAATCTACCAATAAAGCACTTGAAGAAATTCTAACCAAGATTGTGCATTTGCATAGAAGAGATTGGGCAGAAAAGCTTCCAAAGGCATTATGGGCATATCAGACCTTATGGAGAATTACAACTGGACACTCTCCTTATGATCTTCTCTATGGGAAGCAAGTTTTTCTTCCAATTGAGGTCCAAGTGGAGACCTTCATAATAACAACCAAAATTGGGTTTGATCTCTCTGAAGCTCAAAAACAAAGATTAGCACAATTGAATGAGCTAGATGAGATTCGACAAGATGCTATCCAAAAAATTCATATAGTTTAGCAGCAAAGATCAAGATGGCATGAAAAATTCATTAAGGCTAAAATATTCAAGCCAGGTGATTGGCTTCTTTTTTATTTCCAATTTAAATATTTTCAAGGAATTTTTCAAACTCACTGGCTTGGTCCTTATGAGATAGAATATGTCTTTGATAATGGAGGAGTCAAAATCAAAACTATTGATGATGAAGAAGTTACTTTCCTTGTTAATGGTCATATATTAAGATTATATCACAAACCATTAACAAGAGAAGAGTTCGTGAAATATTAGGAAGATAATTCTAAATTCAAGTTGGTTGAGAAAGGAGATCTTTCTCCTTAGCTCTCAACTCAATTGTAATTTTCTTGATAATAAAAAAATGAAAAATAAAAGTATAAGCATGAAAACCAACACTGTTGGCATGTTTTTACATAAAATATTAGATAAAATTCAAGAATTCTTGGCGGTTTATATGTTGATAATTCCCTCATCTCTTTCCCATTTTCTTTTTATCCCCCTTTTCCATCTAAAAATTTTCAGATCTCAAGTAGCACTTCTAAGAATCAGTCTTCTATTGGTTGTGGAGCCTGATTATCTTCCTTATTTAGAAGTATCGCCACATTGGACCCTAGTTCATAATGTGGCAGCAATGCCACCCGTAAAATGAACGCTGCAAGGGGGGTCCAGGGGGGTGGCGGCGATCTTTGGGAGCCCCCCCACCAGGGGATCGGGGGAAGCACCCCCAAAGCTAAAAATAAATGTAAAATTGCCTTGTCAAATGTTGTAATTTCATAGTCAATCTAGGTTGTTCATTAGGCGGAGATCTGACGGTACAAGTTATGTTCTATTTAGGGTTTTTTGCCCTAGAAGGAAACCCCTTGCTATATATGAGGGAATTGCATTGCGTCTTTGTAGATCTATATTCTGAGTGAGAAAGAGAGAGGAGATTGTGTGAGAGCGAAGAGGGAATTATAACGGATCTATTGTAGGTTGTATCTCTTTAGTTTGCTAGATAATACAAAAGGAAGGATTGGTTGTTTCTCTGTGTACGTAGCCCAAATTGGGTGAACCACATATATTTGTGTCTCTCTTGTTTTATGTGTTTATATTTCTACAATATTTTATGTGCTCCATTGCTCTGTAATATATAATTTTCTAACATCTTCTTCAATTTTCACCAAGATGTAGCAACAATATTATTTTTCATGCAATAGGAAACGTTTTTCAATAGCTACGGAATCAGTAACATTCTGCAGCTAGTATCCAATTCTGTAGTTGATATCAATTCCCATAACTAAATTAGCCTACATTCAGAAAAGAGAATAAAGAACCCACAACAAAGGAAATTACAAACATGATGAGGTATGTAGGACGTTGAATTATTTTCCACTTAAGGAAACTTAATATTTTAAATTCATGGGATGATCATATTCTTGAGCAATTAAAAGAAATCATAGAACTGCCTTATATTACACCTCTAAATCATAAATGTTATAACCCTACTATGTCATAATAGCCCAACCTGTGATATCAAATATTTTCAAAATCATCTAAATATTAACAATTCTATGAAATCAGATCTTAAAATCATGGAAATCATCAGAAGTAAGCTAGTCTTATTATGAATTGAATACCCCATGAGCACCTTATTTCACCATCACTCAACCTCTTGTTCTATACCCTTTTCCATCCAACTTTGTAAATCATTCTTTCCACTAACCTTGATCACTTTGTCAAAAAGAGATAGTCTAAGACTAAGACTTCTCCCCTCCATGGGTGTCATTGTTCGATGAGATCCCAATAGAGTCAAGTTTCTTCAGATATATCTGAAAGTTAGAGAACAATTGCAGCAGGTGGGTTAGCTCAAATTCTTTGAAAAATTTCATGGACATGATACAAAATTCACAAAATATTTTTCACGGGATTTTGATGGGATAGAGGCATAAATTCACAACATCAAACTTATGCTTACAAAATCCATAGTGGAAGTGGCTACATAATTACCTAGAAACAAATAAATTTGGTTCAAAAATAGGAAAATCAAGGCGAAAGAGTGAACAATATTGCTCATAGACCCGGGTATGGGAATTTCTATTTCAAAAAGGGAATTATAGTAAAATCATTGAAAATTAAATGGAGGAATTTATCACTAGTCATTCAAAAATTCGTAACTTGTGAAGGGAGGTTTGGAACCATGTTCTTTTATCATGGTCAACTTCTGATGTCGACTTCGGATGCATTTCATTAACGAAAATGAAGTAAAATTTCCATATTTCCTACTCTAGCCTTAAAACGATGGCCTCTAGTGTGTAGAGAGAATAAAAAACCCTTGACAATACTCTCTTTCACCATGGACTCATTAAAATTATCATAGAAGAACACTTGGAAGCCAAAGGAGAAAATTGGTAGATTTTTCTAGTCTATAAACACTTTGTAGAAGTCCCAGAGGTAGAAACAAGCAAAGAAGTAAAAATAAGCCAACACAAATTTCTCTTAAATCCTAAACCTAAGGATGTAAGTGAAAAATAAGGTTCACCTATTAATGAAACAGATGAATTAGAAGAACTGCTTGAACATGACAACCCTCTTTCTCAGTTTTTGGAAAATATTGAATAGAAAAATGGAAAAGAAAATATTAGAAGAAAGAAAGCCAGATCAAGTGACAAGCCACCTAAAAAAAAATATGAAGAACTAGAGGATAAGAAATAGATAAGAATCAACAAAAGGAAAAACATCCAAAACACTGAAGAATCGAGGATAAAATTGAGAAGAAGCACACAAATTTTTAAAATTTCAAGTATGCAAGCTCCAAAAGTAGTTGATCTTGAAGCAAAAGATTACAAAATGCCACCTCAAACTCTAATTCCAACAAGGAAGACACCAGATATTGATCCAGTACAACAACAAATCTACAATTATGTGGAATCTTTGGAACAAAGAGCACAACAAAAGGTAAACTCTCCTTCTCAGAATCAAGAAGATACTTTTAATGAAGAAAATCCTCTAACAAATAATATTCCTAAGAATAGAAAAATGAAGATTCTTTGATTCAAGATATATAAGAGTTGGAAAAATTGAGTAAACATCTCAAATAAGATCATGAGGAAATAAAGGCACAAAATGAAATCTTGAGGATTGAAAATGACAATATACTTTTGAATTTGTGCCACTGGTATAAGAAGAAAAGGAAACTCAAAGAAAACAACAGATTCCTCTGAAACAAAATCAGAGGGTTATAAAGAAAAATTATGATGAAGAAATCAAGGGAAACATTCAGTATCAGGAAAAGAAGGAGGAGCACTAATTTGCATATCCTAGCTCAAGTTTCAGAAATATTACATTGATTGAGGGACTAGATAAATTTTCAAATTTGGTTGCATGAGGACATGCAAAACCTTCAGTGTGGGGGAATGTTGAAGTTTGAAATTTTCCTCTTTTTGACAAACCTTTTTCCTTCCTTCCCATCCTTTTCCATAATAATTTTGTTGCAGTTTCAAGCTAAAGGTTCATCCTAGATGCGTTTAAATCTTTAAAAAGTATTTATCATCCATGATTTATAGTTTGCTGTTTCTTTGTGATATTTAATTTAAACACTCCTACATCTACTGAATTGCATTAATTCTGCAACTAACCAAGAATTCTACAATTATCTCCATGGTTATACAAGCCTTAGTGCACCAGAGGACAAATAAAAGGTACTAGTATATGGAAAATGGTTAGAAAATGGATATCCAGCTATGTTAGTGATTTGGTAAGTTACATGGTTTGAGAGATCTCGAAGTCAAACAAGAAGTCAACTCTAGTTATGAGACTCCAACGATAAGCATATTTTTAATGTGGCTCGTGGCAAGATCAAGTAAGCGTGGAAATGACTGAGCAACCTTTAAAGCCGATGTGTTCTATTAAATCCATCATGATTTTCTCTTTTAGTAGAAAATCATGAGAAGAATGAATTTCATCTTAATTTTACTTCTTAGTTGTTATAATAATCAAGTTACCTCTCGGCTTAGGACTCTCGAAATAGTTATTCAATAAAGATGTATAAAACCCCCTGACGTGAAGCTAGAGAGAGTAGTTATCCTTGTTACTTATTCCAATCTATTTGTGTTAAATACCTCTGTGATTAATATAAAAACTTTGTTTCTCAATCAATGTGTGGCTAAGTGATTTAATATCTCATTGCGAACATGCACTCAATAGGAGGGCCCCCTAGACAGTTGTAAGAGTATATTAGCTTTTGATTTTGCTTATTGCAGTTTTCTTGATAAATAGTTTTCTTCCATTGTAATCTATTAATTCATTTTGTTGATTAAATCCTAGTTTAATTTTTCCCTTTGCAAAAAAAAGAGCGCTCATATAAACAAAAAAATATTTGATTTCCATAGTTCATTTCGTTCAAAAATTTCCATTTCATAGCTTAGTTAATTTATCTAAGCATTTTCATGAATGATAAATGGAGAAGTATTGAAGTACCATTGCACACACTAGTAATCCTTTGAAGTTATAATTCGATTCTATATTTTGTTGAAGAAGTCTAGCTTAGTTTTACTTATTTTTTACAAGTAGATTTAGGATTTCTTTCTTGCAAGTAAACTTAGAATTTCTTTTCTGCAAGTAGAATTAAAATTTGTTTCTTGCCAGTAAAATTAGAATTTATTTCCTCCAAGGAAAATTAGGATTCAATTTACAGAATTAGAATTTATTTTCTGCAAGAAGACTTAAAATTTCCTTACTACAGTTAGAGTTTGTGATTTTGAATTCATAGATTAAAGTTTCAGTTCAAGTCTTGATCTTTTGCGTTGAAGTAATTTTAATGGAGAGAACATGTGTGTGGCAACACTTTGATTGAATATAACATTCATTAATATTTAGATAAATTTCATCTTTTAAAAACTAAAGATATATCTCCTAGCATATATTGTGCACATACACTTCATAAGTACACGAACCTTGGTTGACAATTAATGAAGTAATTTAACATCAATTAAATTACCCAAAACTTAGTAAGTGTAGTTTATTTTAGTCTCAAGCTCATTACTTGGGCATGTTTTTTCGAATGAAGGGATAGTAGTGGACCTCGAAATGGTTAAAGCTATCATGGAGTGGCCAACTCCTAGGAATTTGGATGAGGTTAGATCATTCATGGGACTAGCAGGTTATTATAGTATGTTCATCATGAACTTCTCATGAATTTACTATCCTATTACATATTTGTAGAGGAAAGGAAATAATTTTGAATGGACTGAGTGTGCAACTAGCTTTGAGAAATTGAAGCATTTACTTACAATTGCTCTAGTGTTGAATATTGTAGATACTGATAAGTAGTTCATGGTATGTACATATGCTTGAAAAATAAGACTTGCTGGAGTCCTGATGTAGGAAGGAAAGGGGGTATTCTACGAGTCAAGGAAGTTGAATGAGCACGACTAGAACTATGTGACTCATTATGTTGAGTTGGAATCTATCATTCATGCATTGAAGATGTGGATATATTATCTTCTTGGAAGGAAATTTATTCTGATGAGTGATCATAGTGGACTGAGGTACTATTTTACCAACCCAATCTAAATGCAAGGAAATCTATATGGTTGGATACGCTCAGTGAGTTTGAATTTGAGATCAAATACATTAAAGGAAAGGAGAATAGGGTTGCAGATGCTCGCAATAGGAGAATGTAGGTGAATCATATTTCAGCTGTGAGTTCATATGGGACAGATTTATAGGAGCATATTTTATAGGCAGGGCAACATGATGATAGGTACTAACAACTGTGGCACATGTTACAACAACAGGGTGAAGTTGATAGGGATGAGGAGTATTATCTCACAAAAAATGGCTTGATCATATTCAGGAACATGATTTATGACCCAGATGATAGTGAGATCAAGAAGCTTATCTTGAGGGAGTTTCATGTCAAGTCGTATTTAGGTCACCTAGGATATCAAAATACTTTGACAAGAGTTAAGAGGTTCTACCAATGGCTGAACTTGAAGAAAGAGGTGGGTAAGTTTGCTGCCAAATGTTTGGACTGTCAACATGTGAAAGTTGAGTGTAAGAATCCAACTAGTCTATTACAACCTATTACCATTGGATGGAAATGGGAGTTAATTTCCATGGAATTTCTTACAGGTTTGTCAAGGACATCAAGGCAGCATGATTCTATCATGGTTATGGTTGACAGGTTAATGTAGCTCACTTAACTGCAATGAAATTTACTAATTAATTGAGAGAGGTAGCTTAGCTATTCATCAGGGAGATAGTGAGGTTGCATGGTGTGCCTAAGAAGATCATATCAGACAAATATTCCAAGTTCACTTCAAGGTTTTGAAAGGATTTGTTTGCAGGCTAGGGGAAAGAGTTGGATTTTAGTACAACTTATCAGATTCTGCAGATGGATGGGAAAATAGAGAGGATCAACATGATTCTTGAGGACATGTTGAGGATGTATGCCATGATTCACCAGAGGAAGTGGGAGGAGTATCTTCCACTAGAAGATTTTTTTAGGAATCCTTGAATATGAGTCCATTGGAGGCTCTTTACGAGCGGAGTTGTAATACTCCTATCAGCTAGAGTGATCCAATGAATAGGGTGTTGATTGGACCAAATATGTTGGCTAATATGGAGTAGGAGATGCAAATTATCAAAAGGAATTTGAAGGTGACACATGACAATAAGAAGAGTTATGCAGATCAACATACAGCATTCAAGGAGTTTTAGGTTTGGGAGCATGTGTACTTGCACATAAGGCCAAAGAGGAGATCCTTAACGATTGGGTTGTGTGCCAAGCTGGAACCTCGGTATTGTGGCCCTTTTGAGATCCTTGAGAAGATTGGACTAGTGGCCTATGGACTTGCATTGTCGCCAATAATGAAAGTCCATGATGTTTTCCATGTTTCATTGGTTAAGAGATATGTGCAAGATGTTGATCATGTGATTTATTGGTCTGTATTATAAGTGGAATTAGAGGGAGAGTTTTATCTAGAGCCTCAATGCATATTGCAGTGGAAAAAACTCGTGCTCCAAAATCGAGCAATACAGCAAGTTAAAGTGTAGTGGAAGCACTTTGGGCTTGATGAAACTACATGGGAGATGGCTGATCAGATGTAGGCTTTGTATCCTTCATTATTTGTTGGTTCAAGAAAATGATTTTTTGGTATATGTTTATACATATATAATTGTAAATGTTGCAATGAATTGTGTTATAAAGCTCCAATAAGCGGTATGTTTATTTTTCTTTTAGCAGGATGTCATTGTAAATATTGCATCAAGATATGTTATAAAGATCCATAGGTAGTATGTTTTATTTTTTAGCAGTTTGTTGGTCTTAGGTTTCATAGAACACCAAGACTATGTTCTCTCAAGGGGGAGGGGTTTGTAATAGGCCTAGGTTAATGTTTCATCTAATAAAGTATAATAAAGGACAAATAAGACCAAGGTCATGGGACACGTATTCCAAGCTCATTATTGGGTAAACACTTTAGTGGGTATCACTTTTGGTTTAATAATGGATATGAAAATTAGCAAAGGCTTTCGAAAATGCAAAGAGGCAATAATTGGAATTTAATTATGAAAATAAATGAAAATATGAGAAAAGGAAGGTGAAGAGACACAAATTTGCATGTTATGGAAATTAGAATGAAAATGAAAAAAATAGAGAGACATTAATGATAAAAAGGCATCAGAGAAACAATTCACAACTTTTGTTAGTTTTGGCTTTGGATCAGATTGAGAGAGAGAGATAGCTCCAATAGGAGAGATAAAGAAATCAAAGAAAAGAAAAGGAAATAAAAGGAAGGAAAAGGACAAGCAAAAGAAAGTGAAAGAAAGCAAGGAGAAGGTTGGATCAAAAACTTCAGTAGGAAGATCTTATAGGTAACAAGTTCCATATGTGATTTCATTTCTAGGATGTGAATGCATGGTACATGCATTTGTTTATTTGGTTCATTTGTTGTCCTTAGCATGAGTATT
Organism: Pinus tabuliformis; assembly: GCA_031772625.1. Lineage (NCBI taxonomy): Eukaryota > Viridiplantae > Streptophyta > Pinopsida > Pinales > Pinaceae > Pinus > Pinus tabuliformis. Next base: position 789,034,401 of record CM062815.1, read on the forward strand.
TCCTAGTTGTACAGTGGTTTGAGCCTTGCCTTACTATTTCCTGAATAGCCATGGTGCAATGGGATTCATTCTTGGTTTATCTTTAGATTTCGAGGAGTTTTTGGAACTAGGTGAGGTGGTCTCAGGAAAATTCCCAAGGGTTGGGGTGGAGATGGTGTTCTCTGTGAAGCCCTCAACGGGTGGTTGGAGACAGTTAAATTCCTCAAGGTACGGTGAAGAAATTCTGAGGCATCAAATCTTGGTTTGTTTTTGTGATCTCGGGATCAATTTAGGTGAGATCATGATAGCTTGAGGGTGGAGGTGGTTTAACCTGTGGAGTCCCTAGTTAATTATGTCTCGGTTTATCCCATGAGATTCCACATTCATGCTTGGAACATAGCACAAGGGTTATTGGTTGAAAGAAATATTTGTTTCATCCCATTCTATGGTAGGGTGGTACATGGAAGACCCTGACTTGGTTGGCTTTTTCATAAGTTAATAATAGTTATTTCCTTATTGTGATCTATGAGCACTTGTTTGTTTTTATGTGTATTTTATGGATGATTTTTCATGGTTAATATTTTGGTTATATGTTGGTTATATGCATGGTTCTGTGATGTGCTCTAGTTATGTCTCTTGTTCATGATTTGACAAGTATTTGAATTGTTGATGAATCAATGGGCTAACAAGTGTTGTTGCAACTACTTGAGAGGGAATTAGACCTTATTGGTGATTCTTAAATGAAGTTCAGTGATTTAAGATCAGATATGCATTCGTCACTTGTAACCTACATGTTTCCCATGTGTTTGATGGAAAGTATAATGTGTACTAGGTAGTCTCGGTAAATTTCTTTCTTCAAGTTTGAATGTTTGGCATTGTTATCACCTTAATCATGGCTATAGAAAGTCATAGGAAATTCTAAGTAGTTGTCTGGAGGCTTCCCGGAAAAAGAGGCACAAATCTCCTGACCGCATGCAGTGAACTAGGGAAATTGGGTCATAACTGCAATAAAGCAGTCCTATGTGTGATCTTATAGCCTCCCAACTGCATGCATGCCATCTTATGGGTGTGGTTGGGGAGTAAACTATGTGAAAAAGAGGTTCCATCTCAGGGAATGATAACCTGGGGTGGTTTGCAGGCTCCTGAGTGGTCTATAGTCCCTAAGGGTTGACTGTAACTTGTCATTTTTTGGGCCCCACTTCCAAAACTAGAACTTGGAATTCAGATCATGCCATAGTAGTGCTCTACTCACATTTACTCTGAAGATCTTGTAAAATAGTGTAAATATGGGAGGAAGGGGTTACGCATTACACATGTACATGTAAGGGATTTGAAACACCACTCCATAAACATAAAGGGGAACTACATATAGTTATAATTCATCAATAAAATCAACACTAATAAAAATCTAATTTTCCATTCTATTATTATCTTTGACTCTACGTCCTTGTTTACCCATCCCAATAGATATGGTATTGGATGATCATGAACTTGCAATCCAAATTTCTTCACCAACTCTACTATAATGAGACTCGTTTGCAATCCTGAGTCAAATAGAGCATCATTTTGGTCCTTCCAACCTGTATCTTAATATGAAATAGCCTATATGTTTTGTTTTGTTCCCATTCCTAAAGGATTACTAAAATTCACCTCCTTCTGCACCGATGCACAAATGATCTTCTGATCTACATCTGAGAGATTTTAACATGGTTTCTATAATTAGACTCGTTTGCAATCCTGAGTCAAATACAACATCATTTTGGTCCTTCCAACCTGTATCTTAATATGAAATAGCCTAGATGTTTTGTTTTGTTCCCATTCCTAAAGGATTACTAAAATTCACCTCCTTCTGCATCGATGCACAAATGATCTTCTGATCTACATCTGAGAGATTTTAACATGGTTTCTATAATTAGTTTCCATGATATTCTTCTTCTTATTATATTTCTTTTTTTTCTTCGAGTTAAGCTTTAGATGCAACTATCAACACTTCTCTTCTGTATGACTTTCAATATTACAATGGTTGTAGTGGTTTCTTGTCTTTGCATTGGTGTGATATGGCTAACATCCATTTATTTTTTTCCCCTTTCCACTTCCTTTTACCCTCCTCAGAAGCATGTTTTTTACTCTTATGCTTTGATCCACTCGATTTCCCTTTATTTTTTCCTATATTCTCCAAGTATTGTGCCTATCTGCTAGCCTTATCCGCTGATTTGGGATTGAACAACATCATTTGCTTCCACAGATGGTTGTATAGAACCTCGAGATACTTTATGAGTACATTTTGGTTCTTTGGAGAGATACCCAACATTATGTCCATTTTTCTAAATTATATGGTGTACTCTTATACACTCTTCCCTTGTTCCTGCCTGAAGTAGTGCCACTACATCCACTAGTCCTCTACATACTTGATAGGGAAAAATTATGACTTTATGACAGTTCTAAAGTCCTTCCACTTATTCACAGGAGGATTTCCCTCCAACTTTAATATATCCATGTGACTTTCTCACCGGGTTAGCTAATGGCCCTATAATTTCAATCATCTAAATGAGATCTTCTATTATTCCTGTATCTGATGGACACTTACATAACTACTAATTATTGTAACCAATGGTTTATATTTAGGGAATCAATATCAACTTGATACGACTTGATATTGACCTTTTCCTCCATTTTTAATAGGGGTTGTGAATGGTTGAAAACACTCAAACTTGGTTGATCTTTTTCACAATATTTCTTCAGTTCTATATCTATTTCATCCTAATCTCCCCTCTGATTGGACCTCTCTGTTAGAACCCCCATCTTATTTGAATAGCATGAGTTTAATGGATATGGATTCCATGAGGATGTTCACATTACATTTTATATCTACAACTTGTTCTTCTAATCATGAAATCCTCTCCTCAATAATATTCATAAATTCATTGATCATCACCGGGGTTTTATAAACTTCGGCTTAGTCGACATAGATTCCTTGAAAATATCCACAATATACCCAAAAAATCCCACTTTGATACCAATATGATCCATAACATGCTACAAATATTCCACTAAGCATCTCATCACAACAGACCTGATAAATTATATTTAAAAATCTAAAATCTAAAAATTCAAAAATTATATTTAAAAATCTAAAATATACAAATTACTATTTAGTGTGTATGCATGCAAATTATAATTAATAAAAAAATATAAAACAACAATATAAATTTTTCAAAAACCAAAATTGACACAACATATATCCTGGGAAACCCTTTTGGGAGTGAACCCAGTCAAAAGGTGTGGTCGCTCTATTCTCTTTCTCTAAATAGAAATCGGATGTGAGTACAAAGAGGTAAGGCCTATGGCCCATGAGATACTACAATGCACAAATAGCTATTCATGCTCTCTCCCTATCCCACTCATCTACTCGGCATGTCCATGGAAAAGTATGCACTCTAAAAGAATGGAATCTTCCTCCTCGTGGTCTAATTATAAAATAACCTGAGATCCTACCCATGGTTAGGTTTAACTCCTTGAACTCTTAAATATAGTTACAATATGGAGTATTATAGAGTCTTCTCCATCATTACCACGTGGCTAGCACCTTTTCCATGTGTAATGGGGGTTGAAATGGCATCCTCTGAAATGATGGATGACAAAACATGAAGGTAAACTTTCAAGTGGCATAACTTTTGCATATAGACTCCAATTTAGGACATTTTTCACTGTTGGAAAGGTCTCTATGTGTAGAATAAAATGGAAAAAAGATTCCCCTAGAAAACATAACTTGATGCCTCAAAATGCTCCTAAAAGGTTTCATACCTCAACGTTCCAAATAGGGCCCTTCTAGTAACAATGGTTCTATGTGGTGATTCCTCCACTTTTTCCACTCTAAAAGCATTAAGATGGATGAGAAACAATATAATGAACCAATCTAAATCACAATCCATATTGATCAACAAGGGGCATGAACCTAGTGGTGGCATATTTAAGGTGGTTTATGTGTGTAGTCCACTCATATAAAAGAGGCACTTTTCAATTACATTAATAAACTCCTTTTTGTTTTTTTTAGCTAGCTACACTAAGCAAGACTCAACGTGCGTATTTTGTAGTAACACACAATGTTCAACAACTTGTAGAGGAATATAACTAAGGTTAGAACCAAAGTCAATAGTAATTTAAATAGAGTGTTTAGAAATTATACCTTCCATCTACACCACTGAGGTTTGGTGGTCTTCCCCTATTTCCATAACTACATAAATCTTTGGCACACTTTTGGCTACACCATCAGCATCAGTAATCTCTTGGAGATTACACATTTTCTTGCCAATATGCCACTTGTAAGGGAAATCTCATATAACGTTATCCTCTCCACACCCAAACATTTTAGTGTATTTTTTTTTTCTTCTCCCTCCTCCTTGGTTGGTTGAACTAGTTTACCCCCACTTCAATTAGGATAAATTTTCTAGTATCCACTCCTTGTTGGAACAATGAACATGGTATTTTTTCCCAATTTCATATAGCATGGTGAATTTGATCCTCTCTTATTGAAGAAATATTTCTCTTTCTTCTTCCGTGCTTCTTTGGTCTCATGCTTTGGCTAGTGATGATAGTATTTGGCCTCCATGACACTGTCAATATAGACTTTATAAGACCATGAAATCCCATTAAGAAAACATTTTATCTTCACCTTATCTTTAATATATGGAATATACCTTGGTAGCTCCATGAATCTAGTTGCATAAGCATCCATAGTGAGCGGCCAAAATCTATGCTCACAATTTTTTTTAATATTCCCATCATAATATAGTTTAGATAGCTATTTTTCCCTGAAGTATTTTTTAAATTTTATTTAGCTCAACTCATTTGCTCAACATTATTGATTTCTTCCCACCATATATCATATTTTCTCTTTAAGTTGAATATCGCCACTATGGCTTTCATGTTTCTAGATTAGTTGTGTACCTTGAAGTACTTCCTTAGGCACAACAACCATGCTTCAACTTCTTCATTGTTCCTAACTTCACCGTCAAAGGTAGGAGTTTTTTCCTTTACAAATTCCCCAGGCAAGAAATTATTTGTAGGCCTTTTCATCTGCTTCTTGTGTAACATTGATCTAATTCTCATGTAACAAAGTTTATATTAACTCTATATTTCCTCACTAAAGGTGTGCGTTGGGGTGTCCTCACTCATTGTATACCTCTAGGAACTCATGTTACTCTTCCTTGAATAACTTATTCCTTTATTTCTAGTTTATAACCCATGTTTCTAAATTTATGATGGGGAATTAATTTTCTTTGACTTATGCTTGTCCACATTACTAGAAGATGGTTCGTCCTACCTATATCTCAATAAATTTGATACACTCTATAGGACTACTGCATATATTTTCATCTTCTCATATGATTTGAAACTAATTTCATTATCTTTCATGTAGCTCCAAATTTTAACACTCAAATGTATAATTGTTTTTGCACATTCAGGAGGGGTTTCTATTGATTGTGGAGCTTGACTATATTCTTTATTTAGAGGTATTATTTTTAGCTATTTTTGTACCCTAGTTCCTGACGGGTTTGTAGGGGGATTTAACCCCCACTGTTGTTGCTAAGGGGTATGGGGGTGCGATGATAACTCTTTAGATCCCCCCTTGGTGAGAGTTTTGAGGCAACACCTATGAAGATAATTTATTGGAAAACATGCCTTGTAAAATATTGCAATTCATAGTTAGTCTATATTGTTCCTTATTATTAGGGTTTCTTTCGATAGAAGGAAACCATATTTTTATGAGGGAATTGTATTGCAACTATGTATTATTGAGATATCATTGTAGTTAAGGGAGATGAGACTATGAGAGAGGGAAGAGGAGGTTGTAGCAAAGAGGAGACTAAGAGAGAACGAAGAGGAGGTTGCAACAAAGAGGAGACTATGAGAGAGGGAAGAAGAGGTTGCAGAAAAGAGGAGACTATGAGAAAGGGAAGAGGAGGTTGCAGAAAATGTGTTGCAAGTTTTTATCCCTTGAATTGTTGAAGAGAATGAAAGGAAGGACTAACTATTTCTCTGTGGATGTAGCCCAATTTGGGTGAAATACGTATAATTGTGTCTCATTTGTATTGTTTCATTCTATGTTTTATTTATACATTCATTTTGATTTTATTACTCTATGATTTTATTCATAACAACTAGTATGAGAGATGAAGGTTTATTTTGTTGATAAAAATCATAGGAAATGAGGGTTCCTAGTTTGATTGGGAGAAATGACGAAAGAAGGTTTTAGTGTCAATACATTTAATGGAAAAGAATACTATCTATGGAATATGAAAATGGAAGACTATCCATATCAAAGAAATATTTTTCTCCCCTTGGGGGAATTGCTGGTGAGCACCAGTATTGCAGCAATAATGCTGCAACTATTGGGCTGCCTACTTTACTCTTATCAACCCGGTAGTTCGTAACAAACTTGGAAGCATCAGTGTTGTGTGCACAAGTACTAGTTCTTACTGCAGGTTGTCACTCGGCTAGCCAGCGGAAGATCACTAGGAGCTCAAGCCAACTTCTATGGATTCCAAAAGAAGCTCTATATGTGATGAAAGGAGAGAAAGAATACTCTACAAATGCTACTCTAACTACAGAAAGGAGAAAGACTGAAATGTAAAGCAAACCTAGTAAATCATAATTAACCAACTAATTACTTTTGTAGGAAGCACTATGAAAACCATGAAAGGAATGCCATTACCTCCTCAAGGAAGTAAACAACATCTAACTATGATATTTCTGAAAGTAAATAAGCAAAAAACATATTTTTGGAATTTTATGTATTTTTATGTGAAATTGACATGCATGTAAATTTATTGTGTGTGAGTGTGGCAGTGAATAGGTGGTGTTGGAGGGCGGTTTTGGTACTTGAGGGGATGTAGGATGGTGTGGATGGGTCCTAGGAGGTCTCAAGTGGCCTTCTGGAGGATTTCCCCACACTCGACATTCAAAAGAAAGCCTACAGGAAAATCTACAGGAGGACACAGGAAATCTACAAGAGGAAAAACAACGTTCTACAGGAGGCCTATAGGAGGAGGCCAAGAGCAGTTTTCACTGTTTTGAGGGTGTGAAAGGGGGTGAAAAAGGTGGATGAACATTGGAATGAGGTGTTAGGGAACCTATGGTCTACTATGAACCACCAGGAGAGAGAAATATGGTTGGATTTGCTCAAGGAGAGAGAATGAAGTTCTAGGAAAAATGTAGGAAACTAAGGCAAAATTGAGGTGATACTCGGGAAACCTGTAGGGCATGGATCAGATGGAGGATGTGATGGCTAATAGGCTGACCTACTACTAGAAGAGATCTGCTACAAAGGAACTGACAGTCAACCAATAATATCAAACAAGCAATGAAATGAGTGCATCTAGAAAAACAGAGTTTTGCATCAAACTAGTCTGAACTATGATCTATGAAAGGAAATGCTAAGAAATAATGTAGGAAAGGAAAGCATGAAAGAATACTATTGCAAATCAGGAAGTAAGCATGATGAAGAAGATCTAAAGTGAAGCAAGGTTGGACTATTAACCTTCTAAAAAGTTGCAAACATTAGAAGTCCTATGAAGGAGGAAAATTTGTGCTTTTGGGGCAACAACAGGGTCTTTGCCTCAAATCATGGTCCCAAAGGGAGGAAGAGAGGCCAAGGCACTGTTGCTAGCCTTTTAAATCTTTGTTGATCACTGTTTAACCTGCTACAGGAAGCACAAATGGAAGCAAACTACTAACTCATCAAAAGCAACCTATTCTTAACCATGAAAGAAATACATCTAACAACAACCTAATCTATAGCTGAAATAAAACATACAAATACAAGTAAAGAGGAGCTTGGATACTTGGATTTGGCCCTAACCCAAGAGCTTCAGCCCTCTGAGGTAACTCAGTGCTAACTCAAAAAGGATTCCATCTTTATTTCCAAAACAATAGCAAGATTACATGAAACTGTCACAAAATAATAAGCTCGAAGTTGAGCAGAGTTTACATAAGCAAAAATCCAACAAAAATCTGACCCTAGTGAGGCCCTAGGCCTCTCTACTTATACAAATGAAGCTACCAATAGCTTCCTTAAAATCAGGGAGGCTTGGCTCCCAAAACTCGAGATAATCATCAGTCATCCTCCACTTGCTCGGTTGCCTCCTAGTGCATGATTCGGCTGCTTGTACTCCGAGCTGAATGAAGGGGAATTCGAAGTGAGGAGTAATAAATGAGGGGGATTCCCTCCTATAATTCCTCTCCTCTGTCCACTTCGAGTTATTGCTGCCATTTGTCCACTGGATCCTTGACTTTGACTTTGAAAATCATCAATAATCTGCATTAAATACACATTAGACCACATGGCACAATAACTAACTCAACTCACTCTATAAGCATAAATATAATTAGAAAATCATGTCATAAGCTAAGAGAATGGTTGATTTGACTAGGTTAGGAGGTAAAATGAGCCCATATACTTGCCCATTTATGAGGCTCATCATCACCCCCCTACTGAAGGTGTTGCTCATCCTCTGAACAACTTAGTCCATCTCCTCATCTTTTATGGCCCTAGTAGCCTCCCTAGCATCCCAGGCTTCTGATGTGGTCTACTCTTCTTTGTCATAGAATATTGCCTTCCTTTCTATTTCTTCCCACTTCTCCTCCTCTTCTTCTTCCCTTCTACCTTCCAGCATGCCTAACAACAGTGGGGACTCAGTTTGAGGCCAATCTAGTTGACCTTTAGCCTTTGCATGGAGCACTTGTACCTTGGCACCCTTCTTAATGCCTCCTTCAGCCTCATGGGGGAATGATATTCCCTGATCTATAGATTGTGTGGTAAGGTGTTCCATCTCCTCATGCATACATGCACACAGTCATCCCCAAGTAGCTTTTGCATGTCCTCAAAGTGTGCAATGGCTTGTGCCTAATCATTTAGATATCTAGGGGTAATCTGAGGATTATTGGAAAGAAGGTTGTGTGTGCTGATGAGTACCATGGGATCTGATGGCTTAGCTCTTATCATTAATGGCTCATCTGCTCTCTTATCATCAGTCTTTTTATTTTTGTTGCCCTCAACTCTTCATGGTTCATCCATGAGGGCATGGCCATTAGTTGCAGCTCCCCTAGCCTGGCATTGGGGTCCCACACATTCATGTCTATGAGGGCCATGTTATGTAGGTAGAATTCTGCCATCTTTGCCTTATCCTCTGATGTGCTTTGGTCACACAGATCCATAAACTACCTGTAATCTTGGAAAGGCATTGTGCCTCTTTGTGCCAAAGTCTTTATCTGGAATTGTAACCATTGGTCCTTGAGATAGAGGCCATAGGATTTTGCTGGTGTTTTACATTGTAATGCCTCCATGGATAAGCTGGCCATGCATGCCAACTGAGTCTCCTTCTCTTGCAGTTGCCTCCTTAGCAATTCATTTTCAGTTTCAAGGTGGCTTCTTGTAATGGCTTCCCTGTCTCTAAGAGCACTCAACTCTCTGCCCATCTCTCTGAGTTTTTTTTCCATATGGCCAACATCCTCAATGACATTGGCATGAGTTCTTGTGTGAGAGACCAGAGAGAGAGCAAACTCTTGGGCATTTTCCTCATCAAAACCTTGAAATTTCTCAAAGAAATTCATCTAGTTTTCCCTTGTGTATATGTCCACCACTTGAGGATGAGCATGGAGCCTAGTGGAGTTAGTGGGCTCCTTTCTCATAAACCCTCCTGTCATACTATCTATACTCTTTTGAAAAAACCAAATATGGAGATGGAGACAGAGAATTTTGAGAAAAACAGAGAAACAAAGGAGACTTTTTTTTTAAATAAGCATAATTTTTTTATTTTTTATTTTATGTATTTTATCCTATCCTAAAGACTTTATTTCCTCCTCAAATTGAACCCACTTCTTTCATATATTGATACTCAATAGGGGGCATGCATCAATCCTACCTCTTTAGACCAAAAATTGTGCAAAAAATCGAGTTTTCTCCGTTCAAAACGACTCACTGCCCCTCCTATAGAAACCTGTTGTCCCTCCTGTAGATTTCCTGTAGGTGCTCCTGTAGAACCTGTAGGTGCTCCTGTAGAAAATGCTGAGAGCAAGAATATGGGAGATATCAATGGAGGATGATGGTTACGAGGCTGTGGGGGCACAAGGAGACTACTGTAGCTGAGTTACGAGGAGAGAATGAAGGAAAAGGTGGTGAGAATGCTCGGGGAGGAGTACTTATTACCCTTGATGGATATTTTCGGTGATGAGTGCTGAGCTGGCAAGGTATACATTGGCCATATTTGGACCATTGGTCCCCACCTGCTTGGTCATCATGGCCTCTCCTCGTAATCATCTCTCATTATTGCATCGGAGTTCACACCTCCTCCACTACCTGTCCTTGGCATCTTGTGCTGGAGTTGACTATGTGCACATGTGGGTGACATCTCAGATGAGTGGAGTCAACTAGATGAAGGTGGCCAAGTTAACTGGCCACCTTTCCCTCGTTCAACCTCAACCATCTCGTTGCTTTTGCATGACTTCTAATTACACAAATGCAAATAGAGGAGCGATTTAGTTTCTTACCTGTGATCCGAATGTATTTGTTGTGAGGTGTTGTGGCTCTCTCTACTGCATGCCCTTATTTTCCTTCATGCATGCTGTCTCTGTTTGTTGATGTGTTGTTGCAGGTTCTTCTTTTGCTGGAGCTGAGCTGCATGTGTTGTCCCTTGCTACAAGAATTCCTACAAGAGCTCTTGTTTTGTCCATATCTCCCAAACGGTAGACTGGATTGACCTGAAACTTTCTGAGCATGTTTCTATCATCATTATGCACCTCCCCATAGAAAATTTTTGGTCAAAGGATGTGCAGATCTCAAGAAAAACTAAAAATACGTTGAAGGTGATGGAGGCCAATTTCTTGGAAACCGTGCACTGGAATTTTCTGAAATTTCTTGGGCATGTTACCATCATCCATATGCATCTCCCCATGAAACAATTTTTTAAATGGATGCATGGATATTGAGAAAATGTAAAAATGGCTGAAGGTGATGGAGGCCAATTTCTTGGTAACCGTGCACTGGAATTTGCTAAAATTGCTTGAGCATGTTACCATCATCCATATGCATCTCCCCATGAAACAGTTTCTTAAATGGATACACGGTTTTCAAGTTAGTTAAAAAACAAATTTCTGCTCTATGTATTTTTGTATCATATAGTAAAACAGAGCATCCTGTTGTTTTTTTTAAGACAGAAAGGAAAATGAGTGATAGAAGCTCGATAATGATGGGTGGATGGTGAGAATAGATGACGGTGATGGATTGGCATGGCCTTGGCCTTGTTGGAGCATTTGAGCGAAGTAGGAGAAAGTCAAAATTTGACTTCTTTTGACTAGGCTTGACCAATTTTCCTTTTGGTACCAACTTGTTCTTGTTGCTTGCAGATGTTGGAGAGTACATGCATGCATGGAGCAAGGATTTTTATTTTTTCTATTTTTTTCTTCTTCTTTTTTCCCTAGGCCTACTAGCTCTCTCAATGAGGTTTGCAACTAGTAGGTCTGCCTAGGTGCCTCAAAGGAGGTTTTCACCTAGGATCTTTTTTTGCTTTTTTCTTCTTTCCAACCCATTGACCGCCTCATGGAGGTTTTCAATCAATGAGCCAATCTGAGGTTCCTCCAAAGAGGTTTTCACCTTAGATTTTTATTTTTCTCTTATTTTCATTCTTTTTCTCCTACCCTACCCTACTTGAAAAGCAAAATCACTTTCAAGTATAAGAATACTTCCAATGGAGCCATGTGCACATCAAGATGATAGACAAAATGATGTGGAGGCTTGAAGTGTATGCTTTGACATGTACCTGGATTTCAGAGACCAAATGATTTAACTTTGAAAGGATCAAGCATAGTTGAGAAAGAGAGTGATGCTGCAACTTAGTGACTGTCTGGAACCATATTTCAATATAGTTGTGATGTCCTTCGTCCTTTTGCTGATTTGGATCATTCTTCATGTCTTCTTCTACCATGACCTTCACATCTTCCTCTTTTTGCTGATTTTTCTCTTGAATACATGGAGGATTTGATGGTAACCATGAGGGAGCTCTCTCGATCTCTGATTTTGATGTCTTCTCTTCATCAAGTGCAACCCATGGTTCTTTGATCTTCTCTTTTGAATCTTCTTCTTCTGGATGTGGTCCTTCAATGATATCAATATAATCTATTTTTTGCAATACTCTTCCTGAGCTATGGTGAATATCATTGAGCTCAAGAGGAGTTGTTTGGAAGTGTTGTACCTCAGCATTGTAAATGGGTTGAGCTACTTCAATGTGTGGGTTTGGAAATGGTGGTACAGGTAGTTGAGTGGGAGTGTATATTTGAGATGGATGTGGATGGGGTTGTGGTTGGGCAGGTGGTGGAGGCAGAAGAGCGGGAAGAGAGTTGTATTGGGGCCTCCACCCCTGACAAGATGAATTCCACTGAGGTTGTGGCTAATCATAGGATTGAAATGAATGGGTGGCTGGTTGGGCATGATATTGAGATGTGAAGGACCAAGGAGGAGGTGTGGACCAGGAAGGGTGAGCAAGGGGGCCCCAAGAAGGTATGGAGGTGACTTGGTTGGGGTTGTAATATGCCTGAGATGTCCCTTGCATCCCCTGCTAGTATGGTCTAGGTCCATGCAGCCTCCTTTGGTTTATGTAATAGATCTGTTCAGTGACTCCTCTGGCCCCTTGGTATACAACTTTAAGTCCAGGCAAACAAGGGCACTTATCTGTAGAATGATCTTCTTCGCAAACTGAACAAACCCCTATATAGTTCAACAGGCATTCAGTCCTAGGATGCCTCCTGGTGCATCTAGGGCAAAAAATGGCTAAAGCCCTCTCTGCTTCCTCTTGTTTTCTTTTGATATGTAAGGTATCCATTTACATGGAAAGAATCTACAACATCTCACTCTTGAAGTCTTCCAGCATGTTTCCAATTTCACATTTAATGGATGAATTGGAAGAAGAGGTACTGCCCCCAGCATTTATGTTTTCAGCCATTGGCTCCAAAGGAATGTTTTCTTCTTCTTATTCCCCTATAGGTTCTTCAAATATGTCTTGCTATTCAGCTAAGGGTTCTCCTTGATCGTAGCCACCAAAGAAGAGAGAAGGTTGGTTGTGTGAAGGAGTGGCGGGTGTTGGGCAAATTGTTTCCTGAGTTATCTCTATTCCTACGTGGCATGAAAGGAAATCTTTCTGGTTGGTTTTTTTTTCTTTCTTTCCCCACACTGGTAGTACCTGAAAAACTAAAATTGATTGAACAAACTAAATTGCAACTAACTGAAATGAACTTGCTGAAATGGAAATTTGCAGAATTGAAAAGGAAAGCAAGGAAATGCAGAACTTGAAAGAAGAGAAATGACTAGTCTACTTTTGTTGAAATGAAATTTGCAGAATTGAAGAGAAAAGCAAGGAAATGCAGAACTTGATAGAAGAGAAATGACTAGTCTACTTTTGCTAAATTAATCTATTAGCAGAATGTTGCAGCAGAAAATAGAAGAAAGCAATAATCACAGAATACTCTGAAATTTCCCCAACAACGGCGCCAAAAAGTGGTGAGCACTAGTATTATAGCAATAATGCTGCAACTCCTGGGCTGCCTACTTTACTCTTATCAACCCGGTAGTTTGTAACAAACTTGGAAGCATCGGTGCTATATGCACAAGTACTAGTTCTTACAACAGGTTCTCACTTGGTCAACCGGCGCAAGATCACTAGGATCTCAAGCCAACTTCTATGGATTCCAAAAGAAGCTCTATATGTGATGAAAGGAGAGAAATATTACTTTACAAATGCTACTCTAACTACAGAAAGGAGAAAGACTGAAATGTAAAGCAAACCTAGTAAATCCTAATTAACCAACTAATTCTACTTTTGCAGGAAGCACTATGAAAACCATGAAAGGAATGCCATTACCTACTCAAAGAAGTAAACAACATCTAACTATGCTATTTTTGGAAGTAAACAAGCAAAAAACATATTTTTGGATTTTTATGTATTTTTATGTGAAATTGACATGGATGTAAATTTATTGTGTGTGAGTGTGGTAGTGAATAGGTGGCGTTGGAAGGTGGTTTTGGTACTTGAGGGGATGTAGGATGGTGTGGATGGGTCCTATGAGGTCACAGGTGGCCTTCTGGAGGCTTTTCCCACACTCGGCATTCAAAAGAAAGCCTACAGGAAAATCTACAGGAGGACACAGGAAATCTACAGGAGGAAAAACAACGTTCTATAGGAGGCCTTCATGAGGAGGCCAAGAGCAGTTGTCACTATTTTTAGGGTGTGAAAAGGGTGAAAAAGGTGGATGAAGGTTGGAATGAGGTGTTAGGGCACCTATGGTCTACCATGAACCACCAGGAGAGAGAAATATGGTTGGATTTGCTCCAAGAGAGAGGAATAAGTTCTAGGAAAAATGCAGGAAACTAAGGCAGAATTGAGGTGAGACTTGGGCGACCTGTAGGGCATGGATCATATGGAAGATGTGATGGCTGATAGGCTGAACTACTTCTAGAAGAGATCTGCTGCAAAGGAACTGATAGTCAACCAATAAGATCAAACAAGCAATGAAATGAGTGCATCTAGAAAAACAGAGTTTTGCATCAAACTAGTCTGAACTATGATCTATGAAAAGAAATGCTGAGAAATAATGTAGGAAAGGAAAGCATGAAAGAATACTATTGCAAATCAGGAAGTAAGCATGATGAATAAGATCTAAAGTGAAGCAAGGTTGGACTATTAACCTTCTAAAATGCTGCAAACACTAGAAGTCCTATGAAGGAGGAAAATCTGTGTTTTTGGGGCAGTGTGAGGGTCTTTGCCTCAAATCATGGTCCCAAAGGGAGGAAGAGAGGCCAAGGCACTATTGCTAGCCTTTTGAATCTTTGTTGATCACTATTTAACCTGCTACAGAAAGCACAAATGGAAGAAAACTACTAAATCATCAAAAGAAACCTATTCTTAACCATAAAAGAAATACATCTAACAACAACCTAATCTATAACTGAAATAAAACATACAAATACAAGTAAAGAGGAGCTTGCCTACTTAGATTAGGCCCTAACCTAAGAGCTTCAGCCCTTTGACGTAACTCAGTGCTAACTCAAAAAGGATTCCATCTTTATTTCCAAAACAATAGCAAGATTACATGAAACTGTCACAAAATAATAAGCTCGAAGTTGAGCAGAGTTTACATAAGCAAAAATCCAACAAAAATCTGACCCTAGTGAGGCCCTAGGCCTCTATACTTATACAAATGAAGCTACCAACATCTTCCTTAAAATCAGGGAGGCTTGGCTCCCAAAACTCGAGATAATCATCAGTCATCCTCCACTTGCTTAGCTGCCTCCTAATGCATGATTCGGCTGCTTGTACTCTGAGCTAAATGAAGGGGAATTCAAAGTGAGGAGTAATAAATGAGGGGGATTCCCTCCTAAAATTCCTCTCCTCTGTCCACTTCAAGTTATTTCTACCATTTGTCCACTGGATCCTTGACTTTGACTTCGAAAATCATCAATAATCTGCATTAAATACGCATTAGACCACATGGCACAATAACTAACTCAACTCACTCTATAAGCATAAATATAATTATAAAATCATGTCATAAGCTAGGAGAATGGTTGGTTTGACTAGGTTAGGAGGTAAAATGAGCCCATATAATTACCCATTTATGAGGCTCATCAATTGCAAAGAATCCAACTACTATGAATGATGAAGAATGGGATTTTTTTTATGAAATGAACTAGGATAAATATGCCTATACCTAACAACGATAATGGCTTTCAAAATTTTGAAATAAAATATAATAGGAGGTTTGATGATGACATTAGATAAACTATACGAAAAACCCCCATATTCCAACAAGGTATTTCCTATAAAGAAGTTGTTAATATGAATATGCTAGAAGGTGGGTCCATTGCTGATCATTTAAATGAATTTAACACAATCACTAGTCAATTAAGTTCGGTATGAGTAAAATTTTATTATGAGGTTAGGGCTCTTTTGATTTTGTTCTAACTGTGAGAAAGTTAGAGTCGCTTGGTGACGGTTGTGAATAATTCTATCTCTATTTCAAACCCTTTAAAAGTTGATGATGTTGTTTTTGCTAGCAAGGAAATTCAATAGAAAAGCATAGGTGAGACATAAGGTAATTCTTTGAATATAGGGAACAGTGGAAAATAAAGGAGAAAATAAAGAGCCCAAGAAATGACGAAAATTCTAAGGGTAAACCTAAATCCATAGGGAGGATGGAATTATAGCATTGTGGGAAGAAAGAATACAAAAAGAAACTATATTTACTCTAAAATTAAAAAAAAAAAAAAAAAAAGGACATGGACAACAAAGCAAATGTAGTAGGTGATGTATTAAATATGCCTTAATTGTTTTAGTAGATTGATGATTTTTGGGTGGTGGACATTGAGGCTTCATTTAATGGCACACTCCATACGAAATATTTTGAAGATTATGTTCAAGGTGATTTTGAATAGGTTTATTTGGGTGATGATGAACCACACAAAATTGTGGGAAAGGGTAATTTGTTGATAAAATTATAAAATGGAAACCAATTCCTTTTGAAAGAGATGAGGAATGTTCTTGATTTAAAAAGAAGTATAATATCAATAAGGAAATTTGGTAGTGAAGGTTGTACCATGACATTTACATGAAATTCATCGAAGGTTTCTTGATGATATATGAAAATGGAAAAAATAGAGAAACAATTATTCTTATATTCAAAGAAGATTAAGTTGGACTTCTATGAGCATTGTGTTTATGAAAAACACAAAATAGTTAGATTTTTCATAGTTGGGAAGGAAACTAATAGTTAAAAGTCAAATATTATGCATACAGATGTATGGATAACCACTTAGGTACCATCTCTTGGTGGCTTGTATTATTATCTTATTTCATTGATGATGTAGCTAGGAAAACTTGGGTTTATTGCATTATAAACAAATATGATGCCTTTGATACTTTTAAGAAATGGATTTTTTTTGTTTAGAATGAGACAAGAAATGATTTGATATGTCTCATATTAGATAATGGAGGAAAATATTGTAACAAGGAGTTTGATAGTTACTATTCATACAATGAGATTGATAAAGATTGTGACATCTCCTGAATTGAGGGTTTAATGTAAAATTGGTATAATGTCTTTTTTATTTTTGAATGTTGAAATTCTAGAAGACATGTGAAGAATTTAATTATTAGTAATTTGTTACTGATAATGACTGATTATAAATTTGTAATTATGATGTTTTTGTTTTTATAAATAAAGAGATTTGGAAAATTAATTATGAGTACATTTGAGAGATGAGGTGGAAAACTTAATGAAATATGTTAACTACCCATCAATAAGTCCTAGGCATCTGATCTAGATGATTAGATTTATTGTGCAATTATGGAATTGGCCAATTAATTGTTTTCCTAAAAGACAAAATGTTATCTTTGAGAGTGAGAAACAGAAGCTCATTAATGAGCTAGTAACTACCTACCACCTGTAATGAGTTGGAGACAGTTACCAATCACCAAAACAGTGGTAGATGGGTAATCGATAAACATATTTTCGTCTACTTTCTTTTGTCTCATACTATGGAAAAAATCAGAGACTAAAGAGAATCAAGAGGGAAGAAGACAAAAAGGTCCAAACTTGTGCTCGAGAAAATATCGAGGCTAGTAGGAGCCAAGTACTCAATTATTAATTTTCCAAAGATATTTTTAAAGTCGATATTCTAAACTTTTAAGTGTGTATGATTTTAATGAGAACTAAAAGAAAAAAGGAAAATTAAATTTCTATTAGTTTTTCTAGTTTTATTTATTGCCGCACTGAGGATATTTACAATATTTTTTATAGAAGAAAACAATTATATGTTGTTATGTTGTTATTTAAGTCATGTTTGTACAAAGGATGGTATTTGGGACTAGACATATAGCCAAGTGTGTGTGTGTGTGTGTGTGTGTGTGTGTGGGTGTGTGTTCAAAATGAAGGAGTTCATACATATATATATAAAATTTGATCAAAGAATTTAGTTCCAACTAATATTTGGCTAAGGTAATACCTATGAACATATATAAATATATATTTAAATAGAAGTAGATATATTATCCATATATCTATTTAACATTTCAATGGAAACATTATAGAAAAGTGTACAAAAAATACATAATAGAGAACAATATTGCTTCGACAAAGGAAATTTCTTAAGTTCTCAACAAAATTATGCATGCAAAGCAACTATATCTCTATATACTTATTTTTCAAACATTACTAGAATAAAATTAAACAACTTCATATATTTAGCCAAATTAACATAAAAGATGTTAAGAGCATAAATCAAGAAAATATATATATATATATATATATATATATATATCCTTTTCCAAATTACAACAAAGACTAATGTCTAAGTGACATTACTTTATCTTCATAAAAATTTATATTGAAAAAAAAACTCTATGAGAGGCTCATAAGACTTCAAAGAAAATGTTATAATCAACTAAAAGCATACAAAAGTTGAGTATCTAATCCAAGAAGGATTAAAATTTATAATTACAAGAGAGGGTTATAGCCATGATAAATCACTTATATTCAGGAAGTAAATAAAGAAGAAGCATTTAAAATTTTAAGTTCTAGAGATTCACCTTTGAGCGTTGCAATCACACACAAGTAGAATGATAGAAAAAGGGTTTGGAACCTCAGGCCTGGGAAAGCGTAGCCTAATGTTCAGTAAATTGTATAACCCATGTGTTTGAAACATTGAAGGAAAAAGGGCAACCCCTTTTTGGAGTACCAAAAGGTTACATATAGAAAAAGAAAAATAGAATTAGTATACAATACACATAACTATTTAAAAGATAAACGAAAATACAAAGAAGGAACTTTACATAATTACTTTTGAAGAAATTGTTGGAAATAATAATCCCAACCACCACAATAAATAGTCGGACAACAACCATACTTGTCAGACGTACTTTTTGTAGGTTGTGTCTCTGCTTGAAGACATTTTTGCAGGTTGCGTCTCAGCGTGAAGGTAGAAGGACCGAAGCCGGACGAGAACCACTCAAAAACTCAAAAAAGGCATTTAAAGAACTTATGTACTTAGATAGACAAATATGGGCAAGCATTAATTCAACAACCTTTCCCACACTCCAGGAACACTTGCATGACTCTGATCACACTCAACAAAAACATCAAAATTAATTTCGCTCTGTCATGAATTAAATGTAAAAATTGTCTGTTGAGTTATATATGAATGTAAAATTCATTTTGTAATGGGTTAGATAGGGTAGAAGAGTAAGACGGTGCAGAGAGGTTAGAGAAGTAGAAAAAGAGCGCAAGTCTCTGTGGAGAAAATTATGGATCAATTTTTGGTGGGCGCGTAAAACAACAGTTACTGTGTTTTACTGTAAAGTGTTGCGTGTAAGTTTAAATCACTGTAATTTTTATTTTACTTGATGAATGAGCGGCAGTCTCATGTAAATGTATTTCATGTTTTAGAATTCAATACTAAGTTTATTATATTGCTCCAAAACCTACTTCCTCATTTTGTCATGAGCAAACATCATTCGTAAGTCTCTAAAATAGCTGCGCCGTTGTGCGATATTAAACCCTGGAAAATAGTCTCGCGGTGCACGAACCTAGTTTCACGAAAATAGCTTCGCGAAAGTCACAACGCTCTGCCTCTCCCTTTCGTGAAAACGAAGATTAAATTCGCCAAATATTTTTTAACATGGTATCAGAGTGGGTTAAACTCTGTTAGTGTAAAAAAAAACAAGTGTTTTTACTAACAGTGAAAATTGTTTTGAGCGCAGATTTTGTTTAGCATATTTACCAGCAGGTAGAAAGTTTGTTTTTACGCTTAGAAATGGCAACATCAAGGACAAGCTTGACTAATCCTCAAATACCTTAGTTTAATGGCAAAAATTATGATTATTGGGCTATTATAATGAAGGCCCTGTTTTCTTCTCAAGATATTTGGGATTTGGTGGAAAATGGTTTTCAAGAACCAGCAGATGTAGCAGCATACAATGCCTTATCTCAACAAGAAAGATATGTGTTAAGGGACAATAGGAAGAAGGATTCAAAAGCCCTGTTTTATATCTTTCAAGCAGCTCATGAAAGTATTTTCCCAAGGGTTGCAGCAGCAACAAATTCCAAGCAAGCATGGAACACCCTCCAGACAGTGTACCAAGGCATGGCAAAAGTCAAGACAGCGAAGCTGCAAATGTTGAGGAGAGATTTTGAAACACTTTGTATGAAAGAGTCTGATAATATAGACTTGTTTTTTACACATGTAAGTGGGTTGGTTACTCAAATCAAGTCTCATGGTCAGACACTTGAGGAAAGAAGAATAGTTGAGAAAATTTTGAGAAGTCTGCCAGCAAGGTTTGAGGCCATTGTTGTGGCCATAGAAGAGACAAAGGATCTCTCATAGTTTTCAGTGGATGAGCTTAATGCATCACTGATTTCTCATGAACATAGACTAAACAGAGCAGCAAGCTCCTCATTGGAGCATGCCTTCAAGACACAAGTATCATTTGGTCAAGGTCGAGGCAGAGGAAGATCATATGCTAGAGGAAGAGGAAGAAGCTCACTCAGAGGTGGAAGAAGCAGCCCTTCAAGCTCAAGTGGAAGAGGCAGCAATCAAAATCTAAGTCAAGGCCCAATCCAAAATCAAGCACAAGGTCAGGGGTATGATAAATCTCAAGTTCAATGTCATTACTATAAGAAGTATGGTAATTATGAAAATGAATGTAGAAAGAAACAATATGATATTAGTAACAAACCAAGTGTAAATTTCACAAGAGAAAATTAGAAGCATGATAGCATGTTTTTAGCTTGTAATGTAGCACAAGAAAAACAGAGTGATATATGGTCTAGATCCAGGGTGTAGCAACCACATGTCAGGAAACATAGAAATGTTTTCTGATCTAGATGAAGGTTTGAAATCTGAAGGGACATTAGGGACTAATAGCAAAGTCTCTGTCATGGGTAAAAGAAGAGTTAATATCCTAACAAAGAAAGGGGAGAAGAAATACATCTTTGATGTCTACTTTTTCCCCGATCTAAAACATAATCTCATGAGCTTTGGATAGCTCAAGCAGAAAGGCTACAATGTCTTCTTCAAAAATGATGTGTGCACAATTTTGGATAGGCCTCCAAGTAGACAGTTGATTGCAAAGGTTCAGATGACAGACAATAGAATGTTTCCCCTGAAGATAAGATCAGATTTGAAAGAAGGTGCACAAGCACAACTGTCAATGAACTCACAAGAGGATGGAAGAAAAGGGGCAGCTATCACCCAAGTGAATTTTCAAGCAAAGGTAAAAGATGAAAACTAGTTATGGCATTTGAGATTTGGACATCTCAACTTTGGAGGTTTGAATCTGCTGCATAGGAAAGGCATGGTGAAGGGTTTACCACTCATAGAAAAACCAGATAGCATATGTGAAGGATGTATCTTGGGCAAGAAACATAGAGAGACATTTCCAGCAGGAAAGCCAGTGAGGGCAAAGGCACCTTTGGAGATTGTCCACTTAGATTTATGTGGACCAATGCAGACACCATCAATTGTTGGCAGTCACTATGTACTGACCTTCATAGATGACTACACAAGGAAGACATGGGTCTTTTTCTTAAAACAGAAAAGCGAAGTGTTTGAGCGCTTTTGCCAATACAAGGCTTTTGTTGAAAAGCAAAGTGGGAATTTCACCAAAGTCCTCAGGACAGACAGAGGTGGAGAATACATCTCGAATAACTTCCTTCAATTTTTCAGGGAGCATGGAATTGTTAGATTTTAAGCTTCTGTGGAAGTTTTTTGTAGTGTCATGATCTGGATTATCCACAGTTTCTAGTTCATTCTGCCAAAGTTTCAAACCCCAAAGGGGGTCCATCATCAGGACAAATCAGATAGAATATGAATGAAAGATTATTGAGAGAAGAGAGCCTTGTGACCTGGATATAAATAAACCAAGAACCCTAATTCACAAGCAGTTTACAACAAGATATACACCGCAGCAAAATGGTGTGGCAAAAAGGAAGAATAGGACCATTATGGAGATGGCAAGGAGTATGTTGAAGGCAAAGCATTTTCCAAATGACTATTGGGCTGAAGTTGTCGCTTGTGCAACATATATCTTGAATAGATGTCCAACCAAAAGTGTCTAGAACATTGTTCCTGAAGAGGCATGGAGTGGAAGAAAACAAAATGTCACTCACATGAGAATTTTTGGATGTGTGGCTTATGCAAATGTCCCGAATGAGTTGAGAAAGAAGTTGGACAGCAAGGGGGAGAAATGGATATTTGTTGGATACAATGATGAATCCAAGGCATACAAACTCTACAATCCATCAACCGAGAAAGTCATAATCAGCAGAGATGTGCAATTCATAGAAGAGGAAGCATGGGATGGAAGTTTAGAAAAGATAGTCAATGTCAAAGCATGCATACCAAATGAGGACAGAGAGGAATTAACAGCAGCAAGTAATTCCTCAATAGTGACTCCCTCTACTCCTATTCAAGCGCAGCAAAGCAGGCAGCAAGAAACGCCATCAACAAATAATAGGATAGTTTCACGCAGCCAAGAAAGTGCTTCTCCAAGCACACCGCGAAGCGCGACACGAAGTGACATATCAAGCCCATCTTCAGCAAGGACAAGAATGCCAAAATTCAGAAATTTAAATGAAATTTATGAGCAAGATGAAGTTGATAGTGGGGCAGGTCTGAATTCCTTATTTGCATTATTTTTTCATGTAGATGACCCAATTCACTTTGAAGATGCAGTCAAAGAAGAAAAATGGGTTGCAGCAATGGAGGAAGAAATAGAAGCAATAAAAAGGAATGACACATGGGAGTTAGTGAGCCTTCCGAAAGGAAAACATGTCATTGGAGTGAAGTGGGCCTATAAGACCAAAAGCAACATTGAGGGAAAGATTGAAAGGCACAAAGCAAGGCTAGTTTTCAAAGGATACAAGTAGCAGCATGGAAGAGATTACGCGGAGACATTCACGCCAGTCGCGCGAATGGAGACAGTGCGCGCAATTGTGGCAATTGTCGTGCAGCATAAATGGATAGTGTATCAGATGGACGTAAAGTTGGCGTTCTTGAATGGAGTGCTAAAAGAGGAAGTGTATGTCACGCAACTGCCTAGTTATGAGATTGAAGGACAAGAAGATAAAGTATATAGGTTGAAGAAAGCTCTTTATGGATTGAAGCAAGAACCGTACACATGGTACAGCAAGATAGATGCTTACCTGTTGGACAATGGTTTCGACAAATGTGATGGTGAGCCTACTCTCTACATCAAAGAGAGCGAAGGTAAGATTCTCATTGTCATCTTATATGTAGATGATTTGATCTTTACAGGCAGTGATGATTTCCTCATCGTTGATTTTAAGCAAGTCATGAAGAGTGAGTTTGAAATGACTGACTTGGGATTGCTAAGATATTTTTTGGGCATAGAAGTGAAGCAAATAGAAAATGGAATTTTTATCTCTCAAGCAAAGTATGTGGCAGAAATTTTGGAGAGGTTTAAAATGTAGAACAGCAAGTGCACACCAACTCCAATTGTCATAGGGTTGAAGTTGAGCAAAGAATATTGCAGCAGCAATGTCAATCCGACATTATACAAAAGCATGATAGGTAGCCTGATGTATTTGACTGCCACTAGGCTAGATATAATGTATGTAGTAAGTTTGGTGTCAAGGTTCATGGAGACACCCAAGGAGACACATTGGCAAGCAATGAAAAGGATTCTGAGGTATGTCAATGGGACAAAACAGTATGGCATTTTGTACACAACAACCAGTGATTTCAGGCTGGTTGGTTACACTGACAGTGATTAGGCGGGCAGTGTCGATGATAGAAAGAGCACGTCAGGATATGTTTTTAATTTGGGTTCCAGAGCTATTTCATGGGCCTCCAAGAAGCAGCCAATAATGTCACTATCAACAATAGAAGTTGAATATGTCGCAGCAACATCAACAACGTGCCAGGCAGTTTGGATGAGAAGGATGTTGAGAGATCTTCATCATGACCAAGAGGGCGCGACAACAACTCAGTAATTGCATTATCAAAGAATTCTGTCTTCCACAAAAGGACCAAGCATATTGATGCTAAATATCATTTTATTAGAGAGTTTATTAACAATGATGAAATTGTGTTGCAGCACTGCAGGTCACAGGAACAACTTGCTGATATTTTCACAAAGCCATTGGCAGGAGAAAATTTTGTTTGTCTCAGAAACTGTTTAGGAATTGTCAATGGTGGCAGCTGTGATTAAGGGGGAGTGTTGGAAATAATAATCCCAACCACCGCAATAAACAGTCAGACAGCAGCCATACCTGTCAGACGTACTTTTTGTAGGGTGCGTCTCTACTTGAAGACATTTTTGCAGGTTGCATCTCAGTGTGAAGATAGAAGGACCAAAGCCAGACACGAACCACTCAGAAACTCAGAAAAGGAATTTAAAGAACTTATATACTTAGATAAACAAATATGGGCAAGCATTAATTCAACAACCTTGCCCACACTCCAGGAACAACTGCGCAACTCTGATCACACTCAACAACAACATCAAAATTAATTTCGCTCTATAATGAATTAAATGTAAAAATTGTTTGTTGAGTTATATATGAATGTAAAAGTCATTTTGTAATGGGTTAGACAAGGTAGAAGAGTAAGACGGTGTGGAGAGGTTAGAGAGCAAGTAGAAAAAGAGCGCAAGTCTTTGTGGAGAAAATTGTGGAGCAATTTTTGGTGGGCACATAAAACAGCAGTTACTGTGTTTTACTGTGTAGTGTTGCGCGTAAGTTTAAATCACTGTAATTTTTATTTTACTTGATGAATGAGTGGCAGTCTCATGTAAATGTATTTCATGTTTTAGAATTCAATACTAAGTTTATTGTATTGCTCCAAAACCTACTTCCTCATTTTGTCGTGAACAAATATTATTCATAAGTCTCTAAAATAGCTGCGCAGTTGTGCGATATTCAACCCTGGAAAATAGTCTCGCGGTGCGCGGTGCGCGAAGGTAGCTCCACGAAATCGGCCTCGCGGTGCGCGAACCTAGTTTCGCGAAAATAGCTTCGCGAAAGTCACAACTCTCTGCCTCTCCCCTCCGCGAAAACGAAAATTAAATTCGCCAAATACTTTTTAATAGAAATTAGTCTCAATAAAGACTCCAAATCCACTACACAGAATTTTATTATTATTATTAATATCAGAATAAGAGATTTGATTAAAGTCCAATAGAAAACAAAGAATATATATACAACTATTTATACATGAAAACAATCTTCTATAAAGAACTTGTTGATATCAAACCTTCAAAATTAATATAAACATACACAAGAATAATGAAGTATATAGAGGGTATTTGTCCTCGGCTAATATAAACCAAAAGAGGAGAGAATAAATACCTTACATGAAAATAATACAAAACAAACTATTCCATTTAAAAACAAATGGAATAGAAATTAAAATAAGTAGTAAAGGCACATACTAATAACAATAGTCTGAATAAAGACTGCGCTGCAAAAAGAAAAACCCAAATACGAGTAAGCAAAGAAATGTTACAGGAATACATAATTCCAACACATGACAAGGTATGTAAGAAATATGGCGCACCCTAAACCAAGTAGAATTTGTTTTATAAACTTGAAATACAATACATATGTATATACATCAACAAATTTATACTCAGTTATTGAAAATAGGAGTTATACTCAGTTACGAAAAATAGGAGTGAGGCCTGTATGTGGTCGTAACAAGCCAAGGTAAAAGAGAAACCCTATTTTCAAATAAAAAAATTAGCACAATAACACAATGGGAAAAGGTCTTCACAGTATCATACGATATATGTATAATGAAATATTACTTTCTAACCCTCATAGTAAATGAATTCTAAAGTATTTTTACAAGTATAAGTAAGAGAGGGAGAGTATGCATTTTTACTGGAAATTTATGAAGTTGTTGAGATAAAGGATAGATGCATGAAAACCCTCGAATTATAGACAATATATTTAGCAAGTTTGTACCTATGAGAGAGAAATACTATGAATTAGTTCAAACCACTAAATATTAAAAACTCAAAATTTTATACTTGGGAAATCATAAAAGGGACCAAAAATATTTAAGAGTTTTCCTCAAAGAATTACATGGAAGATTCCTTTGTTGGAAGACAATGAGAAGGAGTCAAATGTTGCAATTATAAACTATGAAAAGGATTCTAATACTAGTGTCCAATGTCTGGTAGTAAACCCTCGATAGGGAAGCACCGTAATTAGTTTGCACCGTAATTAGTTTGCAAGGGATTAAAATCCTAACAATTGTAAAATAATTTTTTGTTAACATAAGATTAAGCATAACGAAGAAGACACACTAGTAAAGAAACATTACCTTTCATAAACCCTTGAGCAAAAACAATGTATAACTCTCATCAGAAAGGAACTGTCCATCCAGTGAATGGCTATCATGGAATATTTTCTTCATTATAGTATTCAGGAAAGGGGAATTGAGAGGTTTAGTTGCAGAGAAGTAGGTTAAAGAGCATAATGAGTAAATGATCGAATAGACAAAGATGGTAGGAGTAGTCATTACTCCGTAAGAAAGCCCTAAGATCAATAAGAATTGTTGTTTCCTCACATCATATGCCATCCGTTGATTTGGTAGGTCTAAGAAAAAAATCGTGGGAGCATAATAAGATGACACATAAAGGTGTAGAAGGATCTAGAGAGTATTTCCATAAAATCTCCATAGATTAAGTCTATTATTATTCATGAGACGAGGAAAACAAAATACCATGTGGAAAGTTTGAATGGAGGCACGTCAAACGTTAATGTGTGTTAATTAAATCCGCTACGACCAAATCCATCTATATAAATCATGTCAAAGTGATTTATAAATGTTATAAGTTTATATAAAACCAAGTAATGATAAAAATGGAAAACGTTATAATCCATCTATATAAATCATGTCAAAGTGATTTATAAATGTTATAAGTTTATATAAAACCAAGTAATGATAAAAATGGAAAAAAAAGTTGTAAGTGATGCCCCGGATGGCGCTCTCTTTATTATGAACTTAGAATAAGAAGAGAACCTTGTATATAACATACGAGTGTTAGCATATGAAAACACATATTTTATTCTACGTACCTAATGATTTATGTAAATGTAAGATAATGTCAAATTTTAGGATAGGTAGGTGATAAATGGGTTTGGGGTTGAAGGACGAGGTTCAATGAGATCACTTAAGTAATTATTATAATAGTAGGAAGGAAATTAATATACAAATCTTGGAAAATTTAGGAATTTTGTAGTTGTTACCAGAAAGAAAGTTCTTAGAATTCCAATGACTCAAAAATGAGAATATCAATGGATACGAGTTTAGGAATTTTAAACAAAAATAATAGTAGAAGTTTAGAAACAAAATATCCACATAAGACATGTAAAGAAAAAGGAAATTATATATATAATGATAATTTCATTGTCGCAAGGAATTTTACCATTTATATATGACAAAAAAATGGTTAGATGAGGTTCCTTACAAGTGGTATAAGAGTTGTAGCTTACAACATTGATCCTTTTGTGGGTCCTAAAACTGAAACAACTATTTTATTTATGGCATGAGCAAATTATTAAAGGACTATTAGAAAAGTTTAAAGTATGGTTGAAGAACACAATGGAAAAACTTCCATAGGATCGCCTAGAGGTGGTGAAGAACTTGACATTGAGATTGGAATGATGGGTGAAGGAAGTAGTAATATAGAAAATTGAGAATCCAAGTTATGACAAGTAATGAGTAGCATGAAGGAAGACATAGATAACATAAAGGCCAATCAAGAAATACTATCCAAAGATAAAAAATAACAAAGGGAGATTAATGGTTATTTGTTGAGAAAATTAGAAGAAAGAGTAAAAAATAAAACAACAGAGACTCACAAGTAGAAAACTAGGAGTGAATGAATAGTTACCCCTGATTCTATAACTTCTAGTGAAAGTAAGTCTCATGAATTTAATACAAGAGAAGAGAAAATATCTGAAAGTGGTACTTTTGTGTATACAAAGAAGAGGACTACATCGCACCTCCAAGGATAGTTTAAAAAGATAAACCCTCCAAATTTTAATGGTGAACTGAAAAAGGAGAAAAATCATGGCTTCTTAATATGTCTAAGTATTTGGAAGTCTACAATTATCCAAGTAATTTGAATACTAGGCTAGAAACTTATCAATTGACTAGTAAGGAAACCTTATGGTGGGAAGCTAATAAAGATATAAAAAGAATTAGAAGTAAAAAAATTGACTTGGAAACACTTTAGAAAATAATTTAAAAAGAAATATCTAACTGAGAGGTATTTCGATGAAAAGGCTAGAGAGTTTCATGAGTTAAGATTGGGATAGTATACCATTAATGAGCTTGTTAATAATTTTATGAGTATGCTAAGATATGTATTGTACTTGAAGGAGGAAAGGCCAAAATACAAATATTTATTAGCTTCTTACCTTTCTCATAAAAAGAGAGAATTGATTTTGACAACCCAAAAATCATGGATGAGACAATAAGAAAGGTGAAACTGTGTTTTAATCAAAATTAGAAGAAAGGTGACAACTCAAAAAGTTGGATGACAAAGAAGCATGAGAAGTTCAACACTAAGAAAAATGGGTTTAAGAAACCATGTTTTTCAAACACTTTCAAAATTAATCAAGGAGGGAATTATAGCAGAAGTGTGAACCGACTAAGAAATGTGGGATATAAAAGTGGAAAAAGGGTTGGAGGAGGAAATGGTTTTTTTTTGCAGAAGCAACCAAACCACTGATTAAATGTTGGGGTTGTAGTGAAAATCACTTATGGAGAGACTATCCACGAAATCCAATAAACAAAAGGGGTATGGTAAATAATCTGCAAGAAACTTCAACAATCAATGATATTGCTTGCAACATTCAAAGGATTAGTGCGATGTTGGATGGAAGACAAGAAGACCACCAATCCACAATGGTAGAAGTCCAAGGTAAAATTTCTGAACAAAATGTTTCATTATTAATAGACCTTGGATCTACCTTAAGTTAAATTTCCCCTATTACTATTAAAATGTGTGAACATAGAAATGAAAAACAAAGAAAATCTTGATTACTACAACGAGCCATACGAAAAAAAAGGAAAGTGATAGAAATAAGCAATTTTTTTTATTAAGCTTCAATGGAATGAATACTCAACTAAGCCTAAACATTTTACCTTTGAGGTCTTACGACGTGTTAATTGGGATGGACTTGTTAGAGTCTCATAAAGTAATTTTGAATTGCCTGGAAAAGTATTTCACTTGTATTAATGATGGATATGACTGTGTAAGGAAGGGAGTGCCAAGTGTTCTTTCTGAGAGGCATATTTTTTCCTTACAATTGAAAGTATGTGCTCGTAAAGGTTTTCAAATATTTTTTGTTCAGGTTGAGGATTTAGCTGAAAATATACAAAATCCATCTTTAGAGGAACACCCTATTTTACAACAACACAACTATGTTTTTCATAGGGAGATACCAGGAGTTCCTCCTAGGAGTGATATAGATTTCACTATCAATCTCATTCCTAGAGTAGTTATGGTGTCCAAACCTCCATCTAGGATGAGTATCCCTGAATTGATGGAGTTGAAAATTCAATTGCAAGAATTGTTAGATAAGAAGTACATGAGACCTAGTGTGTCTCACTAGTGTGCACCAAGTTTGATTTGTCAAGAAGAAAGATGGAACAATTAGGCTTTGTGTTGACTATAGATAGCTGAACAAAATTACCATTAAAAACAAATATCCTTTACCCTGAATTGATGAATTTTTTTATTAGGTCCAAGAAGCATCAACCTTTTCAAAAAATCATTTAAGGTCGGGATACCATCAAATAAGGATCAAGGATGAAGATATACATAAAACAACATACGAAACAAGATATGGACACTATGAATTTGTAGTGGTGCGATTGAGACTCACTAATGCACCAACAATTTTCATGTTCTTTATGAATAGTATGTTGAGTCCCTTTCTTGAAAAATTTGTCATAGTGTTTATAAATGATATTCTAGTTTACTCTAATAGTAAGGAAGTGCATGACCAACACTTGTAGATTATTCTTCAAACACTTAGAGATATTGAGCTATACGATAATTTTAGCAAATATTGATTCTACCAAGAAAAAAATCAGTATCTGGGACATGTAGTGTCTAAGGAAGGGATTGTTGTGGATCCAAAAAAGATTAAAGCTATCACTGAGTGGCCAGTACCTAATGATGTAGCTGATGTCAGGTCATCTATGGGAATTACATGTTGTTACAGAATATTTATTAACGGATTTTCTAAATTGTCCTATCCTAGTAATTCTTTGCAAAAGAAAGGAACAAAATTGAATGGAGTTAGAGGTGCTAGGATAGTTTTAAAAATATAAAGCAGTTATTAACCGCCACTCCCATCATGAAACTAGCAGATCATAATAAATAATTTTTTGTATGAATTTATGCTTGCAAATAATAATTGGGAAGTGTTTTAATGCAAGAAGTTTATGTAATCAGTTATGAATCTAGGAAGCTAAACAACCATGAAAAGAAATATGCTATGCATGACTTGAAATTAATAGCCATAATACATGGTTTGAAAATGTGAAGACGTTACTTGATCAGAAGGAAATTTCAATTAAGGACAAATAATTTTAGCCTCAAATATATTTTCAACCAACCAAACTTGAACGTTTGGAAAGCTAAATGGTTAACATTCCTTAGTGGGTATGATTTTGAAATCATACATATTAAAGGCAAAGAAACCATAATTGTTCATGCTTTGAGTAGAAAATTACATCAAATGTGCACAATTTCAGTAACAAACTCGCAAATATATTTGATTAAAAAAAGATAAAACCAACAACAAACTTTGATAAAGAGTACATGTTGATTAAAAATAAAATGCATAAAATTGAGTTATTAGGTGAAGAAGAAAATGATTTTTCAGTAAGAAATAAAGAATTTTTGTTGTTAAGATGCATAATTTATCTTCCTAATGATCCAAAATTGAAAACTTTTATATTAAATGAGTTGCATAAGAAACCAATAGCTAGTCATCTTGGATATAAAAAACTGATAATTGTGTTGAGGAAGAATTATTATTGGCCAAAATGGAAATAGAGACAACATAATATGTGGCTTGGTGTTTAGAGTGCCGACAAGTGAAGGCTTCCCATTAACACCTAGCAACATTGTTGCAACCTTTTCCTATTTGAAAATAGTAATGGGAAACCATATCCGTGGAAATTATTACAGAACGGCCAAGGAGTAGAAGGGAGCATGATTCAATCATGGTAGTGGTAGATAAGTTTTGTAAATGTTCACAATTTATTCCCATCAAATATACCTTTAAGGATATTAATATAGCATAAATTTTCATAAAGGAGATATTTAATCTTCATGGAATGCCGAAAATTATAATTTTAAACTGTGATGCCAAATTCACTTCAAAATTTTGGATGGGATTATTTGAAGGAATGGGGAAAAAGTTGAATTTTAGTACAACTTATCTCCCTCAAACTGATGGGAAAATAGAAGGAAGTAATCATATCTAAGAATATATGTTAAGAATGTATGCTATGGATACACTAGCTAAGTGGAAAGACTACCTTCACCTAGTTGAGTTTGCCAATAACAATGGGTACCAAACTTTTTTGAAGATGAGTCCCTTTGAAGTACTATATGGGAGAATATGCATAGTACCTCTAAGTTGGGACCATCCAGAATATTGATTAGTATTGGGACAAAAAATTTTAAAGGAGATGGAGGAAGTGGTTAAACATGCCAGAGAAAAGTTAAAAACAACATAAGATCGAAAAAAATACATACATATTTAAAAAGGATTCAAAAGGAATTCAATGTGGGAGATCATGTGTATTTAAGGGTAAAACCCAAGAAAAGCACACTTGGAGTTTGAAAATTTGCCAAGGTATCACCTAGATGCTATGGACCTTTTGACGTTTTAGATGGAGTTGGACTAGTTACTTATTAGCTTGCCTTTCCAGTAAACATAAAAGCTCGTAATGTTTTTCATGTATATTTATTAAATAAATACATACATGATCCATCTCATATAATTGATTGGAAAGTTGTAGAGGTAGAACCAAAGGGAGAGTTCTAGGAAGAACCACTACATATTCTAGACCAGAGAGTAGTCATGCTATGGAATAGAGACATAACTCAATTTATAGCTCAATGGAAACGTTTCAGTCTAGAAGAGGCGACTTTGGGGTTGGAGGATTCTTTGAAAGAAGCATATCCCTCTCTATTTAAACAATATGGAATAAATTCCATAAAACTATGATTAGACACCCGAACAGTGTAAAATTCAAACGATGGAGGATGTGACATACCCTAATATGTTGGTTTGATGTAAATTTTTTATTTATGGCTTTTTCATTTTTAAATGCTTAAAGTTTACAAGACACGTGCAGAATTTAATTATCAATAATTTGTCACTAATAATGACTGATTATAAATCTGTAATGATGATGTTTTTGTTTTTATAAATAAAGGGATCTAGAAAATTAGTCTTGGAGTAGACTTGGATGAAAGAGATGAGGCTACAAAATTGATGAAATATACTAATTACCCATCAATAAGTCTGATGCATCTAATATGGATGATTAGATTTATTGTGGAATTATGGAATTGGTCAATTAATTGTTTCCCTAAAAGACACAATGTTGTCTTTGGGAGTGGGAAATAGAATCTCATTAATGAGATAGTAACTACCTACCACCTGTTGGTGAGGTAGACATAGTTATCATCCACCAAAATATCTTTTTCTTCTTTATTTTGTCTCATACTATGGAAAAAAAATAGAGACTAAAGAGAAACAAGACAAAAGAAGACAAAAAGTTGCATACATGTGCTTGAGGGATTTTTTGAGGAAATATTATGGCTAGGAGGAGCCAAGTTCTCAATTTTTAATTTTCCAGGCATATTTTTCAAGTTGATATTCTAAACTTTTATCTATGTATGATTTTAATATGAACTGGAAGAAAAAAGAAAATTAAATTTCTTTTAGTTTTTCTAGCATTATTTGTTTATGCGCTGAGAATATTTACAAGCCCTTGTAGTGGTTTATAAAAGAAAACAATTATCTGTTATTTTTTTATTATCTAAGTCATTTTTGTACAAAAGTTGTTATTCAGAATTGGACATATATATATATATATAGAAGTGAATAAAAATATTTGTTCGGAAGGAAGGATATCATACATATATGTATAAAAGTAGATCTAAGAAGTTAGTTCGAATTGGTATTTGATTAAGGTAGTACCTAAGAACATATATAAATACATATTTAACATTTCAATGGAAAAAGATATAAACAATTGTATAGAAAATGATAGAATAGAGAACAATATTGCTTCGAGAAAGAAAATTATTTAAGTTCTATACAAAAGTATGCATGAAAAAAAAAAAAACAAAAAACAAAATATATACATATATATATATATATATATATAGAGAGAGAGAGAGAGAGAGAGAGAGAGAGAGAGAGAGAGAGAGAGAGAGAGATATTCTTTTCCAAATTATAATAGAGACTAATGTCTAAAAGACATTACTAATTGTATCTTTATAACGCTTTATATTGAAAAGAAAAAAAAACTTTGTGAGAGGCACATACAACCTCAAAGAAAATGTTATAATCAACTGAAAACATAGAGGAGTTGAGTATCTAATCCAAGAAGGAAGAAAAAATATAATTACAAGAGATGCTTATAGCCATGATAAATCACTTCCATTTAGGAAGAAAATTCATATCATAAAGGTATAAAAGAAAATAAATAAGAAGCAATTCAAATTTCTAATTCCAGAGATTCATCTTTAAACATTGCATTCACGCCCAGGTAGAATGAGAGAACAATGGTTTGGAATCTCTGAACTGGGAAATCCCAGCCAAACTTTCAATAAACTATATAAGTAACCCATGACTTGGAAACATCGAAGGAAAAAAGAGAATCCCTTCTTGGAGTGCCAAAAGGTTACCTATAGAAAAAGAAAATTAAAATTAGTATATAATACACAAAATTGTTTAAAAGACAAAGGAAAATGGCAAGGATGGAATTTTACATAACTACCTTTGAAGCAATTAGGTTCAGTGAAGACTCCAAATCCACTAATAGAAAGCAATTTTTTTATTATTTTCTATTTTTTTTATTATTAATATTAGTATAACAAATTTGACTAAAGTCTAATAGAAAATAAAGAATATATATACAAGTATTTATACATGAAAATAATCTTCTGTGACAAACTCGTTCATGTCAAGTCTTCAAAGTTAATATAAACATATAAAGGAATAACGAAGTATAGTGAGAATAAATACCTTACAAGAAAATAATATGAAACAACCTATTCTATTTATAAAAAAACGGAATAGTAATTAAAATAGGTTGTGAAGGCACATACTAATGACAAGAGTATGAATCAATACTACGCTATAAAAAGAAAAACCCAAATAGAACCCAACAAAGAAATGCTATAGGAAAATATAATTCCAATGCATGACAATGTATGTAAGAAATATGGCTGAGCCTTTAAATGAAGTCGAATTTATTTTATGTCAAGTTCTTTTAGCACAATTAGTTGAGGATGGGCCTCGTTAGAAAGGTGACCTAGGATCAAACCTCACGAAGGTTGTTGTGCATGTGCTAGGGGAGGAGACATGCTAAAATCCAGTAAGCTCAGGGTTGGTGTGGCCTAGTTTGAGTGTGATCCCTGGGTAAATTTGACATCTTAGATGCCCCTAGGTCGTGGCTTCTCAAGCCACTAGTCAAGCTTGGAAGAACATAGACAACTTGACAAAAGAAAAAAATCGAATTTATTTTATAAACTTGAAATACTATATATATATAGACAAACACACATCAACAAATTTATACTCAGTTATGCAAAATAGGATAGAGGACTGTATGTGGTCCTAATAACCCAGGGTCAAAGAAAACCCTGTATTCAAATTAAAAAATTAACACAATAATGAAATGGAAAAATCCCTTTACAATATCGTACTATATATGTATAATGTAATAATACTTTCCAACCCTCATAGTAAATGAACTTTGAAGTATTTTTCAAAGTACAAGTAAGAAAGGGAAAGTTTACATTTTTACCACAACCTTATGAAGTCATTGAGCTAAAGAATAGGGGCAGGAAAATCGTGGAACTCTTAATAATATATTTTAAAAATTTATACTTCGGAAATCATAAAAGGAACCAGAAATAATTAAGATATTTCCTCAAATAATTACCTTAGAGATTCCTTTGTTCGCATACAATGAGAAGGAGTCAAATGTTGCAATTATAAACTCTAAAGAATCTTTTGAGACCAATGGCCAAAGTCTGATAGTAAACCCTCGACAGTGAAGGACCATAATTATATTAGTAAGTACCTAATAGAGACAATGGTAACAGAATTAGTTTGCAAGGGATTAAAATCCTAACAATTATAAAATAAAAAAGTATATAATATAAGCTTAAGCATAACAAAGAAGACACACCAGTAAAGAAACAATACCTTTGATAAACCCTTGAGAAAAAAAAATGCATAATTTTCGGCCCAAAGGCACTGTTGATTCGGTGAATGATGACCACGAAATCTTTTCCTTTCATCCTAGTATTCAGGAAAAGGGTCTTGAGAGGTTTAGTTGCAAAAAGGTAGGTTTCATAGCACAATGAGTAGATGATCGAGCAGACAAATCTGGTTAAAGTATTCATTTTTTTAGGAAGAAAAAAGTAGGATATTATATTATCAGATAAAAATATATATGATAGTTAACATTCATATCAACATTCCTAGAATGTATGAGATCAAAGTTATCCCAATCCCAATATTAAGGGCATGTGGTGTAATCTAAATCACAGGCCAAATGCCTAGAAATGAAGATCACAACGCCTGAAGAGACATGATATTTTCAAATGCTCTGAGCCACATGAAAAAAAACATATTATCAAATCATGCAGTCAAGGCCTTATGTCCCATTTCCTCAATGGACAATAGTATAACTAGATAAAAGACATATACAAAAAATTTTACAAAAAAGAGTGAGGACAGATCTAGAGAATTAACCAGGAAATAGGAAGTCCCCCATATCAAAAATATTTTGTTCCCAAGTGATCTCCAAGTACCATTTGTCGATCAACCCCAGTAATCCCTTTTTGGATAGTCTATCTGCTTCCTTGTTCAGGTTCCTACCAATATGCTAGATTGTGGAGCTGCCAAAGAAGTTCAATCCACTCCAGCCATCCCTGTAGCATGGGATTATTTATGGAGGCCTTCCCCAAGACCTGATCAATGATGATCTTCGAATCTCCATAAATATGTAAATAGGGATTATCAAGGAATTTGTTGAACCATAAGAGTCCCCATAGGGCTAATGCTTCTGCCTTGGTGTTGGTGCCGCAACCTCCATTCCAATAGACCCTGTAAGACAAATCAGCAGACATAGCAATCCAAAAACCACATGCACAGGAATTCCTTTGCCCCATCAAAAAACCCCATCAGATACAGGAACTGTATATTGGTTTGCTTGTGTGGTCTGTTATTAGTGCATGGGGGTTGAGTAGAATATATAGAGAGATTAGTGATGATTCTTTCAACAACCGAATAGAAATCATCTGGAGAGTTCTGGAAAATGTACCTATTTCGCCAGTTCCAGATTGCCCAAAAAAGGAAAAGTGGGATGGCTCTCCAGGAAGATTTCTGAGCACTCCACCATTTTAGAGAGTCCCTGATGCAATTATGGTGAATATACGGGAAACCAATGAGGGAAGATAGCTTTTTCCATACCTGAACAATATACTGGCAATGAAGAAAAATATGATTGTTGTTTTCGGCATCTCTTTTGCAAATAGTGCACATCCCTGGACCATGCCATTGCCTTTTCTGCAGATTCTCCCATACAAGATTCCTATTGTGGTAGACCAACCATGTGAAGATGATAATTTTAATTGGAATTTTTGTTTTCCAAAATGCATATAAAATTTGGTGCTCCCCCTGTCTAGTGACCAAATTGGAAAGGGTTGAATATGTGTCAGCCACAATGATATTATCAGATGCCATCTTTCCTGACCATATGATTCTATCCTGAGTTCCTGAATGGCAGATGTCGAGGTGCTTCATAGCAAAAATTGTCTGATTCCACTCCAGTTCCATTTGTCCAAAAAACCCGAGCTCCTGAGCCTTTTTCCATATGGGGAGCAGTCCTTGCCAACCATTTATGACTTGTCCCCAGAAATATATGCCACGTCCATTAAGGTGGTGAATAATCCTCTCAGAGATAGAGCATTCATTTCCAGCACCCAAGATTGGGTCAATACCGATAAGGATGTGGTTGCCCGATTGAAACTTCCATGCAAGATGGTGGATAAATATTTTTTCAATTTTTAGAAAACTAAGCCAGATAGCCGATCCCTGTTTGATGCCAATGGTGCCATTCCTATACCAAAAACTAAAATCTTTATCCTTAAGATACTTGTGTTGTGCTAGATCCAAATAAGCCCCTCCAAAGGGATTTTATCAGCAGTGACCCGCCAAACCGATGGAGGTCCATGATTCCCCATCCTCCCATACCCTTAGGGAAAGTGATGTTGGACAATTTGGTCAAGTGGTATTTTTTCCTTTCGTGGCTTCCCCCCAGATGAAGTTAGCCATCAAGTGGTTTAGACAGTTTATAATGGATGCAGGAATGTAAAATAGGTGAGCCCAATAAACCCCCATCTGAGACAAGACTGCTTGGGTGAGAATAACATGCCCCCCAATGACAAGCATCTAAACTCCCACCCAGATATCTTTTTGAAGAAACAATCAGCAAGCCATTTCCAATCAGCAATTCTGTAGCAAGAGGGTTTGATACAGTATCCAAGGTATTTCAAACCATTTTGTATTGGCATTTCCTCAATGCCAAATAAACCTTTGATATATGAAATAGTCTCCAAGTCACATTGTCCATGATATAAGACAGATTTGTTAACATTCATATGCAAGCTAGAAGTATTAGCAAATCTACTGAAAATGTGAAAGAGACATAACCAAGAAAAATGACAAAGCATACCCATGATGAGAATATCGTCGACAAAGAGATTATGAGAAATGCTGATGTTATTTCCCATCTTCAGTGGCTGAAATTGGTCCTCCAGAACCACTTTTTTTATATGCAAACTTAAACTATCCATCGCTAGGATGAATAGTAGTGGGGAGAGGGAGCATCCCTGTCGAAGACCCCGACCAGCACAGAAAAATTTTGTTGGATACCCATTTATGATAACAGCGTAGTTGACATTATCAACACAAGCCATAATCCAATCAACACATCTGGGTCGCAATCCGATTTTGTTGAGGACAAAACGGAGAAAGCCCCAATCCAGGCAGTCATATGCCTTCTGGAGGTCAATCTGTAAGATAGCAACATTTAGATGCTTGGTGTGAATCAAGTGCATGCCCTCCTGTGCATTTGCAACAGCATCGTGGATAAGCCTATCCTAGAGAAATCCATGCTGTTTAGGAGTGATATAGCGAGAAAGAGTATTGCGCATGCAGCCAGCAATGGTCTTAGATATAACTTTGTATATGAGGTTGCAGAGAGAAATAGGCCTGTAGTCAGAGAAGCCCTTTGTAGAGATATTTTTAGGAATGAGGGCGATATATGTAGAGGTGATATGGTGATGAATAAAGCCCGAGGTCCTTGATTCCTCTACCATGCCCAATAGATCTCCTTTGAAGAGTTCAAAAAAGTGGGTGAAAAGTTCAATCGTCCATCCATCAGGACCAGGGCTTTTGTCACCCTTAAATGATTTGAGAACACCCAGTAATTCATCTTCAGTGACTTCCTTAAAAAAATCATCATTTTTCTCTACATCATACATAATCAGCAGTGATATTTTCATTATTTCCATATTCCTTTTGAAAATATTGAATAGTAGCATTATCGATCCCTTCTTGTGACCGGTGAATATGTCCATCAACATCATTAATCTCCCAGATGGAGTTAATATTGCGACAATGATTTGCATAACGGTGGAAGAATCTGGTGTTGTGATCACCTTCCCTCATCCATATCGCCCTGCTCTTCAATCTCCATGTGGATTCCTCAATAGAAAGGAGATTCTTCTTCCTAAGTTCAAGGGAATGAATACGGGATCGAATATCAGCAGAAAGACAGTGGGTGGACATAAAGGGCAGAATGGAGTCCAATTCACATTGTATGTCAATGAGTTCCTTTCTATTGTCCCTGATCTTCTGTTTCTGCCAGTGTTTGACATTCCCACGGAGGGAGTCAAGTTTATCAAGAATGTTAACCATGGGGGAAGTGTCGGGTACACAATGTCGACCCCAAGTTTCCAACACTAGTTTGTTAAAATTAGGATCCTCCAACAAGGATCTGTTGAATTTGAAAGGGATGCCCGTGCGAATATCCATTTTCCTCCATTGTAGAGTGATAGGTCTATGATCAGATATATAATTGTTGATGATGTCAGCACGGACATCCCCCAGATGACCCAAAAACTGTTCATGGATCAGAAAATGATCCAGTCTCTTAGCAACATATGTCGTGCTAGTACGGCCATTGTCCCATGTGGGGGAAATTTTTGTAGGGAAAATATCCACAAAGTTATGCAAAAGAATAGCATCTTGTATCTTCCCAGCTAGGGGGTCTATTTTCCTACAGCAGCCCCAAACTTCATCCAGACTGATAGTACAATTTAGGTCCCCAATGATGATGAGAGAATCCAGATCCATCATCCCAGAAGAAAAAAATGATCCCAGAAGATGTATCTATCTTTGTATGGTGCATATATGTTGAGGATGTGCACACGGCCAGGCAGGCCGCGAATGCTGCCTTCCAGCAATATGCTCATAAAACACTTATAGGCCTTTATATTGATCCAGCTAGGGTCCCATAAGGCCACCAATCCACCAGAGAGACCCGTAGCAGCAGTAGCTGATATGTACCAGTTCGAAAACATTTTCCGAAAATATTGAACAATATGTGGAACATTATGCATGGTTTCTTGAATGAGAATGATGTAAGGATGTAGAGAGGATAAAAGATGTTTGAGAGCCAAGTATTTAGGGGCAACCCCGAGACCCCGGATATTAAGTGAGATAATGCACGTCATGGAAGGTCTTTGTCAGGCAGTCGTGCTCTAAGGGCCTGTGAGGGAGAGATGTCAGCAATAGGAACATCAACTAGAAAACGATCCATGGGGGAGGTAAATGGGTTTGTCTTGGGGCATCCCCGAAAATGATGGCTACCTCAGTTTTGTTTCTGTCGGATGGTAATGTTACCCGCCGAGGTAGGGCTGATGTGGGGAGAGGTAGAACCCCCAGGTTTGTGGATAGTGAGAGTACAAAGATCTAATGTCTTTCTTTGTAATAAGAAGTCCAGGTCACTCCCAACAGAATTTGTAGGTGAGGCAGTAGGCGAATTTGGGGGAGTAATGCTAAGACAAGGACCTTTGTCCTTGAACTGACGATAGAGTGGTATCGGGGGGTCTACATATGAAATATGCGAGGTGGATGGAATGTCGTGATAGGGGTGTGGAGCCAAAAAAGGGGCAGGAATATCCTGACAGGGAGTCAGTTCCGGTGGTGGTTGACATATGAAGGGGGGAGGACTGTCAGATAGTGGAAAATCTGATTTTGTAGAGGCATTCGAGGAAGACGGAATAGAGATAGGTGATGAAACAATAGAACCAAATGCATGTGGGTGATTAGAGTTTTTGTCCTGTGGCATACCTGGATGCTGCGAATATTGCTTATGTGGCACAGCCCAATGACCATTATGGCTCAGTCGACCCATGTCAGAGCGGGACACCGTGGAACCATTGTAACATCTCCTACCATGAAGGCGACCACCCGGTCGAAGAGGGCACTAAACCCGCAGATGACCCACCTGTGACAGAAAGAATATTAGAAGGGAACCCCCCAATAGTCCAGCCTTTGTTGAAGATAGGTGTCACCCCAGTGAAGTTCAATGTGGTCAAGAAACCCCCCATGATAATATTTTTCGATGAGAATCCAGGTGACTCTCTTGTCCTATGCCCCCAGACAACGTGGGTCAACATATACAAATTTTCCAATGGCATTGCCAATATCAGTTAGAGCTTGTTTGGTCCATAATTCAATTGGCATGCCGGGTAATTTAACCCAAACCAATTTGTTTGTAGGCGTATTGTGTAGAGGGTTATACCCTATATACCATTTATGAAGGGCCAGGAAGCTTTTGCCATGAATCCATGGTATGGCTTTGATTTTCTCCAAGTCCTCCTGACTGAGAAAATGAAAGTTGTACCAGCCTTTCAGTAGTCTCACAATGGTTGGCAAGTACCCGAGCATAGTTTTCCATTTCTTATCAATCCAATTTCACATCTCAGAGTCCTCCATCTGAGAAATACCATCTGCCAACGAGGGCTCATTTTTGAAGACTGTTAATACGATCCACTAGAGTAGCATTATCCAAAGCCAGAGCCAGAGGTGGTGGAGAGGTTTTAATATAATGATGTTTGGATCGTCGTTGATGTAATGCATTCCTGCCACCCCGTAGCACAAGAGGCACTTGGGTGACATCTAGCACGCAGTGATCCCTAAGAATGGTACGCCATGCATCAAGGGAATGTGGGCCACTATGGCGGACGTGGTCAGAACAACCAATGCGCAGTGATTCAACATCCATGGTGGCACGGATAAGAGTCGTGTTGGTAGACACATCAGAATCATTATCTGCCATGGGATGGAAATTTGAGGGAAGGGTGGTGAAAAAACCTGTACCACCTAACAAAATATTAATGGGAGACAAGGCCGTAGAAAAGAAAGGCAAGTGAGATAGACTTGAAATTAAGCCCACCATACTTTGGGATCACCAAATCCGCAAAAACAAGGAGATAGAGATCGTGTGAGGAATATAATATCGCGCACCGAGAGGTCGAACGCTGCCAGATGGACGATACAAAACAAGAAAGAGATAGGTTACTGACAGAAGGAATAAACCCCATATTTGGAACTATTAGTGTCAGTATCTGCATACTTCCATCAGGGATCAAAATTCGCTCTTTTCATTTTCATTTTAGGGGTCCCATACTGAAAATTTTGCCTCATTCCGTTAGGTCATGTGAAATTGATCCACTGATGGTTGTCCTCTCTTCAGAAAATCTAAATTTTTCCCTCATAGAGTATACTTGTTGATCCTTCTTCAGGTTGTCTTCAGTCATGGTTTCATGGTCAATCTGTAATCATCGTTTCATTAGGTCATAGGGCATGATTTCATTAGGTCTTAGGGTTTCATCACCAAGGTAAAGAGCCTGATTTTAAAGTGTAAATAAAGGTTAGCAAGGGTATGACATTGATCAATAAATCAAGCATGAGGGCTTGTAGGTCATAGTCACTGAGTTATTATCTTTTAACCTAATGTAATTTTCACATCAAAAACATGTTTTTGAGGTGAAAACAGAGTATTTTAAGTTTATTTCTATTTCATATGTAATTTTAAGTCACTATATGTAATAATTAATCTCAGTTGCACCGGAGCATCTCTCCTTGCTACAAGACAAAGAAACACTGCAAAAATCAAGTCCAATTGAGCATTTATCCACCTGCAAAGGGACAAAGAAGGAAAAGGCATTAACACAGAGTTTTAAAGAAGGACAAGAAACATTACAAAAGTGGGTTTTTCAAGTCAAAAATCAAAATCTATCCTATTTAAGCCCTCACATTTCATTTTCAAAATTCATTATCTTGATTTGCTAAGCAAGGAGTCAAAAGGTAAGAAAAAAGGGTAAGCTTGAGTGAGTTTGAGTGAAGGAAGCTTGGCGCTACGATTTTGGTAGAGTGGCGTTGCGCTTCTGGGTGAGGCAGCTCGGTGCTGCGCTTTTGGAGACTGACGTTGCACTTTTGGCCGATTTTCCCAGTACAAATTTACACAGGCACTGCGCTTTTGACCCAGCGCTGCGCTTCTTAGCGTTGGCATTGCGCTTTTGGTAGGAGAGCCTAAAAGCCCCCAAACCTTCAATGAAACTCCAAAATTGCTCTTTCCCTCCATCATTACAAGTAAGTGAACATCCTTAACCTTGGGTTTGATTTAAAAATCTAAATTATAGGCATCATTTTCCATGTTTAATAATAAACCCTAAAATCTCCCTAATGATGCCTAAGCCCTAAATCCTCACTGTTCATCCTAGCATCTACCCCTACAATGCTACATTATCCTATCCCTATTCCCCTATCACTTTATCCCTTTTTCCCTCTACCCCTATT
This sequence comes from Pinus tabuliformis, assembly GCA_031772625.1. Classification (NCBI taxonomy): domain Eukaryota; kingdom Viridiplantae; phylum Streptophyta; class Pinopsida; order Pinales; family Pinaceae; genus Pinus; species Pinus tabuliformis. Next base: position 789,077,667 of record CM062815.1, read on the forward strand.
CCATATAATTCCTATTCCCTTTGTCCCTCTTCCCCAAGAGCAAATTCTCAAGCAAATAAGCCCTCCCTCTCATTTCCTACTCCATTCATTTCACAGTCACAAGCTCATCTCACATCCCCTCATTCCTAAAAACACTTTCACTCATTCCCTTCATACACCTCAACCTTGCAAACATGGACCAAGAAGACCAAGACAATGAGGAGGAGAACACAAGCAGTGACACTTCAGCAGATAGGGCCAGGATACCAAGAAAACCACACAAGGGAGGTAGGATTATCAAAGAAGAGCCATTAAACCTTAGGGAATTTCATGCCTCTGAGTTGGCTGTCACATGTTTCAGATACCTTAGCTGCTATGAATTCTGTGAACAAGTAGAGAGAGTTCAATATCACCCGAGCTCACTAGACTTTTTGCATCCCATCTTCAGGACAACAGGGTGACTCTTGTTTGGGTAACTTTCACCATTTCATCTTCCATTATTTCATATGCCACCAAGATTCCTAATGTAGGGAAGAAGTGGTTCAAAGGCCAAGAGCTAAATGAGTACTATTATGAGCACTATATCAAGCCTCGGTACAGAAGTGAGGTGAAGAGACTATTTCCTTTTAGATTTCTTGAGAACAAGTATGTCCCCATGATGAAAATCATCATTAAGTATTTCACTTGTGAGGGCAGATTCTCTAGGATGTACACTTATCACATCAGGATCCTCATACATTTTACCAGGGTGAGGAAGTTAAACCTCCCTTACTACTTGTTTAGGAGTATTGAGAAGATGGCTTATATTGTCCAAAGGAAGCCATACCCTCAGCAGATGAGCAGTCTTTATCATTACTCCCTGATCAAGGTCATTGTGCTTCATCATCTCAGTCTCCTTAACATCTCTTGGGAGACCTTTATTTCTCATGATATCTTCAGGGGTCCTCAAATTCCTCCACCAGTGTTTCAAGAAGTAGGAGGACCTTCTAGCCCAGTGAAAATAGATGAGGAGGCCAAGGAGACAAGAACTACCGAGGTGCCCGTTTACATGACATATCGTAGGGGCACTAGGAGATTATTTGCAGTAGATAGGCAAGTGTTTTCTCCATGGGATGTGGAAGGGGCCTTGTCTTCTTCATCAGCCCATAGGAAAATTCTAGCTCCACAGGATGTGGAAGGGGCTTTGCCTTCTTCATCAACACAGCAGGTACAGGTGCAGCAGCTACATAAAGGGAAGAAAAATATTATATATGATGATAAGGAGGAAAAGGACTTTGACTTGACAGAGCATTATGAGCGGGAACAACATCACTCTCATTATGACATGGAGATCATTGACTTAGAGGCCCAGGATAAGGAAAAAATAAAAGACATCATCATACGGGAATGGGAGGCTCAAGTTCAGGCTCTGATGGAAAATTTAGAGAGGGCTAAGTATGTCATCACATACTTGGAGCAGGAAAACAAGTAGTTGAGTGACAAACAAGTCCTCATGGATCTGGAAATGCTCAAGGCAAAAAGGCAAAGTGGAAAAGAGACACAGGTCACTTCGACTCCTATTGAGCAGGAGATTGAAGATTATAGGGAGACTTGGCTTGAGAGAGTCAACCTGCACCTTGAGAAGCTGCTATGGAAGGCCAACAGAGACAATCAGATGATCAGACACATGGCCTATCATTACAAGACCCACAACAAGATTTGCAACAGGAGGATCGCGAAGATGAAAGCTAGGCTAAGGCGGCCCTTGAGAGGCAAAAAGGAGGAGGATAGACTTAGGATGCTGGATGAAGCTTCCTTGGCTCATCAGAGCACATGATGAAGGTTCTTCTCACCAATTTTGAGCAAATTTGGAGCAAATTTTGGAATTCAATACACAGGAAAATTGCTGGTGGCGCTACGCTTTTCCTAGGGGCACCCAATGAAGGAATGGTTTGGATTTTTGGATTCAGAGTGATGAGTACATGCACCCTAGCAAGTTTCAAAGTTTTTGGGTCAGAATTGGTCCACTAAATGGTCAAAAAACACCCTAAAAATGACCTTTCTTCCACTTTTTGGACACACAGAAGCAGTCTTGGGCGAATTCAGTTTTGAAGGGTCCAATGAGCTTCAAATGTAGAAATTCTAGTTGTTTTAGAAAGTAGACTTGAAGACCTTTCCAATGAGCTATACTGGGCTCAATTTGGATTCTGGGAGGGCCTCCAAAAGGGACCTAAAAGTGGCATTGCGCTTTTGGCCAGTGGCACTGCGCTTTTGGCAGTTTTGCTCAGGGTTGCTATTTTTCCAATTTTTTGATTGTAATCATGGATTATCTCTCATGGTGGATGATTTACCATTGTAAATGATGACTTGGCATGTAATTATGATATATAAATAGTCATAGAGGGTAGATTCATTGCTTTAGGAGTTAGTTTGAGCTTAAATGAATCAATTTTTCACTTTTAGAGGCAAGTTGTTGATGATGCATATGTTCTTGTTTCTTGTTTAGTATCAGTTAGATTAGCTCCTCATCTTAGGGATTCGACCCCTGAGGATGAGAGGTTGAATACTTGTCTATATCTTCTTCTTCTTTCTCTTTGTTGAGGGTTGGACTCAGTTGGATGCTCAGAGCTTGATTGTACACCTTTGTAAGCAGTTTGGAAGGAGATTAATAAGAATTGCAGCTATTTTTATGGGATCCCTGTGGTATGGAGTTTTAGTACAGTTTCTTCTTTTGTGATTATATGTTTATATGTTTTATGTATCCCATCAATCATTTCATTGCTTCTAGTTGAATGTTTTCAAGTTTGATAGGCAGAATTCATTGCATCAGTGCTCTACCTTGGGAAACCATTCACCATTTCATGTTTTCTGCAGTCCACGAAGGATCCATGATTGTCACATGCCCTTCTTAGCTTCTCACCAGTCTAAAACATCTCACCCATCAGGCCCTAGAGTGTTAAAGCCTATGCCTACCTTGCCCCATTTAGCACCCTGCATTTCTGACCTAGTTTCCTAGACCTAAACTGCCCAACTCCTTCTGATCCATCAAAATCCTTCCAAAATCAAATCAAAAAATTTCGTGCTACTATACCTAGCATAAAATCCTTTACCTGATCCAATCATCTTGACTGAGATACTTACGGAGAGAGCCTTCTCCCACCCTAGTAGTGCTAGCTACTTGGCTAAGCGTGGTTTGTGGTTACCTTGGCATTTCCTTCCTTCATCCTAAAGTTAATGATCACATGAAAAAGCATCTAGATGAAACGTTGCCATAAAACAAAGTGGTGTCAGTAGGTAAAAGTGCCACCCACCGGCCAGGAAATTTAAACAATCACCCGAAAGCGATAAACCGGCGGACGGAAAAATAGAAACCAGAGAACATACGGTAACGCCAAAGATGTCGAGCTCTGAAAAAACCAGTCAGGGAGGAAAGCTCACCATAGCATCAAGCAAAGGGTCATTCAACCAGTTGGTGTCAGAACCCAATATAAAAAACTAAGAGAGTATCCCACCAGAAATATGGGTCGACGAAACCGGAATTATGAGTGTAAAGCACAGTGAGAAAACATGCAACATGAAACCAGAGTAAATGGATTTAAAAGCCTATATCACAGCAACAGCAGTAGCAACCCATGCAATTGACCTAGAGGTTGCATAAACGAAAACCAAATTGCTTGCAAGGTCTAGTAATGACAATGGGATTTGATAATTGGGGCCATGTTGTATTGTGATAGTTAAAATGAAAGGTGGTTAACAAACTAGTAGATAGTGCAGAATAATAGTCCCGGATAGCTTCAAAACCACACAACATAGGGTAGTGATGAGAAAGGATTCAAAACAAGAGAAGATAAAAGGGTATTGGTTCATAAATAATGGTAGTGTTAATAATTATCACCCTATGGATAAAGCCGAGCCTATGAAATTTTAACAGATCCAATAAAACAGAAATAGAGCCATTAACATTAACCCAGTAAGCAGGAACTATAGAGTCAATGGAAATGACAGTGTCCAGGCTAAAGGTAAGAAAAATGACACCAGTGAATCCACCCAGATATAATTACCACATAAAAGTGTGTTTATTGAGAGATTTTAACATACCTGGTTGGTATATCGTGTCCTCTTGCAGTCACAACACCATCAGAAGGAGGAAATTGTCAATATACATCCACTAGAGAAACCCGCATAGAAACTAAATTTAGTAAAAAAAACAACCCAGTAATGAAACTTTCACTGCCCATACAGCGGAAAATAATATAGCCACCAAATCACCATCTAATGAGGAGACTTGTTAAACCAGTTAAAAAATTAACCAGTAAATTATGGAAAAAAATGTGTCAATCCTCACAGAGGACACTATAAGCCCAGTGGCCAAGCATGGTTTGGCTAATTTTAAGCTGCTAATTTTCCTGCTGAACACAAACACACAATACTTGAGGAAAATGGTTTTCATCCTCTTGGGCTTTTCTTACTGTATTTCGTTACTTGGGCTATCATCCCTACTTCCCATCCAAAATTCTCCTAGTTAATAGCTCCTACCAATCAACAGTACTTCGTCACCCACATTGATTCATAGACCTCCATAATCCAACTCTCATTTATGGTTAACGTATTCATTGATGCCTCAAATCGTATGTCATGCATTGATTTGGTAGGTTTAAGGACAAAATTATGGAAGCATAATAGTATGACACGTAAAGGTGTAGAAGGATCTGGAGAGTATTTCCATAAAATTCAATTATAATTCATGAAACCAGGAAAACAAAATACCACATGGAAAGTTTGAACGGAAGAGCAAACATTGATATGTGTTAATTAAATCTGCTACAACCAAATCCATGTATATAAATTATGTCAAAGTGATTGATAAATTTATTAGTTTATATAAAATTAAGTAATGATAGACATGGAAAAAGTTATAAGTGACGTCGAGGGTGGCACTGTCTTTATTATAAACTTAGTATAAGAATAAGAAATCAACCTTGTACATAACACACGAGTGTTAGCATATGAAGACACACATTTTATTCTATGGACCTAATGATTAATGTAAATGTAATATAATGTCAAATGCTAGGATAGGTAGGTGATAAATGGGTTTGGAGTTGAAGGACCAGGTTCAATGAGAGAACTTAAGTAATTATAATAGTAAGAAGGAAATTGATATAAAAATCTTTGAAAATTTAGGAATTCGTGTAAATGTTACGAGGGAAAACACGAGGGAAAATGACTAGAATAAATTTTCGATGACTAAAAATGAGAATATTAACGGGTCAGAATCTAGGAACTTAAAAAAAAAATATTAATAGAAGTTGAGAAACAAAATATCCACGTAATACTTGTACAAGTAAAAGGAAATGATAGATATAATGATAATTTCATTATCGGAAGGACTTTATTATTTATACATAACAAATGAAATGTTAGATGAGGTTCATTAGAAAGATAAGATAAGTCTAGCAAAACCACAAGAAATTGTGATTTGTCACAAAGGATGAAAAATACAATCATGGATTGTGTAAGGAGTATGAAATTGTATGCAAGGTTGCCTTTATAGTTTTGGGTAGATGTTGTTGATATTGTAGTTTATCTAATAAAAAGAAGGCTTCAAGTTCCTTGGAGGGTGGAATTCTAGAGGAGGCATTGACAACTAAAAAGGTAAACTACTTATTTGTAAATACTTTTGGTTGTGAAGCATTTTTCCATATTGATAGAGAAAATAGAAAAATGATTGAGGAAAATATAAGAATTGTACTTTCATTAGATGAACTTAATGGTTTTGGATATTTCTTATGGGATTATGAAAATTACCAAACATTAGGATTAGATATGTGGTATTAAATGAGAAGGTCATGTACAAGTATCAATTACAGAAAAAGAAATAGGAAAAGGAAAACACGCAATACACGGTGCTTGATAAAATCACATAAAAGGAAAATTCCAAAGGTGTGAGGAAATTAAGATGTTCAATAACAATAGTAATAACACGTAAATCAAACCCTATGTGTTTTTATACAATAAACTAAGTTAAGTAGGTTCCTTGAACAATGCTCTCATTCATTGTATTATGTATTATTGACTAATTTTGGTGAATGAGAAATATATGAAAAAATAATGCAAGTAGGAAATAGAAAGAAATGGGAGCAAGGCATGAATGAGCAGATGGATTCTTTCATAGATAACCAAACTTGGGTTTTAGTCCCATTGACTATAGGTTAAAGAGAATTATAAAATAAATGGGTTTACAGGTTGGAGGAAGAATATCGAGGAGAAAAGAGGTATAAGGTGATGGGCCTTTTAATTACCTTTCTAATTGCTTAGAAAGACAACCAAGAGTCTATGAATTTAGTTGTCAATTGAGGCTCACGTGGAACTTGCAAATTATCGTGCACCACATATGATAGTACAAACTATAGTTCAAGTATTCTAAATGAATGTCACAGGTAAATATATTGAGATTCTTTCACAAGTCATCAAAAGGAATCCACACCACACTTACAATGAAAACCTCTCTCGTGGTAAAATAAAGAGCACACTTTGCATGAAATTAAACACACTTGCAGGAAACTAAACACATTTGCAGAAAATTAAACACATAAGTAGTAGACTCATGAATTGTTCAAATGTTTTATATGATATTGAATTATTAATGAGAATGCACATGAAATTCAATAGATAACAAATTCAAAGCAAATCACAAGTTGTAAGAGATTCAAACCAAGTTTTCCTATAAAGAATCACACCACAAGGAAAATTGCAATTTATGGGAAATAAGGTAAAGTGAATGGTAAATTTAGAAATAATGTAATTAGTTAATCCTACGAACAAAGAATTGTAATACTAATTGTAAAGTTGTAGCAACATGACTTGCATCATTCACCTAAATTGTGAGCTATAACTTTATTTGCACACGAATTGTAGCAATAATAAAATCATTTATTATAATTGTAATGAGCTGTAGTTTTGTATACATTCAAGAGTTGCATCTCTATGTAAATAACCAAATTAGATGCCAAAGTTGTGGCACTATATAAATAAAAAAATTAGACATCAGATTTGCATCAATATGATAAATAGAGGAACGATTGGAAATAAAATAATGAAAATAAAACTATAGATACACTACAATGTTACAGACAATACCTGGCTAAGGAGGGAGCCTTACCTCCTTAGATAAGACATTGTTTAAAGGAATAATAAGGTTCTATGTAATAAACACACCATCAATTTGAATTGAAAAGGAGCATGAACTTATATTGTTGAAATTGAATTGCAGTAATATACAAGCTACATCTCTTTAGATTCTAGATTTCAAATTCTTAATCCTTATTCTATTTGTCTCTTATTGTCATACTTATATAAATTTTTGAACTAAGAAAATATTTTGATGGAAAGCCATGAAAATATAATTATTCCATCTAATTACAATGAATTCTTTAAACAATAGAAGATTGTGAAAATGTTGACTTAATCCACTGTGTGACAAGTGGCATTTGCATCATGCTTTCCTTGTGGAGTGACCGATTGCCCTTATCATGTTTTTGCGTTGGAATATTGGTTGGTTCACTAATATGGATGATTCATTGGTGACAATTGTGTGGTTGAGATGACACATTGCACCAATTGTCCTGTGTTGTCATAGTTCTCCCAAACAACCCACTGACTGAGAGTTGTAGCACCTATCAACCGAGAGTTGCACAAGATATCCATGGACTTGAGTTGCATCACCATGGCCTACTCTTATCTAAAGGTACCTATGTAGCTCTAACTCCCAAATACCGATGGTTAACACAAAAATGTAATTATCTCCTTAAACATATAAAACTACACATTAAAATAAAATATTAAGAGAATAATTATGCCTTGACCAAAATGCATTTATATGGGAAAAAATGTTGTTGGGGTGAGGTAAAAATGGGAAAAATATGTGCAAAAATGTCTTATAAGAGTACTGTAAAGATGCCAAATTGGGCGTCCATCATCTCCCATAGGCCAAAACTATTTCATGTACCTAAACAGCCAGCAATTAGTTTGAGTTTGAGTGGTTGTAGCATCAATTGAGGTTACTTATATTATAGTCCACCTCCCCTAAATCATAATCATGGCAATAGATTTTCCTTTCCTAAAATTTCCTCTAGCATGTATGTTCTTCTTCTAGGCATATTATAGTCTCTTTGATACTTGGTAGAAGGAACCCATATCATTGGATAGTGAAATTTGATGCCAACCTAATGGTTTTCAAAACTCTATATATGCTTAATGTATTACAGTACCCTATGTAATGTCCCCTAATAATAATATAAATAATAAATAATAAATAATATAATATAATATTAAAATATAAGAAAATAAATAATAAACAATAAAGAAAAGATAATAATAGTAAACAAATAATAAATAATGACAAAAATATGATAATAACAAATAAATAAAATAACAATACTAGAGTTCTAAATAAAAATAAACTGTAAAAATAGTAAAAATAAGTAAAGTTAACAAGAAGTAAAATAAGAAAATAAGATAAGAAAGAGTTAAATTAAGAGAACTATAAAAATAGTAAAATAAGTGAAGTTATCAAAAAGTAAAGAGGAATAAAATAAGAAAGAATTATATTAAGAGAATTACTAAACTAAGTTAAACTTAAAATAAAGAAATAAAAGTTGCATGTTGACACATGGAGTGTGTGCATGCTGTTCCCCTTCCAATGTTTGCTCTATTTAATAGACGGTAAGGAAGATGAGAGATCATTCCATGATTCCGTCATCCATCATCATGGGAGAAAATTGTTGTGAGACAAAGGATTCCCTGGCAGTAGTACGTTGATTGAGGGCTCAGGGGTGGCTAGTTGTAGCAAGATTTTGTGCAACTAAGCCTACGGTTGGGTGGAGAGTCACCCAAAAACTTTGTTGCGGTTAGCAGGATTCAAATAGCGTTCAACTCTGAAATCACAAGTAAGGAATATCATTGCCATAGGTAAGTTGTCTCTACTCATATTTCCGAAATTCGATTTTAAATAGTTGATAAATTGCGTTTTGATTATAATTCGCATAATTAATCTAATTAGTTGCATGTTTTAATTTCGAGGTTGTTACATATGGTATCAGATCCAATGAGAAGGAATTTATATGATGTGGATTTATCTATCTATTAAATTAGATAATAGTTATAATTAAGATTATTTATATTTGAATGGTTACTTAAAGTATAGTTGGCATTTTAAAATAAAGGGAAATGCATGGATGTATGTAGTAGTGATTCCTTGATTTTTTTCTGAATGCTTATGCAATGTTGTATTGCTAAATGTAACATTCAAACTTGATTTGCTACAGGGAAGACCATGGCTCCTAAGCGTCGAAGACCAACCCAAGGCACCCCTGAGGTGGAAACCCCACCTCTCACCACTACAGAGATTGGAACTCCAATATCTAGGCCATACCATTAGTGGGAAAAGCATTGCAGTGAATCGCAACAAGATTGAAACTATAATGGATTGGCCTACTCCTCGGAATGTCAAGGAAGTACACAGCTTTATGGGGTTGGTGGGCTATTATAGAAGATTTGTAGAAGGGTTCTCACATATATCTAGTCCCATCACCCACCTCCAAAGGAAAGGGGTTAATTTTGAATGGATAATGAGTTGAAACAATGACTAACAACTGCTCCAATATTAAAGGTACCCAAAATGGACAAGGACTTTCGTGTATGCACGGATGCATCAGAAGAAGGATTAGGTGCAATATTGATGCAAGATGAAGGGGTTATCACTTATGCTTCACGCAAACTCAAGACCCATGAAATCAATTATGCTACACATGATCTGGAATTAGCTGCAATTGTAATGGCCTTAATACTATGGAGACATTATCTGATGGGGCATCAATTTGAATTAAGAATAGATCATAAAATTCTTGAGTATATCTTCGCCCAAAAGGACCTTAATGCTCGACAACGACGCTGGAATGAGCTATTTAGTGAATATGATTTTAGGATATCCTACATTAAGGGGAAAGAAAATAAAATTGCAAATGCTTTAAGCAGGATACCTAGAGTTCATTCAATATTGTCATTGAAGATAGACTTGAGAAGCTAGATTCTAAACCACCTAGTAGGGGACTTGCAATACCAATAAATAAAATTTTCCTTACAAGAAGAAGTACCAGTGGAAACTAGGTGGGAAGGATACACCTTAGATAATGATGGATTGCTACGATACAAGGGTAAGATGTATGTCTCAGGTGATGATGAACTTCAGAAATTAATAATGAAGGAAGCCCACCAAGATTCATATGTTGCACATCTAGGAGTCCAGAAAGTGTACGCAGATTTAAAACAACTATTTTTCTAGACAGGAATGAAAAAGGATATAACACAGTTTGTGGCCTGATGTTTAGAATGTCAACAGGTTAAAGTTGAACATCGACACCTGGCAGGTCTTTTACAGCCCCATGATATACCACTAACTAAGTGGGAAGTTTTTTCGCTGGATTTTGTTGGAGGCTTACCTATGACATCCCAAAGACATGACTGCATTATGGTTGTTGTTGATAAATTAACTAGGAGCGCTCACTTCATTCCAGTTAAGACCACCTTTGAAGCACCAGCTATTGCTCAATTTTTCCTAAAAGAGATAATTTGTCTTCATGGAGTGCCCCGAAAAATAATATCTGACAGAGACGCACGTTTTACTTCCATATTTTGGAAAAGCCTCTTACAATCTATGGGAACACAACTAAACTTCAGTACTGCATATCACCTAGAGACAGATGGGAAAACAAAAAGAGTAAACTGAGTATTAGAGGACATGCTAAGAATGTATGTCATGGATCAACAAAACCAATGGGAGAAATACCTTCCCTTAGTGGAATTTGCATACAACAATAGTTATCACAGTTCAATTCAGGCATCTCTCTTTGAAGTCTTGTATGGAAGACCATGTCGTGCTCTATTAAGTTGGGATCGATTAGAGGATCGAGTCATGTTGGGACCTGAAATTCTCCAAGAAATGGAAGAACAAATGGCCACAATTAAGCAAAGGCTAAAAGAAGCCAGGGATAGCCAGAAAAGTTATGTTGATGCAAAGAGAGTTGGTAGAAACTTTGAGGAAGGAAGCCAAGTTTTTATTAGAGTCAAACCCTCTAAAAGTCCCTTTAGGATTGTTAAGGGAACAAAGTCATCCCCTAGATTTTTTGGGCCATTCACGATCCTAGAGAAGATCGGACCAGTTGCTTATAAGCTCGAGCTGCCATTCCATCTAAGAAGGATGCATAATGTGTTTCATGTTTCTATGCTTAGAAAATATGTACCTGGCCCATCCCATGTTTTGAAATTTGAAAAATTGCAGGTTTCTGAGGAGGGAGTCCTTCAGGTCGAACCATTCTATATACTAGACCGTCGGGTTCGTCGGCTCAGGAATCGTGAGTTTGAGCAAGTCAAGGTCCAGTGGGACCAATATAGCCCAGGGTCAGCTACCTGGGAAGATGCAAATGTTATTTTTAATGACTTTCCTTATCTACTTGATTAAAAATGTGTGGTGAACTAATTAGGAGTGCTTACTTAGCTAAGACAGATACTTTTATGGAGCATCTAAATCATGTTTTATTGTTTAAATTTTATGATACATCTAAATCATACACTATGATTTCAGTTATAGTTTAATTAACTGTTATGATGTTGAGTATAATGTTGGATGAGGTTTCGTGATATGATGGTATGAGGATAATGATGCACATGTGGTTCTTATAATTGTTACAATAGTGATGATGTATGCTTATGATGATGATGATATGCATAGGCATTATGATGTTATGTTGAGGTATATTGACATGTTCATTTACTACGTGATGATAGGTATTTAATGTTGAATGTTGATGTTATAAATTTGGATGGATATTATGATGTGACGCATGTGGTAATTGTATGTAGAGTTATGACCTGCATAATTTTGTGATAACAATGATGTTATGTTCTCATGATGACATGTAAGACTTGACATGTGGATTATTTTCTATGATACTATGATTATAACTAATGCAGTGGTTGCATGTTGAGATGTGGTGATTGACAAGAACTCCACAAATGGGCTGAGAGGGTCGGTTTATTTGATGATCTCGTGGGAGCCCATACTTGCGAGGGATAATATGTAACACCATATGGGTTGGGGACAAACTCAATCAACACTACATATGCCAGTGGTTCCTTTTATCTTGTATAGCTATTGAGGAGCTATGGGACCATCTTGAGGAGGCCAAGTTCTTGATATTGTAGGCTAGGTGTCAAGTATTGGATTGGGATGCCGAAGTCTAGTGGGCGTGTAAGGACTTCGATGCCTGGGGCTGTGTGCCTTAGTAGTTGTGGAGGGAGTGGGCCAGCCTTACGAGATGCCCGGAGTCATTGAGTATCGTACAGGATGTCTGCCTTGCGGCAAATGAGGTCTGAGTCAAGCGCAAGGCTTGGGGCCAGCCTTGGACTAGGATACAGACTGGGGATGCTTATGCCCGGTTCCGAAAGTGGGAAAAAGGACAGAGATTCCTTGAGATTTCCTGGGTGTTGTGAAAACTTCCGATGCCTGTTGGTTATACTAGTTCAGCAGAGGGTGTAGGGCAAACATGAAGTAATAAATAACGAAATTAATAAAATGTTAAATAATTCAACTTAACTTTGGGACGAAGTTCCTTAAAGAGGGGGAGTATGTAATGTCCCCTAATAATAATAAAAATAATAAATAATATAATATAATATTAAAATATAAGAAAATAAATGATAAACAATAAAGAAAAGATAATAATAGTAAATAAATAACTAATGAATAAAATATAATAATAATAAATAAATAAATAAAATAACAAATAACAATACTAGAGTTATAAATAAATATAAATAAAAATAAACTGTAAAAATAGTAAAAATAGAAAAATGAAAGTCCAAGGAAGTTCCTGGAACTAGCCCCATTGCATAGATCATCTCATTCTGAATCTACTACAACTTGAATGGGTAATAACTGGCTTAGCATGCAGAAGTTATCATAAAATGCAGCTGCCTATATCCTTTGGAAAAAGGGGCAAAATCCCTTGAAAAGGGATCCTAAAAACCCTCTAAATCTTCAAGTCTTCTGAAAATCCAAAACTCCATCGCAAAAGGAGAAGTTGTATACTTATTGGATTACACTATTGGGACCCAAAAATCTGAAGAAATGGTGAAAATAAGGCCTATCAGAGGCTTAAACCAATAATGAACAGGAACTATTGGATCTGGCCGATCAATGGTCCAGATCCGATCAGAAAATTGCAATCGGCGGTGGCTATCGGAGGATATCGGAGCATAATATATGGTTATTATCATCGCGACATCCAAATCGACGATTGCAACGGAGCAATATCGTAATTGGCGACCACAATAGAGCGCTACACTGACCCGGGGCCCATGCAACATGCGACTGCGACAAGTCGCATCGCAAAGTCACATCAAAGCCATACAGAGGGGTGGACATATGTATATATATATATATATATATATATATATATATATATATATATATATATATATATATATATATATATATATATATACGTGATGGCTAAACCCGATAGAATTACAAATGACATTCTATAAAGTTTCAGATCCGTCAATTGCCATTTTGATGTAGTTTCACATGTTTCATTTGTTAAACGAAATGTGAAGGAAAGCGTCGATGCGATGTCACAGACCTAAAATGGTTTATTAATGCTGTGAAACAATATTTCAAGTCTGGTATAAGCGGGATTTCCACATTTTAATGTATTTCTAAAATACAAATGGATAGGCCATTTGCGGCATGCAATTGCCTCTCACAAGCCGACCCAATAATGTTATAAAGTGCATTTATGAAAATTTGAAGTCCGGTGAATAGTGTTCTCTACGGATTTTTCCCGTGTTTAGTGTATTTTCCTGTGTAGGCCAAGAATGCCAAAATTTGGGATTTCAAGCGCTGATGCACTCTTTCGTTACAGCACGGGTGGTCGCTATCCCTGAGGGCGTTTAGCAACGATTGCTAATGCTCAAAGAGGGGATTTGAGTGGACAAAGGCTGGAAGACAGAGAGACCGAAAGAGAAAACAAATAGACAACACCGATTGGCTTAAAAAGCCATGAATGTCAGAGACAAAAGGTTGTTGGTTGTTGAGGTTGTTGTTGGATTTTGTTGCTAAAAGTGAAGGAAAAGCAGGAAGCTAAGGTGAAGGAGGAAGCGCAGAAGCAAAATGGCAGCATAGTGAGTCACTTGGAAGTCAAGTGACAAGCCAAGAGGGTTGTAAACTGATAGATGGCAGAAAGAAGCCAAAGCCAAAGAGCCAGAGCTAGAGCCAGAGCCGAAGAGCTAGAACCAAGAGCTAAGAGCCAGAGCCAAGAGACAGAGCTTCAAGAGCCAGGGAATAACATGGTGTCTGAACCCAATATTTCTGTGTAAAACAACAGGAGTTAAGCCAAGAGCTTGTAAAAAAGACTTTTACCATAATCCCAGAGAGCCTAGTTGAGTTGACTAGAGCTCACAAAGATGTAGCCCAAGAGTTGTGGGTGAACTCCTATTTAAATTGTTGTTTCTGTGTGATTGTTTATTGTTGCTTTATTTTCTGTTACATGTATTTATACATTAGTGTGAGTGCATTTACATATCTACACAAACAGTAGATTTTAAAGCATATAATCAGTTAAAAATCAATACAAGCATACACCCATATTTTCAAGTAGAGATTTAATTCCGCATTGGTTAATCAATAAGACTTGGGAATATTTAAAGCTTTAGAAGTGGGAGAGGTTCTTGTAAGTCAAACAAAAAGACTAAGTGCCCCATTTTCAGATCAGGTGGTATCAGAGCCCAAGTTTGATTAAACCCACCTTCAAATAAGGTTATATCAGAATGCTTGATTGACAGATCAAAGATTGCTTGTCTAAAAGGTGTTTGGGCAGTCAAGGATTGATTGTCTAATTGATGTATGCTTGTTCGCAAACTGACTACTTTATGAGTTTGTAGAGGTGAAGGGAAAGTTGTTGCTAGCTCAGTCTTGGAAGCGCAAATGGGAAGAAGGGCTGAAGGAATTCTTCTATCCCAAGGACCTCAAGGCAATCCTTAAAGCACAAGAGGTTTGTTGCAAAAGGTTGCTGAAATAAGCTCTTTATTAATCTTGTTTGAAGTTCCTTGTTCATTGGCATAATGACAACTTCCTCAAGTGTATCCTCAAATTCTTCCTTCTTCATCACAAGACTCTTTGATGGAGACTTGAAGTAGGACTTATTCATCATGATGGACAAGTTGACGGAAATGTATGAGGATGGAAAAAAGAAGAGCATACTTAGAGAGTAGTTGAACTCCATGAAGGAAGAGAAGCAGATGCTTTTTGACAAATTTCAGGAAATGGAGAGGCAACTTCATATTGCAAATATGAACCTAAAAAGGATGCATGAGTTGGAGTCACATCTCTTTGTTGCCCAAGAAGCCTTGGTCAAGTATCAGCTTGAAGAAGAGGTAAACCATTCTAGTTTGCCTTCAAATTCTTCTAAGAATTCTCATATTGGTTCTTTTGAAAAACATACTAAAGGCATAGGTTCCAAGCTAATGTCCAAGATGGGCTATGAAGGAAAGGGCTTGGGAAAGCATGCACAAGGTATTGTTGAACCAATAATGGTTGAAGAAAGGCCTAAGTATTTGGGTCTTGGCTATGGAGAGTCTTATGGAGAGAGTTCCAAAGTTGCCATGAAGACCATTGAAACAGCTCCAAGAAGGGGTTGCATTGCAGAGTATGGAGGTTGTATTCAAGAGGAATTCAATGGCTTGAAACATCATTTGCAAGATGCAGGTGTTCAGAAGCACACACTTGAACTAGAGAGTTGTGGAAACTCGAACAGCCTTGAAGAGATTGATGGTGTTCCAAAGGGTGCCACTTCTTCATTTGCTTCACCTCCTCATGAAGGCAATAAAGGTGAAATAGGAAGGTATAAATCTGGTTCTAATCATGTTCCTTTTGATTTTGCAAAGCATGGTAAATTTCCACATAAGTGTGGGAAAATAATTGCATGTTCCTTTTGTGGTTTGAATAACCATCATGTTTCTAGATGTTGGAAGAGAATGGCCACATACAGGAAACTTTTGAAGGAAAAGAAGAAAAGAGCCAAAGGTCCATTGGACAAGGCAAATCATGCTGTCAAGAGGATGCACATGCAGTGCACTTACTTCCATAAGCAAGGGAATCTTGTTGAAAGGTGTTCAACATTGAATCCAACAATGCTTCCACAAAATCTGAAGAAAGTGGAAAGAGAAGATGGAAAAAATGGAAAGGAAGTTTTCATAAATAATGCGTTTCAAAATGATTCACATGTTGATACTAATGTGCAGACAAGGGCGAGTCCTTTGAAATGGATTGGTAAGAAATTTTTAGAGTTCTTATCCGATTAAGATTGCATGTCTATTGATGCATCTATTTGCATATCTTTGTTAATGGAATGCAAGTTGCAGGATTTTACCAAGATGGTGAATGGAAAAGATTAGGTGGGAGACTCACTTTGTTGCTGCAACATTATAATTCATTTCAGCTTCGAAAGTATAGTGTGCTTAAGCGAAAGTTGAAGGATGAAATGCATGCATGAGCATGATGTCCATGGACACCGGGATGTTGATGTTTTCCTTGTTTTGAACTTCTTGTCAAATAGGTACAAATGAAAGTTTTGTAGAGCATATGTACTTCACATTTGTTAAGCCACCTTGGATCAATGATCAAGGTAGAGAAGCTCAAACTACCTTCTATAAACATTTCAGCAGGAGTTCTGCAGGAAGGCAAGAAGGAAGACAGTTCTTCCAAAGAAGACCAGCCCATCCAAGAAGGGAAGTGGTCAGAAACTTTGCTTCATAGGCACTATGCAAAGGCAAGTGTAGGGAGACTAAAAGAAAAGGGTGAGTCACTCTCATTTACTGTTTGGATCAGTATGTTAGTCTTTTGGAGACCAAAAGTTCTTTTAGTGGGGAGGCATGATCCAAAATTGATTTTGGAAAGACTCCCAAGTCTAGTGGTCCTCATAGAGGAAAAATGAGGGTCCAAGGAAGTTCCTGGAACTAGCCCCTTTGTCGAGATCGTCTCATTTTGAATCTACTGCAACTTGAATGGGCAAGAACTGGCTTAGGATGCAGAAGTTATCATAAAATGAAGCTGCCTATATCCTTTGGAAAAAGGGGCAATATCCCTTGAAAAGGGATCCTAAAACCCTTTAAATCTTCAAGTCTTCTAAAAATCCAAAAATCCATCGCAAAAGGAGAAGTTGTAGACTTATCGGATTACACTATCGGACCCAAAAATATGAAAAAATGGTGGAAATAAGGCCTATCGGATGCTTAAACCAATAATGAACAGGATCTGTCGGATCTGGCTGATCAACGGTCCAGATCCAATCGTAAAATCACAATCGGCAGTGGCTATCAGAGGATATTGGAGCATAACATATGGTTATTGTGATCACGACATGCAATCAGTGATTGCAACGGAGCGATATCGTAATTAGCAACCACAATAGAGCGCTACACCGGCTCGGGGCCCATGCGACATGCGACTGCGACAAGTCGCATCGCAAAGTCACATCAGAGCCATACAAAGGGGCGGACATATATGTATATATATATATGCAACATCTAGACCCAATAGAATTACAAACGACATTCTATAAAGTTTCAGATCCGTCAATTGCCATTTTGATGTATTTTCGCATGTTTCGTTTGTTAAACGAAATGCGAAGGAAAGCGCCAATGCGATGTCATGGACCTGAAAGGGTTTATTAACATTGTGGAACACTATTTCAAGTCCGATATAAGTGGGATTTCCACATTTTAATGTATTTCTAAAATACAAAGGGACAAGCCATTTGCGACATGCGATTGCGACTCACAGGCAGACCCGATAATGTTATAAAGCACATTTATGAAAATTTGAAGTCCGGTGAACAGTGTTCTCTACGGATTTTTCCTGTGTTTAGTGTATTTTCTTGTGTAGGCTGAGAATGCAAAAATTTGGGATTTCAAGCGTCGATGCACTCTTCCGTTATAGCACAGGTGGCTGCCATCCCTGAGGGCGTTTAGAAATGATTACTAATGCTCAGAGAGGCAATTTGAGTAGACAAAGGCTGGAAGATAGAGAACCCGAAAGAGAAAACAAACAGATAGTGCCGATTGGCTTAAGAAGCCATGAATGTCAGAGACAGAAGGTTGTTGGCTCCTGAGGTTGTTGTTGGGTTTTGTTGCTGAAAGTGAAGCCAAAGCAGGAAGCTAAGGTGAAGGAGGCAGCGCAGAAGAAAAAAGGCAGCCAAGGGAGTCACTTGGAAGTCAAGTGAAAAGCCAAGAGGGCTGTAAACTGATAGAGGGCAGAAAGAAGCTAGAGCCAAAGAGCCAAAGCCAGAGCTAGAGCTGAAGAGCCAGAGTCAGAGCTAAAGAGCTAGAACCAAGAGCCAAGAGCCAGGGAATAACATGGTGTTTGAACCCACTATTTTTGTGTAAAACAGTAGGAGTTAAGCCAATAGCTTGTAAAAAATACTTATACCATAATCCTAGAGAGCCTTATTGAGTTGACTAGAGCTCACGGAGATGTAGCCCAAGAGTTGTGGGTGAACTCCTAATTAAATTGTTGTTTCTATGTGATTGTTTATTGCTGCTTTATTTTTTGTTACATGTATTTATACATCAGCGTGAGCGCATTTACATATCTACCCAAACAACAGATTTTAAATCATGTAATCATTTAAAAATCAATGCAAGCATACACTCGTATTTTCAAGCAAAGATTTAATTCTGCATTGGTTAATCAATAAGACTTGGGAATATTTAAAGATTTGCAAGTGGAAGAGGTTCTTGTAAGTTAGACAAGAAGCCTAAGTGCCCCATTTTCAAATCAATTAACAAAAAGTAAAATAAAATAAAAAGGAGTTAAATTAAGAGAACTATAAAAATAGTAAAAATAAGTAAATTTATCAAAAAGTAAAAAGGAATAAAATAACAAAGAATTATATTAAGAAAATTACTAAATTAAGTTAAACTTAAAATAACGAAATAAAGTTGCATGTTGACACATGGAGTGTGTGCACGCGGTTCCCCTTCCAATGTTTGCTCTATTTAACAGACGGTGAGGAAGACGAGAGATCATTCCATGACTCCATCATCCATTCTCTTGGGAGAAAAGTGTTGTGAGACAAAGGATTCCCTGGCAGTAGTACATTGATTGAGGGCTCGGGGGTGGCTAGTTGTGGCAAGATTTTGTGCAACTAAGCCTACAGTTGGGTGGAGAGTCATCCCCAACACTTTGTTGCAGTTAGCAGGATTCAAATAGCGTTCAACTCCGAAATCACAAGGAATATCAGCGCCACAGGTAGGTTGTCTCTGCTCATATTTCTGAAATCCAATGTTAAATATTTGATAAATTGTGTGTTGATTATAATTCACATAATTAATCTAATTATTTGCATGTTTTAATTTCAAGGTTATTACACCCTATTTAGAGCCTATGCAAATTATTTGGGTTAGAGATACCTTCAGCATATAATTTATGTGCCTTGTTCCTAGTTTTCTGTATGCCCTTTTATAGTTATTTTTTTACAACATTTCAATCTTTGTCTTACAATGTTAAATGGCCTCTTTCCTATTTTGGGCCATAACTTTTTCACGTCTATGGGATTTTACCCATATATAATGTACTAGGAGGACATACTTGGGTTTCTGATATTCTCCTTTAATCCAAAAATTGCATTTAAATTCATTTTCATTCAACTGATGAGGAATTGTCCAGACAGTGTGGTTATTGATGAAAGATGCAAAAGCTCACAACTACACATCCCCTACAAAATGGTTAAGGCTCTAGATTGGGTCACATTGAAACAAAATGTTGTGCTGATAGAGTTTGGACAATAGATTCTTCTATTCATTGGTGCAACCTAATAAGCCTCTAGGAATGTGCTTGAAGATGTGATTTCATATGGCTTGAAGGTAATGAGAGCCTTTCTTTGCAGCATGAACTACTTCTCCTACAAGTATATACTATACACATGAGAAGGGTATATGCAACTAAGTGTAGCCTCCACTAATAATCCAAGATATATCTTCTCAACTTCTAGTGTATCCACCTATTTATAGAGCTTGATTGTTTTCAAATTCATCCATTCTCTTCTTCCACTAATCCCATTTCATTATGAGGATTTCCAAGTACTCAACCTGTTTGTCTTTCAGGTTCATGACAATTTGTTGATGTTCCTTGATGGGAATTACCTTTTACTCATAAGCACAAATATTCCATTCAATCTATCTTCTTTAGCTTTCTCCCATTAGTATGGGATGTTGACTTGGACTTCTTTTTCCTTCATCTCCCTAAAGACTAACTTCTATCATCTCAAGTTTGTTATGTTCTATTTGGACAACCCTGTTTAAGATTTATTACATATGTGGTTATGCCTCGGTTATTTCCCTATCCTATGGAAAAGGTTCCCCTATTTCCTTAGAAGCAAAGAAACCTATTGTCTGAGTAAGGAAACCTAACTTTTCAAAGGACCTGTTTTCTTTCAATCCACCCTTCAATAGTTTGATTGTGGTATGATTTTTTCTAAAAAATATTCAAGCATTCTATTATTTTTAAGAAGAGAGGTGTACAAAGGAATAAAGGAAAGACTACCTTTGTTTTCTTCTACTTCTTGACCTTGAAGGTCTTCTTCAATTCTCGTGTGGAAATAACTTATTGTGCTTTTGTTTGTGTGTCATGTGTTGCACCCTCTTCTTCCTCTTCCTACTATTCTATATCAACATCCAAATTTGTTGCGAGGATGACTTCTATGTCTTCCCTTATTGGTTCTTGTGTTGTAGCAAGTTATTTAGCTTGATTTTCCCCTTCTAGTTCTTTTTTTATAACAAGGGTTTTTACTTCCATCTCCAACTCTGGTTCCTCAATGCATTCTTATTTCCCCATCAACTTTGTTTGCTTTTGTGTGGTAATAGTGGTTTCTTCTTCTTATGCCACAATAAATTCCTTTTCCACCCATGTTGTTTCCTATGTGACAATAAGGGTTTCTTCCTATTCTTTTTTATTTTAACAACCAAGGTTGACTCTTTGGTGTATCTTTTTCTCTTCATTCTAGGTGTTTCCATGTATGTAGGCCTCTTTTTCATCTACTTGAAGGCTTTGTAGCTAAGCCTTCGAATTAAGAAAATTTGTAGTCACAATAAGCTCAAAAGAGCTTGATGACAAAGAGGGTCTGAAGGTGTTGAAATTGTGGGGCATTGATTTTCTATTATTAGGCTAATCCTATTTTATTTGGTTTCTGCTATTCTTTCATGTTTACTCCTTAAATGAGCACCCACTACTCATTGTATTCTTGGTATCTTCTTTCTATAGTTGGTACTCCCCTTTCTGTCTAGATTTCCTTAAACCCTTAGACCATTCTCCTAAAAACTAATTCATATATTTATTATAATCAATGTATATATTCTTTGGCTCTAGATAAATTGAAATGACTCTAGCTTCAGGGATATTGTACAAAATCACAGGTTTCTAATAACGTTTCTTATAGTGAAAAACTTACAGGATAAATGGGCTAATTTTCCATATTTTGTTAGATATATATATATATATATATATATATATATATATATATATACATATATATATATTCCAATTTTCATTTTTCCTAAAGATCTTGGGGCCAAATTTTATAAGATTAAATTATTTTACCTTTAAAATCATCCAAACTTTATAAAGACTATATAAAATCATTATCAATTTGAAAATTTTCACAAAAATATGACCAAGCATTTTACATTTTTCATATTAGGAATTAGTAAAATTTGCCACAATTTTACACTTTATGATAAATTTTCATCTTTCTAACCTTAAATTTTTCCCTAGTATTTTTCTTCTTATTACATAGATAAGTGGTTCTAATAAGATCTAACTGTGGCTTTATGCAACATTATCATCACTTGGATACATACAAGAATGTTTAGTTTATATTGGAGAGATCCTTGCATGCATGCCTATGTGTAATGTAATTCTCAAGTAAGAAATTAAATACCATAGAATTAATAACTTGCATCTATAAGAAAATTATGATTTAATTTGCTTAATTACACATAAAGTATTATTTAGATTTAGAATTTTCTATTTGATTTTTTTTTATTAAAAAATATTTAACATAAACTTCACTTAATTACATTAAATTACAACATCTCAACACATTAAAAATATTTCAATTAATTATAAATTAAATTTCCAAAATTTTAAAATGAAATAATAATAAAAAAATTCTAATATGAAAGTAATAACTTAATTCGATATTTAGAGAAATAAGTTGTTATCGTCCTACCCTCTTTTAAAAGAAGTTATCATGTCACCATCTCAATTACATAATATAGTATGTATAAAGAAAAGAGATTGTAGCAAGGTGAATAGGAAAGGAATGGGATAAAGCTGCCTAGTTCTATGTTTATAAGTAGTTATCATGTCACCATCTCAATTACATAATATAGTATGTATAAAGAAAAGATATTGTAGCAAGGTGAATAGGAAATGAATGGGATAAAGCTGCCTAGTTATGTGTTTATAGATGTAAGTTGTTATCAACTTACCATCACGTTTTTAAAACAAGTTATCATGTTACAATCTTATTTACATAATATATAAAGAGAAGGGAATAAAGGGAATGCAGCAAGGTGAATAGAAAAAGAATGGGATAAAGCTGCCTAATTCTATGTTTATATAAGTAAGTTGTTATCAACTTACCATCTCGTTTTTAAAACAAGTTGTCATGTTACATCTTATTTACATAATATATAAAGAGAAGGGAATGCAGCAAAGTGAATGGGAAATGAATGGATAAAGTTGCTTATTTAGTGAAAGAGAAAGCAGGTTGGTGTGTCTTCTAACAAAGTGCTTGCAAGGAAATTGAAATTGGAAGTGATGTGCTTATGGGGTCAAGTTATTTACTTTATTAGACCATTCACCTCGTGAATGTAACACATCCTATATTCAAAGGTGTTGAAGGTACACGTTGGATGGATGGTCACATCTTAATCAAACAATTTTCAACCCCAATCACAATAATGATTTCCATCACCCTGTAAAATTAGTTTAATGCTAAAGTATTATTTTTGCATGGTACTGGCACAACGCTGTCGCAATTGGTTATTACCTATAGTCATGTCAAATATTTTAGGGCCACTTACACAAAAATCTAGATCTTTTGGTTAGAGCCTTTCACTATCACAACTTCCAACGGTTCAGCCGTGAGTTTCAGATCACTTATGATTTCCTGAAAGGCCGTTGAGAGATTCAACCTTGTGGGCCTATATTATTAATATTTTACTTTAAAATTTCTGACAAATAAGCTTTACCAAAGAGCTCTCAGTTTCATAACAGAAGTGGTTTGAAGTCAATAGAATAGCTGAACTTGAGAACCAGGGATCATGGATTTCAGACCAAGAATCAGGGATTGAAGCTGAACGAAATTGGAGAGTGGGATTGAAATTTTTTGAAAACAAAATTATTCTGCTTATATTCCTAATTTCGACGATTGAATCAAAGTTCGGTTTGTTTGATTTCATTGTGAATGACTGTTGCTGTGTCCTGAGACAAGGAGCAATCTTGATTTGTCATTTCAGTTCAGTGAATTTCTGTTATCCCTGGTAAAGCGAAGCATGAAAAAACAGTGGTATTGAATAAGCGAAATATCGGATTGCGTGTGGCATTATATTCGATGTTATGAACATTTGGGCTTGTTCCTTGGAACTCAAAGCCTTTCACAGGAATCGGGGGCGCTGCCCATTGCATTGCCAAAAAAAAAGAGCCCCATCTGAAAGAGAATTTCCATGGTTTCATGAGGTCGTTTAGTGGTTTTAATGACCAGTCTCAGGGCGATGGCGAAGCCAGATATGCCATCTGGCGAGCCCAGCTCGGCACCCGATTTTGATCACCCGCCTCGAGGTTATGGTGAAACCGGAGGCGAGCCAAGATATGTCGTCGATGTTAGACTCATGATATCGGCCTCGGTAATTCTTCTTCTTCTGGTCTTTCTCGTCCTTTTTCTTCATGTTTATGCCACATGGATTCGGAGACAGTTTGCTAGGTTTTCCAGACGGAGTCGTTGGAGATCAGCTTCTAGGCGTCGTCGGGTTCATTTCACAGGTCGAGAACTGGCGAGGCTGCAAAATGTGGGGTTGGATCCTGCGATATTACAGACTCTGCCCTTGTTTCTTTACAAATCGCAGGATTTCACAGATGGTCTGGATTGCGCTGTGTGTCTGTGCGAATTCGATGAAAATGAGAAAGCCCGGCTTCTACCCAATTGCGGGCATAGTTTTCATGTCGAGTGTATTGACATGTGGTTTTTTTCTCATTCCACTTGTCCCCTTTGCAGAACCAGCGCCCAGCCCGATCAGCCAATTCCCCAATCCGCGAGAATGGAGCTAGAACTCCGAGTATCAGTTATGTCAGGGAACCGCGAGATAATTTGAATTCGGAGAAAGGGTAAACAGCAAGCTCTGCGACGTGCTGAGAAGAATAAGATGACAGAATTGGTGGATGGAAGTGAAGCGGTAGCAGACAGGCTGGAGGTTAATGAACAAAGAAATAATCGTGTGAGGAAATCGAGCCGAATTACACAGATGTACTTCTGGACATGTGAAAAGAAATAGATTGCTTGGATCGAAATCATAAAATGTAATGACTGAGCAACTTTGTAACTTGGTCCTTTTAAGCTGGATCTTATAATGAAAGTATTGAGTAATTGTTCTGTAGTCGATCTGAAAATGGAATGATTAAGTCTGTAATTTGATTTTTTGAAGTGTAGTGTTATAATGCAATCACTGGATAACTGTTGTTATGTGATTGAATCTTGATTGTGACCTGCTCTTGGTATCAAATTCGTATGAGTCTTTATGGATGGTGTGATTTTTAATTCACTGTGTTTCAGTATTGTGTTTCTAGAGTTTAATGTCCATGTCAAGTTTTCCACACATTTGTTGTCAAATCTGGTCAAATCTTGGTGAATCAGTGAGTATTAGAATGGGCAGGTTGGTGAATCAGTGAGTATTAGAATGGGCAGGTTTTGCAGGGAGAGGGTTGCATCAATTGTGGTATTACAGTTATGAGGTAGAGTTAATTATGGGCAGAAATATTTGAAATAATATATAGGGCCTAATGGTTAAGAGTACGTGTTTCCTCCCAAAAAGTCACAGGTTTAAAACGAGAGGGGTAGAGTATGAGATAGAGTATTTATAGCAAAATCCCTGCCCCACTTGTCCCACTTAAAATTGGACAATAATAATAATATAATTATTTTGATTGATATAATTAGTTGATCTATTTATTTTAGTTATAGGTACCTTTATTGGAGTTTCTTAATTAAAAATTTTGATCAAATGGTCCAAAATTAAATATGTCAGCGTATTCTTGTCATAGCCACTTGGTGTAGGTGTATAGATAGGGTACAAAGTTTGATGAAGACTACACTGGAGCTTGTCAACGTGATAGGATGGTCACACTATGATGTTAGGGGAAATTTTAATTTTTTTGTAAATATTTACATTTGGAAATGAGTTTTGTTATTTAGATGAATTATTTAAAATGTAAATGTAGTTTTAGTTTCCCTTATTTTGTGAGAAGGGGAAAGGTGTATAGATGGGATACAAAGTTTGATGAAGACTACATTAGAGCTTGCCAATGTGATGGGATGGTCACATGATGATGTTAAGGAAAATTTTAATTTTTTTTTAAATATTTACATTTGGAAATGAGTTTTGTTATTTAGATGAATTATTTAAAATGTAAATGTAGTTTTAGTTTCCCTTATTTTGTGAGAAGGGGGAACGATTCATCTTGTGACTCTTGGTTGCACATGTTAGCTTTCTTTATAAAGAAATGGGTGTTTGAAAAGAAGACTAGTATGCAGCAGAGCAGAAGAGATAGAGAGGAAGAGAGAAGAAGCTCCAGTGATAGGAGAAGAGGCAAGGCTTCTCCTCTCACACTGGAGCTTCTCCTCTCTCAGCCAGGAACAAATCTAACAGGTTTTTGACAACATTCAAACATGGTACTTTGTTTCTTTGATAATGCTCTATTCGTTGTAAGTACCACACAGTCACGACTCCATAACACAAAGAACATTGCTTTGTGTTATGGAGTCATGATTGTGTGGTATTTCCAACGAATAGAGCATTGTCAAAGAAACAAAGTACCATGTTTGAATGTTGTCTAAAACCTGTTAGATTTGTTCCTGGATGATAAAATCGTGTTAGCTTTGCAATCTGGAGAAAGAAAGGTGTGTAAAGTCATGGGTGACATTAGAAGGAAAGCTAAGACCATCTAGAAGTGGTTGGAAAGTCGGTTGAACCAAGCCGAGTCATTTAAGCTTTCCCAGAATTCAAAAATATTTCACAACGGCAACAGGATTTTGACTGTGCTGTGAAATTATTTTGCAACACCTACAACCAACATTTTCAGGGCTAAGTAAAGGGTCTTGAGAGCCTATTTGGCCTATTGGTTGTGCCATTTGGTAAATGTATCTCATGTGAGTTGAGTGAGGTTAGGAAAAGGATTGGAAGGCTTGAGAGAGATCTCTTATGGAATTTGGCAAAGGAAATTCACATTCTCTATTTTGACTGCATGTGTTTGAATTAATTTGTTGAAGTTCCAGAATGTGTTTAAAGATAGAGTTGTGAGCTATGAGTTAGAGTGTCCTTGGTTATTTCCAGTTGGCATAACCCCATCTATCCTCATCAAGTGGTATCAAAGCCAGTATAGCAACAAATTTAGGAAAGAACTTGTGAGGTGAACCAAAAGGAATTTTATGGTCTCTGTCATAAAATTGTAGTGCAAAAATAAAAAACCTAGATTGCTATAAAGCATATTTGAAGAGTCAAATATATGAGAGCCTAACTGATCTCCAGGTAGGACTCAAGCTTATTTGAAATGCATGAAGTGTCCATTAAGAATATTGGAATTAAAGTTTAGATGTTGATTATGTATGGAGGCCTTTTGGATAGGCTGTTTTGAAAGTATTTAATGAAATTGTGAGCAAACGAATTCCTTGAACATAATTTAACTTGACAAGGTTGAGAGGATACCTTGATATATCTTGAGGTTATGGAGGTTATTAGGAGTAGACTTGGACATAAAAGAACATAATGTTTTTTCAAGAGGAAATGGACTTTTCACCATTTTTATATGGAAAGTGGAAATAACTTTGGAAGACAAATAAAAAGAGGCTTTATTGGAAGAAGTAATGAAAAATTACAATACAACAATGATAGAGCTTGCAGTAGAAGACAATTGGGGAAAAACCCTAGAGGAAGTCATGTACTAGGGTTTGAATTATTGTATCAGTTATCTTATTTGAATTTATAGTTTGAGAAAGTGCACTGTTGGATGAGAATTTTCAAGGAAGATGAACAAAGGCATAAAGGAAAGGAGAAGGGAAAACATCAAGAAGAGAACTTGGTATTGAGGCAAGCAGAAAACCTGTCACAAAGAGTTAGAGAAGAAGAACCTTACAACAAGAGGGGAACAAGTTGAATCCTTAAGAAGACTAAGTTGGTAGCAGTTGTCATAGAAAGTAAGCAATGTCAAAAGAGAAGGAGCAGGAAAATATCTTAGATGAAGAAATGGTGACAAAACCCAACAACAAAATAAATTTGTTGAAAACTACGAAGAGGGAGTGATTGAATATGCAACAGGAAAAAAAATTGAAAGCAAAGGAGAAAGATTACTGAAGAAGAGGTTCTACTGCAGAGATCTTGGACAAGAGAAGATACCAGGAGGATGACTTGGTATATGTGACAAGTAGCAAGATTTTTATAGTGACAAGTAGCAGGCTTTTTATGGAAGGGCTTGTTGAGGCTCACTAGTAGGCAAGGAGAGATCACAAGAGGAAGATATGATGATGATTGTCAGCAAGGGTTCAGAGGAAAGTCACAAGCAAAAGGAGAAAAGTGCTAAAGAAGTTAGACTCAAAGGAATGAGTTATGAAGGATTGACAATGAGATGTCTGAGAGCATAACTAACTCATGTGAAATAATTGCTAGAAGAAAGTCAAGATGACCAGAGTTATGAGCAGGAAGAATGGTACTCAAAAGGAAGGTCTGCAACAACAAAGGGATGACAGCAGTAAGAAGAATTCTACAACAGTTGTTGTGTTTTCAAGAGAATATTGAACAATGAGTTGAGGATGATGGCAAGGAAACCTGGGGTAGAAAGTGAGGAAGAACAACAAATACTTAGGAGGAAGAAGGTGAGTAATTGCATGTAGAATCCAAAAGAGTAGAGAGTGTTCATATGAAGATTGTGGAGGAAGGGGTCAGCAAAAATACCAGGAGAAGACTAGGCACGAAAGAGCTTAGTATGGTATTTACAAACAGGTTTATGGAGTCATCTTATTACAGTGGCTTGTGTGCAGTTCATAGTGAGCAAGGAGAAGCTCACGTAAGAAGGATATTTGTGACTATTGAGAGTCATAATAAAGGTTGAGAGAGAAGTCATAGTAGATCAAGTGAGGATAAAATTGATAGAGAGGTAGTTGAAGTCAAATTACAGAGAGAGATGATGAGAGGACGTCTACAACATGATGAGTAAGACTAGGATTATAGATGAAGTCTCTGAAAGAAAGTAAAATGGAATTGTTGCAGGTGAATTTGAGACATAGATAAATGCTCACTTGGAGGAAAAAAACTCAAGGGAGTTGAGTTTTATCCATGGAAGAAATACCTAAGGGTCATGAACACGTGTGTCGATGATAATGAGGATGTTGTTATAATGGATGAAGCAGATGAAGATTTGATGAGCAACCTGAAAACACCAAATTTTAGCTAAGGACTGAATGAGAAGATGAAATTGACAAAAGGAAATGACTAATGTATAGTTGTTTGTATGAAGAGACAACCTATGATTATGAGGAAATTTTTAAGCAATGTATTGGCATGCTTGAACAATTCGGAAGAAAGTAAAGTTCATAGTTCACAACAAAAGCAGTAGAATAAGGTACAAGTTGAGTAAAGATCTGGTAAGATTTTTAAGTTTCACTCTACACGTGAGAGTAGACGAAGGTGAGGAGATTTGCAGCATCCTAGAGAAAACAGTGCTCCAAGGGTTCCACAGAAGAGGACTAGGAATATGCCAAAAGCCTAAACTCAGGAGAAATTTTGGTGAGGTATCGTGAAGCAAGGTGGACACATGTTATTGCAAAGGTTTGTTGCAGCTCACGAGTTGAAGTTGTTACGAGACGAACATATGCATATGACCACGAGTTCATATATTTTTTGTACATTGGGAGTCTAATGCAGGTGCATAGATGGGGCACAAAGTTCGATGAAAACGAGAACGGAGCTTGTCAATGTGATGGGATAGTCACATGATGATATTGGTAGAAATTTTAAATGTTTTGTAAATATTTACATTTGGAAATGACTTTTGTTATTTAGAGGAATTATTTAAAATGTAAATGTGGTTTTAGTTTCCCTTATTTTGTGAGAAGGGGAAATGATTCATCTTGTGACTCTTGGTTTCCCATGTTAGATTTGTTTATAAAGAAGTGAGTGTTTGAGAAGAAGAGTAGCATGTAGCAGAGGTAGAATAGATAGAGGAGAAGAGAGGAGAAACTCCAGTGCTAGGAGAAGAGGCATAGGTTGAGATCCCTGTGTTGCACATGCCCACATTGTATATTTGGACAAGATTAATGTATATTTGAGATTATCAGTGAGTAATATGTTTATGTGCATCTGTGTATTGTAATTTCTTTGTCTGTATATTATTAATGAAGTTGTTTGTCTTTGGGGAAATGTAAATGGCAAGGTGAATGAGTTAGAGATATGTGTGATGTTTGTTTTGATATGGAATATGAATGGATGAATGTATGAGAATTGTGATGTCTAAGTGACGTGAAATCCATGAAGTAAAGATATCAGGCCCCAAAATTGTTATATTTAATACATTTCATTGCCCATGATATATTGTTCCACTCCCTTGTTTTACCAATTTTTGAACCATTATTTAGCATTATCACCTCCTTTTTGGCATAATCATGCTAAAGTGCATAATACTTGAGAAGTTAACATGTCCTTATTATTTCTAGTCAAATTTCCTAATTTGTATATGTTTTATAAGGATTATGATCATTGAAAAAAAAACCACTAATCAAAGGTGTGTTCAATTCTTGCACTCTATAGGGATCTTGCACCAAGTATGTGGATTGCTTCATCATTCAACCTTGTCATGAAGGAAAATGTTAGCTAGAAGTGCAAGCAACTTTTAGATACTATTTTGGAGTGATTTGACAGTCAAAGGTGTGCTTATTATCTGCTGATTTCTTCCTGCACTAGTCTTGGGTTCCTACACCAATTTGGGGATTTGATAGATTGGCACACTTTCAAGGAAAACCAAAGATGGATTTTATCCAAAATGATGTTTTAACACCTCAACATCAGTGAAAATGGACCCAGGTCATACGAATCAAATTTTATAAATTAATTAATGCTACAGCCCCAAATTTGCATCACTTTTCAAACTTCCAAATTTCTCCTCGATTTACGTGCAAATGAAGAAGAATCTCAAAATTTTGAAACACAATTTTTGTTGAAAATATGGTAAATTATGATCCCTTCAAACAATTCTCAAAAATTTTGCATGGTCTGAGAGATACGCAGGCTTCTTCACAGGCAATTTGTTAAACATAACAATTTTCTAGATTTCAAAAGTAGTACTAGATTTACAAAAAAATGCAAAATCATGCAGCAAATCTAATCTCCTCAGTTAGTTAATGGTTGTAATAGACTTCCATCAATGGAAATATGTTGGGATCTTCATCCATCCTATTTTGTATTCAGTTTGTATTAAAAATAATTATATAAACAAAGTTATGGCTCTATGCCAAGCTAGGCAATTCTGATGTAAATTTGTTCTATCATAATCGATCCTGAGATCACTCTTCATAGGCCATTGGACTCTGGTTCTCTCCACAAAATTTAAATACTGGGAAGTGATTTATTGTGAAAGTTATTTCCAAGTTTTACTTTTCAATCCTTGTGCAGTTGGTAACTCTATAATTGAATCCTTTCAAGAAGCAATAAGATGGTTGGGAGGGCCCCACAACTCAACTTGTTGTCCTCCTTCATTGCCCTCCTTTGTGCTTATTCAGTAATAGAGGTTTTCAATCTGATTTATGTGTATGCTATCTCAACTTTTGGCATGTTAATATGTGTAATTACCTTGAGATCCAGAGGATTGTGATATGTTATTAGGAATAGTAACCGTGTGCTCTGCTTTTATAATTGAATCCTTTATTTACATTTATGTATGATTGTATATGGATATGGAGAAGTAGAATATAAGTTCACATAATTTAATTATCAAGGTCAAAATCATTGTGAATTCCATTTTTTTTAAAGCGCACTATGGCACTCCGTTTCATGGATTTATTTTCCTAAAAGTTATTACCCATAGTTTTGGTCTAGATTATTTTGTTGGGAAATTATAAAAAGTACATCATCGCATTTCAGAACTTCTAGATTCACTTTTATCTTGAAAATATCAAGCTTGGATTACGCATGGGAAAAAATACCATACCAAAAGTGAACTTACACAGAGAAATATATTGAAGGTTATTGTTTGTGTATTTTATCTTTTCATTCCCAGGTCTGAAGGGTTTGTTTCAACAATATGTGATAATTTCAGACCTGGTTGAAATTTGTGTAGATATGGAAATTAAATCATGCTTTTACGTTAAATATTGAGGCATGAATCAAGTTATATGTCATTGGTATTGAAAACTAGCTTATTTATGGAAGTTCAAGTATCAATGATATTTTTGTTAAGTAATTTACCCGAGAACACAAATTAATTATGGAGAATTAATGAGAGGAACAAATATAAAAATAACCAGCAACAACCATAAACATATAAACACATGAGTTTATCCCGGAAAACCCCAAATCTGGGGAAAACCCCAACCTAATAAGATCTCATTAGCATTAGCCAAAACCCTGGCCAATCCGACCAAGTGAGCCATCACTACTCACCTCCAGGCCTACATTACAATGAAGTATTGGCAGCCTTTTATAGGCTCCATTACATGCAATACCATGGACCATAATACCATGGGTACACTATACCATGTGCCCAAAAACCACTACTATTTAACCAGGTTAACCTTGACTCAAACCCGAGTCAATTTTACCTTACAATTCCCCCCTTAAACTTGACTTGGGGTTCCTTGACTAAATCTAGCCAAAAACTTGCTAAGTGAGACAATCCCGCTCATTCTAGCTCTTACCCCCCTCAAAGTTTTTACCCAGGGTATTGTTAACCCGACATCCCCCCTATCACCTAGGTCTAACCCAAACTTTAGCAGTGATCGAGGGGTACACATGCCTTACCAGGTCTTACAGTAGTATGCCCATTTACATGTAAAAAAAAATTGACTCCATAATATTTTGTTTTCCCTTGTTGTTGTCTTTGTACATATGACATTGATGTCCATATAAAAAGAACCCATCTACCGGATCACATGGGTCACCAGCCGCTGTAACCGCCAGTTATCTAGGTGTTCTTTTTAGATACATGATTCATCAATTAATTAATCCATATGCACATATCCTCCTCATCCACTTTTATGTGTAGCTCATTTACACCGTATCTCCTTGTTCCTGTGTGCACTGAATCCAACTCTAGTGCTACCACCTGTATTCCACAGCTCAAAGTTGATTTCCATGACATTTTCCAAACTCCATAACTATTCTTTTGCTAGTGAAACCACACTCCTCTATCATTCAAAATTTAACTTCAATCCAGAGACCACCTTCTTAAAAGTTCCTCTGCAGAACTCAATAAAAATATGTTTAGGGCATGCATGGCTTACACACTCCTCCTCCTCAGCACGCAGCAACTCACGGTCTAACACGCAGCAAAACGCGCTCTAGTCTCCTCCTTGCAAACCGTGTCACCTCTGCATTGATGTTTTTTTTCCACGCAGATCACACCGCAGGTGTTGCCCTCCTCAGGCAGGGCAGACCCCACACACGCTCACCTCTGGTTCGATGGCTCTGGAGATGAAATTAAATTTTGAAAGATAGAGGAGTGTGGTTTCACTAGCAAAAGAATAGTTATGGAGTTTGGAAAATGTCATGGAAATCAACTTTGAGCTGTGGAATACAGGTGGTAGCACTAGAGTTGGATTCAATGCACACAGGACCAAGGAGATACGTGTAAATGAGCTACACATAAAAGTGGATGAGGAGGATATGTGCATATGGATTAATTAATTGATGAATCATGTATCTAAAAAGAACACCTAGATAACTGGCGGTTACAGCGGCTGGTGACCCATGTGATCCGGTAGATGGGTTCTTTTTATATGGACATCAATGTCATATGTATAAAGACAACAACAAGGGAAAACAAAATATTATGGAGTCAATTTTTTTTTACATGTAAATGGGCATACCACTGTAAGACCTGGTAAGGCATGTGTACCCGGACCATCGAGCCTCCCCTCAAACGATTATCCATCCGTCCACTCTCTACCAACCAGGATTCTCCGCTCCAATGCGTTGGAAGCACACGCCTTACATGGAAGCACCACCTGCCTCGAGAGCTTGCTCTTCCCAGGTCAACTCCTCTTCACCGTGTTGGGACCAGGACACGTCCATGAAGAATCTGGAGCACACCGCCTGTCTAACCGAGCTCATCCATGGATCCCATCGTGATATTACCGGGGCCCACCACCTTCGTTCGGCATTCCGAGAATTCATCCACTTGGCTAACTTCGGGGCATGGCTCTGATACCACTTGTTAAGTAATTTACCCGAGAACACAAATTAATTATGGAGAATTAATGAGAGGAACAAATATAAAAATAACCAGCAACAACCATAAACATATAAACACATGAGTTTATCCTGGAAAACCCCAAATCTGGGGAAAAACCCAACCTAATAAGATCTCATTAGCATTAGCCAAAACCCTGGCCAATCCGACCAAGTGAGCCATCACTGCTCACCTCCAGGCCTACATTACAATGAAGTATTGGCAGCCTTTTATAGGCTCCATTACATGCAATACCATGGACCATAATACCATGGGTACACTATACCATGTGCCCAAAAACCACTACTATTTAACCAGGTTAACCTTGACTCAAACCCCAAGTCAATTTTACCTTACAATTTTGATATAAAACTTGATGTGCAACTTCGTTTCTCATAGGGGTATATGTGTGGATCATTGTAGGGGAATGCACTTGAAGGGAATACAATTTTCAAATCAATGACCTTCAACTCTTATTAAAAACTTTAACACAATGCTTACCATCTCCTCATAATTGCAGAATATTGATCCTTTGTAGTTGTGTTATTTTCTCAAGATTGAAATTCAAAGTGCGAATTGGAAATGTAATTTATTAAGCCTTTGTGATTGTTGGGTGCCACTCTATCTTTATTTTAAGTGCTAATTTATGGAAATAGAGTGCATGCTTTTGCATTAGTGAAATTGTATCATGGCTACGTTTTGCGCTACTTTATGAATGTCATTGAGTAAATTCTCCGAAAGTCATATTTCTTTTTGGGATTTTGATTGGATTTAATTTTTATATCTGGATATACCACTTTTCATAAAATGGTGAGTTTTCTCTAGAATTTTGAAGAACACTAGTTTTACAAAAAGCCAAGTTTAAGATTTCTTCATGAAAAAAACACTGACATTGAATCATTAACCTGTAATTGCTTTAGATGAATAAAATAGAGTTATGCTTTTAAGGTTGTAGAATGTTCTTTGTGCCTTTTCTCATGAGGTAGTCAATTTTAGAATTCAGTTGTTGATGACAGTTGGAGTTTGTGTGAAGGTTTGAATAGAGTACTTCTGGATCTTAATAAAAACATTGTATGTGATGCTTGTCTTGCACAATTAACACATTACACTTAGATTAATTTAAGCATATTTTATACAAAAGTAGTGTAAATAGCATTGAATGTAGATTTCTAATATTATTGGTTCCTTATCTTGGATATTGATTATGGTTTATAGTTATTTTTATGGTATGTCAAAGAGCTTGAATCCAGATTCCTAATAATTAGGGCTTACTCCTTAATTAGGGTTTTCTTTACAAGTTATTGGTGATTTTCAAGATTAATGTTTATGTTAGGGTTCACCCCTAACTCCTTTATTTATGGAATAAGCCCAAGGGGCCTCGTCAGAGTCATAGTTAGTTAGTTGAGTTAATAAAGCTTGTAAGCAGTTATCTACATTAATAATAAGTGTAAGTGATTGATTTGCATTATAGAAAAGGGACCAAAATTAGTTATAAATGAGCCATAGTTAATAAATAAAGTGGTTAACCCATGTTATGCAAGGGACCACTACTAGTTAGGGTTTTGGATGTCATAAAGCTATAAATAGTCTTAGATAGCAAGGGAAGAAGCATCGATTTTTATTGTAATTGAGCTCTTCTATGTTGGAGGTTGCCCCATCGAAGAGGCAACTGAACATTGTATTATGTTTCTAAATAATAAAATATCTTTGTAGCTTGTCTCAATTCATGAGATATTTTTGTGTCTCACAATATTGTTTCATATACCACTACTACAATTTAACTCTAATTTTCACAGGATATTTGGAAATATCAAGCATTTTGGATTTCGGCCACTGTAGTATTGATCAACGGGGAGTAAAAATCCTTTCAAAGTAGAAAAAGAAAAATAAATATTGGGCCATCACATTATGGTTTCAATAGATCTAGCCCATAAGATTCAGGGCGATGAGTTGATCGTAGTGGTACCATTCACCTGTAAGCCCCCAATTTTCATGCAGTCCCAAATTTTCCCAACACAACTTCAAGTCACCCACATCACTAGACTCCTAATCATTCCCTCTTTCCAACCATACCACTCTTAATTAAGCTCAAAATTTGACCGAGGCTAGTGTATGCATGTTACTAGGTTTCAAGTTATGGCTGTGGAGAAATTCGAAGCCCTTGAGAAAAAATTAAATGACTTTCGAGCATCCCTTGTGATCCAAAATGGATCTTGGATAGACTTCTAAGTCTAAAGTGTTCCTCACAGAGGAAAATGAAAGTCTGAGGATGCTCCTGGAAATAGTCTCTCTGCATATATCTTTTCATTCTGAATCTACTGCAACTTGAATGGGCTAAAATGGACTTCGGATGATGAAATTATCGTAAAAAGAAGTTTGCCTTTGTTCCTTTGAAAAGAAGGCAAATTCTTCCAAAAATGGGCTAAAGGCCTTATAAAGGAAAATTGCATCGCAAAAGGTTCAAAAGTTGGACTTAAGGCCAGGCGGAAGGGACCCCCGATCAGCGATCTCTGACATATCACAATCGGAGGCAGGCTATATGCGATATCGAAACCCCAGGCAGCACGACATGTGATTATTCGACTGTCGATTATCGGATCAACGGATCGGCGTTGGTATATTCCATGGTATAAGGGAAGAACCCCTAGGCCACAGCAAATATGATATGTTGATAGCGACGTGCGATCTCAGCCGTCGGATCAGGAAAAGGGATCAACGGTTTAGATTTAAGCGGCGACTGGCGATCAGCGATCCCCTATGCCAGGGCCAACGTGAATGTGATAGTGATATGCTGATAAGGGCCGGACCCGATGGGTTTATAGACCCGATTTCATAAATTTTGAAATCTGGGAATTCAGGATTTCTGTGTATTCCCGTGTATTGAGGTTTTTAAACCTCCCGCCTATGCGATTGCAATATGTCGATGAAAGGCAGACCCAATAGGGTTTATAGGGGTGATTTCATAATGTTTGAAGTCTAGATTTCGCGCCCGATAGTGTATTTTTGGTAAATCTCTGTGTATTGTAATTTTGTTCCATTTTCGTGTTTTGCCTGAAGGAAGGCCCCGATTCCTTTGTAACTGGCCCTGATCATTATACCACATTGCAAGCGGGCATTTTATAGACAATGATGCGTTTATAACGTGTAGAGAGCCACAAATCCACAAAGCCAGATGGCCAGTTGAAGAGACAAGGAGCAGAAGAAGCCACAGAGGAATGATTACGCACAGAGAAACAGACAGGAAGCCGCAGAGCCGGAATAATGCCTCAAAGAAGCCACAGAGCTCAATTGATGAGGTAAGTTGGAAAAGTAGGCAGCTGAGGGAGTTTTTGGAGTCGCTTGGAGGTCGAGCAAAAAACCAGAGAGCTGAAAGTTGGTTGTTGGAAGGTTGCTGAAGAGTCGCTTGGAGGTCAAGAAAATTATAGAGGCACGCAGAGGCTGAGAGAGAGCTCAGAGAAGCTAGAGCTGAAGAGCCAGAGCCAGAGCCAGAGCTAGAGCCAGAGCCACGAGACAGAGCCAAGAGCCAGAGCTAGAGCCAGAGCCAAGAGCCAGAGCCAGAAAGCCTAAGAGCTTCAAAGCCAGGGATAAGACGGTGTTCTAAGCCCATTGTGTTCTATGTAAACCATTGGAGTTGAGAGTGGAGCTTGTAAAAGAACTTATGCCATAATCCCAGAGAGCCTAGTTGAGTTGACTAGAGCTCAAGGAGACGTAGCCAAAGAGTTTTGGGTGAACTCCATATTATATTGTTGTCTTATGCGTTTGTTAATTGCTACATTGTTCCACTGTTATATGTTTTATATCAGTTTAAGAAAATAAACTTACAGCACATAAACAGTTTTAAAACAAACATAAGCATACACCTATTTTCAAGCATTATTAATTCCGCAATTGGTTAATCACTATATCTTGGGAATATTTAAGCTTTGGAAGTGGGAGAGGTTCTTGTAAGCTTAACAAGAAGCCTTTAGTGCCCCATTTTCAGATCAGGTGGTATCAGAGCCTGAGATTGATTAACCCCACCTTCAGGAAGGTGATATCAAAGCTGGTTATACCAGAGCAAGTGGTATAAGATCAGAATGCTTGATTAACAAAGAAAAGATTGCTTGTCTGAAAGGTGTTTGGGCAATCAAGGATTGATTGTCTGATTGATTGTATGCTTGGTTACAGACTGACTATTGCTTGAGTTTGCAGAGGTGAAGGGAAAGCTATTGATAGCTCAGTCCAGGAAGGACAAGAAGGAAGAAGGGTTGAAGGCATTCTTCTTATCCCAAAGGACCTCAAAGAAATCCTTGAAGCACAAGAGGTTTGTTGCAAAAGGTTTCTTGAATAAGCTCTTTATTAACCTTGTTTGAAGTTCTTTGTTCATTGGCATAATGACAACTTCTACAAGTGAATCCTCAAATTCCTCCTTCATCACAAGATTCTTT
Source organism: Pinus tabuliformis (assembly GCA_031772625.1). Classification (NCBI taxonomy): domain Eukaryota; kingdom Viridiplantae; phylum Streptophyta; class Pinopsida; order Pinales; family Pinaceae; genus Pinus; species Pinus tabuliformis. Next base: position 789,115,875 of record CM062815.1, read on the forward strand.
GATGGAGACATGAAGCAAGACTTGTTCATCATGATGGACAAGGTAAGGGAAATGTATGAGGATGGAAGGAAGCACAGCATACTTAGAGAGTAGTTGAATTCTGTGGAGGAAGAGAAGCAGTTGCTTTCTGACAAATTGCAGGAAATGGAGAGGCAACTTCATATTGCAAATATGAACCTGAAAAGGATGCATGAGTTGGAGGCATGGCTCTTTGTTGCCAAAGAAGCCTTAGTCAAGTATCAACTTGAAGAAGAGGTAAACAATTCATGTTTGTCTTCAAATTCTTCTAAGAATGCTTATATTGGTTCTTTTGAAAAACATACCAGAGGGATAGGTTCCAAGTTAATGTCCAAGATGGGCTATGAAGGAAAAGGCTTCGATAAACATGCACATGGTATTGTTGAGCCAATAATGGTTGAGGAAAGGCCTAAGTATTTGGGTCTTGGATATGGACAGTCTTATGGAGAAAGTTCCAAAGCTACCATGAAGGCCATTGAAACAGTTCCAAGAAGGAGTTTCATTTCAGGTCTTCTACCTCAAGAGTGTGAAGATTGTATTCAAGAGGAATGCAATAGCTTGAAACATCATTTGCAGGATGCAGATGTTCAGAAGCACACACTTGAACCAGAGAGTTGTGGAAACTTTGATAGCCTTGAAGAGATTGATGGTGTTCCAAAGGGAGCCACTTCTTCATTTGATTCACCTCCTCATGAAGGCAACAAAGGTGAAAGAGAAAGGTATAAATCTAGTTCTAATCATCTTCCTTTTGATTTTGCAAAGCATGATAGATTTCCACATAGATATGGGAAAAGAATTGCATGTTCCTTTTATGGTTTGGATAACCATAATGTTTCTAGATGTTGGAAGAGGATAGCCACATGCAGGAAACTTTTGAAGGAAAGGAAGCAAGTAGCCAAAGTTCCATTGGACAAGGCAAATCATGTTGTCAAGAGAATGCACATGTGTTGCACTTACTGCCATAAGCAAGGGCATCTTGCTGAAAGGTGTTGGACTTTGAATCCAGCAATGCTTCCACGAACGCTGAAGAAGGTGCAAAGAGACGATGGCAGAAATGGAAAGGAAGTTTCCATGAATGATGTGTTTCAGGGTGATTCACATGTTGATGCTAATGTGCAAACAAAGGAAAGACCTTTGAAATAGATTGGTAAGAAATGGTTAGAGTTCTTATCCAATTAAAGATTGCATGTCTTTTGATTTGATGCATCTATTTTCATTTCTTTGTTAATGGAATGCAAGTTTCAGGATTTTACCAAGAAGGTGAATGGAGAAGTTGAGTAGGAGACTCACTGTGTTGCTACAATATTATATTTCATTTCATCTTCGAAAGTACAGTGTGCTTAAGTGAAAGTTGAAGGATGAAATGCATGCATGAGCATGATATGCATGAACACAGGAATGATGATGATTTCCTTGTATTTGAACATTTATGTGTAATTAACTTGAAGGGTTGATTGCTTTGTTGTAACATGCATGTAATGTTGACTTGGGAAAATTTAACTTGGTCTCCAAGATGGAGATAATGATGAAGTGTTTCATCTTTTGAAAAGAATCCTTGAGATCTTTTCTACATGCTTGACTTGAAGGGTCATTTGTCTTAAAGGCACGTTTTGTGGGCTTGTTATTTAGTCCATCATTTGTATGCAGATGTAAAACATGGAGGTGTTCACAAGATGTGAAAATCTATTTCTTTTGTTGAAGCAGAAGTTTAGGCCATCCAGTTGTTGTCTGTATTTCTGTCGTTCTTAACAGTTGTTGTTGACAGCTTTTCAAACAAGTACAAATGAAAATATTGTGAAGTAGATGTAACTTCACATTGGTTTGAGCCACATTGGATTAATGATCAAGGAATAGAAGTTCAAACTACCTTATCTAACCTTCTCAGCAGGAGTTATGCATGAAGTCAAGGAGGAAAACAATTCTTCCCAAGAGGACCAATACATCAAGGAAGGAAAGTGGTCAGAGACTTTGCTTCAGAGGAACTATGCAAGGCAAGTGTATGGAGGCTGAAAGAAGAGGGTGTTGTTATTCTCATTTACTGTTCAGATCAGTATATCAGTCTTTTGGAGACCAAAAGTTCTTTTAGTGGGAAGGCGTGATCCAAAATGGATCTTGGATAGACTTTTAAGTCTAAAGTGTTCCTCACAGAGGAAAATGAAAGTCCAAGTATGCTCTTGGAAATAGTCCCATTGCATAGATCTTTTCATTATGAATCTAGTGCAACTTGAATGGGCTAAAACGGACTTCGGATGATGAAGTTATCGCAAAACGAAGTTTGCTTGGGCTAAAGGCATTATAAAGGAAAACCGTATCACAAAAGGTTCAAAGGGTGGACTTAAGGCCAGGTGGAAGGGACCCCTGATTAGCGATCTCCAACATATCACAGTTGGAGGCAGGCTATATGCGATATCGGAACCCCAGGCAGCACGACATGCGATTATGCGATTGCCGATTATCGGATCGGCGGATCGACGTTGGTGTATGTCATGGTATAAGGGAAGAACCCCTAGGCCATAGCGAATGCGATATGCCGATAGCGACATGCGATCTTAGCTGTTGGATCAGGAAAAGGGATCAATGGTCTAGATTTAATCGACGATCAGCGATCCCCGATGCCAGGGCCAATGCGATTGCAATAGCGATATGCCCATAAGGGCCAGACCTGATAGGTTTATAGACCTGTTTTCATAAATTTTGAAATCGGGGAATTCGAGATTTCTATGTAGTCCCGTGTATTGAGGTTTTTAGACCTCCCGCCCATGTGATTGTGATATGCCGATGAAAGGCAGACCCGATAAGATTTATAGGGGCGATTTCATAATGTTTGAAGTCCAGATTTCGCACCCAATAGTGTATTTCCGGTAAATCTCTGTGTATTGGAATTTTGTTCCATTTTCGGGTTTTGTCTGAAGGAAGGCCCCAATTCCTTTGTAACTATCCCTGATCATTGTGCCACACTGCAAGCGGGAATTTTATAGACAATGATGTGTTTGTAACGCAAAGAGAGCCACAAAGCCACAGAGCAATATGGCCAGTCGAAGAGACAAGGAGCAAATAAGCCGCAGAGCTGTAGAGAAACAGACAGGAAGCCGCGGAGCTAGAAGAATGCCTTAAAGAATCTAGAGAGCTCAATTGATGAGGTAAGCTGGAAGCGCAAGCAGCCGAGGGAGTTTTTGGAGTCACTTGGAGGTCGAGCGAAAAACCAAAGAGCTGAAAGTTGCTAAAAAGGGTCGTTGGAAGGTTGCCGAAGAGTCGCTTGGAGGTCAAGCAAATTACAGAGGCACGCAGAGGCCAAGAGAGAGCTCAGAAAAGCCAGAGCCGAAGAGCTAGAGCCAGAGCCAGAGCTAGAGCTAGAGCCAGAGCCAGAGCCAGAGCCAGAGCTAGAGCCAGAGCCATGAGCCAGAGCCAAGAGCCAGAGCCAGAGCCAGAGCCAGAGCCGAGAGCCAGAGTGAGAGCCAGAGCCAGAAAGCCTGAGAGCTTCAGAGCCAAGGATAAGATGGTGTTCTAAGCCCATTTTGTTCTGTGTAAACCAATGGAGTTGAGCATGGAGCTTGTAAAAGAACTTATGCCATAATCCCAGAGAGCCTAGTCGAGTTGACTAGAGCTCAAGGAGACGTAGCCAAAGAGTTTTGGGTGAACTCCATATTATATTGTTGTCTTATGTGTTTGTTAATTGCTGCATTGTTCCATTGTTATATGTTTTATATCAGTTTAAGCAAATCAACTTACAACACATAAACAGTTTTAAAACAAACATAAGCATACACCTATTTTCAAGCATTATTAATTCCGCAATTGGTTAATCACTAGATCTTGGGAATATTTAAGCTTTGGAAGTGGGAGAGGTTCTTGTAAGATTGACAAGAAGCCTTTAGTGCCCCATTTTCAGATCACCTTAACAACAAATTCACACAAGTATTGGAATCCCTAAGGAAGTATCATGAACCCATGAGGGAAGAACACATTGTTGATGCACACACAAAAGCAGAATCCAACCATCACATTCATTTCCATGGAGGTAACCAATATTCGAACCACTAGAAACCCAATTTGGACATGTACAAATTTGATGGCTCTAACTTGATAGTATGGGTGGCACAAAAGGAACAATATTTCCACCTTAATAGCATCTAGGATGATTAAACTAAACTTCATGTGGGAGATCTTTTCTTGGATTGAGAGTAATGGTATTGGTGGTAGTGGCATTAGAAATGTTATCCAGGGAGGTTAACTTGTACCATGTTCTCAAAAGCCATTTGTGACCGCTTTGATCGAGAATCTCACTTTTTGGGTCATCCGCTAAGCTCAGGAAAATGGGTACAGTACAGGACTACATTGCAGCCTTTGAAAAATTAGCCATCTGGAATGAAGGAATAAGATATGCCTTTTACTTGGAATGTTTCATCAGTGGCCTAAAGGAATCTATCCAAGCCCATGTCTGAATGAATCACCTAACTACTTGGTTGGAAGCATACAACAAGGCCTTAGAGGTAGAAGTCCCTTTAAATTTCCAATCCATTCATATAAATTTTATTGCAAGGGAACATCCCTCCCTAGCTATGGGCCCCACCCAAACATTTAAAGTTCAAAAGTTGTCGCCGACATAGATGGTCAAAAGAAGGAAACAAGGGCTTTGCTACTTCTGTGATGACAAATACTCCCTAGGACATAAATGCAAGGAACCAAAATTCTTTCAAATCAACGTTACTGAAAACAACTATGTCAATGAAGCTCCATCCACTGAAATACCTGAGGAGGAAGAGGTTGAAACCCTAATATCCCCAGACACTGATACTAAAGCTACACCAAATGATCTAGTTATCTCTCTCCATGCCCTGGCTGACATTTCTTCTCCCCATTCTCTCAAAATACGAGGATTTCTTAAACATCTACCAGTAGTGGTGTTGATTGATAGTGGAAACATGCATAACTCTGTCCATAAGAGAGTAGCATAAGTCATCCATTGTTTTTTCAGGGTCGTATCTAATTTTGAAGTCCTTATCGTTGACGGGGGGACCATGAAATGTGAAGGATGTTGTGAAAATATTAAGCTTCAAATGGGGGATTATCACCTCAAAACCCCACATGTTTGCTATTGAAATGGGTGGTTGTGACATTGTCTTGGGTGTTGGATGGATTCCACACTAGGCACTATCACAATGGACTTCCAAGATTTATATATAAGCTTTAAGTAGAACAACCACATTCATACATTATAGGTACTTCAGGTGGGTGCTCCTACTATCCTCGGCTCACATCGAATGGAGAAGCCTTTAAGAAAGGGCCATCATGGGATAGTAGCACAATTTAATGCCATCCATGCCATTGAATCCACTCCTCCTAACATTCATCTTGATATGAAACAAGTATTGGATCTCCACCAACGAGTCTTTGACAAACCTAAGGAGCTCCCACCCTCTAGGGGTGAACATGATCATAGCATCTCTTTTCTATCGGGTACCCGACCGCCAAATGTATGCCCCTATTGATATCCTTTTGCACAAAATAATGAAATTGAAAAAATCATCAAGGAACTCCTCAAAGTTGGTGTTATTCGTCCTAGCACCAGCCCTTATTCATCTCTTGTGGTCATGGTTTTAAAGAAAGACAGTGAATGGTGCATGTATCCTAACTTTAGGTCCCTTAACAAGCTCACTATCAAGGACAAAATTCCTATTCTAGTAGTTGATGATCTACTTGATGAACTACATGGTGCCAAATTTTTTACCAAGTGGGACCTTTGCTCAGGCTATAACTAAATATAGATGAAGGAAGTTGACATTCTCAATATTATGATTTAATATATTAAATTAAATCAGAATCATTATTTGGATAAGAATCAATATTGGGGAGAGAATGGACTTCACATATTCTTCTATGGTTTTCCTCTTTGGCCTAAGTTTCCTGGCGGCTGCTACTAGCTTTGGAAGTGCTTCCTCTCACCTCGAGATGGACCAAATATTGGAAAGATATTGTCCTACCTTCTCAATGGGGGCATCGAAAAGGGGATTCGAGGAAAGCATGAGGAGCACTGGTTTCTTTTCTAGTGTGGTGAGAATAGAGTATGGATAAAAAATATAGGTGACAAGTCTACACTATGTCCAATCTTCTTTCTTTCTAAGGGTTTTATTAGCCAGCAACTCCTTATTCCCCATATCTACATACAAATTCCTTATCGCTCCTAAACCTCTTTCTCCTTCGGAAGGAAAATATACATTAACCTTTACTCAACTTGTGGATTGCTTTATGTCAGCTCTGTCTAGTATGAGATCTAGGTCATTGACTTATTTTTCTCTATTTTATTTTGAAAAAAACAATGGGAACTATCTTCAGCGACATTCCCTCCGGCTCACACTCCCTTTTTCTATATACTACCGACAAGATTTTTATTGACCGTTCAGAAAAGGGGGCTTCTCTATCGTCTATGGCTCTTCTGAAGGATAGTGGCCTTGGGGTTCCTCCTTCAAGGCCTTGATCTGAGGCATATTATCCACTGCCATAGAGTGAACTAAAATTATTTTTCCAAATATTTATTAAAAACCTCAGCGTGAAGACAAAAGCATTTTTAGTTAAGGAAAATTTTATTGTTTCATCTCTGAAGTTGATGATTCAAGGAATATGGGGATTGCCTGTAAATATCCAGTGCTGTCAATTTGTAGGGATAGTTCTGCTAAATCCCCTGCAACTCAAAGAGAACATTATTGTTAAAAATGCATCAATAATACTAAACCTCAGGCTGTGTGGGGGAGAAAATGGAGCCAAGGCCTCAAATGTTCCCTCTGTATTCTTCAAGGATGATGTCCAAGAGAAGACCTATGCCGCCAAAGGAAAAGTTTTGTTCCCTACATAATAGTGTCAAAAATTTCCTCCAAGTCCATATATTGTGGACCAAATGGAGTAAGCTCCATCTATGGAGGTACAAAACCCACAGATATCCTATTTATTCTATGCACTAGAGGCTAAAGCCATTATATGCATATTTAACGGCTTATGGTCAAAGTTGAAGCATTACATAAGTGAGTGTTCACTTCTTAGACATCTAATTGTGATATTTACCACTGCTTTAAAGGACTTTTCATCATCCAATTCGGCACACAAAAACAACTGTATTTTGCTCCCTATTAAGAGCCATGGTTCTGGGGTAGCGTCGGTCTATAAATTACTCCATGGTTCCCTAGTTTTGATGCAACATCCATGGTAGTTACTTCCATGCAAGTTTGGGTTAGGCTTCCAAACCTACACTTTCCTTTTTGACACCACCAAATTCTTGAAGACACTGGGAACAAACAATGCAAATTTAATAAAATGGATCTAGAGAGAACATATAAAGGAATATTCACATTTGCTAGGATTTGTGTGGAGATAGAGCTCAACAAAGGATTATCAGCCCACATCACCCTAAAACATAATAATTTTCAGTGGACACAAATTCCATGGGGGCTTCACTAGGGAGGAATACCATACAATGTGCATTGATATTAGGGGATACATATTGAGGAAAAAATGGCATAAGATATTGAGCATATACTAGGGGGTAAAGAGTTTTCATATTGCCAGATATAAAACATGGAGCTCAAAGTTAATGAAAAAATGTAAAGGGGTATAAAAAATGTTAATGAAAACATAGAAACCGACAATATATAGTGAAAGTCAGGTTTTTTAAATTGGGAAGTTGTATTGGGTTCGTATTATTAGGGGGTTAAATAATGTGATTTTTAGAGGTATTTTCCAATACTTAGTCAAAATAAGGGTATTGTTTAGTATGCCACGAACACATGTAATATGTTTGAGGTTCATTGAGTGAAGCCCCCGTGACAAATTCTAGATTATGAGAATACGACCTTTAGATGTCACGTGTGATTTCAAACAAGTCATCTTCAGAACACATGCTCTCTCGCGAAGAAGATCCCACAAAAGAAAAAGAAGCAGCCAAATACATAAAAGGATGACAATTTAACGAATCTACACATTCGGAAGATGAGGACAAGGAAAACTAATAGACACAACTTAAACAAACCAAAGACAAAATGGAGGGGGAGACTGCGGTACAGGACGAATCAATCACTCCACCTCTAATGAGTACATAAATATAAAATCATTAGCCTTTAATAGGTCAAGGAGGCACTAAACACGCAGATGTTGCAGAGTCCTTAGATTCAAACAAAGAATCTCCACATCTAGATGGAGGTAGAGGACTTGCTTTGGTTCTAATTGATCTAGATCCTGAAGGAAGGAAAAAGGAAAAAAAATAGCTCAATTTTTTATCCATAATCTTATTTTTCTCTACTTTTTGTTCTTTTCTTTGGCATATGCTCAGTGGGTTTGGGTCATTTATAGCACCATATATGCTCATATTATATGCTCTCTATTGTAATTTCATGTCCTCTTCATGTCTCATACTACATACACACTATGTGTGTCTTCAAAATGTAATTTTTATTTCCCTTAATAAAAATTATGGATTTTCTGCGGGAAAAATAAATAAATACATAAATAACAAATATACAAATAAATAAATAAATCTTAATAAATATTATCTATCTTTATTTTGTTATCATACTATTTTGGTTTAATATTTTTTTATTATAATAATTTTTCCTTACATATTTTTAGTAAATATTAATTTTACACCCCCCCCCCCCCCCCCAACACACACACACACACACACATATATATTCAAAAATAAACAAGGGTAATAGTTACAAAGTAGCATAGTCCCTGCATCTACCGCTAATTAATTGATTAATGCCATGAGAATTTCCATCTTTGCACATGCTTCCTCCGCACAGCCACATCTAGATTTGCTTCCTTCGCACAACCATGACTCTACACTACAGCAGGTTCATATGTCTAAAAAGTTCCGATCACAATTTTGGTTCAAGTATACACACTAACATTCATGAATACGAGGAAAACCACTCCATCCTTAGCTTCCACCATGGAATTACCTCCATAAATTCTCAAGTACATGAAGCAAGTCAATTATTAGCACTATCGATCTAACTTTAGTGGATCTAGCAGTATTGGAATCAAAGCAAGTATCAAAAGGCTTTACAAACACCACACGATAAACTTAGAGGGGTCCTAAGTCTCTCTTTTAGTCTTATTATGCATTATGATTGATGCTTTTGTACCTGTATTATTTATAAAAAAACAATTACATCATATTGAAATTGTGTGACACGTAAACTTTGAAATATGATTTTGAGTAAAAATGTAAAAAGGATTTAATTCTGGCTATGTAGTAGATACATGCAATTAGCCACAGTTTAATTTTTGCACTTGAAAACACTTAAGAATATAAAAGAAATTGAGTGATTCAGTTGGATTTGGATAATTTTTGTTTAATGTGGTTTATATTATTCTTTAAGGGTTTGTTTTTATGATTATTAGAAATCATAAAACCCGCATTTCCCATCTGGTATATGCAAGAGAGATCATAAACATGTAGTGAGGGCTTTCCAGGTCTTGTTCGGGTGATTGTTACTTGTTTGAAGATTTATGTTGGCTGGTCCAAGAAATTGGTTGGCTACTCGAATCAAGCTTGGTTATTGCAAGCTGGTCAACTCATTAGTAGTGTCACGACCCTATACCTATGGTACTCTTTCAACCACGTATAGCGGGTGCAACACCACTATACTTTTGTTTTCACCAATACTAGAGTTTATGGACTACGCCTAACTCCATCACTTAACCAATTTTCCAATTCTTCAAGTGTTAGTAATGCAGCAAAATAACGTTAACTTCAATTATATTTATTCATGATTATGTAGCTGAAATCATAAACCATACAAGTATAATGCACATGTACTTGGGAGGGACAACTCCCGTAAAATCTTCCCGTATCAGCAGTATACAATAGTTCAATATTTTACAACTTTACAAAAATTTACAAACTTGCTACTAAGTCATGTAACCACCATCAGTCTGCACACTTAGACAAATATACAAAATCGTGCCCAACAGTGCACCCGCAGTTTTCGTTGTTTGCACTATTGGAAACCCCAAATTCCTTCTTGCAACAAGTCATCGCACCATTCTTCAATTGGGTTTGCACACTTATCTAGTTGGCCGCCCGCACTACACAGCACCCACCTGTAATGCAAGTCACCCGCGGGTCAAATCGGTCATCAGTTCGGGTCGCCCACTAGGTCAGGTTGCCCACCGGGTCGACTTCCCCACCAGGTCGGGTTGCCTACCAGGCTGGCTCGCCCGCTAGGTCGGTCTACATGTCTGCCCGTGCCCTGCGATGCCATCGTGTCGAGTCACCTACCAATCGTGTCTCTCGCCCACGCCCTGCAACTCTCCCCGTTTTGTTCCCACCGGTCAGGTCTACAGGTTGCACCGCAGTTTTTTCCACCCTGCAACACTATTCACCCAACGGTCTACCCGTAACTCACCCAGAAATCCCAACCTCATGTTCGGAAAAATTCCTATCTCCTTATGCCTCCATGGCTCGTCCCAAAACTCTATGATGTTCAAAGAAAGTTTGTGTGTTGATTGGTGAACCTCCACAATGCGTCCACCTAGTATTTATACATGTCACAATGCGTGTGCCAACAAAGCGTTGGGACCCTTCAACATCATCATGGGTCGGCCCATCCACTCCACCACATGTCGACATGTCTATCTTTTTAACACGTCGGACTCCTCCATCACATAACTCAAGTCAACCTCCGATAAGTTCAGCCTACCCATCGCACAATTTCGGCCAACACTTAACTTCTCATCACACTTCCGTGATAGGTTGCACAGGCCTCTCGTTCGCCTGTGTCACCCTCTGTCATCACACGACCTTCACACATCTCACCAAGTGCTCGCGGGTCTAGCCCGCCTGCTATGGGCATGCGCCCACCCATCGCCTTTAACTAATTCGCTTGTCTAACACATTCTCCATGTCACACATTGACTCGACTCGTGTAGCACGGGCCCCCATCGCACATGAGCGTGCCCGCTACAATTAGGTTGCCCTTAACGGAAGACTTCCCACCATTGCACAAATGCCCGAGTTGGTTAACACGGGTGCTCGGCATACATGAGCGTGCCTGACTCAACTCCTGGGCCTAACATCCTCCACCATTCTAAATATGGTTGTCGTCCTTGACAACTCCATCACATCATCACAAAGTGTCGCTAGCTCCAACATCTCCAAAATTTCCATGTTGCCCACCTCTGCTTCATCATCGCACATATCATCAAGGCTCATGACTCTATGAACGGGAAGGTATACTCAATCCATGATCATCAACCACATCTATTGCAATCTCCACATGTTGCTCCACCAGGGAAGGATGTTGTTATTTAGGGTAGCATCCGATGTGCTCTAAGCCTAAAATTTTGTAGGTAGGATTGCGCACATGGATTACAACAACACAGAAACCATTTTGGGAAATTCCACCCAGACATGATTATATTAAAATAATTAATATTTTTAACGGGGTTCCTAAGTCTAAACTTAGGAAAATTAAAAAATTAATCGGTATTAAATTAATTGTGGGTGAATCTTCTAGATAAAGACGGAGATCAAGTCAAAATAATCTGAGCCTTTGATTAGGAGTTAATTAGGATTTAATCTAGGCCATTGGTTGTCCAACAAGAAGATATAAGAAGGGGCTTGAAGGTCATTTGGAAAATACACCAAGAGAGATCAAGAAATTGATTTTCTGAAGTGAGAAGTTCTGAGGAGGAAAAATCGATTGAGAAGAATTCTTGTAGCAAAGGGGTAGTGAGAATCTGGAAGAAGGAATTTTCGGAGAATACGAGGCAGAGGTAGGACAGAAAGAGATCAAGAGAGAGGCTGACGTTGGCCCACGTAGTTCTACCGTAGAGACATCGCAATCCTTGAGTGTAAGTCAAGTTTCCTGCTAAGGAAAGTTGAGTTTCAGTTGTTGAAAGCCGGGGTGCGAGTCTGGGAGGTAGAAGATCGATTTTCTCATCCAACAGAGGATCCGAAAGAGGGGCAACATAATACCCATCAGGGGTGACGTAGAAACTATCGAGAGTGACACAGTTTTGCGCAGAGGCCACACAGAGGGTGACGCAGAGACTCCAGTTCAGCAAGATCAGTCATTGATTCTCTCAGTGACAGGGTGATGACATTTCCCTATTATTTTGTCCAGTATTCTCTATGTATCAAATTGCTAGTTGAGCATCCTATAATTGTACTCAGATTTTCTCCTGCATAATAATAAAACCCTCAGAGTTGTTGCACCGGTTTTCCCACATTTGGTTTTTCCGGGGACATTTGTCCAAAAATAATGGTGTCCTATGTGTTTGATTTTCCTTTCTTAGTTTCTATGTTTTAGAATCATATTTAATTTGGTGTAGGCTACTTCAGTAATTTACTTCAATATTTCAAGAAGAAATTTGAAATAAGTTTGTAATGTAATTTATGATCTAGGTGAAGTAGATTCAGTTGGTTGCAGTGGGATTACTGAGATTGTTAGACTTAAGAATTTTCACATGGTATCAGAGTTGTTGATGGGAAACAGGGGAGAGCAGATCTACTACTAGAGTAAGGGCCAACTTGCTGCAGCAAGCAGCAGTTTGAATCCCCTGAGGGATTTCGAAGTTCTAGCCAGGAGGGTTATATTTTCTAGGTTGTTTCTCTCTAAGTGAGTTGACATCGAGGTAAGACTTCCAGATCGAGAATTTTCCAAGGCAGAGGGAGCCACGTAGAGCCTCAACGCAGATTTCAAGGGACGCAGTTTTCTGCAAGCTGAGTGTTGGGCAGAAAAGTCATCAAGAGAAGGAAGAAGATTGCATAGTAAGGGACTACTTCCTCAGTGATTTCTTGCCGAGGAAATCAGCATTTCTCATTTGTTGGGAAACATAGGAACAACAGACTTATCATCTCCATCAGGGAGGGTGTAAGCCACTCTAAAAGCTATGCAGTAGGGAGAAAGAGGGAGTTGTTCGACAATTTTCATAGGATATATAAACCAATGGCCTGAGGAATCATGACAGGTTGGACGAAGCTTCCAACTACGTCATCTGGAAGGCTAGAATTTCCTTCCTTCTAAATGAGCATGCCCTCAAGATGTATGATGACAGTGTGGTGGTTGAACCTGCGGATGCAAATCCGCTAAAGAATTACAGAGCTAAGATGGTGAAGGCTAAGAGGATGATCCTGGATGGAGTCAAGGATCATCTAGTGTGTCACATTGCCGGCAGAGAAATTTCTACAGATATCTGGGATGTCTTGGCCACATTGTATCAGGGATCTTCTGAGCAGCAGAAGTTGTACTTATAGGAGAAGTTTATATCTGCTCAGATGCATAAGGGAGAATGTGTGGATCCATTCCTCACGAAGTTGAAGGAGACCTATTATGAGTTGTTGGCTGCGAGGCATACGCCTCAGGATTCGGAGTTAGTGATACTGTCTCTAAATTATGTCTCTTGTATCTTAGGCAGAGCAGCTTTGTCAAATTGGGATGAGATGTGGGCAGCTCTAAAACAAGAAGAGCCAAGGAGGGACCTGGTCAAGGTCAAACTTGATGGAAGCAGCAATAGCAGTGGGTCGAAGCCCAAAGTAGAGGAGGACAATAACGCAACCCTTGCATCGAAGGGATAACAGGGGCAATAGAGACAAAATAAAGATGTCTCCAAGGTGAAGTGTTTCAAAAGTGGCGAGATGGGACACTATGCATCCTAGTGTCCCTTGAAGAAAAAGGACAAGGATGAGAAGCACAATCCTAAGGTTGTTGTTGCTAAGATTGAATAGGAGGAGGAGCTCACCATGATAGCCAAGATACCTCTAGGAGGGAGGTGGGCTGATATAGAATTGTAGTTCCATAGAGCTACAGATGGGCAAGATCCTTGAGGAGCCCACCTCTTGGATCATCACCTTGCTACGAGAGCCCATGATCAGTAGTAGTGAGATGGAGGAGTTTTCAGTTGGTGCCATGGAGTGTTGATTCGACATATGTAGTAGGTAGTAGCACCAGAACGTGAATAGTGCAAAGTAGAGAGGCATAGTGTAGAGCTTCAACAAAGCAGAGGCTTCAAAAGATAGCATGGGACTAGCAGTAGTCAAGCTTTCAGCACCAAGATGTATCCACTGGATACTTGTCTAGTTTTGGACATTTTCAGTTGCTTCTCTCAGCAGTTGAGTTGTAGTAAGGATGAAGTGTTAGCGGCAGAAGTACTAGCAACATAGCAGATGAAACATTTGAGAGAGAGCTATAGTACAGATGTAGCATTGGGAGTGGCAGTGTTAAAGGCAACATTATAGTTGCAACAACAGTGCAGTAGTTGGTGGACAACATGTCGGATATCAGCAACACAGAGGATGATGCTTCAGAGTAAGAGCAGTATGTTGCTAGAGCACATTCCTCACTAAGAGGGAGTGTTGATTTGGGGTAGCATCAGATGTGCTATAAGCCTAAAATTTTGCAGGGAGGCTTGGCCAACATGCATTCCAAAGAACCCATAAACCATTTTGGGAAATTCCACCCAGAGACAATTATATTAAAATAATTAATATTTTTAATGGGGTCCCTGATGAGCCTCATAAATGGGTAATTATATGGGCTCATTTTACCCCCTAACCTAGTCAAATCAACCATCCTCTTAGCTTATTGTATGATTTTCTAATTATATTTATGCTTATAGAGTGAGTTGAGTTAGTTATGATGCCATGTGGTCTAATATGTGTTTAATGCAGATTATTGATGAATTTTGTGGTCAAAGTCAAGTATCCAATGGACAAATGGCAGCAATAAATTGAAGTGGACAAAGGAGAGGACTTATAGGAGGGAGCCTCCCTCATTTATTACTCCTCACTTCGAATTCCCCTTCATTCAGCTCGGAGTACAAGAAGCCAAGTCATGCATTAGTAGACAACCGAGCAAGTGGAGGATGACTAATGACTATATCGAGTTTTGGGAGCCAAGCCTCCTTAATTTTAAGGAAGCTATTGGTAGCTTCATTTGTATAAGTAGAGAGGCCTAGGACCTCACTAGGAGGGGATTTTTGGTTGGATTTTTGTTGTACTTTTGCTTATGTAAACTCTGCTCAACTTCGAGCTTATTATTTTGACAGTTTCATGTAATCTTGTTTGTGGAGGATGGGATGGATGATAAGCTGAACTGCTGTTAGAAGATATATGCTGCATAGACAACTGTCAGTCAATCAATGAGATGAAGTAAGAGATGAAATAAGTGCATCTAGAAAAACAGAGTTTTGCATCAAACTAATCTAAACTATGATCTATGAAAGGAAATGCTGAGAAATGATGCAAGCAAGGAAAGCATGAAAGAGGACTATTGTAAATAAAGAAGTGAGCATGATGAAGAAGTTCTGAAGCAAAGCAAAACTAGATTATTAACCAACTAAAAAGATGTAAACGCTAGAAGTCCTATGAATGAGGAAAATCTATGTTTTTGGGGCAGCAAGAGGGTCTTTGCCTCAGATCATGGTCCCAAAGGGAGGAAGAGAGGCCAAGGCACTGTTGCTAGCCTTTTGAATCTTTTCTTTACCACTGCTTAACCTGCTATAGAAAGCACAAATGGAAGCAAACTACTGAATCATCAAAAGAAACCTATTCTTAACCATGAAAGAAATACATCTAAACAAGAATCTAATCTACAACTGAAATAAAACATACAAATACAAGTAAAGAGGAGCTTGGCTACTTGGATTGGGCCCTAACCCAAGAGCTTCAACCCTCTTCCAACCTTCATCCACCTTTTCCACCCACTCTCACACCTTCAAAACAGCCAAAACTGCTCTCAGTCTCCTCCTATAGGCCTCCTGTAGAACGTTGTTTTTCCTCCTGTAGATTTCCTGTGTCCTCCTGTAGATTTTCTAGTAGGCTTTCTTTTGAAGGCTGAGTTTGGGAAAAGCCTCCAAAGGCCACCTGTGTTATGCTCTTAACCTGCAAAATGATACCCAAATACAGAATATGCGAAGAAAAGATACCCAGAACACAGAATAGCAATGATTTTATTATTCAGAGAGTAATGTTCACTTGCCTCTTCGAGGGGGCAACCTCCAATAGAGCAGAGCTCGATTACAAAATAAGACACGATGCTCCTCATAGGGAGTCTCTATCCTTTATATATGACTCATACATGCAATACCACGGGCCAATACCGTGGGTTTTATTAATACCATCTATCTAATACTACGGCCCATTTGCAACTAACTGTGGTTCCGTCATTAATTGTGGATTAACCACTTACAATTATTAATATGGGCTTTATTGACTCTTGACTATGACGTGATCCCATCACATAAATAAAGGGGTTAGGGTGGGACCCTAACATGCCCTCCCCCTTAAGACTAGCCTTGTCCTCAAGGCTGAAGCTGCGGAAACTACTGAAGAATAGTGGTCGGTTCCCAAGTTGCATCTTTCGGAGAGGTGTCTTTCCATTTGACGAGGACTTCCTTAATCATGCGGCCGCGCAGTTGCTTGTCTCGTGTGTCTAGGACCTGTTCGGGTTGAAGCCAGATGGACCCTTCTTCGTCCAATTCAGGTAGACTGGTCTGAATTCTGCAATTGTTCCCAATCACTTTCTTGAGGCATGAGACATGGAAAACTGGATGGATTTTTGCAGTAGGTGGCAAGGCCAACTTGTAAGCCACTTCTCCAATGCACTGAAGTACTTGATATGGTCCGTAGAATTTGGGAGATAGTTTCTGACACCCCTTGTCTTTGAGTGATGTTTGCTTATATGGTTGTAGCTGTAAAAAGACCTGATCCCCTTCTTGAAATTGGCGCTCTGAGCGATGCTGGTCTACCTGTTGCTTCATGCGGTTCTGAGCTTGATGAAGATTCTCTCGAAGATGGGTGAGCATGGTTGCGCGATGTTGTAGGAGTTGATCCATTGCTTGTACTTTTGAGCACCCCTTGAGATACGAAGTAGGTGAAGGCGGGATTTGACCATATACTGCTTCATAGGGAGTCATTTTGGTGGTGGCATGATAGTTGGTGTTATACCACCATTCAGCCAGAGGTAACCACTGTACCCAAAGGTGTTGCTTTTCTGAAGTGAAACACCTAAGGTAGGTTTCTAGACATTTGTTGACGGCTTCGGTTTGACCATCTGTTTGCAGATGATAGGAAGTACTGAGTTTTAGTTGAGTGCCTTGTATTCTGAAGAGTTCCTGCCAAAAATTACTGGTGAATATCGGGTCGCAGTCGGACACAATAGAAGTGGGCATGCCATGCAATTTGAAGATCTGATCCATGAAAGATTGAGCAACCAAAGTTGGTGTAAACGGGTGGGGTAGGGCACAGAAATGAGCATACTTCGACAGTCGGTCCACAAGCACCATGATGACTAACTTGTTCCCTAACTTTGGAAGACCTGTAATGAAATCCATAAAAACCTCCGTCCAAATTGATGCCAGAATGGGCAATGGTTGTAATGTGCCTGGTGTGTTGACGGTTTCCCCTTTGTGGCGTTGACAGACATTGCATTCTGCTACGAAAGTAAGGATGTCCTTTTTCATGTCTGTCCAAAAAAATGATCTTCTGGTGCGAGCATACATCTTCTGAAAGCCCGAATGTCCTGCAATGGGAAATGAGTGCAATTCTGCCAAAATGCGACTTTTGAGGGTGGATGTGGGTGATATTACGACTCTGTCCTTGTAGCGAAGAATATCATCCTGCCACAAGTAGCCCTTGGTGGAATTTGTATCTACCTGCAATTGAGAAATGAGTTGGGAGAGCCCGGGGTGTGAAAACCATTCCCTGCGAGCCTCTTCAATCCATTCTGGAATGGGGAGGGAAATTTCTAGCAGAGTACTTTCCTCCTCAAATTGGCGAGATAATGCATCTACTACACTATTGTCTTTCCCTTTCTTGTAAATGATCTCATAATCATATCCCCGCATTTTGGCGAGCCATTTATTTTGTTGTGGGGAGGATAGGCGTTGCTCCAAAAAATATTTAAGACTGTGATGATCTGTGCGGATTTGGAAACGTCGCCCCAATAAGTAAGGTCGCCAGGTCTCGACTGCATGTAAGATGGCCATCATTTCCTTCTCGTAGGTAGATTGGCCCAGATTCCTCCCACTTAGTTGTTGGCTTGTGAAGGCCAATGGTCGCCCTTCCTGCATTAAGACCGCCCCAATACCTGTACCCGAAGCATCACATTCAATGACAAAAGATTTGGTGAAGTCGGGTAGTGCTAAGACTGGAGTGGAACACATGGCATTTTTTAGAGCTGTAAAGGCCTATTGTGCTTCCTCATTCCAGAAGAATGAATTTTTCTTTAGGAGTTGGGTGAGGGGCTTTGCTATGCGACCATAGTTGCGGAAAAGTTTACGATAATAGCCTGTGAGACCCAAAAATCCTCTCAAGCTCTTCAAGGTCTTAGGTTAAGGCCATTCCTGCATTGCCTGGATCTTTTTGGGGTCCACCTTGACACCTTCACGCCCCACAATGTGGCCCAAATACTCTACTTCTGCCATGCCAAACGAACACTTGGACATCTTGACAAATAATCTATGCTTGCGAAGTAGTTGCAAGAGTAGATCTACATGCTGAAGATGTGCGGCCCAAGTGCAACTATAGATGAGGATGTCATCGAAGAAGACAAGGACAAATTTCCTGAGATATGGTTTGAGAATGTGGTTCATAAGGCTCTGAAAAGTAGAGGGGGCATTACAAAGACCAAATGGCATGACCAGGAATTCATAATGGCCTTCATGAGTTCTGAAAGCAGTGTTGGGAATGTCGACTTCCTTCATGCGAATTTGGTGGTAGCCTGAGCGAAGATCCAGCTTAGTGAAGAATTGAGCCCCATTGAGTTCATCCAGCAAATCATCAACCACCGGGATGGGAAATTTATCTTTGACTATCAACTTATTGAGGGCCTTGAAGTCGGGACACATCCGCCACTCCCCATCTTTCTTGAGCACCATGACCACTGGGGATGAATAAGGACTAATGCTAGGACGAATGACACCTGCTTCCAAAATTTCCTTAATGATTTTTTCTATTTCATTCTTTTTGGTGAACGGATATCTGTATGGGCACACATTTGGGGGTTGGGCCCCTGGAACCAAGGTGATGCTATGATCATGTTCCCCTCGCAAGGGTGGAAGCTCATGAGGCTTGTCAAAGACCGGCAGATGGTTATTTAAAATCTGTTGCATCTCTGGATGAATTGGCAGAGGCTTGGTTTCGACTGCCTGGATGGCATTAAATTGAGATACAACTCCATGATTGCCCTTTTTTAACAATTTTTCCATCCTATGCGAGCTGATGATAGAGGGGGCTCCCGCCTGGAGTCCACGGAGGGTATGTGTGTAGTTGTTCTGCTTAAAACTCATATATAACTCCTAGAAATCCATTGTGATTGGCCCAAGAGCGCGGAGCCATTCAGTGCCGAGGACAATGTTGCAACCCCCCATGTGTATGGCAAACATGTGGGTTTTCAACTGATAATCCCCCATTTGAAGTTTGACATTTTCACAGCGGCCTTCACATTTCATTGTGCCTCCATCCGCAATTTGAACTTGGAAGTTAGACACTGCTCATACAAAACAATGCACTGCTTCTGCGACTTTTTGATGGATGAAATTATGTGTACTTCCACTATCAATCAAGACTACTACTGGGCGATGTTTAATAAAACCTCTGATTTTGAGAGTTTGAAGGGAAGAAATTCCTGCCAAAGCATGCAACGAAATAACTGGTTCGTTAGAGACATTGTCCTTTTGGTTGTCTTCTTCTAGCGGCTCATGTTCCTCTAGTGGTGGATATTCCTCTGTTGAGCTGTAGTCAGTGGCATCAATTTGAAAAAATTTGGGCTCCTTGCATTTATGACCTGGGGAGTATTTTTCATCACAGTAGTAACATAGGCCTTGCTTTCTTCTTTCGGCCATTTCCGCAGGTGACACCTTTTGGACCTTAAGTGTTTGAGTTGTGTTGTGAACCTATGGGGGGCAACCTTTAGCGGAGAAATTTGGGTGACTTTATTGGGCTGCTAATGCACGTTCCACGTTACGAGCTACCTTGCAAGCCTCCGTCCATGTGGGAGGGTGGTGCAGTAAGACTTGGGCTTTGATAGCTTCTTTAAGACTGCTGATAAAACATTCCATGTAGAACACATCTGATAGACCCCAAGTGCGGAAGGCTAAGGCTTCAAAAGCTGTAATATATTCATCCACTGTACCAGTCTGTTGGAGCTTAGTAAGACGACCCAAAAAAGATGATTCCTGGTCAAAGCGGTCTTGAAGAGCTTTGGTGAATTTGGTCCAAGTCCTAAAAGGTCCAGTGCAACGTTGATGCCATTCCCACCATTGCCACCTTTCATTGTCCAAGTACATGCTCCCCAACATAAGCTGAGTCTCATCATCGAAGATGTGATTCAGTTTGAAATACTGCTCCATTTGTGCTATCCATGCCGACGGGTGAGAACCGTCAAATTTATGCATATCCAACTTGGGAGGTCGCTGACTGGGTTGTTGGTGGGTGTGCCAGACGTGAGGAGAGTGGCTAGACTCACCCTCATTGTGTCCATTGCCATTATACGCCTCCTCGTGGGCTTGCTCCTTGCCCTTCAGGATTATTTTCTCGACCATGCTACATAGTCCGCTAAGCTGAATGTGGAGGGATTGCACTGATTCTTCAAGTTTGTCCATCCTTTCATTGGCCATCGCTTGAGCTCTAGTTTCTACCATACACCAACCTGATTTTTTTTAAAATTGGGACCGCCTAAAAAAATTTTCACTAAGAAGTGAATGGTACCACCGTGCTCAGCTCGTCATCCTTATCAATACTGCAGTGGCCAAATCCTCAAAATGTCAATGCGGCCAAAAGTCCTACGAAAATTATACCCCGGTATAGGAACCCTTCACAACGACTCCGATCTGGTGGATCTGAGAGATCTAAATGGCGGATCTGATAGCTCTGGGCGGCGGAACAGACTGCTTCTGCAGATCTGATGGATCTAATAGATCGGAATGGCTGATCTGCGAACTCGAGACTGCGGGACTGATGTCTGCTGCTGCTGCACCCCTTTGCACAAGCGGATCTGGAAGAGATGATTTGTGATCCCCCAATAGAAAAGGGAACTATAGTCTTGAGGAGTGTCAGGTGCTACAGATCGCAATATACATAAGGGTCTGGCAGTAGTACTCGGCCCAATGTTTCAGGGCTCTAACTAAGGAGGATCGACCGTACCCTTAGCCGTACAACCCGACTACCCTATCGTACGGGCGAGTAATCTCTCCGAGTGCTGTTCTCGGTGTACTGTAGCCGCAAGACGACCGACGGTTTATCTATGGCGAGGTTTCAAGGGAGCCTAGGGGGCTTCTGATATACCCAGAGGGTACGTGGCAGACAGTCTGTGCACAGTTCTGTCTAATGCGCTACTACTCAAAGGGGTACCCACAGGGGTTACAAGGGAGTCCAACAGATGTGACCACCTCTTGTATTTCCTGCGTGCATGCCTCCCCAAATCCGCAGGTTTATGCGCTCAACGACAGATCCCGTGGTTTAAAGACACCGGAACACGTCTCTAGCCAAAAAAAAATTTGCTAAGAAATGGAGATCCCACTGGCCCTGGAAAGTGCTCTGATACCACTTGTTATGCTCTTAACCTGCAAAATGATACCCAAATACAGAATATGCGAAGAAAAGATACCCAGAACACAGAATAGCAATGATTTTATTATTCAGAGAGTAATGTTCACTTGCCTCTTCGAGGGGGCAACCTCCAATAGAGCAGAGCTCGATTACAAAATAAGACACAATGCTCCTCGCAAGGAGTCTCTATCCTTTATATATGACTCATACATGCAATACCACGGGCCAATACCGTGGGTTTTATTAATACCATCTATCTAATACTACGGCCCATTTGCAACTAACTGTGGTTCCGACATTAATTGCGGATTAACCACTTACAATTATTAATATGGGCTTTATTGACTCTTGACTATGACGTGATCCCATTACATAAATAAGGGGGTTAGGGTGGGACCCTAACAACCTGAGACCTCCTAGGACCCAAACACACATCCTACATCCTCTCAAGTCCCAAAACTGCCCTTCAACACCACCTATTCGCTGCCACATTTACAAACAATAAATTACATGCATGTCAAATTCGCCTAAAAATACATAAAAATCCAAAAATATGTTTTTTGCTCATTTACTTCTAGAAATAGCTTAGTTAGATGTTGTTTACTTCTTTGGATAGATATATGGCATTCTTTTCATGGTTTTCATAGTGCTTTCTGCAAAAGTAGGATTAGTTGGTTAAGTAGGATTTACTTGGTTTGCTTTACATTTCAGTGTTTCTCCTTTCTGCAGTTAAAGTAGTATCTGTAGAATAGAATTCTCTCCTTTCATCACATATAGAGCTTCTTCTAGAATCCATAGAATTTGTTTTGAGCTCCTAGTGATCTTGCGCTAGCTGACCAAGTGACAACCTGTAGTAAGCACTAGTACTTGTGCATATAGCACTGTCGCTTCCAAGTTTGTTACGAACTACTGGGTTGATAAGAGTAAAGAAGGCAGCCTAGGAGTTGCAACATTATTGCTGCAATACTGGTGCTCACCATTATTTTTGGCGCCGTTGCTGGGGAAGCGTCAAAGTATTCAGTGATTACTGCTTTCTTCTATTTTCTTCTTGCAACATTATGCTAATAGTTTATTTCAGCAAAAGTAGAATAGTCATTTCCTTTCCTTTCAAGTTCTGCATTTCCTTGCTTTCCTCTTCAATTCTGCAAATTTCATTTCAGCATGTTCATTTCAGTTAATTGTAATTTGTTTTTTTCAATTAATTTCAGTTTTGTAGGTACTATCAATGTGGGGAAAAAGAAACAAAAACCAACCAAAAAGATTTCCTTTCATGCCTCGTAGGAATAGAGATAATTCAGGAAAAATTTTGCCCAATACCCCCACTGCTTCACACAGCCAACCTTCTCTCTTCTTTGGTGGTTGTGATCAAGAAGAACCCTTAGGTGAACAACCAGACATATTTGAAGAACCTATAGGGGAAGAAGAAGAAGAAAACATTCCTTTGGAGCCAATGGCTGAACACAGAAATGCTAGGGAGAATGGAGAGAGAATAGAGGGTACCTTTTCCATTCGGGAGACCAATGGGGACACCAAAATGAAGAATATAAGCCCTTCTGCCCTACCTCATTTCAATGGTCTAACTACAAAAGATCCTAACATCTTTTTGTTTGAGTTTTCTGTTATCTGTCGAACCTATGGCTATGTGGAAGATGAGAAAAATTTGAAACTGTTCCCTTCTACTCTCAAGGATGTAGCCTTGCACTGGTTCATGGGATTACTTGGCAATAGCATCACAACTTAGGCTCAGATGCAGCAAGCCTTTAACAACAAGTATCGAAACTATTGTAGGTCAAAATATACTAAAGAAGAAATCTTTCGAATGACCATAGGAAGTGATGAGTCCTTGGAGGACTATGAAGAGAGGTTCCAGCTCAGTTACAAAAGGGCCAGGTGTACACTTGACCCTGAGTCTCTGAAGCTATTCCTACTCAGGGGAATTCAGGAAGATCTTATAGACACCCTGTTATAGACATTTTTGTGCCTTACAGCATTGAGCATGAAATGTCCATAATTCAAGGGATCCAAAGTCCCTAAATAAGTTGTTCCTACCCCTAAAGGAACAAGGTCAACCAAAGATAGCTTCTCCCAGAAGTTCTCCACCAAAAACCACTCAGAAACAGTCAATTCAGGGTCAATTCAGAAGCTCCACTAGCTATCTGCGCTGAAATGCAGAGGTTACACTGGCTAGGTGCACTGTAACGCAGGTGGAAGCACTACTAGGGTGCACTGAGCAGGAAGTGACAAATGGCAAGCTCATTCAACGAGGTGGAAAGACCCTGGAAGCTTCCAGAATCTTCCTCAATGACACTTGCCTCAATGAATTCGACTAGTGATGAGTAAGAGGTTCTCAACCTCCAAGTGGAAGCAAGAACTGACAGAGAGAAGCCACAAGTCAAAACATAAGCTGACTCATCCTCTCTGCTTACATCTATATATGGATCTCTCACCCAGAGGTTCAGGAGGCTGGAATTTTGTACTTTGCAAAGAATTGCTGTTGGTTTGAGATTGAGATTAGTACATTGGGTGATTTATGCTTTGTTGGAGGAGAGGAAGGGATTCTTTTGCTGGGAGGTAGATGCTGGATCGGGACTCATTTGGTTGTATCTCCTCTTGAACCTTGTTATCATATCAATAAAGCTACTTGAGTTTCTCCTATATGCTTGTATTTCAATGATGTTTTGTTATATTTGCATATTTAGTTTATATCTGATCCTAAACTAGTTATGAATGTGAATCCATATCTTTTGTGTAGTTTTCCTCTCTTGTGATCTTGCAAGAACTGGGTGAAGCTGGACCAGTGAAAGAGCAGGCAGCGGGAAGCGAACGAAACAGCCCTTTGTGA
Source organism: Pinus tabuliformis (assembly GCA_031772625.1). Lineage (NCBI taxonomy): Eukaryota > Viridiplantae > Streptophyta > Pinopsida > Pinales > Pinaceae > Pinus > Pinus tabuliformis. Next base: position 789,140,279 of record CM062815.1, read on the forward strand.
TAGATCTTAGTCCTCCTTTAAATCATCCTCCTAATTGTACCTAATTGATAGCTTTTATCCGGCCAAAAACTGTAGATTAAACTGCAAACCGTAACCCAGAACCCAGAAACAACTCTCGTTTCTGCTTCAGCGCAGACTCCGTGAAGAGGTTCTGCATTTCAACGCAAGTCCCGTGAAGGCTACCTGCGCTGAATGTCAAATCCTCTGTGTTGGGAGTGCGCTGATCAGTCTTTTCCTTGTGCAGCTGTGGTTCCCTGCTTCCTTTTGCTCAGTTTTATCTCTATTTTTTGCAGCCTGTTATCAGTCAGTGTACCTATCTGAAACCCCTTTTCTTTGCCTCAATTCTGCCTCAATTGTATAAAGAAATTGTATTTGTTCTTTGTGTATTTGTTACATCATTTGCAGTTTCCCATTACGAAAGTAAACTAGTCATACTGTCGCCCTTAGATCTAGACCTGTCATAAGTGTCGTTTTGATCTTAGGAGTGAGTTTGTTTGTTGTTCACAGTTGATTTAGCTTTTACTTTTGTCTTTTGGTTTGAATTTATGCATTTCGAGTGTTGAAACAAGTAAATCATAAAGTGTCGTAATCGTCTTTTTGATTTTGAAAAAGGAACTTGTTTATGTTTTCACTTGAAATCGAATTCAAATTTGTACAACAGCTTTCTTTTTAGGCATCAATATTAAGGAAGCGAAAACAAATACATGCATTTGTGCATTTGCATTTTGATAGTTTGCATGCTTTGATTTAGGGAAAAGTGCATTACAGTGTGCTCTACGCTCTTTGAGAAAAGTTTGTGTCTTCCTTTTCCCCTTGTAGCTAGGATTTTCATTGTTGAAAAGATATAAAAGCTTGCTTATCATCTTTAGACTGCATTTAGGAATTGTATCATACATCTCATGGTGATCCAAAAAGGCAAACTTCTAAGAAAGATCAACCTACAATAAATTGAATGAACTTAACAACGCTTTGTAACATAATGGACAACATAGAGGTCTAGGCTAGAGACGTGTTCCGGCGTCGTAAAACCTGGTCACTGGTCGCCTCACTGATGGTTGGGTGATTCCTCCTGAGAGACGATAAGTGCCAGTACGGATTGTGCTCCCATGTACCGTCGCGTATATATTGGGAGACCCCTATAGGAATATAACCTTTATCCATAGGAAGCCGTGTCAGCCGCCCTACTGATCGCAATGCACTGAACACAGCATTCAGGAAGATTGACCGCCCGTACCCTAAAAAGTATTCTGCGGTTTTGCGAAAAGTTTGGCACACCCTCTACCTAGAACTCCAGAGCAGTTCCTTTTGGCCTTTTTCAGACTCTATAACAGAAAAAGTCCATCCGAGCATTTGTCACTTCGGGCTCGTTAAAACATCGAAGGCGACTAGAGTCATCTTTAGCTTTTTCTCGACTCTTTAAAATTGAAAAAGCAAGTTGTGTCTAAGCGTCGTTAAAATTTATTTTAAACGGAACAATCACCCCTCTTTCCTGCGTTGATCTTTAGGTTGAGAAAATGGAGCCCACCAACCAAGGAGTTCCCCTTGGTGGAAATCCTAGTCCCTTCTCCTCTTGGGGAGATGTTGGTGCGCCCCATATGGCCACATTGTTGCTTCCAGGACTGACAATTGGCTTGCCGGTCTGGCTCTTCTCAACCAATGTCATTCAGAACACCACTATTCCTGAACAGTTGAATCAACAGTTAGACCAGTCCAGAGTTGCCCACCAGCCTTCTACTTCCTCTAATTCTTCCTCTCCTCCTTCCTCTTTGCTTGACGGAACTGGTAAAACAAAAAACCGAGTTCCTAAGGAGAAGAAGGAAAAGAAGAAGAAGGAGAAGAAGAAGAAAGAGCCAAAAGCGACTGGGGGCAAACAAGTGTCGTCTGACAAAAATCCACACACAGCACTGACTAGGCCTAAATCGCCATGTGTCATATGCAAGGGAGACCACTTCCACAGAGATTGTCCCTGCATCCCTCGGATACTAAGGGACTGGTCTCCCCATTTGCACAATCCGGTGGCATCAACCTCTGATAGCCATGTTGAATGCATACCGTCAACTAGCGAAAGTGAAGTCCTTGTACAAAAAGGGAGAGCTAGATCCCCCTGTAGATTGTGCGAAGGCAACCACGCCATCCACCGTTGTCCCTTCTTAGACGAAGCGAAAAGAGTTTTGGATGATCGTCCGGTTTCACTGTTACGACTTCCTCCTGGATATAAAAAACTCTTGTCGAGTCCTTCGTTAGTTGAAAATCCAGCTGGCCCGCTCAAGTGGTCAGCTGAAGCGCCGGTCATTGAAGATGAACCAGCTGAATCCATACCTGATGACAGTCAAAAGGTCGAGGTGGCAGTTGACCCGGTCTTGCCTTCAAAGGATTTATCTTCGAATGATACAGTCACTGAAGAGGATAAAGATGACACCATCCAAATTCTCTTCATCAACACAGACTCCGACGAGCACGGGGGCAATCCCCCCATTCCTTTATCGCAGGAAGGAAGTTCGTCAGAGTGATACCCGACCGTCTACTCGGTCCCACCACCAAGCAACCTAGTTGTCTCCTTCGACTGGAACCAACTAGGCAGACCCCGTTTGCCAGCAAGCATACCATTCGGAATTATCATCCAAATATACAGAATGGTCATGGCTGGCACCATCATTGATGAGGGGGCATCTGTGAGTATCATTTCCTCTATTTCTTGGAAAGCGCTTGGTTCGCCAGCGCTTTTGCCTGAAATGAGAAATCTGACAGGCTTTGATAAAGGAACCAGTCGACCTTTAGGGATCCTCCCCAATGTGCCCATAATATTGAGGGGGAAGACCGTTCAAATGAACGTGATGGTCGTTCAAGGACCCTTGGATTATAACCTACTCCTTGGACGAGACTATATATATTGCATGGGAGCCATCGTCTCCTCACTCTTTAGAGTAATGTGTTTTCCGCACGAAGGAAGAGTGGTCAAGCTCGTGGACCAACTTTCATTTCTCGGATCACGCATCGCAAATAGTCATATACCATCCCTAAATGGTCTCTTCATGCAAGAAATGTCTCAACCCACGGTCCGTCCTCCCGATGAGCGCGAGTAATTCGGAGGGATATGACTGGAACCCAGGGGGCATGCGTCCTGGTCTGCTTCGGCAGGAAAACTTTGGGTATAGGGTAGATTTCCGCGGGAGAATATGACTAGTCTATACCCCGCCCATGCTGGAAGAGGGTTATTCTAGAATAAGATTCTTTTGTCAAAGTTATGTAAGCTGGGTCGGCGCCGCTTACCTTTGTTTATCTCGGTAGACATCGCCGAAGAAGTGTTTTGTTTGCTGCACAAATGAGGCAATCTTTGGATAACCTAAAAGAGGTAGGCCTTTCCTGGTAGAACAAATGTTTTATCTGCAAATTGAGGGGTAACCTTGAAATCGTACTTTATGCCTGGGGGCATGCAAACCTTTTTGAGTGAAAGCAAGGGGCGGCTATTTATTTTTTAAATTTTTAGGTCCTCCCTTTAAAACCGTAGGTCTAACCCTTTAAACTCGTAGGATTAGTCGTTTCCAAACTTGCATAAAGAAAGGATTCCAGGAGCAAAGCTTTGTAAGGCGCAAGCTCCATAAAAAATGGGATCTTACATGAGACATTCTTATCATATGACTGGATTAATCGAGCAGTTTTAGCACATAGTTCATGCTCGTTAAAAAATAAACATAAGACCGAGCAGTGTTTTTCCGCGTTTAAGCTCGTTAAAAAATGAACTACCCTCTGGTAAATAACCACAGTGAATGTAACATTATCAGCCATTAAAGCCTTGGTCGTGTTTGCACCGTCACCTCCACTTTTCATTTGGCCGATCATTCGCCTCCATAATGATTGTTTACCCATTTTGAGGAACAGCTGCGAAGAGTGATTTCACTAGCCATCCTTGTGACACTGCCGTGATTGGAAAATTCCAAACCTTACCTGGAATCAGCTGCTAACCCGTTTCATCACTCGTTCCTCAAAAGACGAGTCTTCTTTAAGCTCTTTTCATCTGACTCATAAAAAATGAAAAGATTGCCGAGTTTTGGCCTTCCAGCTCGTTAAAGCGACAGGAAGTGCTATCCCTCCTCTAGATTTTAATCTTTTTGGACCTGAGGGATTATTGCACAAAAAGATCGAGCGCTTGTTTTGTTCGGCTCGTTAAAACTATCGAAAACTCATCCCTTCTATATTGTTTTATACTTTTTCAGACTTAAGGGATTAGATGACGAAAAAGGAACTTTGGAGTTATCTTTACGCACCTTTTCAGACTCTCTAAAAATGAAAAGGACCGAGTTATCTTTGTCGTTAGACTCGTTAAAAAGCATTAATAGCGACAAACTTGTCTTTAGACGAGAACGAGTTTCACTATCGCTAGGCTCGTCAAAACATAGCGATGGGTTTGCCCGAAGGGCAAATTATAGAACAAGCATATGTTATCCTCCTCAAGCTTGAAAAAAATAAAGAGGTACTGGTCAGAAATGACTAGGGAAAAATTGGGAAGAAACTCAAAGAACTTTTATTGGTAGCAAGTTGCTCTTGAACATGACACTTCCACTCCGTGCCTGAGTCGGATTGGGTTGTTTCATTCACCGGTCACATCACCATGGTCTCGCCATACCATCCATCTTTGGCGTAAATGCTACCAATCCATCACACAAGTGTCGCCGATATGTTCAAGAGAAGTCATCCAGAGAAGTCAACCGTGTCCCATCCACTACCATACATTATCCTTCATCCTTTCATGACCGCCACCCTGAACCATATATCATCAAATCGTTTTCACCTCCATCAAAATCATTTGCTCCGTTCCGTGTCACTGATGTGGGATACATTAAGGCCCTTCTTTGACGGATCGCTTCTTGTCGACATCAGCTCATTATCCAAGAAGTTGATCTAGGAACACACCCTTCAGTACTTTGAAGCTTGCATGCCCCAATGGCAAGTTTCTCACTTCCGGCGACAGGTATACATCAATGACCTTCGACCGAAAGATTTTGCGTGGTGTTCGACACCAAGTCCTTTATTCACACCACGTGAATTGTACTGTAGTACCTTGAGGGTCATTATCATTATCGGTGATTCCTCTCGTGCTTGTTAACAGTTTACATCATTGACTGGTAATCAAACGATGTCTTTCCATGTTCGACTTCAGAACATTTCTCACATGGATCGACTTGTACTTAGAGTGAAGATCGAACGAGATTGAAGACCCCGGATCTAGTTTCATCCATCCAGGCTGCGATATATATTCAGGAAAAATAAAAACATTGACATGTACAACATTGCAACGGATAATCATCCTACCAAAAGGATGATGATTTCATCAAAATCATCAGTCTACCATCAAACGATTGTCTGTTCTATGTACAGAAAAATGAATTTATAAAGCTGAGCATGGGAATGCCCGCCTCAGCCAGATCATGAAAGCAGTATGAAAAATAATGTATTGTATTGTATCTTATTACAGGTCTCCTCCCAGCATTGGAAGAACTTCGGATCCTCCTAATAAAGCATTTCACCCGATAAACGGCCTCATACTTTAGGGGGCAACTGTTATAGACATTTTTGTGCCTTACAGCATTGAGCATGAAATGTCCATAATTCAAGGGATCCAAAGTCCCTAAATAAGTTGTTCCTACCCCTAAAGGAACAAGGTCAACCAAAGACAGCTTCTCCCAGAAGTTCTCCACCAAAAACCACTCAGAAACAGTCAATTCAGGGTCAATTCAAAAGCTCCACTAGCTGTCTGCGCTAAAATGCAGAGGTTACACTGGCTAGGTGCACTGCAACGCAGGTGGAAGCACTACCAGGGTGCGCTGAGCGGGAAGTGACAAATGGCAAGCTCATTCAACGAGGTGGAAAGACCCTGGAAGCTTCCAGAATCTTCCTCAATGACACTTGCCTCAATGAATTCGACTAGTGATGAGTAAGAGGTTCTCAACCTCCAAGTGGAAGCAAGAACTGACAAAGAGAAGCCACAAGTCAAAACATAAGTTGACTCATCCTCTCTGCTTACATCTATATATGGATCTCTCACCCAGAGGTTCAGGAGGCTGGAATTTTGTACTTTGTAGAGAATTGTTGTTGGTTTGAGATTGAGATTAGTACATTGGGTGATTTATGCTTTGTTGGAGGAGAGGAAGGGATTCTTTTGCTGGGAGGTAGATGCTGGATCGGGACTCATTTGGTTGTATCTCCTCTTGAACCTTGTTATCATATCAATAAAGCTACTTGAGTTTCTCCTATATGCTTGTATTTCAATGATGTTTTGTTATATTTGCATATTTAGTTTATATCTGATCCTAAACTAGTTATGAATGTGAATCTATATCTTTTGTGTAGTTTTCCTCTCTTGTGATCTTGCAAGAACTAGGTGAAGCTGGACCAGTGAAAGAGCAGGCAGCGGGAAGCGAACGAAAGAGAGAGTGATTGGATCGACAAACTAGCGGAAGACACCGGTTAGTTACATCCTTCTTTCTCTATTGGCATCTCATAAAGAAGAATACTCGGATAGCTTTCCTTGTTTGTTGCTAAGGCACTATCACCTCTTAGAGTGGGATAGGGGCATTCCGAATTGGATACTTTTCCCAAAAACACACCCTCCATCTACTGGTCGGGGGAGACATCTACCAACTATCCTATGAGGACATAAAGACTGTTTTTAGAAACCATTCTAGAGCAGCCAGAAAGAAAGGTAGGGGGAGTCAACCCATAGCCAGTACCTCTTCCTCTAGCTCATCCATTAAAGGAGAAATTGGAAACATGCTGGAAGACTTCAAGAGTGAGATGCTGCAGACTCTTGCCATGCAAATGGATACCTTACATATCAAAAGGAAACAAGAGGAAGCAAAGAGGGCTTTGGCCATTTTTTTCCCTAGATGCACCAGGAGGCATCCTAGGAATGAATGCCCATTGAACTCTATAGAAGTTTGTTCAGTCTGTGAAGAAAATCATTCTACGGACAAGTGTCCTTCCTTACTTGGACTTAAAGTTGTATATCAAGGGGCTGAGGGAGTCACTGAACAACTCTATTACATAAACCAAAGGAGGCCGCATGGACCTAGACCATATCAACAGGGGATGCAAGGGACATCTCAAGCATACTACAACCCCAACCAAGTCACTTCCATACCTTCTTGGGGCCCCCCTTCTCATCCTTCCTAGTCCACACCTCCTCCTTGGTCCTTCACATCTCCATATCATACCCAACCAGCCACCCATTCATTTCAATCCTATGCTCTGCCACAGCCTCAGTGGAATGCATCTCATCAGGGGTGGAGGCCCCAATACAACTCTCCTCCCACTCTTTTGCCTCCACCACCTGCCCAACCACAATCGTTACCTCCTGCTCCACCAAAGCAACCCCAGATGCCTGCCCAGCCAAATCCGAACCTGAACAACAGACAGGCTCAGCAAGTGTATAGTGGGGAACCATCATGCCCGACTTATGCTGTGGAGATTCAAGAAATTAACTTGCAATCTGGGAAAGTTCTCCCAGATAGCCAGCCTCCACCCAGGGAGGTTGAGGAAGATAAAGAGGAAAGTGAACCTAAAGCAATTCCACCCTTTCCTGAGAGACTATCCACAACAGTCCAGCCTACCCTAGAAGAAACTGAACTCCTGGGAGAATTGAAACATTTATGTGTGAAGATACCACTTCTCTAAGCCATAAAAGATGTGCCTATCTACAATAGGTTGATCAAAGAGAAGTGCTTTAGGCATCCTAGAAGGCACAAGAGAGATGCCCCGACCATCAATGTCATAGGGCAACTTTCTGACCTGATGTTAGGGCAGGTAATCTGTCCAAAATATCTGGACCCTAGAAGCCCAATAGTTGATGTCCAAATCAATGGCACCATGATCCCACACCCCTTGATTGCTCTGGGAGCTACCATTAATGTGATGAAAAAGGACACAGTGCTCAAACTCAACCTCAAGGGTTCCTTGAGGAAAACCACGACCATGCTACAGCTTACAGACCGCTCCACCGTGACCCTTGAGGGGATTGTGGAAGATGTGATGGTCTCCATTGACTCTTGGGAGTACTCTATTGATTTCTTAGTTCTCCAGCCAAAGGCAAAGCTCACTGGGTATCCTCTCATTCTGGGAAGACCCTGGTTGGCTACCGTTGATGCCTACATCAGCTGTTGAGCTGGGAACATGACCATAAAGAACGAGCATATGTCCAAGCAGTTAATCTTATATCCTCCTGCCCAACCCTTGCTAGAACATGATTTACCTCTCTGGTTGGAGGAGGAAGATGAGGATGAAGTCTATTCTGCACCGCTTTGTGCATTAGGAATCGCCATGGGGGGGAAACAGCAAGATGAGGATGATATGATTGAAAAATTTTATTCAAAATCCACCTCCCAGTGTATCACCATTAGAGGACATAGTAAGAGAAACCCAAAACAACCCCTCAACTGATCTCTGCGGCTGACTCCACCTCTCTCCATGTTAAGAATATAGAGTTCGGCCCAGAAAGAACCTTGAAAATCAATCCATCACTATCCACTTCCCAGGAGAAGGAACTGTGTAGCTTGTTGAGAAAACACCTAGAAGCCTTTGCCTGGAGTTATAAGGAGATGAAGGGAGTGCACCCTTCAGTATGTACTCATCATATATACATCAAGGAGGATTGTAAGCTAGTCTAGTAGCCTCAAAGGAGGATGAATCCAACACTTAAATATATTGTTAAGGAACAACTACAGAAATTGCTTGATGCAGGATTCATTTATCCCATCTCTGATAGTGAATGGATCTCTCCTTTGGTGCTAGTGCCAAAGAAAAATGGTAAGTGGAGAATCTGTGTCGACTATCGGGAATTGAACAAAGCCACTAAAAAGGACCATTTTCCTTTACCTTTCATAGATCAAGTGTTAGACGGTCTGGCAGGGAAAAAGTTTTTATCTTTCCTAGACGGGTATAGCAGTTACAATCAGATTCAGATCAGCCCAAAAGGCCAAGGTAAGACCACTTTCACTTTCCCTTGGGGTACCTTTGCATACCAGGTCCTTCCTTTTGGTTTGTGTAACGCTCCCGCCACTTTCCAAAGAGTGGTATTGAGTATATTCTCTGAATTAGTTCATGATGCAATAGAGATATACATGGATGACTTAACTCCTTATGGTTCTAACTTTCAGGAAGCCTTATCTAATCTAGGAAAAGTTCTAGACAAATGTATTGAGATGAACCTGTCCCTAAATCCGGAAAAATGTGAATTTTTTATGACTGAAGGGACCGTGCTAGGTCATGCAATATCTCAACAAGGACTACAAGTGGACCCCAACAAAATTGTCATCATCCAAATGGTCCCACCCCCTCAAAAGGTGAGAGATGTCAGAAGTTTCCTAGGCTTAGCAGGGTATTACCAGAGATTCATTAAAGATTTCAGCAAGCTAGCCTCTCCTTTGTTTTGCCTTTTAGGTAAAGATGTCGAGTTTATATGGTTGGAAAACTATCAAGAAGCCCTAGATACCTTGAAGATCAAGCTCATGACTGCCCCAATTCTAAGAGGCCAAAACTGGGCCCTACCTTTCCACATTCACACAAATGCCTTGAAGAAAGTAATAGGAGTAGCCTTGGGACAAATTGATGAAAAGTTACCTTATGTCATATACTTTATAAGCAAAAACTTGTCAAAGGCAGAGTTAAACTATACGATGACTGAGAAGGAACTCCTAGCTGTCGTGCATTCTTTAAACAAATTTAGACATTATATCACAGGCTATCAAACTTTTGTGCACACTGATCATGCTGCAATTAGATATTTAATGAACAAACTGAATATGAATGCTCGCATTATTAGATGGTTTCTTTTACTACAGCAGTTTGATTTGACCATTATTGATAAGC